>BTHU01000006.1:34449470-35649470 GCA_036184795.1 Tokudaia tokunoshimensis | reverse complement strand
ACTGCTAAAGCATGTCAGCTTTGTGGCATGAGTCAACTACTGGGTTGTCAGCATTCCCAGTGAGACACCCTTCCTAATGCTGAGGCCCTTTAATACAGTTCCTCTTGTTGTAGTAACCCCCAACTATAAAATTATTTTCATTGCTATTTCATATCTATAACTTTGCTACTTATCTGAATCATAATGTAAATGCCTGTGTTTGCCAATGGTCTTAGGTCACCTGTGAATAGGTCGTTTGATGCCCTACCCACCCCACTCAAAGGTTGAGAACTGCTCCTCTAGAGAATGTTAATGCAGCATACTAGCGTTCAGGAGCTAAATTCAGTCCATGGCCCATTAATATACTGTCCACAAGCTATGTAAGTTTTTATATTTATAAACAGTGGCTTAAAATATATCCACCTATTCATGCCACATCCCTCAAAAGAGAGAATGCATGTGACCCATCAAATCTAAATGTTTACTCTCTGGCTTTCCTCAGGGAAAGTTTGTTGATCCCTGCTACTCTTCTACTTCCTAAAAAGGGAGAAACTAGTGCTGATAAACTATACCCTATATAGACATCAGAAACACTAGGAAATTCAGAGTTGGTTGGTGATGGGTCATAATTTAAAAATTAAGTAAGAGAGCCAAGTCTATAGCTCCCTGGCAAAGCACTTGTCTAGGACAGCCCAGAGTCCCTCCCCCAGCATTACAAAACACAGCTTCTGGTGATCTCAGGATGGGTTCTTTGTGGTACCAGTGGTTAAGGACTTGAATCCGGAAATGCATTAAAAGTATATATTCTGGTATGGAGAGACTGACAGATGACCTCATCTATCAATATTACTAGGGAAGCTTTTTATTAAAACTGCTGAGCATGTGAAGGTCTCTGCCTCATTTCTCTCAGTATAATCCATGATTAAGATAATAAAGGTCACTCAGACAAGACTCCAAATGTCAAGGTTTTCCCCAAGACTAATACTTTCATATAACTATTCCCTACCACCATCACTACCCCACTACCCTGTGTGTTTTTAGTGTGTCCTGGCTACTGTTTTCTTTATTCTTCTGTTAGACTTAAGTCTTTAATTGCGGGAAATCTACAGCTCAAATAGGAAGTTGTAAAAAATAAATATAAAAACCCTACTAACCTACAGGCTGGGGATGTGAGGACGCAAGAACAGAACTAGAGTCTGGGCAGAAGTAAGCCCAGCCTATGTGTCGTAGTGAGAGCTTGTCTAATCAACAGACAGGGGAAGGAGGAGAAGCCCTTTTCCACTTTTGTGTTCCCAGCCTGAAAAGTACTCCTACCCACTCATTTTGCAAAGCACCAACCAATATTCAAGAAAAGTGGGAAGAGTAGGGAGGATTCCAAGGCTACTATTTGTAAAGACTGAAGAGGGCCTGGAAGCACTGCATTCTAGAGCAAGACTTGCTGAGACTCAGTCACAACCAACAGTCACTCAGTTCACACCAGCCACCTTAGGGATGTTAGCTTCAATTATAGATCCAACACTAACGCAAGAAGGCCTGGACAAATACTGTCTATCAAGGAGCTGTTAGGCTAATGTCTGTAATCACCAGTATGACTCTGTTCTGTGTTCTGCAGTAAAATTCTGAAGCCTGGAGAACTTGGTGAGCAAAGTTTTGCTTTAGCTCACAGTTCCAAAGGACCGTAGTTTATTTAGTTCTGAACTTCAAGGGTTTACATCTGGTCATGCCTTCTGGCGGGAAGTCTTTGAGACAATACAGAACATTATAGGAAAGAAGTAGAAGTTGTCTTTGTGATCTAATCTCTTTCCCTTGTTTGATAAAGCTATTCCTGTGGTGGTGATTTAGTTCCAAGGTCCCAGTTCTTAAACATACTCAGATGAATCTCCACCTTTTTACAACCTCACAAAACTCACCACCAGGACCTTGGAGATGATTTCAAAGCACACACAGGCCACAGAGCACACATTTTCCTTTTGGGAGCTACCTAGCTGCTTTTGTGATGAACCCACCTTTCAGGGAGCCAAACCCAACTGTAAAGTGCTTTTATAAATGACAATCTCTGTTGGTGGTCATGGAAAAGGTGATTCTTATCTTCATCAAGGCAACATTCATGGCTCCTTTGGGGGAGGTAGCTTTGTAACTTAATTCACAACACAGACTAAGGACTGGAGAATAATGGGTAATAATAATCTCCAGAGGGATTCTTCCTCTTCCTGTAGTTCCTACTACTCTACACTTCACTGTCATGATGGTCTGGAACCTTAAACTAAACAAACCGTTCTTCCCTTAAGATGCTTTTGCCAATGTCTTTTATTAAACAGGAAAGTAATACAATGTATTTATGCTACCTACACATACTTATATTTTTATATTATGTATGATACCAATGTGGATTATAAATACACATATAAATTTAAATTGTTAAAGTAGCCCAAATGACTTAGAGAACACAGTAGAACTGGGTTTTGAGGGGAAAGCCCTGAAGTCCATCTGAGAATAGACAGACACTTGGATTTAACTTAAAACTACTAAAGAAGAGAGAGACATACTATTAAGCAGACTTAGCCAAGGTTTGGTCTCTTTTTATCATTTTCTCAGTTCAGTTGCACAAGATGGTCCAAATAAGTCCCCACTGCCAGAAGGGACTGGCTTTCCAGGAAATGAGCATTCCTGCAAAGGGCAACCTCTGTCCTCATGGATAAATGCAAGTGGACAGACACTGGTGGTTGTATGTAAACTATTTTTTGGCATGGTCCAAGATACCAGGTCCATTAATGTATAGAGTAAGAATGACATGACAGTGGTTTTTATTTTCACTCAACTCAAGAGGCAACTATTTATCAAGCTTTTACACTTTCCCAATTTGCTTCAAATGTCAAATGGTCATTGACTGGTGCACCGTGAGCTCTTCTGCAGCTCTAAGAGGACTGGCTCTGTTAGACGCTGGCGTCGTCAGCTTCTGATGCTGCCACAGTGCTCTTCATCTTCAGGGACCCCTCTCCTCTGTGAAGCCTCTTCACCAAGCACCCCACTGTGCTGCCTCAGCGTTCCTGGGTCAGAGGAGTTGCTGATGTTGACAGCTGTCTCTGCTGCTTTACAACCCATTTTAAACTCAAATAAGAAAACAGTTGAATTTGCTTTTTGTCTAATGTCAGGTCCAGAGGATGAAAGAAATATAAACACTGAATAAGAAAACATTAGCAAAACAACAAAGTAAGAAAGGTACATTCAACTGATGCATAAAATAATCACATATATTAAGAATTTATTCTAGAATCAAACAACAAATTTAACAATACAAGCCACCAAGGTAAGTGTACTATCATGGGCTGAGGGCTGGGACTCAGGCATCTGTACACCCAAGTCCACAGAGGCAACACTCACAAAAGCAGAGAAGAAAACCAAGGATCCATCAATGAATGAAAGAGTGAACAAAATATAGCACACATTATCCTAAGAAGGGTCTCAAAGGCAGGAAGAAGCCAACCAAGAAACCACACCATGTACTGTTTAGGTGAAGTTGTCCAGAATAAGCAATTCCAAGAACAGACAGTAGACTGAGGGTCACCTAGCTCTATGATTAGAGGAAGTAGGATTAACTGAGTCTAGTGTGTCCTTTTTTGGAGCAGAGGGGAGAGGAAGGGGCAAAACACTCTAAAATTAGATCGCAGTGATAGATGTAGTTTGATAACTATATGAAGAGCCAACAAACTGTACACTTTTAGGGGTACTATTGAATCCCTTGAGAAGCTTCATGAGCTATCCAGATGGATAGCTCCTGCAGCATTTCTGCAGGTGATACTTTCTCCACAAAAGTAACTAGGATTTGGCTACTTAGTATAACATGACAAAATCAAAACTGTGTTTTAAATGCTTAAAAGTAAACTAATAGCCAGTGTCAGCCATAATTGTAGTACATCTTTCATTAAAGAAAGCTACAAGTAGTTATGGTTCATGCTCCTGTGAGACAGGCAAGCACACTGAACTCAATGAGTAGTCACCAGTGTAACCCAAGTTGATGATGCTTGTGCTTGCTTAGGATGTGGCAGCACAGCAAGCTCTTGAGAGCATCAAGCTGACCATTTATTTATAATTGAAAGTCCCACCCAAATGGCAGAACTAAGAGATAAAAGGTAAGGCTTAGGTGTCCATCAACAGGTAAATTAATTTAAGACATCTGTACTAAAGTGGATGAAACTGGAGATTGTTATGCTAAGCGAACAAAGCAGGTTCAGAAAGACAAGTGTCCAATATCCATTTTCTCCTGTGTGGAAAGTAAACAAGTAGGGACAGATAAAGTAAAAGAAGGTATGTGAGAGGGAAGAGATCTAAAGGAAGAAGGCAGGGGGACAAGAGAGTAATGGAATATATGTCATACAAGTAGAAGGGGGACCTCTTTGCAGGGACCAGCAAGGAGAGGAGGCATGAGAAGGGCACTAGCAGGCCTATATAAGAGCAAAGTATAATTAAATATATAATTATCAAACTGTCATAGCAAAACCTAGTTTTGTTTGTTACCTAAAAGTTTAATTATAAAAACCATTAGAAATTCCTAAGAAATAGTAACCTTTCTGCTTGTTAATCAGCAAGGATTACTTCTGCATCAGAGGGGTTTGGGTTCCCATTCTCTGAAGGCAAGAAAGGCTATTACTAAGCACAACTAGGAAAGGAGACAGGATCTAGAACAAAGCCACAAGCAATATGAATCAGAAAAGTCAAGGCAACAGTAGAGATGGAGAAAATCAGTAAGAAGTCATCAAAGGACACAGAATGGGAGCAGCACCAAAGCCACACCACAGGACAGAGAGATGGATGACCCAAGAGTCAGGAAACTAAGATCATCATTAAATACAAGTGGGTACAGGTGGACCATTTGAAGAGTATCCATCATTTGTGATAGAAATGTGATAGGTAGCAACAGGATGAAGTCAGAATAAGATGTCATGAAAGCAAACACAAACTTAGATGTGAAAATAATGAAATGATAGTAAGTTTAGACATCAACATGGCTCTTTATCCCAAATACAATCTAAAATATACAGATGCATTCTGGTGTGGGGAAACGAAACACAGTACAAAATCTCCACAAAACCATCTCAACACTCCTGATTCCGAAACTTATGTGGTCACAACACAAAAAGTATTCTGTACACATCTGCCTTCTGAGGCACTCATTCTTGAGGGTCTGATGTGACTGCAACTGTGCCAAGTTTCCAGAGGACACAGGCTGCAGCCTCATGGCTAGTGTGCTAGCCTAGCATGCACTAAATCCTGGCTCATCCCCAGTACTGTAGACCTTGTCACAGTGGTATGATGCTGTAATTCCAACAGGGGTCAGGGTGTATAGGGGACCAGAAGTTCAAGGTCACCAGACTTTCCAGAAGCATTGACAAAAGGTAAAAAGAAAAGTCTGACTTTGTGACTACAACCAAAGAATCTCCCAGCCCCCATTGATGGACGTAATAGTTTTAGTAGCTAGAGAATGAAACACCAAATGTACATTTTTTAAAAGATTTGTTTTATTTATATAGATACACTGTAGCTGTCTTCAGATATACACCAGAAGAGGGCATTGGATTCCATTACAAATGGTTGTGAGTCACCATGTGATTTAAACTCAGGACCTATGGAAGAACAGTCAATGTTCTTAACCTCTGAACTATCTCTCTAGCCCTAAAATGTACTTTGATTAGCCCAGTACATTAACATTATTTTTATCTGTGAAATAGAATGATATGGTAAATGTATGTTCCACATGTTCACACAGTCACTTAAGCCTAATCAATGGGCCAAGACATGTCATACCACTTTTCACAAATGCATGATTTATCTGTTTAAAAAGAAGGAAATACTAAACTTTCAAGTCTCTCAGAGCATACATATGCTTCTATCTGCAAGCACACAAAGAGCCACAGGCAATGGTCAGAGTGACATCAGAGTGAAAATCCAAGACAGAAGGAGGGTGGCTAGATTTCGCTGGGCATCTTTCTGTACAGTTTGAATATTTATTAAAAGAATACATTAATTTTTAAAATTCAATTGCATGCAATAATAAAAATATACTGCTCAAAGTATATGGCCTTTGATCTGCAACCCTACCTTGGCAATTTGACACTACACTGCGTCATTTGTTGACACCAACTGACAACTGAAAAAGCTAAATTCTGAAGACCACTTAAATGTTTATCATGAGAGAAATAGCTAACTAAATACATATTTATATGCATACATAGCAATATTCTACAATAATAAAACTGAGAACTATAGGCTTATGGAAATGAATTTTTTTAAGTTTTACTCTTATTTATATTTTATAACGTGTGAATCTGTGCTGTGTGTTCTGAGTACACATGCATGCCCGAGCATGTGGATGGAGGTCAAAGGGTAATTAGCAGTCAGTTCTCTCTACCAGCTGAGCCATCTCACCAGCCAAGGTAGTAGGTAATTTTAATGAAAATATATAGGCTATATATGCTCTCATCTGCTGCACCCGCCTCTAGAGCCAGTTCCCTAGCATAGTCCCCGATATCCCAATGACTTTCCATGACGACTGACACCTGGAGGAACGATTTCCATTTCTAGTATACTTCCTGAAATATACACATCACACTTATCCACCCAGCCCGTCCTTAGGAGACACAAACATTTTCACGTGCACACTGCTCTTGCTCCATATCCATCTACAAGTACACATAATGCTCCAGGGGCCACCTGGAGCCAAGGGGACAAATAACACCCCTGACTCAACAGTACACAAAGCTTGGCCATCCCACTGGGGAAGTGGGTGGGACAGTCCCCGACCTAGCAGATCTTTCTCCTCAGCAGCAAAGTGGAGAACTTTCAAGTCTTCCAGAAACCCACAAGCACAGCATTGGGCTTTCTGATAATTTTTTCCTAGGAACTCCAGCTACTCAAAATCTTTCCACATCTGCTTTTAAGTAACCCAAGCAAGACTCCCCACCCCCACCCCCCACGCCACCTTTTTTGTTCCCAGTTTTTTTACTTTTAAATTTATTTATGTATTTACATCCCAAATGCTGCTCACCCCAGCTCCTCTTCCACCCCTATGTCGCCCCCCCTCCCTTTCACCTCTGAGAGGGTGCCTTCCCACCCTGATGCATCAAGTCTCTGCAGGATTGGGCACATCCTCTCCCACTGAAGCCTGATAAGACAGCCCTCTCTGCTACTTAAGTGCTGGACCAGCCCAAGTAGGCTCTTTG
Organism: Tokudaia tokunoshimensis; assembly: GCA_036184795.1. Classification (NCBI taxonomy): domain Eukaryota; kingdom Metazoa; phylum Chordata; class Mammalia; order Rodentia; family Muridae; genus Tokudaia; species Tokudaia tokunoshimensis. The sequence goes on along the minus strand of BTHU01000006.1, from coordinate 35,642,274 downwards.
GTTGGTAGCTCAGACTCTGGGGGCTCTCAGGGGTCCAGGTTAGTTGACACTTCTGGTCTTCTTATGGGGTTGCCATCACCTTCAGAGCCTTCAATCCTTCCCCTAACTCTTCCACAGGGGTCCCCAACCTCTGTCCAATGTTTGGCTATGGGTATCTGCATCTGTCTCAGACAGCTGCTGGGTGGAGCCTCTCAGAGGACAGCCATGCTAGGCTCCTGTCAAACAGGACCTTTTATCTCCTTTCTTTTTCTCCTCTCTGTCTGACAGCTTTAACACTTTACTAATCCAATTCACATGTCAGGATAAGTCACTCAGATCTTCCAGAACCTCTCCTACCTCGGAAAGATCATGACCCGCTATGGGTCTCACCAAAGCCACAAAGCCCTCATGTGTACAAAGGTTCCTGCCCAATTAGCTTCCTTCTCAACTCTGAGATGAACAAAGTGTTCTTATTGGATCCAGGAACTGAGCACTACACATAGCCTCTTTCACACCCAGTTCCTCACTCGCACTTTTACCTCATTTTCTTTCTCTTGACTCTAAATATTCCTATTGAGGCTGGAAAAAACACAGAGACATTACAAGAACATGAGAAGAAAGAACCCTGTCATCCCAGAGTCTGATTAAAGGTTCTCACTAGCAGGGAAATACGTATTCCAGCACAATTTGAGATTCCTTTCATATAGAGATATTTTATATTAAAAAAGCAGTGAGCCACGTTAAGTGTATGTGATCTTGGGTAAAGTCTTATCTCTTTCCCCCAAACTTTGCTATTTACAGTAAAGATAGGCCTCTTCCCAGTATCCCTGGAAGCTAGACTTTTACCTTGTTGATTGCAATTATCTCAGGTGCCCCTCAGGAACCGTTCAGTAATAAGATAGTGCCTTTAAGCACCACCATAATCTTATATATGATTACTGTAAAAACAATGAGCTGCAAGTCGCCCTTGAAGAGCCCTAGCCATACTTGGGTATGTCTGACTTTCCTCTGAACACCTTTTTCTCCTAATCCTCTTTCTCAAACCTATATTAAAATAGCTTTAAAACAACCTCCAACTTTGCTTCATGCTGGCTAATCCTGAAATTATTTTCAGCATCCCAGCCATGAATCCTAGTTTGGTCTAAGTTGAGTGTCCTAAAGCTCTAGGCAACTACTTGGTCTGCTGAGTGACAGTGGAGAGCTGTGCCTCCTTTACCTCCACCCCAAAATACTGACACTATATACTCCAAACTTTCTCATCCTAAGAGGAGCTCTTTAGCATATCCACTGTGTCAATTCCTCCTTACCTACTCCCAGTCATACGACATGGCAAGTCCACTTGTCCATCCAATGTACCGTCTGTGTTTTGTGGATTCCTCCCTTGCATGGACACACTCTCTCTGGCACAGTCAAGCCTTAGTTGCATGCCTTCCTTAGAATCCCATCCCACATATGCTAGGCACTTCCATGGATTCATGTTCTCAGCCATCTGAGACATCCCCCATGCTCAGCAACAGGCTTGACAGAGAGGCATCCAGACTTCCCCAATTCTCCATCTTCATCTGCATGTCTTAATCACTCACAGCAGGGTTATTATAGCAGCAAGAAAGGACATCAGTCTATATCACATGGAGAAGTGCCATTCTATACCACATGGAGAAGGGATACCATTCTACATCACATGAAGAAGGGATATCACTCTATGCCACATGGAAATGGGACACACTATTCTATATGCACTCAGATGCTCAATCCTGAAACAGCTTAGCATTGGTTGCACGTTTCTGCCCTCCAATTTCATCTTGGTTTCTTTCCACTCCCTGGAAACCCAAGTGTTGCATGACTTGTACTAAAAAGTCTAATTCTGTTTACTCCAGACAGGGCAACAACATACCAAACAAATTATCCTACCCAGATCTAGTTTGGTAAACTAATGGGTTTAATTGCAGCTACTTACAGGCACATAAAGCAATTTACCTGTAGCTATACCACTCAAGAGCCCACCCCCAGGAAGGGGAGAGGCTCCAGTCTTCAGAGTCCTCCTTTTCCAGAAGCAAACGTTAATAGGTTCCATCCAGTGAGGATCTCAGAGTCTTGTGTCATCAGAACTGCCCTGATTTCAAGCAAGTCATGTCCAGACAACACCACCATGAAATATCAAAACATTCAGAACCAAACCCAAGATGCAGGGTATTATTTAAACTTCAGTGTCACTTTAGGTGAGCTATTAATTTGCTTAAAGTACTTTTTTTTCACAATATTTAATTTATTTGCTAATAGATTTATCAATACTTAAAACACAAATTCAAGATGCCAATACAATGAAAGCTTTTGCCAATATTTCTAACCTCATAAAACATACAAAAAGATGTCCCAAGCCGTGGCATCCTCCACTCCTGCCCTTAAAGTACTTTTTAAGTCAGCCTAGACAACTCTTTCTCTCCGTTGCCCTCCAGTTAGAAAAGGGTTCTGATCTGAGTATCTGTTACTCCTATAAACATACTCTGACTGTTATGATTCTATAGTGTCTTCTTCTACTACGTTGGACTTCTGGTTACAGTCAATAATACGCCTCAACATTCCTGCTGCCCAATCGGGTCTCTGGATAGTTTCCTTTTTAGACTCAGTTTCTTGGCTTCAAGGGTAAACATTTTCTTCTCAACAATTTACCCTGGGTACTGTTTGGGCTCTACTCTCTAAGCAATCCACTGTCACTGGAGGCCATTACTCAAGTAGTTGGTTAATTCCAAAGTCTATGTCCAGATTCCTCTTTGGGGCACTAAATGCATCTGTTTAACAGACGTGTCTTCTTGGACGTTTAACAGGCACCTAAAATTCAACATATTAAAACTGCACTCATCACCTTCACCAAGAAGCTTGCTCTCTCACTGTTCTGGCTACCCACGCCATGTGGTCACTACAGCCTTATTCTTGACTCCCTCAATCTTTCCACCACATCTAATAAATCAACTAGTGCTACTGGTTCTTCCCTTCACTCCCTGACCCAAACCACCATCACCCCACATCTGGATTAGTACAGTTTCCTAAGCACAGTTCCCTACAGTCATTTACCAAACCATCTCTGTACACAGGATATCACTCTCTGCTTAAAAGCCCATAAATGGTCCCCACTACCCCAGAAGAAAGTACAAAGTCCAGAACACTGATTTCAAAAACATACTTATGTCTTCAACAACAACAAAAAAAATCATTTATTTTTACTTTATGTGCAATGATCTTTGGCTTGCAAGCATGTTTGTGTAGGGGAGTCAGAGCCAAGGGAACCTGAGTTATAGACAGTTATGTCATGTGGGTACTGGGAATTAAACCCAGGTCCTCTGAAAGAGCAGCCATCTCTCCAGCCCCTCCCAACTTTTTTTTTTAAATGCCCGTCTTCCCACCCCCGAATCCTCTGTAGGATCAGCATTGGGACTGTACCCATTGCTTCACCTTACCAAGTCTCTTCCTCACACTTCTGCACATGCTACTCAGCATCTCCAAAGGTGAAAGCATTAGCCTTCTTCCATATAACTAGGTCACAAGATCCCAAAGCTACCTCAAAAAAAAAAAATCATGAAACAACCTGACTGGTACTTATTACTGCGGTTCCTTTCAACCAAACTGCAACCCCTCCCGGTGAAGCAATTCTGAGAGAAGCACTGTGACGCACACCTATATAACTCCAGCACTTGAGACACTGGCTGGGTGACTGGGAGACTGGAGGACTGAGAAGCCAGCCTGGGCTATGTAGAAAGACCTTGTCAAAAAGCAAAGAGGAGACCAAGTAGTGGTGGCTCACAGCTTTAATCCCAGTACTCAGGAAACAGAGGCAGACCAGCCTGGGCTACAGAGTAAGTTCTAGGACAGCCAGGGCTATACAGAGAAACCCTGTCTCAAAAAGGAGGAGGAGGAGGAGGAAGAGGAGGAGGAGGAGGAAGGGAAGAAATGAGGGAAAGAAGGAATGATCTTGGGGCCACAACCGATACCACCTATCCAGCTACACTGTAACTTTCCAATCCCTATTCCCAAATAGTCACTGCCCATCCAAAATTGATGTCACCTGTCTCCACCCCAGTAGCCACTGACCATTCACTGGCATAGCTTCTAATCACCTGAAACGTCACCCTTGAACCCCTTAGAGTATATTTGGTACCTCCATGGCAATTTTTAAGGTTCCCCTCTTGCAGCTTACCCCTGTTGGAACTGCCTGCACTCCTCAGAAGTCTGTAAATTTCCTCAAGAATTAAATCACCTGTATCTGACCCAAAAATAGAACCTAGCAAATAATCACTACCAAATACATTAAAGGAATCAAATATACAGAAAGAACTTCAGCTAAAGAGAAACCACAATGAATTGCCAAATAATTAACTTGTGTAATTTTACACTTAAAATTGCTGTCAGTGAAAACAGTGTATCTGGCTCTGTGTATCCATCTTCCTTGGAATCAGGTAGAAACTCAATTTTTGGAAACTGAGTCATCTGTTAAAGCACTGGGTGAAGCCATCGCAATGAAAACAAGCATTAGCAAATGTATCCATCCCGTGACTTGAAGCCTCCATGATTCACTTAGAACAGAAGCCTTCAAATCGTAAAAATGCTTCACTAACTACTCCCTATCTTCCTCAAATACTTAATAAGTAGAGACGACAACACTGGTAAGTGTTCTTCCTGTTAAACTCCTTTCCTGCTCTAGACATGTAGACAATCCGGGTGTAGACGCAACACCCGATGGAAGCTCAGAGCTCCTCTTTATACCAGGTGTTAATTCAAGGGCTATAATGATGTTACAGACTTTAAGGAAATGTGTAACTGAACAGTAGTTAATCTAAATAAGCAATCACATGAAGGAAAATAAACTACAAATTCAATGGTGATGTGGGTTCAGAGATCAATTATATCTCATAACCTCAGAAGTATGGGTTCAATCTCCATTTAAGCAGACTCATTTGTATAAAGTATTATTTCAAAAACACTAAAGTTGGGGCCTGGAGAGATGACTCAACAGTTAGGAGCACTGACTGCTCTTCTGATAGGTCCTGAGTTCAAAACCCAGCAACCACATGGTGGCTCACAACCATCCTCAATGAGATCAGACACCCTCTTCTGGTGGGTCTGAAGACAGCTACAGTGTACTTACATATAAATAATAAATCTTTAAAAAACAAAAAACAAAAAACTGAAGTTCTCCGTGACTCTGTTTCAAAGAACTTGAACAACGCACTTGGATTCTAAAGTTTGCCTTTGCTCTTGATTTTTTCCAGCTCTGTTCAGGGTATTGATATAGCAGCCCAGTCACCTTAGCTTCTTGTGCTATTTTTAGAAGGTACTGCGTTTCTATTCTCCTATAATATGCTGTAAGTTCTTTATTGTTGCAACAGTCAATGCTTGGTAAATTTAAATTTCAGGTGTATACACTCATACACACACCTGTCACCATTTGGCAACATGACAGCAGCATAGGTCAGCTGCCCTAGAAGAAATTTATACTCTCTCACCCATAAATACTCACTGAAAACCCAAAAAGATATACAAACATTAACTACGGGTACACACAAGTAGTTACAGAATATACCAATGTAGGACAAACTGTTTTGTGTGTAGTAAGTGAGGAGGTTCTGAGATGCTGATGTTTCGTATAATGACAACATAGGCTACATGTTAAGAGCCATCTCAGCCAAGGGAGGCGTGCTCGCCTGAGAGAGAGCAAAGGGCTCTGCACAGACAAAAGCACCTGTAAAGGGCTTTACTACTTCAGAGTCACCGTGACAAACCACGGTGCACCCACTGCCCTAGCCGAAGCCAACCTAATACAGACTGGCACACAAAAGCAACACTGGTCCTAAACAAGTTTACAGGCACTTCAACCGGGTGTCCAGCTGCTCTGGATGACTCAGAAGTTCCAATCCCAGGTTTATGCTGAAGAGAACTGAAAACACATCCACGGTAACTCATATGTGAAAGTTTATAATAGCATTATAATAACACACACCCAAAGTGGAAACAACTCAAACGTCCAACTGGGAAGTGTAGTATATGCACATAGTGCAATGTAACTTAACCCTCAGGAAGGCAAACGGGAGCTGCAGGAAAGGGGAGGTGTGGGGTATCTGGTAATGGGCACTTAGCTTCTTTACAGTTGAACTGTTCAGGAACATTAACAGTGTTAATGGCTACACAGCCTGTGAATACAGTGAGAAGGTTGGATTTTATAGATTAGGACACACCTCAATTCTTACAGTTTTCAGCAATTTTCCTGCTTCAGTGGATCTCAAGATTATATCAAGGCAGTTTAGGTCAGCAGAGGTTTGTTTAGAGACCTTAAATTTTTCAATTCTCTGTGTGTGTGCCTGCCTGTTTGCATGCTTCCTGTGGACGTGAAGGACAACTTCAAGAAGTCAGTTATTTCTTTCTACTATGGATTCTGAAGCTGGGACTAAGGTCAGGCTTGCATAGCAAGTACTCTTAACCTGTTCAATCATCTCACTGGCCCAGTTTGGGACTTCTGATTAACTGTTTTAATGAATTGTGAACATCACTGATACCAAGAGGTCAAGTATTAAGGTCAAGATAGCAGGTTGGGTGGGGCTGGACAGATGAGATGGTTCAGCAGCTGAGGCAACACTGCTCCTGCAGATGACTCCAGCTCATTCCCAGCACCATATGGTGGCTCACAACGACCTGTAACTCCAGATGCCCTCTTCCGCTCTCCATGAGCACTAGCACTCATGTTTATACATCCATACACACAGAATCACATGATTTAAAAAACAATGACAATAAGTTACAAACCTAGCTCCAACTCTGTGGAGACAAAGCCAGAGCAGAACAACCTACTATCCAGAGCCACAGGCGAAGCTGGGCTGTGCATGGCAGCTCCACACGAAGGAGAAATTCCTTAAACAGGCGCCTGCGTTGGAGAGGCTGCCTGGACTGCATGGTCAACAGTCCTCTGTGGGGAAGCTGCTACAAACACATAAATAAGCTCCTTGGTGTGTGTGGACAACTCTCTTCCCACAGAGACCTTATCCCAGCTGGTAGGGAGGAGAACACTGGTGGAGCTGGAACTACTACATTCACAGCAAGAGCACAAAAGAAAATGGAGAAGTAAGTAAGCCAGAAAAGCTCATGGCAAAGAAATGCCCAGCCCCATAGGGCTTTGCAGGAAACAATAAAAAGCATACTTTTCCTATTCCTCTCTAGATGACCATCTGATGAGCTCTTCACATCTTCCAAGAGTCAACCAAATACCTCCGTCTTCAAGAGTTTTCCCATAAAAGCCCAAAGTAATTCAGAGCTTCCTTCCCTGTGTTACAATTAACATTATAGTGCTTATTAAATTTCTATAATGTGACAGGTTTCTTTTCTCAGTAGATATTTCCTCAAATAGTGCAAAGTTTCACTCACATTTACTTTCCCAAGGTTTCCGACAGTAGAACACAGAGAGACCCACTACCTATCTACTGAATGTATCTGTAAATGAGTCTTTCAAGGCTTGGAAGACTCAGTCAAAGGAAAGCTCACGAGCAAGTTCCAAATGAAACCAGCTTGCCAACCCTACACCTAAGAAGCAAGCAAACAAAGAGAAAATAAAAGAAATACGTGGAATCTAAGCATCAAATCTGAAAATGACCAAAAATGGGAGCTAAAACGTACCACTCAATGCCACCCAGGTAAGACACGTGCTAAAACGTACCACTCAATGCCACCCAGGTAAGACACGCGCTAAAACGTACCACTCAATGCCACCCAGGTAAGACACACGCTAAAACGTACCACTCAATGCCACCCAGGTAAGACACACCGTAAACATTAAGCCTGTCCCCTCCCACACTTTTAAAAGGTTATAAGGAATATTCATTAATGCCCATCCAAACTATCCAAAGAATCAAAACTGCAATAAAACCCGAATCAAGAGTCCCTTGTGCTGGCTCCCCAACAGCAGACAACTGTGGGGCAGGTACTAGCCCCAAGCCAAGGTGGCTCTGATGGGTAGCTGTCATGTCTTTGGGTGTTGCCCAAGGAGAACCAATGTTAACGCGTGAGTAGGCTGAAGGGATGGCTCAGTGTTAAGGGCACCTGTCACTCTGCAGAGGACCTGGGTTGGATTCCCATGTTATTGCTCACAACCATCCATAAGGTTAAGCAATCACATAATCATATATGTGGAGCACATTCATAGACATAAAATAAAATAATAAAATAGCATAAGAGGCTGAAGGAGGAGGATTACTTAAGTTTGAGACCAGCCTGCGCTACAGAGTGAGTTCCAGGTCGGCTTGGGTCCCATGAATCAGCAGACCCAATGGTATATGATGGTCAGCGGCAGATGGGATGCAGTCTTGGAGTCTTCACATTAATTTTATGAAGCATAGTGGTGAAGGGCATGTGCTCCATCACAGCCGGGCACGGTAGCACATGCCTTTATTTTCAGTACTCAGGAGACCTCTGTGAATTCCAGGCTAGCCTGATCTACAGAGCAAGTCAGGGCTGTCCTGGAAAAACACAAAAAAAGGCATGGGCTCCAGTGTACACATATGGCAAGGACATTCTCAGGTCCCAACTGCTATACTTAGCCAAGTACTCACAGGACAATCTGCTTAACTTTCAATGGCTTAGTTCTCTCCTATGTGAACGGAACATAATAGGGTTGTTCTTATGAAATTAAATAGATAGAGAGAGCTTCTGCCAGGACCTAGGACCTAGCTTATCTAACAATTTAGCTTCTATCATTACCTTTATTAGTTAATTTTTGAATCTTCCACAAAGTTTTCTTTTTCTGTTTCTCTCTCCCTCCTTCCTTCTCTCTTATATTCTTTGATTTACTGAACATGACTATAACAGAGTAGGAGTACTTTTGTCGGATCAGGCATGGTGTCCCAAGTGCCAGCATAAGAAGCAAAGGCAAGCAGTTCAAGGCTATGGTCTACAGTCAAAGCTACAAAGTGAGACTCTGTCTCAAAACAAACAAACACTCATAAGAAAAAAAATAATTTTGTGGATTTTTTTCCAGAAAACTCTTATTCTAAGTTGATTTTGCTAATTTAAACACACACACACACACACACACACACACACACACCCCTCCCTACCCACCTCAGGGTGCTGCTAGGTAGTCCAGGATAGCCTAAAATGTCGATTTTCCTGACTTTGCCAGCATTACAAGCATGCAGCACCATTTCTAGATAAATTAATTTTATAATTATACAAATGTCCAGTGACTATACTGAGGATATAAAATCTTAAAAACAAGTTTTGTCTTAAAATTCTTCCAATCTTTCAAGCTTATATTTGGTTGGTTCTATTCTTTAAAAGGAAATACAATTGACTTAAGAAAAGACCCACATACTCATCCCTTCCTGGCCAGGCCTGCCCATGCCCCCTCCTCCTATGTAGTACTCTTGGTGTCTGTTTATGGCACATTTAAGGATGACTTAGAGGTAGCAACGTTGGGTGGTGCACACCTTTAATCCTATTGGTTGGGAGGCAGAGGCAGCTGGACTCTAAGTTTGCGCCCTGCCTGGTCTACAAAGTTCCAGGGCTACATAGTGAGACCCTGTCTCGAAAAAACCACACACACACACACACACACGAAAAGAATTTCAAAATCTACAGTGTGCACTTAAACTCTATCAAAACCTGAAATAAGCACGATTATAAATGGCCCTTTATCTTTGTACACAGTCATGCTTAAAGTATTTCCCTACCCCCTTTACTCCTTACATATAGCATTTCCCTACCCCCTTTACTCCTTACATAGCATTTCCCTACCCCCTTTACTCCTTACATAGCATTTCCCTACCCCCTTTACTCCTTACATAGTATTTCCCTACCCCCTTTACTCCTTCCGATGCTGATTTTCTATCTGGCATGTGGTATACAAGAAGGGTGGTGTTACTGACTCATGGCAAAATTATCAAACTATTTCCTAAACTTGAATAATTCTACAAGCTAATTCCTCTAGTCTAAATTCTTTTACCTCATATTCTGTTTACTGGACAGCTGAAAGAAATGTTTTCATGTATTCATTTTAACAACCAAATATGTCCAAGCCCAGGTATCCCCATTATTTAATTTTATTGCAGGGCTCCAGATTCTCTGTAAAGTGTTATTGCCTGTTCACATTCCTTGAGGACTATGACATCTCAGTGGCAGAATATACCATTTAATTTGAAAGTAAATCAATACCAAAAGCAAATGACTTGATCATATTATAAAAGATTAAAACAGCCACAGATTGTATTATAGCAAGTCTAAAAATGCATGAAATTATGCTTCACCGACATAAGTCACAAATACAACGTAGCACGTTACTAGCCTGGCCTTATAAACAAGCCAAACTGGAAACTATTCCCTGCGGAAAACAAAACTGTTTCAATTCTAAAACTCTCTTTATATTTGATTCACTACAAAAAATAATTTAGTTCATCACAATAAATAGAATCATTAAAGGTTGCTGGAAAACAAACCCAAAGGATCACATCTTAAAAGACAATTCCCCTAAATGCAAATATTAATTTTCAATTGCCATAAATGACTAAGAAATACATACTAACACCAGCTATTTTAAGCAATATAATTTCTTCTGAAATTATTCTTAGCCTAAATGAAAACCTGATCATTAAGATGTAAAAGATGTTTTAAAGTATCTCCCTCTATACACGTTATATATTTAAAATATAGACCACACTCAAACACATTTGGATAGTTTATTAGCTTAAACTGGCAATTTATGAAACTAGAATTAACTACTTTTACAAGAATAAAATATAAAAACCACTCGCATTTTTAAAAACTGCTCAAATGTACTATAATATCAAATGTCTTGAGAGTGAAGATTTTATGACCATGTCCCAAACTGTAATACTGAGGGATGGACAATGCTTTAGCCCTTTTGAAAATTATTATGCAGCAAATTAATTTGGATGATTTCTTTAAATATAATTCATTCATAAAATGTTGATAAAACGAATCTAGTTAGACAAGAATTAACAAGGGCTCTGGATGTCACGGCTTTATACATTCTGCTCAAAGGTGCTTCCAAATCCACAGGGCACCCAGAACACCAAGTTTCCTATCCCCTACTTTCTGCACATTGCTTCATGGTTTCACTGTTGCACAAAAGCACTGAAGTTATTACAAAGTAGGATGGTATTCCAGTAAAGTGAAGTGTCTAATAAACAGACATTTCCTCTTCCATTATCCAGACTCCAAAAGTATTTATAAGCTCCCTGGAAAAGAACTTACTCTAGCTTTATCGGTCTCACTTATAGTGCTAATGCAATTGTGAATATGCGCTCCTGTGAAGACGAAAAAAGTCTTTTTCCAAGCAGTGAAATAGCAACTAGCCAAGTAACAGATGCTCAAAGAAAGCTGTTTCTAATAAATCCAAAAAAATTATATAAGCTACAATAATCTCCCCAATAATTTTCTAGTGTCAAAGGCAGAAATAATATTTATTTGTACAAGAGGGAAATGGGAAATTATTAAATGTTTTCTCCCAAACTAAGAAATACTTTCCCTTCTGGCAATATTACAATGCAGTCATCTACTGACGAAAGGGAAATGAGCCCATTCATTTTACTCAATCTATGAACCAAAATTGAGAGTATCACCAGCCACAGGTTTAATTTTTGTTTCTAGAAGATAATATTTAAAGCAAAAGGATTAAAGTTCTCTGACAGCTGATAGATTCTGCTTTAAGGGCTTGCACAACATAGCCCTTATCTATCACTTGCTTGTTTCCCCACACCATCCACTCTGCCCCAAATCCCCATTGTTCTAAATAAAAACTCACAGCTAATGATACCTGAATAGCAACTGCTACATTTACATTACTGATGATCCTCCATGGAACTCTCCAGACCCACATTTACTCGCTGTCTTCTTTCTCCCATCAAATCCAAATTTGGTCACCAACTGATCACAACTGATTGGGGCAAAGATCAGAGCTTCTCTTCCAGACTGATGGATATCACTCCAGAGCCAGATGAGTTAGTCCCCAAAAGGTTACCGGATAAATCGACCAAAGAAAAACAGATATATTTAAACTGGCATCTTATAACCTTCTTCTTAAAAAGAAAACTGTATTGTACTGAAATACACACACCACACATACACACACAAAGGTACACTGCCCATGAGACGGAAGGTCCTTCTCCCAATTTCACGAAGGGTTTCTTGTCAGTCTGGATTCCTGGCACACTACTTCCTCCCCAAAGCAGGCTGGCCAGGACAGAGGCAGTCTTGGAGGAAGTGGGGACCCCGGCACCGGGCCGGGCACCTGCCTCCCAGCCTTGAGGACACCCGCAGCGACACCCACACTCACCCATCTTTCCTCTTCGCCTTGTAGACGTGCCCGTAAGTGCCTCGACCAACTTTGCAGCCCTCGTATTCAAACAGGTCCTCGACCCGCTCCCGCTCGCTGCTCAGCTTCACTTTAAAGTCATAGTCCATTGTCACAGCCTCCAAGGCCGGGGTGCTGGGGCGGGGGGCCGAGGGCCGCGGTGGGGACCGGGCCGCGCGGCAGCCGCAGCCCCCGAGCTACACCCGCCGGCCGCAGCACCAGCCCGCCTCACGCGTCGACGGCAGGAGGCCCCGCGCGGGCGCCGGGGACATCCAGGGGAGCGCCGGGCGGTCCCCGCGGGCGCGCGACAGCCGAGGGACGCGCTGGGGGCGGGGAGCAGCGTCCGCCCTTGTCCCCGCGCTCCCGGGGCGCCGGCTCGCGCGCGGTTGGCCGCGCGTGCTGCTACGGGTGCGACACGGGGCTGCCACGGCTGACTCTGCTCCTCGCCCACGCGCGTCCGCGCCTCACCTTCTCCCACACGCGCTCACGAACACTCAGGCTGCCATCCGCCCCGACAGACCAGCGACGCCACACAACAGCCGGTAGCTCCTCCGAGAGAGGAGGAGGAGAAGGAGGAGGAGGAGGAGGAGAAGAAGAAGGAGGAGGAGGGAGAGAGGACGAGCGCGGAACACGGCAGCCGCTGTCGTAAAAATGTCGCGAAGCCTCGCGCTGTCTCCGCCCCGCCTGTGAGCGGCTCAGGAGGTGGCAGCCGCCTCTTCCGACGCCGGCAAGCGAAAGGGCCTGGCTCAGCCGCGGTGCGGAGCTGCTGACAGACTTACCACGTGGACCAACCAGTCGGCAGTGCGGCCAGGAACGCTAAGGCTCTGTGCACAGGTGGCTGCAGAAGCCGTCTTCACCGAGACGCCGCGAATTCAGAACGTTGCATGCTGGGATTGGTAGTCCATCACGCAGCGAGTTTCTGCTGCATGGAGATTATTTTTCCCAAAGCCGCATCTCTACAATCCAACTTAGCCCATATAAGCTTAGCAAAGGACACCTGTTAAAGGGGAGATTATGTTGTATTGAAGTCACTTCTGAACTCCAGGATTTAAAGGGCAATTACTGCTCCCCCGCAACCCCCAAGATTCCATGTTTTTCCTTTCATAGCCTCTACCTGTCTCTAAATACGACAGTAAACTACGTGATTGTATTTAATATTTCTCTTCTTTCATCTGACTGCATCTTTCATGAAGTTCTCGGTCTTACACGTGCTAGGCAAGAATACCATTATACTTCCAGTCAGGTAAAGTTATTTTCGCTTCAGTTAAGATTGGACTCTATTAACACAAAAAAAGTTATCACTCGGAGGACATAAGAGTTTATTCTTGAACCAAATATGAGTGATCATGGCTTAGAGACACAGATTTAAGTTACCACAAATTCCAACTTGGTAACAGTTTAATGACATCTTTATACGACGAGGAAAAAACTTAGTGAAGGGGCTGGGGAGATGGTTAGATTGATAAAAATGCTTGCCACGTGTTGTAATTTGAATGTTGTTGCTGTGATAAAACAGGTAATAGTCTGCCAACAAGAAGCCAAGGCACCTGTTTAAAAGAAAAAAGTCTTTAAGCCATACATGTTTATGTGTGTATAGTGTGCTCTCAAGGTTCCATGACAGACATCAACGTCTAGACTCCAGACACAGATATAGACATATGCTTACACTTGCACACATATGTGCATACACAGGAATGCTTATACACATGGGCAGATAAATTGGCAGAAACATCAAGTAGGCTGTTGATAGAAAACCAAGAATGTATCTGCTATAGGCCTTACATGCCCTCTAATGGCAATTCTTAGTTGTGGGGTTAGTAGGAGTCAATGGTCTGCTTCTGTGTCCCTGGAAGATTTAACTAATACGAAGCTGTTAGGTCACTGTCTTAGTTTGGGTTTCTATTGCTAGAACAAAACACCATGACCAAAAAGACAAGTTGGGGAGGACAGGATTTATTGGGCTTACACTTCCACATCTCTGCTCACCACCAAAGGAAGTTCGAACTGGAACCTGGAGGTAGGAGCTGGAGGGATGTTCCTTACTGGCTTGCTTCCCCTGGCTTGCTCAGCCTGCTCTCTTATAGAACCCAGAACACCAGCCCAGGGATGGCCCCACCCACAATGGGCCCTCCCCGCTTGATCACTAATTGAGAACATGACTTACAGCTGGATCTCCACTGATACTAGCTTGTGTCAAGTCGACACACAAACCAGCCAGGACAGTCACAGAGATGAGCAATGAATAGCCTTTCAGGCTAAAATAGCCCACGATAAACATGTCTTCTGACCTGTGACATCCTAGTTCTCCCTAGTTGTGGAAGGGTATTTTTTTTTAAGATTTTATTTATTTATTTATTTACACTGTAGCTGTCTTCAGACACACCAGAAGAGGGCATCGGATCCCATTACAGATGGTTGTGATCCACCATGTGGTTGCTGGGAATTGAACTCAGGACCTCTGGAAGAGGAGTCAGTGCTCTTAACCGCTGAGCCATCTCTCCAGCCCAGTTGTGGAAGTTTTATTCCATCTCTCCTGTAAAATGTTTTGAGGTGCAGATTTTTTTCTGGGAACTTCGGTTGACAGCTCCCCCTGTTGGTCAAGCATCACATCATTGCATATGTGCAGGTCAAATGTGTAAGACTCATCTCTGGAAGCTGATAAGGAGAATGAGTAGGCAAGAAAGCCAGGGTTCAGGGAAGCCTGTGAAAGAAAGAAACAAACAAAGAAACAAAAAGAAAAGGAAAAAGAAAAAGAAAAGCTGTAAAGTCATTATGGAAACCCAAAAGCAAAACACCTGGGTCAAATCAAAACACATCTATTAATTTTAATGATCCAAGTTTGATTTTCCCTCTTTACACTTCCCCACATCTGATATAACATATGAAATATAATAAGGATATTATACTTACAATTGATATAATCCAGAGTGGGACTGGAGAGATGGCTCAGTGGTTAGAGACATTTACTGCTCTTATGTGGGATCCAGGTTTAGTTTCCAGCACCCACATGGTGTTTATAACTGCTTGTACTCCTGACCCAGGGGGTCAGCACTTCCTGCTGGCCTCTATGGGCACTGAGAAACATGGTGCACTAACATATATACAGGCAAAGCACTCATATAGAAAATGAAAAAAGAAATTTAAATAATCATCAAGAATGCGGTATGGCCCAAAAAAGTAAATGTGACAGAGAGGAAGTCAGACCTATTCACCAGACAAAACTCGTAATTTTAAACAAAATGGACCATATATTTCCCTTGTGTTTACAGTGATTTTTCACTCTATGAAATGTTTCATTGGATGCTTAGAAATGTTTAAATCTTTTAATTTTGGTAGATTTTTAAAGGCAATTTTGTTTTATAACCATAATCTCATAAAGAGTAGTTAGTGCTCATTTAGGCAAGATTGGTCTTAATATCTAAATCACTCTAACTCTTATTTGTGGGTAACAATTTGATCTGTCCAGTTATCTTAGTACTGGAGCAAACGTTAGTTTGGGGAAGTAGGTGGAAAAAAATCACATTACAGATGAAATTGGACAATAATATAAACTCAAATTCCAATTTTACAAAATTGCATGGGAATTGGGGGAGGCTGATATATGTACAAAAATATTATGAAGTCTGACTTCTGAGAAAGCAGGATTCCACAGACTTTGTAAGCATAATACCTTTAAATTTTTAGAAAAGTTATTTACATAATCAAATCTTACTTATTTTATAGTTGAAAAGAGGGAAGTCCATTAGGAATCAGTATTTTCTTTTTCTGACAAGGCTTCTCTGCTAGTGCTGGCAGTCCTGGAACTTATTTTGTAGAGCAGGCTGGCCTTGAACTCACAGAGATCTGCCCACTGTTTCTGCCTCTGCCTCCCCAGTGCTGGGATTAAAGGTGTGTGCCACAACTGCTCGGCATTCACTTACTTTTTGTCAGCAAAATATGACTCTTGTTTAATGTTTTTAATCCCAGCTAATTTTATAATAGCATACCATATTCACCAAGAAACACAGGTGCTTAGGGCTACAGATGGCTCTGTGGTTAAGAGCACTGGCTACTCTTCTAGAGGACCCAGGTTTGATTCCCAGCACCCACATGGTGGTGGCTCATAACCCTCTGTAGCTCTAGTTCCAGGGGAGCTGACACAGTTCTGGGAGTTGTGAGCACTACACATATGAAGTAGCATGTACATACACTCAGAGGCATGCTCGCATGCGCGTGCACACACACACACACACACAAGTAAATAAATAAATATTAAAAAAAACAGGCTCATGGGTTATCAAAATACAACAATCTATTTTAAGAAATAATAAATTAAAGAATGACTACATAAAATATGGATGTACATTTAAGAAAAGACTTAAGAAACACAAAGCATGGTTAGTACTGATGTTGTCAAGAGGTTCTGAGCTTAGACATGTGGGGTATTGTCTTAGTTAAGGTTTCTTTTGCTGGGAAGAGACACCATGACTATGGCAACTCTTATAAAGGAAAGCATTTAATTGGGGCTGGCTTACGGAGGTTTAGTCATCATAGCGAGAAGCATGGTGGCATGCAGGCAGACATGGTACTGAAGAGGTAGCTGAGAGTTCTGGATCTGCAGGCAGCAGGAAGTGACTGAGACACACTGGCCAGATTGAGCTTCTGCTACCTCAAAGCCCGCCCCCTAAAGACACACTTCCTCCAACAAAGCTGCACTAGTTAATAGAAAAGAGGCAGAAGAATGCCCAGGATTTCCATACTGGACATCTTTGTTATGAAATATAATACAGCGGGGGATGGGGTGTGCCTGGCAGGCCCATGCCAAGGTGCCCCCTGAGAAATCATGCCATGTAACAAATCTGATATAAAGAAGGATTATTTGGGGGAAGGGAAGAGAGTGAGGACCTGGAGGATGGTTAGAGACAGACAGATGGGAGCATAGCCATGAGGGCAGAGAAGGGGGGACAGAGAAGGACCTGAAGGGGAGAGAGACCAGTCAAGAACATGTAGGAACAGGGAGAGAGAGTGCCGACAGGAGTGGCGAGTAGTCCTTTTATACGCAGCCCAGACCTGGCAGCACGTAATGGCAGCAGGCAATGACATAAGCTATTGTTAGGTCCCTGGGAGGAACCTAGTGTACCAACAGACTTACACGAAGGTCCAGGAGGTGTGGCCAAGTGCTGAGCAAACAAACAAAAATAGTGTACAATTTTGTGAACAACCTTGCAGGGTAGGTAGGTTTTCTTTTCCTTTTTGAGATTATAATATAATTACCTTATTTCCTCTCTTCCTGTTCCTCCCACCAAGACTTCCCATGTCACCCTTGTGGTTCTGCTCAGATGGGAGGGACTCCTAGGACTCAGAAGCCCAGGAACTGGACAGCTCTGAGGGGAAATGGTATGCTAGCAGAAGGGCATCCTGAGACACAGGCGCTTCAAGAACCTTCCAGGAACCTTCCGGCTCTGAGGTGGGACAGTGCCCCAGTGGAAGGGCATCCTGAGACACAGAGCTTACAGGAACCTTCCAGCTCTGAGGTGGGACAGTGCCCCAGTGTAAGAAGGGCATCCTGAGACATGGGAGCTCAGGAAGCACAGAGCTCTGAGAAGAAGCGTCCTCAACTTGGCTCCTCAGGAGAGCCCCTGCGGCTCCCAGGGAAGGGTGACCCCGGCTGAGCTGAGAGCCCAGAAGCCTCAACCCCACGCCTTCTCTTCATTTCTCTTCATTGCTTCTTTTCTTCCTGGCTTCTTCCAAGGAGAGGGTCACTCCAGGCAGAAAATCTCATGAAAGAGATTTACTGGAGGGTCCAGGGTGTGGAGGAACGAGTCAGGAAAGAAGATGTCGGCACCCTGGACAGCTCCTCATACTGGCAGTAGGCTGAGGCAGGAAAGGCGTTGCCACACTGTGGATAGCTCCTGTGACAGCTACAGGTTGAGGTATCGTGGTGCTGCCACTTTGATAGGAGCTGCCATTTTTGACAGCTCCTGCAGGGGCATCTTGCCATGGCCCATAGGCTGGGGCAGGAAGGAGGTGATGGCCGCCAGGTTGATGGATTTTGTGGCGCATCACTTAGGGACTACAGACATACTCCAGACAAAGTCAGGCAGAGAAGTGGAAGTCTCGCGGAGAAAGGGAGTCTTCCATTTTGCACCAAGCTCCGAGTTATCCAATCATGGGGTACTACAACCTTAACAGCAGGATCTTCCAACATGCCACCATAACTTTCCCACCATGCTGGACTGTACCCAGGAATTGTGAATCAAAAGAAAACTGTCAGAATATTTGATTACAACAACAAGCTAAGTAACTACTACTGTCGTTTGGTATGTAAAGTGGAGTTGGTGATATTATAAATCTGCATGCAAGGTCCTAGGCCTTTAGAGCTGATTTGCAAGAGGAAATGTGAAAGAGTTTGGGATTTTGGGCTAGAAAAGACCTTGAATATGGTAATCAGAGTGAAATGGGTCATCTTGGTGGAACTATGGAAGACAGAAATGATGAGAGAAAGAAAGACATGAGACCTAGCTTGTGAGGCTTCAGGGAAACAGGGCATCAGGAACTGGGATGGGATGACCCATCTGACGTGCCAGCTAAGGATCTGGCTCCATTCTGCCTGTGTCCCTAGGACACAAGTGATGCTGAAGCCACAGGAAAGAGACTAATTTGTTTGGTGGAGGAAACATCCAGATGGGACAGCATTCAGTCTGTCTCACACGTACTGTTCTTACCCCTGGGTTGACAAGAGAAGAAATAGCAAGCAGAGACAAAGACAAGAAAACTGGGAAGCTCAGTTAGGAAAAGTGTGTGAGCTTAAGATGGTGAACAACGCATCTGTAATTGTTTTTTTTTTTTAATATTTTTTAAGGGGTTTATTCACTTTTTTTTTTTTTTAATTTATTGTATGTAAGTACACTGTAGCTGTCTTCAGACATACCAGAAGAGGGCATCAGATTTCATTACAGATGGTTGTGAGCCACCATGTGGTTGCTGGGATTTGAACTCAAGACCTTCGGAAGAGCAATCAGTGCTCTTAACCGCTGAGCCATCTCACCAGCTCCGCATCTGTAATTGTTAAAGAGAAACCCACTGTCTTAGTTAGGGTTTCCACTGCCCAGAGAGACACCATGACCAAGGCAACTTTTGTAAAGGCAATTGGGGCTGGCTTACAGGTTCAGAGGTTCAGTCCATTATCATCATGGTGGGAAGCATGGCAGTGTCCAGGCAGGCAGGGCGCTGGAGGAGCTGAGAGTTCTATATCTTTTTCCAAAGGCAAACAGAAGATTGTCTCATGGGTAGCTGGGAGGAGGGTCTCAAAGCCCACCCCCACAGTGACACACTTCCTCCAACAAGGCCACACCTCCTAATAGTACCAATTCCTAGGCCAAGCATATTCAAACCACCACACTAGTTCTCTTCATTGGGAAAATAAAAGAGAAGGACTGAAGTGAAGATGTCACCCATCAAAGGCTACAATTAAGAACCACTTCATGCCAGGCTGTCCGGCCCACACTTGGGAGGCAGAGGCAGGCAGATCTCAGTTCAAAGTCAGCAGATCTTCTGAATTCCAGGACAGCCAGGACTACACAGAGAAAGAAACCTGTCTCCAAAAACCCACCCCAATTCCATAGGCCAGATTAAAGAAAATCAGAAATCCGCTGAGCACCAGTTGCCTCAAATTCCTGCTGCTGTGGTTTTCCTACCATGATGTACCATACTTTAACTCACAAAGTAATTCCTTCTTTATGTAGCTTGTTGGGGTATTTGGTCTCGTCAATAACAAATGTAACTAACGCATTATCTTTTTCTATTTAAGAGTTAAGCAAGGCTGTGGTAGTACACACCTTTAATCCTGGCACTTGAAAGGCAGAGACAGGCAGATAACTGTGAGTTCTAAGCCAGCCTGTTTATATAGTGAGATCCAGGACAGTTAGGATTATATAAAGAGACCCTGGAGAGAGAGAGAGAGAGAGAGAGAGAGAGAGAGAGAGAGAGAGAGAGAGGAAGAGAGGAGAAGAGAAGAGGAGAGGAGAGGAGAGGAGAGAAGAGAAGAGAAGAGAAGAGAAGAGAAGAGAAGAGAAGAGAAGAGAAGAGAAGAGAAGAAAAGAATACAGGGTGTTGTAGAATAGGACCTGGGCTCAATTGTCAACACCAAGTGGTGGTTCACAACCATCTACACCTCCTGTTCTAGGGGATCCAATGACCTCTTCTAACTCCAGCAGACATCATGCACACACACACAGCACATGTATACACACAGGCAACACACTCAATAAAATAATTTTAAAATACCTATTTTAAATATAGCATGAAATCTCTTCTTTCTTTCTTTCTTCTTCTTTTTTTGGTTTTGTTTGGTTGGTTGGTTTTGGTTTTTTGAGACAGGGTTTCTCTGTGTAGCCCTGGCTGTCCTGGGACTCACTCCGTAGACCAGCAGGCTTTGAACACTCAGCTCCTCTCCACTTGGACTCCCTAGTGGTGAGACTAAAGCCATGTGCCACCACATGAAGTTTTTAAGGCTTATCTTTAAACTGACTATGAAAATCTTTTCTCTTCATATAGAACTTTGTTCTGCTTAGAAACAAAGAAGGAAAAATCAAGGTTAGAAAAATATGAATGAAAATAGAGAGTTAAGCCTGGTGGTGGCAGTGGTCCACACTTTTGACTGCACAAGTCAGGAGGCAGAGGCAAGTGGATCTTTAAGTTTGAGGTCAACCTGGTCTATGGAGAGAGTTCCAGGACAGTCAGGGCTACACAGAAAGACCTTGACTCAGGTGGTGGGGAACAGAGAGTTGGGAAGAGTTCAATTTCCCAAATCTCTTCTGATATAACCTCTAACATTTTCTTACAAATTTCCTATTGATCTTTAATAGCTCCTTTTAACTTCAGTATAGTGAGCCTGTCAATTTTTGTTAACTACCAATTTCATCGCTTCTTATTTTTCATGGAAGTTTTGGGTTTTTTTTTTTAAGTCAAAGAAGGCTGTCTATTCATTTTTAAATTCTCTGGGATTTTTAGTTGTGTGTGTTCTCTCTCTCTCTCTCTCTCTCTCTCTCTCTCTCTCTCTCTCTCTCTCTCTCTCTGTCCAATTTTGGATTAAACGTTTCAATGAAGAGATGCATAAAGCCAAGTTATCTTTAGATTTCCTCATCTTCCAAATGCATATAAGTTAAACTAACACGATTATCAAACATAAAACCAGCTGGAGTACCACATGGCAGCTTTTCTCTGAACAGTTCCTCCTTCCATGAATTAGACCCGGGAGGAGAAGCAGAAAGCAAATGAACAAACCAAATGTCCTGAAGGCAAACAAACTGAACCAGGCACAGGCAGAAACCAAACAAAACAGATGACTTTAAACAAACAAAGAGCTCCCAAAGCAAACAAGGAGAATAATAAAGTAACCAACCAAAGAGGGTCCTTACAACCAGCTCAAAACAAAGCAATCCAAGCTAGGTCTAAGCCCCAGAAACAACTCACCAGCATTCCCGAGGAATCAGCACCAAATCGTTGGCACAAGTGGCCCATCCTGGCACCAACCCAGTGACTCCTACAATGAAACTGGATCATCTTTGGGGCTCCACATTCAGCCACCAAAACCTCTTAGGGCAAAAGCAGCTCTTGCCTCAGAAAGAATAAGAAATAGTTTGTCCTGAGCCAAACATGAGTGGCCATGACTTGGAAAGACAGATTCCAGTTACTCCAAATACCATGATCCACAGCAGTAACAGATTCAGGATGGTTTGTGTGTGTGTGTGTGTTTATTTTTTTTTTTTCTGAGACAGGGTTTCTCTGTATAGCCCTGGCTGTCCTGGAACTCACTCTGTAGCCTAGGCTGGCCTCGAACTCAGAAATCCACCTGCCCCTGCCTCCCAAGTGCTAGGATTAAAGGCATGTGTCACCACTGCCTGGCTCGTGATGGTTTTATAGTAGCAACAAAGAAAATAAGATACCTTGATGGATAAGCCAAGTCTGGCAGCATACGCCTTTAGTCTCAGCACTCAGGAGGCAGAGGCAGAGGCAGTGAACTCAGACAGATCTCTGAGTTCAAGGCCAGTCTGGTATATAAAGCCAGTTTCAGGACAGCTAGGCTGCCCAGGACTACCTATCTTGAAGGATGAAAGGAAGGATGGGAGGGAGGAAGGGTAGAAGTTGGTGTTAACAGGCAGGCAGATTTCAGAAAAGCAGGGAAGTATGTGCTACAGATCACAGATGCTATCTGCTTACATTATTTTGAGTTGGTGGAAGCAAAGGGACTTTCCATAAGGCGTAACCTGTTAGTCACAAGAATGTTAGGTCACACATGGACATGGTCAATAAGTGGCTATTGTTGGGGGATATGGGGGGGGGGAGTTAGCCCAGGGTTATTTGGTTTCTACCGGTAACACAATCATGGAAGTTTTAATCAATCTGCCTTGTAGAATGTTTAACATGTCTCTGGATGGGAAGGGGAACTACATTTCACAAGTCCCATTTCCAGTATTACAAAGAAATGGAAGGAACTTCAAGTTAAGGTGAAAGATGAGAGAGCTGGCTTTAAGTGTGCCTCTGAAAGACAGTGTCAGAATAAGGGAAAAAATTAGACTTTTCCCCATCTTAGTTAAGGTTTCTATTGTTGTAAAGAGACACCAAGACCAAGGCAACTCTTAGAAAGGACAGCATTTCATTGGAGCTGGCTTACAGTTGTAGAGGTTTAGTCCATTATCATCATGATGGGAAGCATAGCAGTGTGCAGGCAGATAATGGTACTAGAGAAGGAGCTGAGAGTTCTACATCTTAATCTATACACAGAGAGCAAGGAGGAGACTGTGTTTTACCCTGGCTGTAGATAGAGCATTTAAAACCTCAAAGACACACCTACAAATAGTGCCACTCCCTATGGCCAAGCATTCAAACACATGGATTGGGGGGGGGAGTAGGGGGAAGGGAGCGGCATTCCTATTCTAACCATCACAATCCCAAATAAAGATATACAAAGAAAGCTTTAGAAATTTATGAAGCAATCAGATACTGGAAAAGACAAAAACAAAGACGGGCTACACAGAGAAGTGAGCCTAACACTGCCTCCATCCTGTAGTTCCCTGATGAAGTTGGGGGAAAGGACTCCAACAATAATGCTGCTTCCAGAAGGTAAGTCAGAGGAAAGTCTGATCCTCAGAACAACGATATAAAAGGGACATATAGACATTTTTGGATATTAAAAGGGAGGGGAAAGAATCACCAATCACGACACCCTGAATAAAACCCAACCCACTTTAAAGCCATTGGTCTCTCCAACTGGGGGCACTTTTCTACAGGAGAAATCTGTAACATTTTGCCAATAAACCTCAGTTTAATGTTTACTATTCTTCTATGTTTTAGATATTTAACAGACGGGGAGGGGGGAGGGGGAACTCTCCTGCTACACAGTATCACCTTTTACTCTAGTAGTTTCCTTGATGCTAAGGCTTGCTACACCCTGGTAACCAGGCACCCAGCAAACATGGTAGCGCTTTCCTGAGAAGGGCAAGAAGCTCACCAGCTAAAGGCCTGCCTGGGCTATATGAGAACCCGTCTCAAAACAAAACAAATTCACGCATTAATGAAATAAGGAAGGAAGGAATTATGAATCACAGCGGTATGTGCGTATTAAACTGTGATTAAGCCATTTGGCCGATTTGGGTGTCAGGAAATGGCCCTACCAGGACCACAAGAAATGGTTAGGTAAGTCTGGTGTTGCATAATGAAAAAAGAAAATAAGAGAAGGAGGTGGTGACAAGGGATAATGGGAGAGAAAGAACGAGAATGGTTAATACTGGGAGTTTCAAAATGCTTTTTCATTACAAGCACTCGACATTTAGTTTCCTCGTCCCAGTGAACTACCACAAGGGAAATACTCAAACTGGGTAGTTACACTCCGGTAGTAAAGAGCAATGAACACCTTGACAGATGCGTTTTTCGTTAAACTTTGTCAAAGGACATTGAAAAATGAAAAAATGAGCTGGCATTTCCGAAACATGGAAAGGCGACTCCGCCTTCGGGACTAGAAGCGGTCCAGAGACCTAGACCGGAGCCCGAGACAGCCGGACCTGCGCACTGCAGATGCGGAACTCAGGCGCCGCGGCTCGGCTTCCGGCGAGCGCTGTTTCCAGACGCACCGGCAGGGTCGGCGCAGACGGTGGCGTGCCTTAGTTCTCCTAGGTGGTGAGAGGAGGCCGGAGATTGGACGGCCCTTTCTTAGCTTTCTCTCCGCCAGGTCAACTCCGAGCAGCAGCAGCAGAGACTCTGAGTTTCGCGCCTCAGTGGAAGATTAGAGGGCGTAGCGGCCTTCGGAGGCTCGGCCACAGAACCTTCCGGCCCCTCGCCGCCTCGGTGAGGACAACCGCGGGTCACCCCGCTGGAGGTGGGGTCGGGGGAAGGGGGCTCTGCGTCCACGGGGAAGGGTTATTTGGTGAGTCTCACTACTACTTCCGGGAGACGCCTCGGAGGACGTGCTAAGGGGCGGGGGGCCGAGGGGAGAGGCACTTACCTCTTATCCGATTGGTTTATTGCTTGCGGGTTGAGCTTTTCTAGTTGCGGATTGGCCCAAAAGCCAAATAGGTCGCAGGGGAAGCGTTACTTGAGGCTAGATTGAGGTGAGATTGGTTGGATTCCTGAGTCCAGTGTATTGGAGTAGGGACTTCATCTGAACCCCAGTCCGGGGCCTCGATTAACAGGGTAAGGAAAAGAACCGGTAGCGGGATGGTGGGGGCGGTTGACAACGAAGTGAAGGCTTAGAACTAAACTAACCTAACTTCCTCACCTGACCCTCCTACACCCAGATGGGAACGCAATATGATACGAAGGCCTTTGAGAAAGGAGGAGGCGCAGTCCTCGGAGCAGTGGAGGCCTTCTGGGAGGTTTTTTTGTTATCTAATTGTATGAGGCTCTAATTTCCTAGATGAAGGTATAACAGAATCTTCTGAAGAATTTAGCTTTGGCTTTGCCGAGGAGTAGGGAGACTACTAGGTGTTCCAGGGCTTCAGAGAGGCAGTTTGCTGAATAATTCAACTTCTGTTTTTATTACTTCAGATGAGCAGCTCCGAAAAAAGGCACAAACATCAGAAGCATGGATACAGTCTCATCTGTTAGAAGAATGTCCAAAGGAAAATAAGGTATTCATTTTGGCGTACTTATGGTTAGTTAATCCAAGAATATTGCCTTGGAGAAGATCCCGGGTTTTGAATATCTAAAGAACTTGACTTTTGTTGTTACCAGATTTCTACTTATTAAACATCGTTTTAAAAATCAAGTTTCAGTTGGGTGGTGGTGGCGCACGCCTTTAATCTTAGCACTTGGGAGGCAGAGGCAGGAGGATTTCTGAGTTCGAGGCTAGCCTGTTCTACAAAGTGAGTTCCAGGACAGCCAGGGCTACACAGAGAAAACCCTATCTCGAAAAACCAAAAAAAAAAAGTAAAAATCAAGTTTCTGCTGTGATCACCAAAAATGCTCTTTGCTAATAATAGTTACTGATTACACTACAAGTGGAAAAACCTTTACTTTTTGATATTATTAATTAACATCTTGAGTTAATCTTGCCTCCCCAAAGATGTGTGTGTGTATGTATTCATGACTGTCCTAGAACTCATTCTGTAGACGAGGCTGCTCTGGAACACAAAAAAATCAGTCTGCCTTTCTCCTGAGTGCTAGGAATGAAGACTTGTTACTACATCTAGTTTACTGGCTGATTTTGTGTGTCAACTTGACACAGGCTGGAGTCATCACAGAGAAAAGAACCTCTGGAGGAAATGCCTCCATGAGATCCAGCTGTAAGGCATTTTGTCAATTAGTGATCAGTGAGAGAAGGCCTACCTCCTGTCTGTCAGTGGTGTCATCCCTGGACTGGTAGTCCTGGGTTCTATAAGAAAACAGGAGGAGCAAGCCAGTAATCAGCACCCCTCCATGGCTTCTGCGTCAGCTTCTCCCTCCTCGTTCTTGACCTCTTTGAATTCCTGTCCTGACTTCTTCCAGGGATGGAAGTATAAGCCAAATAAACCCTTTCCTCCCCAACTTGGTTTTTGTTCATGGTGTTTCATCAGAGGAATAGAAACCCTAAGACAACTAGCTAGCTTTGCATTTTAAAATCAGGGAGCGTTGCTTGTTTTTGTTTGTTTGGATGTTTTGTTTTGTTTTTTGGTTTTGGATTTTCGAGACAGGGTTTCACTGTAGACCAGGCTGGTGTTGAGCTCAGGATTCTCCTGCTTCTGCCTCCTGAATGCTGGCACTAGAGGTGTGGGCCACCACCTGCCTGGCTAGTTTGTTTATTTTTAAAATGTATCCGCTAGTCAAATACATGTGTCAAATCTTATAATAAAGAATTCACACACAAAACAGCAACAAAACAACTTTTAGGAGCTAGTAGGTCTAGACCTTTGCTTTAAAAGTTATCACTGAGTCAGACACAATTCAACACATATATCTCATATCTGAGTATTAAATTGATAATCTTTTTAAATTTTTTCATTGTCTCTCAAATTGTGTCTAAAAGCCTTCATCATGTTTTTTTTTTTTTTTTTTTTTTTTGAGACAGGGTTTCTCTGTGTAGCCCTGGCTGACCTGGAACTCACTCTGTAGACGAGGGTGGCCTTGAACTCAGAAATCCGCCTGCCTCTGCCTCCCAAGTGCTGGGATTAAAGGCGTGCGCCACCACTGCTGGCTATGTTAAAATTTTAGGCTTGAATAATACATTCTTTTTTTTTTAATTATTTATTATATGTAAATACACTGTAGCTGTCTTCAGACATCCCACCAAAGGGTATCAGGTCTCATTATGGATGGTTATGAGCCACCATGTGGTTGCTGGGATTTGAACTCAGGACCCTCAGAAGAGCAGCCCATGCTCTTAACTGCTGAACCATCTCTCCAGCCCAGTAATACACATTCTTAATATACAGAGGGCTCCTAAGTGCATCCCTGCACAGTTAGGAATACAGTCCACTATATTTGT
The DNA here is from genome assembly GCA_036184795.1 of Tokudaia tokunoshimensis. Lineage (NCBI taxonomy): Eukaryota > Metazoa > Chordata > Mammalia > Rodentia > Muridae > Tokudaia > Tokudaia tokunoshimensis. Next base: position 35,615,011 of record BTHU01000006.1, on the reverse strand, counting down.
AGATGATGCGGTCCTGCACTCCTTCCAGAAAAGATGGTGAATATAAAATGACCACCACTGTCTCATTGCACTTTTTTGACATGAAAATAATTTTTGCCTACTTTGTCTGCTGAAGACTCAAAGTTGATCTCTCTGAGACTGACAACCAACAGGAAACAACATGCATGGCTCTGAGGATTGGGAAAGCACATCAGAGCTCTGGCTGTGTGTATCAGGCCATCTTTCAGCATGGAATGATTAGCCTCAGGAGTTTCTTTCTTTTTGGTCTGAGACAGGGTTTCTCTGTGTATAGCACTGGCTGTCCTGGAACTCACTCTGTAGACCAGGCTGGCCTCGTACTCAGAAATTCTCCTGCCTCTGCCTCCCAAGTGCTGATATTACAGTCGTGTTCCACCACTGCCTGGCACCTCAGGAGTTTCTGATTGTGGAGGTGTGATGGTTTGCATATTCTCATCCCAGGGAGTGTCACTATTAGAAGGTGTGGACTTGTTAAAGGAAGTGTGTCACTGGAGTAGGCTTAGAGATCTTCCTCCTAGCTGCCTGAGGATGCCCAGTCTGTTTCTGGCTTCCTTCAGATGAAGATATAAAACTCTCAGCTCCTCCTGCACCATGCCTTCCTGGATGCTGCCATGCTTCCACCTTGATGATAATGGACTGAACCTGTAAGCCAGTCCCAATTAAATGTTGTCATTTATAAGACTTGCCTGTTCCTAGCAGTAAAACCCTGACAAAGAACTAAGACAGGACGCTACATGTAAATGAGAAGTAGACTTTCTACCTTGATGAGAGGAAAGGTAACACTGCTTTTTAGACTCTTAGAATATAAGTTCAGTAAGTCTCTAAAGGTAGTTATGAATCACAATTGAAGAAATTGTTAGTGGCCTACATCATGTGTTCTGGGCCAGCCAGGGTTACATAGTAAAAGCTTAACTCAATAAACCGACAACCAAACCAAAACAAAAGTACAAAGCTATGTTTAGTCCATGACTGATGCATTGAATTTGTACATGTTCTTTAAACAGGAAACTAGAAGTCTCAGGATGAATCCATCCAGATCTAGATCAGGTGGTAGTGGAGAAGAGATCTCATTTCAAGAAAATGAGAGAAGATGGCAGCAAGAGCGTCTCCACAGAGAAGAAGCCTATTATCAGTTTATTAATGGGCTCAATGATGAAGATTATCGACTAATGAGAGACCATAATCTTTTAGGCACCCCTGGTAAGAAATGGGCAAAGGGGGGAAATTGTTCTCCTATCATTGAAAGGAGGGATTTTAAAGTAAAGAGAGTGTCTCCCTTTGAGTACTGTTTTGTGAGTCTGAGAATTATGCAGTATAACAAAATCACTACCCTTTGTGTTGGATAAATACAGGAGAATACTGGATAGCTGGGCGTACACACAGGCCAGACTTAAAGAGCCAGTGTGTGTACGCACAATTCTCACCCTCCACTGCCCACCTCATGTGGATGGGCTTGGGATTGAAACTTAGGGCTTTGTGCATGTCAGGGAAGTGTTCTGCCACTAAGCTACACTCTAGTTCTCTATTTCTCTTACATGATATTTATACAAATAGAATGTTATTTGAAACTTAATTCTTAACTTACTTGAAATGTTAACGTTCAGCCAGATAGTGACCAACCAGAAGTCCAATGTAGTCTATACATTTTCTTTCAGTTCACTTTATAGGAATCTAGCTGAAATGTGCCTGTCTGTGTGCTTGCATAATTGTATGTTGACTCATATAATAAAATATTGGGGTAGAATTCAAGCACCAAGATTTGAACATTTCCCTAAAACTACTCCCTAATTTTCTTTTTAACTCTTAAGAAACAAACTCTACTACGTGAGTGAATCTCATCCTTTTGTTTAAAACTTGTTTTATTTTTTGCTGTTTGTCTGGTGGTGGTGGTGGGGGTTGTGTATGTGAGGTCAAGGTCCAAGGAGACCAGCAGAGGTCCCAGGCCCTCGGGTCTCCTGGAGCTGGCATTAAGAGGTACTTGTGAGCCACTCAGTATGGGTGCTGGAAACTGCTGAGCCATTTCTCCAGCCCTAACTTACAGGTTCTTACTGAGAGGTTCTGGTAACCAAAATTATTCAAGTTTAAATCTCAAATTTTAATGAAATATTAATAAATGAGATATAACTAAATTGATGTGTATTTGTTTCAAATATTATTAAGTTCAATTTATAAACCATGGAAATAATAAAGGATTGTCTTCTGTAGGTTAAGATTTTTTAAATTACATTTTATTTATTGTGTGTGTGTGTGTGTCTGTGTGTGTGTATAATGACAATGAGTATTTATATGCTATCGGACAACAAGTAGGTATTTTCTCCTTCCACTATATGGTTCTCGTAAAACTTGGTAATTTATTTCTTTATTTAAATGAGTGCTCTTTTGTTGTTTCAGGAGAAATAACATCAGAGGAGCTACAGCGGCGCTTAGCTAGAGCAAAGGAACAGCTGGCAGCTCAACCTGGCTCGGACAGTGGGACGAGTGACGGAGGTACTGTGGCCTGCAGTGCTGCAGTGGGCCTGTTTACCGTTGTGATGTGATCTTGGTTCAGATAACATGTGTTGCTAAGAGCAATCTGCTTAGGGACTAGAGAGCAGAGAAGTTGAGAAGTGTTTTTCATACATAGTTTGCCTTCAGGAAGTTTATGTGTACAGAATAGTAAATATATATATTTTCCTTTCTTCCAATCTTCCTGAGACAAACCAGGGCCTTATGTGTTCTTGATAAATATTCTACCTTTGAGCTACATTCCCTAGCAAAATAAAATTTTTTCTAATAATTGCATAAATATACTACATTGTTTTTGTATTAATGTGACTGAAAATGTATACACAGTCTACGACAGACAGACTGACAGGAAACTGTCCTTGCTGCTCTGTTTTGTCAGTTTCCTTGCTTATTTTATCAAGCAAACACTAATATAAAAATTCTTGCAATAAGCAAAACATTAATGAAAACCAGTTTAAATTAATGGCAACTATAGAGTTAAAAGCAAGCCCAACTTTGGGATTTTTTTTTTAAAGATTTATTTATTTATTATATTGTAAGGTCACTGTAGCTGTTTTTCAGACACTCCAGAAGAGGGCATCAGATCTCATTACTGATGGTTGTGAGCCACCATGTGGTTGCTGGGATTTGAACTCAGGACCTTAGGAAGAGCAGTTAATGCTCTTAACCGCTGAGCCAGCTCTCCAGCCCCAAGATTTCTTAAGAAATCTCCTCCCTAAAGCCTTTCTGCATACATCTTCCCTGTGTGCCATTCCATACCCTCCTTTCAGCTCTTTCTTCCTCACCCACCCAGCAGCTCTCTTCCTGTCTCCTGCTCTTGGGTACTTGAAGATAAACAAACACACAACTAAAGACAGGAAGACCTATTTTCCTGGATAGTTTTTTTTCTGTTTTAAGTTCCATGTTTACAACTGAATGGTATTTGAGTAAGCCTAAGATCCCTGGGTTTGTAAAATAAAAGCATGAGAAAGTAAGAGAAATAATGGGAAACTTGGATTATCCCCTCAATTATAAACACTTGCTGACTGTTACTTTAGATGTTAAGACAAGACTAGTGATGCAGATATAGGAAAGTTTTCAATAATTCATATATATACATATATAAATGTATATATGTGAATATCATGTGTATATATATGTGAATATATATATCCCATCATAAATAAAAACCTTAAATATTTTTCAAAATCTATCTTAAACAATATCAAACATATAAACAAAAAACACTTATTTTAAATAAATGTGTCTTCATAATGCAGTTGTAAAAGCTAATCCCGTCTCAAGGAAAAGCTGCCAGCCCAGAGAGCAAGCAGGACTTCCCTCAGCAGCCTCTCTGGAGTCACCCCTCAGCAGCAGAAACCCAGCCCAGCTGAACCTTGATCTGATACAGCCAGTGCCTCTTTTCATGTCCTCTAACAGGACATTTAATGCCTCTTTTTCAAGACAGGGTTTCTCTGTGTAGCCCTGGCTGTCCTGGAACTCACTCTATAGACCAGGCTGGCCTAGAACTCAGAAATCCCCCTGCCTCTGCCTCCCAAGTGCTGGGATTAAAGGCCTGCGCCACCACTGCCTGCCTAATGCCTCTTTTTCATAGTGAAACTTTCAGGCTTGGTCTTCTTTTTCTCTTTACAACCTTTGAAGTAGTATTAACTGTTTTGTAAAGTATGGTGTTTGTTGAATAGCAATAAGGATAGTGGAATTCAGATTCCCAGTTTAGAAGTGGAGGTTGTGAGCACTAACAATATACATGATATAAGATTAACAATTACCAGGTAAGAGTAGCAAAAATATGCCTCTTCTGGCTACTGCCCATTAGTCGAGTTTGAGGAAGGAGACAACTTTTGACATGTATCTTTTGGGGCAAAGTCAATCCCAGTGACGGTTCTGTGTTCAAGTGAAGCAATTTTAGAATAAAAACGAGTTGCTGATTATTCACCTTCATTAGGTTTGGGTGGTGCTCTTAGTGTAGCTCCTCCACAGTGGTTATGTCCCTCTGATAACACTCAGCAGCTGGGAAACAGACTAGCTGGAGGCACATATCCCTTCAGCCCAGTGCACAGAGATCATCTGTTTAAGGACACTGCCCACTCCATCCTTTTGGCAAGGGAATAATAGATTACCCTAGAGTAGAACATAACCATTTTCAGTACTGTTTATGTTTTAGTTCTTATTGTCTGTCTTCCTGTTTCGTTATCAGAACAAACCTGGCTTCATACGAGAGTTTGGGTGTCTCAATTCCCTATCTGTCCATGGAACACTTGGTGTTCTCCTTCCAAGGTCTGCTAGAATTCTGTACTGAGTCCCTCTGGTCCTGGGGGTGAGGGGGTTGATTGGTTTTGTTTTTAAATTTTTGTTTTTTATTTTTAGTTGAGAGACTTAAATACTACTTCCAGCACATTGCTGGTTATTTATCAGTTTAAATTGTTTTATCTTGGTTTTTTCATGACCCATTAATTGTTAATATTATGTTTAGTCTCCATGAGTTCTGTACTTTCTGTGTTTTACTCTTGATAACCAGCTTTATTTTGTAATATATAACATGGGATATTATTTCAATTTTCCTATATTCACTAAGGCTTGCTTTGTGTCCTCCTATGTGCTCTATTTTGTACAGAGTACCATGAGCTACTGAGAAGAATATGTATTCTTTTAAGGTTTGGTGGAATTTTCCATAGATATAGTTAGGTCCATTTGATTTATGATGTTATTTAATTCCAGTGTCTGTTTATATTTTGTCTGGATGACCTGCTTGTAGATAGGAGCACATTATTGAAACTCCCATTATCACTGTGTTGGCTTAATCTGTAGCTTTACATTTTTAAAAAGTTTTATTTACTTATGTATATCAGTACACCATTGCTTTCTTCAGACATACCAGAAGAGGGCATCAGATCCCATTGCAGATGGTTGTGAGCCACCATCTGGTTGCTGGGAATTGAACTCAGGACCTCTGGAAGAGCAGTCTGTGTTCTTAACCACTGAGCCATCTCTCCAGCCCAGCTTTATATTTAATAGTGTTCATTTTATGTTCTTGAGCACATCTCTGTTTGATGTATGTGTTTAGAATTGTAATATCTGCCTGGTAGATTAAAGAGGGTGATGTGACCTTCTTTATCTCTTCTGACTAACTTTGCCTTGAAATCTTATTTTGTCAAATGTTAAAATAGCTACACAGCTGCTTGTTTCCATCTTGTATTTGCCTGGAGTACTTTTCCATCTTTTTACCCTAAGGAGATGTCTATTTCTCATGGTTAGGCATGTTTCTCAGAGGCAAAAAAAAAAGGTGGATCCTGTTTTCTAATCTTTATATAGTGAACTGAGACCCATTTATTAGAAGATATATAGTAATTTTTGTCCTTTTGGTGAATTTTTACTGGTAAACATCTTTTGATGAATTATCTTGGTGTCATTTATCTCCTGTGGAATGTGTTTATCCTTCTCATCAGTCTGAACTATTCCTTCTACTATCCTCTCTAGAGCTGGCTCAGTGGTCACAAATTAGTTCAATCTGCTTTTATCATTGGACATTTTTATTCTTCATTTATCAAACAGTTTTGCTGGGTATAATATTCTGGCATGTATGATCTTTTAGAATTTGGGTAATGTCTTTCTGAGACTTGATCCAGGGACTTGATTACTGTGAGTGGCCTACCTTTCTGACACTTGGGCTTTCTCTCTCACAGCCTCAACACCCTTTCCTCAGCCTTCTCTTCTAGAGATATAAACTGGAATGTGTTGTGTTATTCCTTTTTTGCTCTTGTTGTTTAAGGGTGTCTTTCAAGATTTGGAGAATTTTCTCCTGTGGTTTTATTGAAAATGTTTTCTATGCTTTTGACGTGGAATTCATTCCCTCTCCGCCCCACTCCCCTCTCAATGCCTGTAATTTATAGTTTCAGTTTCTTTGATGGTGTCCAAAGATCCTACATGTCTGTTCATGCTTTTTTTTTCATTTCTAATTTTCTTTGAGTGGATGATCCAATTCCTCTACTCTGCCTTCAAGTCCTGATATTACTGTCTTTTCCAGATGGTCTACTCTGATTGTGAGGCTTTCCACTGAGCTTTTCATTTAAATACTTTTCACTTCCAGCTTCATTTCAGATTAGATTTTGTTAACTATTCTGTCTCTTTTTCAGATTCTATTCTCCTTTGTTTCCTTTAGCTGTGTGTTTGTGTCTTCTGGGGATTCCATTTATTCCTGCTACTACCAGTTCATTCAAGTATTTATCCTTGTCCTCTTTAAATTCTTTGAGCTCTTTGTGTTTAGTTCTTCTGTTGACTTTTGTGCCTGAAAGCGGTTCTCCTTGGGACCATTGCACTGATGGGATTCCCAGGAGTATTGTGCAGGGGTGGGGGATGGTTGTCTTTTTGATGTTGCTGTTGTTGTTTTGTTCTTGTTTTTTTAGCAGACAATGTCTTGGTTTTATATATGTACATATATGTATGTGTGTATGTATGTATGTATATATGTATATATATATGGCTTACTTATTTTTGCAATGACTCCTGAGCATCTGGAATTAGGTTGTTAGATGTGTCTTGTTGTGTGTTTTCAGTACCCAAGGCCAGAATCACAAGTTGGTCTGAGTGCCCAAGGGAGTTCTAAGGGGGGTGGAGCAGAAGGGAAGAGGTTCCTCACTACATCCCCTGTGGGCCAACTGCATGGATGGAGATGGCTGGTGGGGGTTCTGAAATCAGGAATGGGGGTGGAGCCAGGTTGAGGAGAAAGGTTGCCTTACCAGGTTGGGGCTGCACAGTGGGACAGATGGCCAAAGAGAGAGGTTGCTTTATGGGTTCCCACAAATCTGGGTTAGACCTCGTGGAGGGAGTTGACTGATAAAAGTTTCTGAGTCTAGAAAGTAGAATTTTTCTTTAAACGTGTGTGTGTGTGTATGTGTATAAAGACAGTTTGTCATTTTAATTTCTGTAGTGTGCTTTTAATAAGCTTTTAGAAAGTTTGGTTTTTTTCATTTTTCATTCATTGAAAATAATGCAGAGCCTGAGTTTAACTCAGCACAACTGTCTTTCTTGCAATGTTTTAATAAAGAGCTGAAGTCTTATAGAAATTGACCTTAAATTGATTTGATTCACATTCCAGACTCAGAAAACCTTAGAGCACATTCAGATGAGGCTTCTCTGCTTCGATGGCTGAACACCTTTCGGCGCACTGGGAACGTGACTCGAAGTGGGCAGAACGGGAACCAAAGCTGGAGGGCTGTGAGTCGAACAAACCCCAACAGTGGCGAGTTCGGGTTTAGCCTGGAGATCCACATAAACCCCGACAACAGAGGTCCTGCAACTCATGGAGCGGACTCTACCGACACTCCTCTGTCAGGCGTTAACAGAGAGCATAGGCCGCAAAGACCATCGAGTCCTGTGGCTAGGCGAACCAGGAGCCAGACCTCTATGAGTTCTAGTGGCAGAGTCTCAAGTGTTCCCAGGGGCAGGCATGGTGCGAGGAGGCAGGGTTCTGTGCAAGGGTCGTTCGCAGCACTGGGAAGCATAAGGGGTGGAATTGGAGCAGCACTTGGCGTGCCCAGAGTTAGTACCCCTCGCACTAACGTTATTAACACCCACACGGACCAGTCAGATGGTAGTACTCTCAGGCAAAGTGGACGGCAGCGGTTTGGAGAAGCACATATTTGGGAAAATGGGGCTAGAAGTAATGTTACAGTGAGGAACACAAACCAAAGATTAGAGCCAATTAGATTACGTCCTGCTTTCAGTAGTCGAAGCCGGTCCCCCATTCAGAGACAGAATGGTACTGTGCATCATAATTCCCAAAGGCAGGGTAGACCGGTACAGCAAATGGGTAGAAACAGGTCTGATAGGCGCAGAGGTGTAACTCAGGTCTTTTTAGAACAAGGTAGAGAACGCAGAGGTACCGATTATACCCCACTGTCCAACTCAAGACTTGTGTCAAGAATAACAGTAGAAGAAGGAGAACCCAGCAGGTCCTCAGCTGCTACACAGCGCCATCCAGCAATCACACTAGATCTGCAAGTCAGGAGGATTCGTCCTGGAGAAACTAGAGATAGGGATAGCATTGCAAATAGAACCCGATCCAGGGCAGGGCTGGCAGAAAGTACAGTTGAGAGCAACAGTGGGGGCTTCCACAGGACTGTTTCTCATTTAGAACGGTCAGGGGTCCGAACCTATGTCAGTACCATCACAGTTCCTCTCCGGAGGATTTCTGAGAGTGAGGTGGTCGAGCCGTCCTCTGTGGCTCTTCGGTCAATTTTAAGGCAGATCATGACTGGGTTTGGAGAGCTGAGTTCTCTAATGGAGGTGGAGCCTGTATCAGAGAATCCAAGCCATGGTCAGCGTTTCCCGGAGGTGTACCTAGAACTGAGTAATGGCGATGGAGCTGATGACAGTGGTCAGCATGGAAGAGCTTCCTCACAGGCCAGTCAGGCCCAGGAGGACAGTGCGGAAATGCTAGATGTGAGGGAGCCCACTCCACCGCAGGCTCGCACCAGTGGCAGCAGAGGTAGGAGGCAGTTACGAAGGGCAGACGATGTGGTCGAGGCTGGAACATTGCCCATTCTGCGCCTTGCTCACTTCTTCTTACTGAATGAGGGTGATGATGATCCAATTCGTGGTTTAACCAAAGAGCAGATCGACAATCTTTCTACCAGGAGTTATGAGCAAAACGGGGTTGACAGTGAGTTAGGTAAAGTGTGTAGCGTGTGCATCAGTGACTATGTAGTTGGGAACAAGCTCCGGCAGCTGCCTTGTCTGCATGAGTTTCACATTCACTGCATTGATCGCTGGCTGTCGGAGAACTGCACTTGCCCCGTCTGTCGGCGACCTGTCTTAGAATTCGGGGCCACAAACAGTGGGTGAAAGATGGGGTCTGTCCAGGGCTCTGTGTTACTGGAGCCTCAGAGTCAAACACTTCTTGAGTTACTTGTGATGAGGTAACCAAGACAAAAAAACCTATCAGATTATAGTTTGCACTATTTTTTGTGTGCTTTTTTTTTTAAAACTTGTTACAAAGAGTTTGTTTATATAAGAAATTTAAAATGCAGATGTTAAATTATCCAAAAGTAAAGAATAGTTAATATTGCTAGAACCAAATAACCTTTAAAATGTTTTTATTTTGGTAATTTTGTCCTGCTAAGCACTTTTGTATCTGCACAACTCAGTATGCTAGGATTCTTGAGTCTTTCTCCTAATACTGCAGTAGGGTTTGCTGGGATTTCCTAGTTGGAGCTCAATGCTTCGTTTAGACACTACTGTCTGAGTCTTTGTAGACTGTTAGGCTGAATGTCTGCTAGATATACTTATGTTACTTGAAATGATAATTTAACACGTGGCACACTGTATGTGTGTATACAGGTATGTAACTGTGGGAACATATCCAGGCTAAAAACTATAAGCTTGAGACTTAAGCTTTGGGACTTAGACTGCATATGGCACAGTGCTAACAGTGATAAGATCATCTCTAAGAGGAAGTGAATTAAGATACAGTTTTAAGATAGAGATTGTTTACTGAAGCGTATCTGACAATCTAACTTACTAGAGAGCGAGCGATATATAATAATGAACCTAGTATTTCTTTATTCATGGAATGTGGAAATTTTATGACAGTTTAAGTTTGTCTTTTTTGTGATTTTTTTTTTTAGAAGTACAAATACTTCTTGGGGTTAGGTAGGGTTTATAGCATGCTTGATTTCTCAAATTTAGTTTTAAAATCTAAAATACTTTAAAGTCTATGAAGTAGTGAAATGCATAGAAAATATGTAAATTTGGATGCCAGAAAGCTCTGAATAAGATATAAGCCTTTAAAAGAACATAGAGTTTATATAAACACAAAGGATGCATTAAAGTCTATTTCTACCAGTAAACATTAAAGACTGTGTGTGAGCTTATTTCTCTTTGTCCTCTGTGACTTACTTAACTCCACACTAGGTGACTAGAGCAGTGGCAGGGTTCACTAGGTGACAGCAGGTCAAGGCCCTGTCTTCATGGAAAAGACATCTGCTCTTAGAAGGAACAAATCAATTTTTATTTGATGTTTGCTTATGGATGTGTGACAAGGTCTCATTCGGTTGTGTGATAGTACCACTTAGGCAACTCACAAGAAAATATTTCATGTCAAATCCTGAGAGGTTTACAAATGCCTTCATATTTAGCTTTTCTTTCAGTCAGTGATCACACTCAGTTCATAAGGTTAGTCACATGCCTAGAAATAGCACAGGGTAGGTTCACCAAAGCGAAAGATTTCTGTAAAAGTTAGGACTTTGGGGCAAATGACTTGCAGGTTTCTCACGAGTCCAGGAAGGTTGATTTGGGCTTGGTTTGAAGACCTTTATATTATCAGACGAATTAATGGATTATCATTTCATTTTGTAGCTGTTAGATGACAACAATTATCCCTTGATTTTAGCCACAGGGGAATTTCTCATGGTTAAGGATCTTGCTCTAGTACCTCATACAGGACAGCAGAATGGAGAGACGTGGCAACAAACCGACAAACTGTAAAGGAGCTGTTAAGGAAGTCAGGGCTGTGGAGATGGCTCAGTCAGTCAGTCAGATGCTTGCCAGGAGACCACGAGGAGTGAGTTCAGTCCCAAGTCCCCACGTAAAAGCTGGGTGTAGTAGTGCATGCCTGCATTCCTAGGGCTAGGGGGACAGAGACAGATAGATTCCTGGGTTTTACTGGTCACCCAGTCTCACCAAATTGGTTGAGTGAGAGATCCTGTCTCAAGAATAAAGCAGAGAGCAGTTGAAGAAGGCACTCAGTTGACCTTTGACCTCTACATCATGAACATGAGCACACATGAAAACAAAAGCCAAACCATATACCTTCATTTTGTCAGTTCAGCTCATTAGTTACAGACTGATAACAGTGGAATTAGAAAGAAGGTATGCCATCTTTTCCCGAAAAAGGCATTGTTTGGTGTTGGATTTATGAACCAACCAGCCTCCACCTGAGAGGAGGAAGGAGTGCTGGCACACACAGACACTGGGAAACCAGGTCAGATGCTGTGGACAAAGACTCAGCTCACACATACATTCCGTGTGTCCTTTCTTTTTTTTAAAATTTATTTTATGTTTATGAGTGCACTGTAGCTGTACAGATGGTTGTGAGCCATCATGTGGTTGCTGGGAATTGAATTCAGGACCTCTTCTTGCTCAGGCCCCGCTCACTCCAGCCCAAAGGTTTATTATTATATCTAAGTACACTGTAGCTGTCTTCAGACACACCAGAAGAGGGCATGAGATCTCATTACAGATGGTTGAAAGCCACCATGTGTTTGCTGGGGTTTGAACTGGGAAGAGCAGTCAGTGCTCTTAACTGCTGAGTCATCTCTCCAGTCCCTCTGTGCCCTTTCTGTGGGTAGAAAGAGATCCAGCATTCATCTGTGGAATGGTGGAGGTTTTACTCCCTCTATCCCAGTTAGTTGAGGAAATGGCGAGAACAAATAAAGAAGTGAGACTAGTGGGAAAAAGAAAGAAGCCGAGCATTGGTGGCAAGTGGCTTTAATCCCAGCACTTGGGAGACAGAGGCAGGCGGATCTCAGTGATCCATGCCAGCCTGGTCTACAGAACTTGTTCCAGGACACTCAAGGCTATATTCAAAGAAATCTTGTCTTGAACCCTCCCCCAACCTGCAACTAATGTGTCAGCCACTAGGCAGACACTTCAAAACAGAAAAAAACTGGTATTTAGTTGGACTTGGGTTTTGTTGGTTTTGAAAGAAGGTCTCCCTTTATAAGTGAATCTGGTTTTATCTTTGTAGTCTATTGGTAACAGTTTCCTAGGTACCAGGATTGCTGACATGCTCTTATGACGCCCAACTAGACTTAAATCTTCTTTAGGATATGATGGTCTTAACAGCATGAGAAGGTGGTTCAGTCAGGTGCTTGAAACACAACAGGATGGGCTTTGTCTGGACGTCATGGTGTGGCTGAATGAGTTTGATACGTTCATATTGCAGTGAAGAGCATGAAGGGTTTTCTATAATACATCCGTTCATTTCCCAGGAAACAAAGCTGGTATATCCAAAGGCTTTGGATCTGTGTATAATTTCTATTAAGTAATGATCATGTCCTTTGTGGATCTAATGTAGAAAGAAGCAAGTGATTGTCTGGGGCTCTAAACTAGACTACAGCTATCTTGCAGACTTAAAATTTTGAAGCTTCCTGACTGCTCTTCTATAGATTTACACCCTTTTAGGATTTTGTGTCTTTGATTTTTCTCGTGTTATCTAATATTGTTGTGACCCTTCCGTGATTACCATTTTTGTTATTCTCATGTCAGTATTGTGGTGGTTTGAAAGAGAATAACCCTCATAGCCTCACAATGGAATGCTTTGCCCCAGTCGGGTGGACTGTTGGGAAGGATAAGGTGGGGTCTTGTTGGAGTAGATGTGATGTGGCCTTGTTGGAGATGTGGCACTGGAGGTGACCTTCGAGGTTTCAAAAGCTCACACTGGATGCCCCGCTTTCCAGCCTGCCACCCTCCTACCTCTCTGTCTGTTGCCTGTGGATCAGGATATAACCCTCAGGTATTTCTGCAAAGCCCAGGCCTACAGGCTGCCGTGCACCCACCATGATGATAATAGACCACGCCTTTGAAATTTGTAAGCGAGTCCCCAGTTAAATGCCTTCCTTTATTACTGTAAGAGTTGCCTTGGTCATGGCATTAGAACACTGTATGCACCAGTACTTTCTCACTGAACCAGGGTTACCTGATTATGGTCATAGGGATTGTCAACCAGGCCTGGTCAGAGGGGATCTCAGCAAAACTGAGGCTGAGACAAGTTATTGCAAGCAATTAGACTCATGAGACCTTTATCAGAAACAGAATACCAGGGTAGTTGCCAGGACACAATGATGTTAATGAGTTGAACAGCGTACACAAGGTTAAATCTGAGCCTACTTGTTTAGCCAAGTTTCTGCATGCTTCCCTGATGTCCAGGGAATGTAGACACTCAAGTGTTCTGAACTCTTCACGGCCTGAGGGGGTGCCTCAGGTTCTCAGGAAACGGAAGGCAGACAGTGCCCCAGGAGCCATGGACTCTAACCTGAAAACCCTATGATGCATGCTTCTCAAGGCACTAGATCAGTCCAACTGCATACTTTCTGCAGAACACTAACAAATAGCTAACATGAATCCATAATCCAAACATGCAGAGCTCTTGTTTATTTTTAAAGATACACTTATTTTTATTTTTGCGCAATATGAATGTTTTACCTGAATGCATATACATGCCTAGAGTCGTTAGAAGCCAGAGAAAGATACTGGACTCCCTAAAACTAGAGTTACAGTCATCAGGAACACATGACCAAAAAGGCCCCTGCCCTCAGGAAATATGTTTATCAATAAAAGCTAGTTCATGTCTAAGTACCTGATTTCTAGACTCCATTGTTCTCATGGGGGAAAATATAATTTAAAAAATAAAACAAACTTTTCTCTATTTTGATTAGGACTATAACTGAGAAAATCATACTCCAAATGTAAGTGGTTTTATTTATTTATTTTTTAAGGGGAAGGGTCTCCCATAGCCTGGGTTGTCCTAAAACTCACAATGTAGACCAGGCTGACCTGGAACTCAAGAGATTTACCTCTGCCACCGAAATGCTGGGATTAAAGGTTTGCTACCCCTCCCAAACACCCAACTGGTTTGGGCTCCATATTAAATAAGAACCTGCTTATGGGTAAGTGCCTTAAATGCCAGAGAGCAGATGGTACCCTTGGATGAGTCACCAGCTGCAGAGATACAACATCCAGAAAGAGGAGAGAAAGAGGACCAGTGTCCTCTGTCCTCAGTGAGATTGCCCGAACCTTCAGAGACCACACCCCCTGCATCATGTCTCAACAGAATGGAAACGCTTTCTAATTGTATTGGTCAGGGTTCTCTAGGGTAACAGGACTTGTAGAATGAATCTCTCCTTCCCTCCCTCCTCCTTCCTCCCTCTCTCCCTTTTATTTACATATATATGTGTGTATAATTTTATTAGATTTTTTAGAATGACTTACAGGCTTTAGTCCAGCTAATCCAACAGTGGCTGGCTGTGAACAGAAAATCCAAGAATCTAGTCTACAAGGCTGGGTGTCTCAGCTGGTCCCAGAGTAGACTCTAATGACAATAAAGGAATAGAATTGCTGGCAATGAGAATGCAAAGATCAAAAACTTACTTCTCCATCCTTCTCTAGGCTTCCAGCAGGAGGACTGGCCCAGATTACATAGGCATCTTCCTGCTTCAAGATCCATATTAAAGATGAGTCTTTTCCCAACTCAAAAGATCTGGATTAAAATCGTGTTTTCCTACCTCAAAGATTGGATCAGAAGTGGTCTTCCTACTTCAAATTAAGCAACATTCCAAAAATAAAATAAAATGTGTTCCTATCTTGAGATAGAATGTAAATGCTGGAAGCTGGGAATAATATCACCCTCTGAACATGGACAGCTGTCACACTCTCAACGTCACAGCAGTTACAGAAGATCAAGTCAACCAAAGTTCCCCCAAAGATTTGGGAGTTGCCCTCTAGGTCCCACCCCTTCCTGAGGAACTTTTGGCAGCTGATAGTTGCTAGGGAAGGGAGAACCATTCTGCTTCCATGCTGTGGCCACCGGTGAGTTTCCCATGTTTCAGTGGATGGCTCTACACCAATACACATGTGGACAGTCTTATTAAACAACATGAAGTCGTGAAGGGATGTCTTGGGCACTTGCCTGGCATGGTGGATTGTTCCACTAAACTGTGAGTCAGAATAAACCATTCTTCGAGGTATTTTTGTTAGGCAATTTTGTCACAGAAACCAGGACAAATACTCTAACTGTTAGTAAAATATGACAGAATTTTTCCTTCAAGGAAAAAAAAAAGATTCTGGTGAAGCCAAACAGGTAGGAAATGGTTGAATGTTTGTCCTGCAAATGTTTCACTGTAGTGGAGAAGTATGCAGACATATGCAGTGTTTCTCTGTACTTCCTCTAAACTCTGCTTCAACCAGACAACACAAAGTCTCTGTGCTGGCTGGTTTTGTGTGTTAACTTGACACAAGCTTGAGTTATCAGAGAGAAAGGAGCTTCAGGTGAGGATATGCCTCCATGAGATCCAGGTATAAGGCATTTTCTCAATTAGTGATCAAGGGCCCATTGCGGGTGGTGTCGTTCCTGGGCTGGTAGTCTTGGGTTCTATGGGAAAGCAAGCTGAGCAAGCCGGGGGAAGCAAACCAGTAAGTAACATCCCTCCATGGCCTCTGCATCAGCTCCTGCTTCCTGACCTGCTTGAGTTCCAGTCCTGACTTCCTTTGGTGATGAACAGCAGTGTGGAAGTGTAAGCTGAATAAACCCTTTCTTCCCCAATTTCCTTCCTGGTAGTGATGTTTTGTGTCAGAATAGAAACCTTGACTAAGAATGTCTCCTTTAGCAATGAAAATCCAACAGATGGTACAAGGCCTCATGAAGCCACTATGTGTGGGGCCTCAAGTGGACATGGGTGACAACTCAGAATGCAAATCAACTAATCATTAGAAGAAAATAAGAGGATACCAAAAACCACACTGCTAGAAACAAATGAATAATACTCAAAACTTCTTATGCTGGATAGTGACCAGAAATATGGAATAAATACAAGAATTTAAGTGTCATCCTATAGCTATGATAGTAGTAGTTTTTGTCACAAAGCTAGCATGGAGGATGTTATAAAATCAGGAAGAATGGAGAAGAGCAAGGTATACACTTTCCCAGATGCTGTTTACACAGAGCCGAATAAACTGCGGAAGAAGCTATAGAACACAATTGTACTATGCACTCCCAGTGGCCCTCCCCACCGCTGGACAGTGTGCTTCCGTATTGGGTCCGATACAAATTCCTAGGCAGAGATCCAGAATCAGTGGAATGGGATAATTTGATAATCAGAGTTTGCTTTGTCATAGATGACACGGCACTGAGGATTTCTGGGTATGAAATACTTCTTTGTAGCTGCCCTACAGGCTCTGGTCACACACTCTGCGCTGCCATACACATGTCTTTCGGAAATTTGGCAGAAAAGCTTCCATGCGTGGACCCCACCCACATGTCCTCACACCCTCTTCCTCTGGGCTTCTTGATCCTCACACTGTGAAGCATCATGGGTTACCATTCTGGGACTCTGGCCTTGGAGTTGTGTGTGTTCCATCATCAGCTGAAAAAAATCCATTCAGTTCTGGAAGCAGAAAGAAATGTCAGTGATGGACATTTTGTTGGGAGTCTGACTTGAAACGAGTGCAGAGCTTCACCTCCCTTCTCTGAGAGTAATATGGCCCCCTGAAGTCCACAGGTGTGGCTTGAGTCACCAATGAATAAAAGCACCTACCAGCAAGCCTTGGGGAGCGGTCCATTTCCTTGCAAGAAATGAAGGTTTTGGTCATTGTTCCTCTGATCTGTGTCTCTGAGTCATGAGAAGACCCCTGGCCAGAGGGCTGCTGACTCCACTCATGGCATTTGCTCAGGAAAGTTCCCAAGCTCCATTTCTCCATTCTCTTCCCACAGTTCTTAACCAACCACCTCAACTAATTCTATCTGTAGTGCTCACTGCCAAGTTTTGTGTGAGCTTATCACTGATGCTGCACACACTACAAAATTTTGAGTGATGTCACAGGTGCTCATCTTCAAGATCCACAAATAAACCTCTTGTGGCCAGGCTAAGCTAGTAGCCTGCAAACTCAATTCACAGAGAACCCACAGACCAACCAGGGCAGCAGCTACAATATAATTGTAAGGAAAACACCCCAAGTCAGGACACAAGGGGCTTAAGCTTAACATGGACACATGGAGAATGTATCACATAAGAATGCTCGTAATTAAAGTGATTCTTTAACAATCATTTTAACCAGCTTGGAGGACAGTATCCTAGCAGCAAATTTAATGGTCGGTCATTTTTATTTGTTGACTAATTTTCAAGGAAAGATGTTAGTAATGTATTTAACAATTTTCATGCCAGGACATAATAACTTTCCTTTTTTTTCTTTTCTTTTTGTTTTTTTTTTTGCATAGTAACTTTCTTTCTCATATTAATGCTTCTACCTTATGTCCTCCCTGAAAATGTAAAAACCCATCTACCTCAATCCCAGCCTTCTGTGTCACCAATAACAAAATCCATAGGAAAGGTCACAAATGACACTTTGATAGCCTGATACATGATCAATGATCGTGACCAATACACAATACTTGACCATGAGCTTTTGGACAGTAACAGCACATTTTACTTTTTGATTTGTATCAAGGCGATTTTGCTACGTGCACAAATTTGTGAGAAAATTCCCTTACCAGGTCTGGTGGTTTGAATATGGTTGGTCCATAGGGAGAGGTATTGTTGGATGTGGCCTTATTGGAAGAAGTGTGTCACTGTGGGGTGGGCATTAGAGGTCTCCCCTATGCTCAGGCTCTACCTATTCCCCCCTCCTAGCTGCCTGTAAAACAGTTGTCTCTTGGCTGCTTTTGGGTCAGGATGTAGAACTTTAGGCTCCTCCAGCTCCATGTCTGCCTGGTCGGTGCCATCCTTGCTGATATGATGCTAATGGACGGAACCTCAGAACCTGTAAGTCAGCCCCAATTAAATGTCATCCTTCATAAGAATTGCCTTGGTCGTGGTGTCTCTTCAGAGCAATGGCAACCTTAACTAAGATACCAGGTTTGGAAAAATAGAGATATTTAACATCTTGTATATTGGAGTAAGAAAGGAAGTATAACTACATAGAAACAAAGACTAAGTGTAATGACAATCTTCACTAAATGCTTACTGGTTAGAAATCAAATCAACTTCAGCTAAATTTCAGGATCCACTTATATTTGTGTTTCACTCAAAGGAAGATGCCAAAGTGCTATTAACAAATCGTTATCTTTATAATACATCAAGACATCAAACAATCAAGATATGGATTGGGGAAATGACTAAGTGGTTAAGAGCACTTGCTGCTTACAGGAGACACAAGTTCAGTGCCCAGTATTCAGCATTGAATGGCTTATAACTGCAATTCCAGCTCTGAGGGATCTGTCTCCCTCTCCTGGACTCCAGAGGCACTGCACTCACATGGGTACATATATGCATGCACACATGTAATTAAAAATGAAATCTTAAAAAACAATCTAGGTAGTCTGGGGATTCATCCTATAAACAGTCACCAAACCCCGAAACTACTATGGATGACAAGAAGTGTGTACTAAAAGGATCCATTTATGGTTGTCTTTTGGAGGGGCTCTGCCAGAGCCTTACAGACACAGAGGTGAATATTAGCAGCCAACCATTGGTCTGAGTGAGGGGTTCACTATGGAGGAGCTGGTGGGGTGGGGGGGAGGTTTGCAGCTCCATGGGAAAAACGACATTGTTGGCCAACCAGACGACCCAGGGCTCCCAGAGACTAAGTCATCAACCAAGAGTTACATGTGGTTCCAGCCAAAAGATTGGCAGAGGAATGCCTTGTCGGGCATCAGTGGGAGGAGAGGTCTTTGGTCCTGTGAAGGCTCGATGGAGGCCCCAGTGTGGGGAAATCGAGTGGGGGTCATGGGAGTGGGTTGGGTGGAGGAGCATATTCTTGGAGGCAGGAGGTGGGAGGATGGGTTGGAGGTTTTCGAAGAGGGGGGAAACCGGGAATGGGTATAACATTTGAATGTAAATGAAGAATATAGACAATAAAAAAAAAGCCAGTATAGGTTTTTGGCTGTGGCGGCCATCTTCCAGTAACTCGCCAAAATGACCAACACGAAGGGAATGAGGAGGAGCACTCAGTATATGTTCTCTAGGCCTTTTGGGAAACATGGAGTTGTTCCTTTGGCCACATACATGCAAATCTACAAAAAGGGTGATATTGTAGACTTGAAAGGAATGGGCACTGTTCAAAAAGGAATGCCCCCTACGTGTTACCACGGCAAAACCGGAAGAGTCTAGAATGCCATCCAGCCTGCTGTGGCCATCATTGTAAACAAGCAAATTAAAGGCAGATTCTGGCCAAGAGGATCAGTGTGAGGACTGAGCACATCAAGCACTCAAAGAGCAGAGACAGCTTCCTGGAGCGGGTGAAGGAGAACGGTCAGAAGAAAAAGGAGGCCAAAGAGAAGGGCGCCTGGGATCAGCTGAAGCGCCAGCCTGCGCCACCCCGAGAAGCACACTTTGTAAGGACTAAAGGAAAACTGCCTGAGCTGCTAGAGCCCATTCCATATGAATTCATGCCTAATATACAAAAAAGAAGACCCAGACTGCAAAGTGTTAAGTAATATAGGAAGAAATACTGTTATTATTTGATCATTTCTTACATGCAATGAAATAACATTTTTACCCTCTTCTCCATTTTCAGTCCCCAGCTTCACCAGCTTCTCCAGAATCTCCCTCAAGACATCCCTTCAGGACTTCATGTTGTTTAATAAGACTCTAAGTCCTAAGTGGTGTCCACGTGTGTATTGGTGTAGGGCCATCCACTGAAACATGGGAAACTCACCAGTGGCCACAGTATGGAAGCAGAATGGTTCTCCCTTCCCTAGCAACTATCAGCTGCCGACAGTTCCTCAGGAAGGGGTGGGACCTAGTGGGCAACTCCCAAATCTTTGGGGGAACTTTGGTTGGCTTGATTTTGTGTAAGTGCTGTGACTTTGAGAGTGTGACAGCTGTCCATGTCCAGAGGGTGACATTATTCCCCAGCTTCCAGCTCTTACACTTATTCCATAAGACAGGAATATATTTTATTTTATTTTTGGTTTTTTGAGACAAGGTTTCTGTGTATATCCCTGGCTGTCTTGAAACTTACTCTATAGACCTGGCCTCAACTCTTAGAGATTGCTCACCTATACCTCTTGGGTGCTGGAATTAATGGCATGTGTCACCACTACTGCCTGGGAGGCATTAATTTTATAACACTGTGTACAAGTTAACTAAAGTGGGTCAAAGATTCTAAGTCTAAACTGGGCATGGTGAGCTCACATCTTGAATCCCAGCACTCTGGAGGTAGAGGCAGGTGCACTCTGCACTCAAGGCCAGCCTGCTGTATGCAGCAAGTTCTCGGAGAACTAGAGCTATGCTATACCATAGCCCTCCCCCCCTCTCTCTCTCAAAAATATCCAAGGAATATAGTACCACCCAGTTAAGATGAAACCGAGGAGAGATTAAATATTCATAATCTCAGTCCTAACAATGGGTTCTTAGAGATTATATAAAATTGTACATCTCAAAAATGTAAAAATATGTACCTCAAAGCATACCATCAGGACATTAAAAGACATCTAAAAATGGACAAAATATGTCAATTATATGTCTAGAAAGTGGCATTTCATGAAACACGTCAACCTTCCAATCCAATGCTAAGCACATAAAATAAATTCAACTACATATGACAAAGTTTGAACAGATGTTTATCTAAGAAAGACAGTAATGTCTCCCAAGTGGGAGAGTATTATCACAATGTAGAAAGCACAACCCCAATACTCATGGTGCTATCCTGCTGAACATCTACTAGGGAAGCTGGAATGAGCATCAATAACAAAAAGTTTTGATTGGGAGCCCTCATGAACTCCTTACAAAATAAAACGCTGCAGCTCTCAATGAAAACAAACCTCTCAGTTGCTCAATAAGTCAAACACAGAATTCCTACACAGTTCACTAATTCCACCCCAAGAGCCTACCCAGAAACATGAAAACAAAGTTCAATCATAAGCTCCAATGCCAATGTCCGCAACAGCCTTCCAACACCTCCAATCTTGAAAGAACTTGAATGACCATCAATGGTGTGGAATATGACTTGTCTATAGAACATTGGAGTTGTAGCAGGTGGTTCTGTTGAATATATGATGTTAAATGAAAGAAGCTACTCACTAAATTCTATACCCATTCCATGACATTTCTCTTGTAGTTTTATGGTGTTCCCAGAATAGGCAGAACCATAGGAACAGACAGTGAACTGATGTTTCTTAAGGCAAGGAGGAATGGAAGGCCAGAATGAAAAGGTGCAGGTCTTCTTGAGTAAAATGTTCCCTGGCTTGATAATGGTGATGGGAGCACATAGCCTTGTATAAGTGAAAATTAAATTATACATTTCAAGCAGGTATACTCTGGTTTTATATATGAATTGTATCTCAGAAATGATGTTATTTTGATGGGAGCATCTGAGGGAAGAAGAACAAAAGAGAAAGTGGCTATTGACAGAAGAAGTGGGTCATGAAAATCTAAATTTGTTAAGATCTTGTTGGCTTTCTGCACAGGGATCCTATGGGTTGTTGAGAGTGCCAGTGGTCACCTTCAAGCTCTAAGTTCCAGATGCTGAGTGGAGAGAGACATGGGAATCAAGATTTGCATCTGAGGGAGCTCATATTTCTGAGCTTCCAAGAGTCAGAACCACAAGATCATCGGTGGTGTCCAGGCTCTGATCACACTCACACCTCAGCATTCTCCCGGTGTCAGGTTGCAGTTGTCTTATTCCTAGGGTTGAGGGGACACTGAGGTACTTACAGTTCCATCAGCTGTACCACTACTTACTTACTCTTTCCTGTGGATGGGCTCCCCTTTCTCTTCTTGTCTCAAGTTTTTCACCAACATTTCTCCATATACCCAATATGGAGAACATTTAAGCACAAAATGCAACAGCTGTAGCTAAATGTGGAAACTCAGGTCCCAAAAAGACCTGTCATCCCAGTCTTGAGGCATTGAGTGGGACTTGCAGTTGATTTTATGGTGGCTCCTCTGGGTATGAAGACAAAAGACCATCTTATAGGAAATGTAACCCAGAGGACCGAGCCTTGGAAAGGGACTATGAGCTTGTTTTCTACCAGTCCGGGATTTGTTCCTTAAGTAAACTCCATCTCCATCATGATCACCTCCTTGAGTTTGTCACTAGTGAAGGTTGGAGACAGGAGTGTTTGAAGTCTCTTCTATTCATCATTCTCAGATATGGTAACAGCCTTTCTTGTAAATCATGCAGGCCCAAAGACTAGAGTTCAAACGGAAAGGCAATTTACCTCAAAGACTTATGTGTATGTCCATAGCTCCAGGAAATAAGCAAATAACAAGTAGTTACTGGTCTTACGTGGCACATCTTGCTTGTATTCAACATAGTTCATTGAGATTACATTGCAACTTATATAAATATAGGTGTCTCCTATGCACATAGCATGGCTTCACAACTTTATTTTAAGGTACCTTAAATGAAAACCCCTCTTGCATAGGGAAAAACTGTTATTTCACGGGAATAGAAAAAAGCCCTACAGTATTCTTCAAGGCTGTTCAGAGTAGAGTGAATTCATGTGTCCTTGGGATTAAGGACTAGAGAGATAGCTCAGAGCCTAAGAGCGCTTGTTGCTCTTGCAGACGACCCATGTTTGGTTCTTAGCACCCATATGGCAGTTCACAGCCATCAGTAATTCCATGATATCTAACACCCACTTCTGACCTTCATACATACATACATTATATATATATATATGGTATACATATCTACATTCCGGCAAAACACTCATGCACATTGTACAGGTTGATTTTGTATCAACTTGTCACAAGCTAGCATCATCAGAGAGGCAGGACCTCAGTTCAGGAAATGCAAAGATGAGATCCAGCTGTAAGATATTTTCTCAATTAGTGATCAGTTGGGGAGAGTCCAGCCCCTTGTGGGTGGTGGCATCCCTGGGCTGGTGTCCTGGCTTCTATAAGAAAGCCGGCTGTACAAGCCATGGTAAGTAGGCTTGTAAACAGCACCCCTCTATGGCCTCTGCATCAGCTCATATCTCCAGGATCCTGCCCTGTTTGAATTCCTGTCTTGCCGCATTTGGTGATGAGCAGCAGTGTGGAAGTGGAAGCCGAATAAACCCTTTCCTCCACAACTTGCTTTTTTGTCATGATGTTTCATCAAAGCAATTAATTGAACCCTTAACTAAGACACGTGTATAAAAATGGTCTTGGGATATTGCTATCTCAGGCTAGTTCTGCATTTAATTCATACCAACAGCATAAACAATTGGAGAAAATAGAGGCTGTTGTTTTCTTAATAGTGGCCATTAGAAAAGCATGAGGAAGCCGGGCGGTGGTGGCGCACGCCTTTAATCCCAGCACTTGGGAGGCAGAGGCAGGAGGATTTCTGAGTTCGAGGCCTGCCTGGTCTACAAAGTGAGTTCCAGGACAGCCAGGGCTACACAGAGAAACCCTGTCTCGAAAAACAAAAAAAAGAAAAGCATGAGGATTGGGGGTGATAGTCCCAAGCACTCAGGAGGTCAAGGTTAATGGATATTTGTGAGTTCAAGGATAGCTACCCTTCACAGTTGAGTTCTGGCTCTACCAGGGATACTCAGAGAGACTCCATCACAAAACAAACAAACAAGCAAAAAAGAGATGGTGACGGAGAAATGGCTCAGCACTTAAGAGTGCTTGCTCCCCTTGCAGAGGACCCAAGTGTGGTTCCCAGTACCTCGGATGTCACTTCAGAACCAGCAGAACTCCATCTCTGGGAGTTCTGACACCTATGGCCTCCAAGGGCACCAGCACAGCCATGCACATATACCCCCACAGACATACAATTAAAAATATATTAAAAAGATTAAGGGTGTATCTGTTATTTTAAGAATGAATATAATAACATGAAAATCCTTTTATTTATTTTGCTTTTTAAAAATTATTTTTATTTTTATGCTTATGAATGTTCTGACTGCATGTATATCTGTGTACCATGTGTGCACAGTGCCCACCAAGGGCAGAAGAAAGCATCAGATGACATGGGATTGGACTTACAGATGCCTGTCAACCACTCAGTGTAGATTTTATTAACTGCTGAGACATCTTCTAGGCTCATGGAGAAATCCATTTAATTTTATAAACAGGGACACAAGGGAAACAAGAGAATTCTATTTCCTTACTATGAATTTTCTTATATCTTCCATAACTATATTTTGGGCCACAATGAACTCTTCTAAAGCTCCTTTGTGATAAAAGTTTGGAAGAAAAGGAACAACACCAACTTCTACCCCATGAAGACAATCTACACAAACGCCTCAGCCGGCTTCATATGTGATAGGAAACGCCTAAATCAGGAGAAGTTCAGTAGTCTACTCTGACTACTGGTATCCAGTCCTGTCCTAGTAGAGCCAGCTAGTGCAGTAAGGCAAGAGCATTTCACTGAAGCCATAGGATGGTAAAGCAGTGAACAGAAGGTCTCACCATGTTGTCCATGCAGAGCACACCAAAGTATACACTGAATGAATGAATGAATGGGACAAAGAAGTGAATTTGAAAACCTCATAGGGCACAATGACAGCACAGGATTCAGCTGCATTTGTACACAATGGTGACAATAAGTGGGGAAATAGTAAGAAAATGATGTCAAAGCAATAACTAGAAATTGAACACTTAAAGCATGAATGAACAGACTAAAAATCAGAGAGTCATATGGTAGCCACTGATCAGAAGACGCAACACAATAAAAAGATCTTCCCTACGTTTATTTTAATTTTTATCAGAAATCTCCCTGAGCCTTTAAATACCAAGCTATTCATAATGTGGATAGAAAAGCAAAGGTTCAAGAAACAACCAAACAATTCTACAAAAAAAGTAGAAAGAATTATCCACATGATGTCACTCACCAAGAGGGAGTGGTGTCCCAAAGGGCAAAACACAGCGATAATTGAAAAAACAGATGGGAAAATGGCCTCCGTACAAGTAATAGTTCTAATAAGTCTTGGAGGGAATAGCGTTCCCCAAAACAGTATTGGAAAAATTGAACATGTATGTTACAACAGGAATCTTTACCTGACATTCATACCAAACCCAAAACAAGACTTTATAGACAGGTCATAGATGTAAATCTATAATATGGAACTATGTGTAATCAATACAAACAAAAACAAGAAGCAAAACAAAAGAAAACATAACATCCATGAATTATTCAATGGTGGATTCACTTGTAGGGGGGAATTTCCCCTAGCTTTTTGATTGGCTGATAAAGACAACAGGAAGCCAAACTGGAAGAGAAGGGGAGAAGCACACAGAGAGAGACAGGGACTGAGATGGAAGAGACAAGATGGAATTTGTAGGAGAGGAAGATGAGCCAGAACCACGTGTTCCCAGGAGCCATAAGTAACTGGGGATTTCTCAGATAGACAATTAAAGAATATAGGACACTTTTATCCAATCTACGTATACAGTTTATATCAGTATCAATTGAGTTTTGAGTGGGCATTTGGGGGTTTGAGGATTTAGTAATATAAATCTGGGTGGTAAATTACAAGCCTCTGGAGTTTTTGTTTTAGGGAGCTAGGGGATTAGAGCCAGCGACAGCCAGTTTGAACAGGCAAGCCACAAGGGTGCAGAGTGGTTCTGCAACAGCTGACTGCGAAACCTAGACAGACCGCTGCTTGGGGATCCCCATGGGGGTGCGGAGACCGCCATTGCTGGTGTGTAACAGGCCATGACATAGATTGTTTTTTATAACTACGCGATACATTCACTTTACCCACTGTTCTTAGCTATAGTTTTGCAGAGTGATGGGTACATGCACACCTTGGCCAACGATCTGTCAGTCTGCAGTCTATGACAAGGCCATTTGAGAGATTGCCAGATGCTGCTTAGTGAACCCATCCGGTTCCCTGCCCTTCTATCCATCTGTGATCTTCCCTGTCAACAGGATCCTGGTCGATCATGCTGAGCTTGCAGTGAGGGTCGCCATGACAGAGCCGACTTATCTTGCAATAGCGGTTTAGAAAGTTTATAATGGTCAGCCAATGCACAGGTCTGGTTCAACTAACTTATCAGGATGTCTTCTACTTACAAAATATTCAACAAAGGCCTAGCAATATACTGGTAAATAACACCTAGACACTTTCTTGACAATCTCACAATTTGGTAAGAGAAATGTGCATGGAATCCCCCAATAGTAAATGCACAAGGGACACTGGAGCATGAAGGAGAAGGAAAAGAGGCCAAACTCACCTTTTCCTCAGGACTCCAACCGGCAGCAGCTCGTCCACGACTGCAAACACAGCCTTAATCTACTCATGAAAACAGACCCAACACAGCCGCATCCTTTCCGAAGTTTCTGTCTATTCATTGTGTTGCATTTCGAGTAAATTTCTAACATAAAATTGAGGCCATGCCTTTAAGTTAGAGCAATTGGACTTAATGGCTTTGCAAATAATGCTGTCTGGTTTTTAATCCCCTGCATGTAAGAAAGCTATTGGGTTATAAAATGGGTTATGGGTCACATGCTTCTGTCATAGAGACTCTATCCTGGACTGGTTAGCAATAGCCCCTGGAAGCGTCTATGTCCTGGGTAGGCAACAGTGGTGACATGTGTCCCGCTCCTTAGCAGATGCTTCATAAGCTCTCATCCAGTTTCCACTGAGGAAGCGTAGTGAAACTCAGTGGGTCATAAAAGGAAAACATGAGAGCGGGAGAGAAACCATCTGGGAAGCGCATGAGATCTGTGGAGGGGAACAGAGTGAAGAGAGGATTATGGGGGATAAGTGTGGACAGACGGCAATATACACAGGTATGAACATCTATTATGAATAGCATGCTATTATTACTAAAACTATAATGTACTATAGTAAAAATAGTGCAACAGAAAATGAACTTTTTAAGTTTGTTTTTTTTTTTTGAGTCAAGATCTCTCTACATAGCCATTGTTGTCCTAGAACACACTATGAAGACCAGACTGGCCTTGAACTCACAGACATCCTCCTGCTTCTGCCTTCTAAGTACTGGGAGTAAAGGTATTTGCCACCGCACCCTGCATAAAAATAACCATTTTTAAGTGAGCGATATATTTAGCACATGTTTGATGTGTACACCACTGCTAATCTATTTCAAAAAGCATGTGTGACTGCACCACAAAATGTAGAGGAGTGGATCTGATGCTTTGATTTAGTCCAGAATCTGTGTTTACTGACACTAAAAGCCCTTGCCCCCAGTTGGTTTTTGATCTATCAATAAAGAAGCCAGATGCCAATGATTGGGCAGAAAGAAAGAGGCGGGACTAACAGGTTCCCACAGGTGAGGAGGAGAGAGGAGAGGGTGGAGGAGAGAATGAGACACTTGGGGAGAGAGCTGGAACAGACTCAGCTGCCGGGGAGTTCTTCCAAATGTAGGCAGAAAAGGAAAGTGACCCACAGAAGGGCAGCCTGAAGGAGGCTTGGGCAGCAAGATCAATGGGCTTCAGAGAATGTAACCAAGCAACTAAGATGAGGTAGCTTTAGAGGTGTTGAGCTAGGAATAACTGTAAAGGCACTCTAGCCACGGAAGTCTGGAAGAGTCCAGCCACAGAATCATAAGGCTGTTTAAAACTGAAGTAATGTGTGTGTATGTCTTTCCTCTGTGTATCCAACATAGCTCCTGGGCTCTTGTGAGCATGTGACCACCCAGAAGCATAAATTGGGACAGCCTAAAACCTACTTGCTACGACAAAATTCTGCAGATACCTCTCTATTATCCCTTCTCTCACTCACTGGCTCACCGTTGCATGCCTGTATTCGTAGGTGGAATCACTCTGGGTCCTTCTAGTTAGTAAGATCAGACACTATACGGGATTTTTATGCCTGGCACCCTTGACTTATCATGGTGTCTGTCTGATTCTTCTTCACTGACTTGAACTTCACTCTCAAAAACCCATTCTCTAAGACAGATGCTGACAACTGTGGCATTCCCTCCAGAATGACATCACAAAAGACCAAACCAATCTGTGATTTAGAGTAGAGTTAGGTCCTAAAACTGCAAATTGGATTCCTGCAGCCTTTATATAGTGAGAACCAGGGTGCTAGTCACTTGGAAGTCCCTTAAGAGTTCAAATAGGGAGCTGAAAAGATGGCTTCGAGGTTAAGAGCACTGGCTGCTCTTCTGGAGGTCCTGAGTTTAACTTCCAGCAACCCCAAGGTGTCTCACAGGCATCTGTAATGAGATCTGATGCCCTCTTCTGGTGTATCTGAAGATAGCTACAGTGTACTCATATAAAGTAAAATAAATCTGAAAAGAAAAAAGAAAAAAGGAAAAAAAAGTTCAAATAAGATATTGAAAGGTAAAAATTATAGGGCAGCATCAACATCCATGATGTATTTGCTTGTGTTTACAAAAGGTAACAGTTCAAGTTTACATCCATTAAAAGATGAGGAGTTTGTTGAGAGAACACAGTTAGCTTTCTGTAGCTCAAAATAAAGTAGCTCTTTTTTTTAAAGTTTGTTTGTTTTGCATGTGAGTACATTGTTACTCTCCAGCACCTGCTAGTTCCTTTTTGGAGCCTGAAAATAGAAACATGTCATCCACAACTGATCATACTGTCACTTGTATCCCTTTGCCCCCAATTCACACCAGGGAAATAGTCAGTAGAGGAAAATATTACATGGCTTGTCATCACTGCAGATACTGACTTATATGACTATCTGCTTAACTCACTGACTCTTCCACATGCTCCACTAGGGAGGTATGGATAGTGTCTTAGTCAGGGTTTCTATTCCTGCACAAAACATGATGAGGAAGAAACAGTTTGGAGGGGAAAGGGTTTATTCAGCTTACGTTTCCACACTGCTGTTCATCACCAAAGGAAGTCAGGACTGGAACTCAAGCAGATCAGGAAGCAGGAGTTGGTACAGAGGCTATGGAGGGATATTACTTACTGGCTTCCATCTTATGGCTGGCTCAGCTTGCTCTCTTATAGAATCCAAGACTACCACCCACAATAGGCCCTCTCCCCTTGATCACTAATTGAGAAAATGCCTTACAGATGGATCTCATGGAGGCATGTTCTCACCTGAAGCTCCTTTCTCTATGATAACTCCAGATTGTGTCTAGTTGACACAAAACCACCCAGTACAGGTAGCAATCTTATTTTTCTGGATGAGAATACTGAGGCTGGGCAGAGTGGAGGAATTACCCCTCTGCCACTGTGTCACACTGCTGATCTATGCTGGAACATGACACAAATGCCTTCAGATGCCACAGCATGACCCTATGACCAACTTGATAAAGATACCCATGTGGCAGTTCTTACAGCAGCAAAAATCTGCAGTCTTGTTTCTTAACTTTCTTGACTTTCAACTACATCCAAGTGGCTTCTGGTAATAATGTAATTATCTTCTGACCTGCCAATCCCATCCTCTCCTGCGCCTGGTCTCAACCATCCTGAGACTCTTTCCTCCTCCAGGTAAATCACCCCTTGCACCATCTCACATAGAAGCCACTGGATTCTGAACACATGAGATGTGGCCACTCAATATTGATGTTCACTGTAACATGCAAAATAAATACTGATACTGAAGACGTCCAATACCAAGGATATTGAAGGGTCTATATATACACAGAAAACTATATATTTCATTAACAAATTTGCCATCATTCCAAACTAAAAGTTATAGTACTATAGTTTAGAGATAGTTTGAACACCAAAAGTTCATGATATGATATATATGTAGATGGATGGAGAAGTGGGTGGGAGGATAGACGATAGACAGGGGGATAAGTGGGAGTCAATCCTACACCACCTAAGGAATGGCAAATTTCAAAATGACAAGTCTTAAAAATAGCACCTGAGAGATAACACCTGAAGCTGTCCTCTGACACACACATATACACATATGCATGCACACCCACTCCCACAACCAGAGAGAGAGAGAGAGAGAGAGAGAAAATTAATTGCTTATATTTTTAACTCATTTTCCAAAGCTTTTGGCTATTTACAAATAATCTTATCAAGGTGTAACTACCTGTTGTTGAGGTATTTGAAATGACCACTTTCTGAGAAACTTCTTTAATAACCTATATCTCTGTGACTAGCAATGGATTCAGCTGTGTGTCTGAACTTTATATGGTTTGCATAAGTTTATAGGGTTCTGTACAAGTAATGCTAAGAACCCAGTGATTGCTATTTTATGAATATGTAACAATCTTTATTATACCTGGACTCCCAACATACAGGACGGCCAGTGAAGTGTGAAGTGGAAATTTCTGGTTTCTTTGGAGACTCAGTTGTGTCATGTGATATTTTTTTGACACTGTATTATGAGAGAAGGTTTTTGAAGAGGCAGACATGGGAAGGGAAGATATTTTGCTGAGAACAGACACATGATATTTTTCTGGAAGCTGCCTGGGCAAAAGGCATGTGATGTTTTGCTAGAGTGGAAGCTTGACAGAATACATGATGTTTGGAAAGAGTATAACTATAACGCAACAGACAGTGGACAATTCTGTGGCATTGGTTCACCTTGCCTTCTTCACTGATCACCTTTTGCCATGGCTTCATAGAGACAAACACACCAAAGAATTTTTTATGATATTCCAGAGGCTTCTTGCTGCTTCCAAGGACTCAGGCTGACTGGCAGAGCCTCTGGATCAGTCCAGAAGAAAACATGAGGCTGTGCCATGAGCTACCTCGGTTGATTCATGGGAACTCAACTGTTGGTATCCTGACATTGAAGATTAGAATTGCCCCAAAGAACTTTTTCTAAACAGGTCCACATTTCCCTTTGCCCTATCAACATTTCCTTTCCACTGCCTTTGGTGCATGATGGCCTAGAAGGGAGGTTAAAGCATTTAAGAAGTCTTATTGAAGTAGGTTTTGAAACATCTACGGCTATAGAAGTTTTCTGAACATTTCTGCTATTCTTCATCAATTCCATTGAGAGAGAAAACTGCCATTCTGGTTGTCCTATATATATCTACTCTCCTGGACAAGGTAATATTATGCTATTATGTATATAAGATACAATATTTACATTAAAAAAATCTTGCCTGTCTCCAGCAGTAAATGTGTAAGGTGTCCCAAATGTACCACAAATCTCTAAGCCGAGATAACCTAGCATGCCCTAGCAGTGTGCACTCAAGCAGGGCCTATAAAATATTGAAAGGTACAGGACACCTAAGGAGGGCACCTGCAATTTTCTGTGTTTGCTCTTCAGGGCTGGGGGTTTGCTCAGGGGTTTGGAGCACTGGTTGTTCTTCCAACCACCCAGATTCAGTTCCCAGAACCCACATTCAGGCTCACCACCTGGCGTCATTCAGTTCAGGGGATCCCATGCCCTTTTCTGGCCTCTACAAGAACTGCATTCACACCGCACATAGACACACAGGTGAAAAATACCCAGGGGAATTAAAAGAAATGAAATAAATGTTTCTGCTCTCATGTGTTGTCTTATGGACTTTTAAACTGATGTCCATTAATATTATGAGGGATCACATCATCTACAGAAAGAGGCTGAGCAGCATTTGAGATGCTAGGACATCACCCACAGGACAAACAGAATCTAATCCAGGAACGGACTCCAGGTAGGCCTGACCTAAGAGCTTTTCCTACCAATACCCTTGGATGCTTAAAACTGGCTGGAGAGTTTTACTGGTGCTGGATCCTTGACACCTGACACTTTCTTTCCCAGTGTGACATCAGACAGGATGAAACAGATCTCTTCTCAGTGGTGACAGACAGACAAGATCAAACAGGATGATGAATCTGCAATGTGTCCAGAAACTATTGCTCAAGGACAAGTGAAGACCAACCATGAGGAAATCTTGCTGGGCAGAGTAAACTTTGTGCTTTATCTTCCTTAGGTTTCTATTGCTGTGATAAAACACTGACCAACAACAACTTAGGGAGGAAAGGATTTATTTAACTTCCATTTCCCCATCACAGTCCATCACTGAGGGAAGCCAGGGCAGGAACTCAGTGCAGGAACCTGGAGGCAGGAGCTGAAGCAGAGGCCGTGAGGGAGTGCTGCTGACTTGCTTTCTCCACTTGGCTTCTCAGCTTGATTTCTTATGCAACCCAAAGCCATGTACCCAGTGGTGGCACCTCCTACCGTGAGCTGGACCCTCCTATGTCAATTATTAGTCAAGACAAGGAAGAACAGGTACTGGGATGTAGTCCTGACCATCCTGACATAGCTCTGTGATGCTCACTCTCAGATGCTCCTGTCTCAAGTCTGTGTAAACATTGCTCCTCATTCATTCTCTGCCTCATCAATAAAAGCCAATTGGGGGTAGAGACAGGAAGTGAAGGAGTGGTGTCATGAGGAGAGGTCCAGGAAGCATTGGGAGAAAAGAGTTGGAACAAGAAATGATGAAAAATGCAAGTTCTGTGGAGATATTTTCTGGCAGGAACCCTGCCGAGCTTAGAGGTTTAGAATAGAGGAATATTTGCTCAATATTTGGCTCAAGGCTATTTTAATAAATTAGTTCTCTGTGTGGTTGCTGGGGACTTCCAAAGGTAAGGAAATACAGCTGGCAGATTAATTTATTACTTAGATTTATATTAAAAATAATTCATTTTACACTAACCCTGGCTCCCGCTTCTATTCTGTTCATATTGTTAGTTTTGGACATGGGGGTTTTCACTCATGTCTGACTGTACAAAGGAAGACTGGGGAAATGCAAGTGACCTGGGAAATGTGAAGACACTCCAAAGAGACACCGTGCTCCTCCCTTCAGATACTGGGAAACCAAAGTAGGCACAGCAGAAACAATTGGAATCCCTTGGGAAATTTCCTGCATGCTGAGGTTCAAGACTGAAGCCTGGTGCTGGCAGGAGGAGAAACTCGGCTCCCACAAAAACCTGACAGAGTTCTGCTCACTCGCCAGATCACCTCGTGTAGGAGACAGTGGTGCAGAGGCCTTGATGGCTCAGTGTGGGCCTTATCTCGTCTCCCTCGGGACTGTTTAGTGTTGTTCACTTCTTGCCTTCTATTGCAATGGAACCCTCATGTGAGGACCCTAAGTTTGGGTGGGTTGACCTTCGAGCCCATTTTTGTTCCTCTTCCCAGTGCACTGACTTGAATTCTATCTCCTTTCTCCACTATTTTAGCTTTCTTTCGTGTTTTGTTTTGATCTTGAGAGAGTGCATTTTGTAGCCTGACTGTCTTGGATCTCCTCATGTAGAACAGGCATCCACCTCCCTCTGTCTCCAGAGCACTGGGGAAAAGGCCCTCATCTCCATACCAAGTCTTTATCTGCTCCTCAATTTGTCTAACAGGTCCATGGAAATTCGTGGTCACAGTCCAGTGTGGTAGGGCTGCCAGGACCCCGGTTCTGACCCTAAAAAATCCTGGAGGTTTCCGTGTGTATATACCCTCAGGTGCATGTCAGGGGACAGGAGAAGAACTTTGAGGAGCTGGGGTGTTAGCAGATAAGATTTGGCTGGTGGCTGGTGGCATCCTGGGTCAGAGAAATCCCAACAGTTTCCATGGGATGCTCACCCAGGCTTCCCTGACTCCCCTGGGAAAACAGGAGGAGCCAGAAAAGATGCAGCTGATGTCTCAGTCCCACCCTGTGTATGTGATCATGGTCTCTAAGTGAACAGCAGTTGAAAAAAAGCTGCCATCCAGGCTAACCCAAAATAGACAAGGGACTTCTATGTCTTTGAACATGGGAGAAGCCCCAGCATTCCCAGGTAAAGTTGAACCTGTCTGGAAATGAGCCTCTAAAGAATTCCCATTAATTAACCTCTACCCCCTCTGCCCCAGAAAAGGAACTGTCAGTCCTGACTTGGCCCATGCTTCTGCAGGTGATGAGACTGGCAACTTTCACAGTGGCAGGGCCCCTTGCTCTGCAGAGAATAAGATAACCTGAAATCTACACTACCTGATTTTATTTTCACTGCCTGTCAAGGGCATCTGAGATAGAAATGAAGCCCCTGCCCCCAGTCCTGTTCTGTTGCGCTCCCTGCAGTATCCCCCCTAACCCCCATCCCTATCTGAGATGTCACTGAGATGCTAGCACACAGGTGAGGGAGGCCCTCCTTGCACTTCCATGGAGAACCACCGCCCTCTAGTGGCCACATCGTGCAGCATCTGATTCTTGGGAAGAGGCTCACAGGCTCTCAACCCATTTTTGTCAATTAACCTCTTGTTAAAGATATTTATCCCTCCTCACGTTGCTGCTGGAAGAGAATTTGTGCAGTTTCTCCAGAGTACAATTTAGCAAACCTAAGTTAAAAAAATCCGTATGTTCTCGAAAGTACATCAGGTTCTATTAGTATAACCAGAGTAGGCTGGACAAGAGTACTTCTAGAATTTTCTACTGCCTATGACCAGGAGGTCTCTGCTTCACACCCCTGAGGCTGTTGAGCTTTTGTTACTGCCCCACTGCATGACTGGATTCTACAGTCAGGATCTGAGAGACCTTCTTCTGGGTCTCCACCACCCTGCTGTAGAGAAGTCAGACCACAGCTGTCCCAGCTGACAGACAGCATAGCATCCCTTGGCAGGCATGAGTTAAGAAAACTTTGGATCCTTGAGATCACATCTGGTGGACCGCTCACCTGTACCCTGGGATACAGTTCCACCAATCCCCACTGAGCTTTCATGGAAATCGTACTGCTGTAGCCAGAATAGATGTGGCCATCACTTGAGGATGCTAATACCCGATGGTTTTGATATAAGAATTTAATTATGGGGACAAAAATTAATGACACTCACTACCAGTTTGTATCCAATAACCCAGGAAACTTTCTACTGGGCACCACTGGACATTATTGTGGTTTTTACAACGGGTTACTAAGACCAGCAAAACCAAAAATGGTTCTGAGTGATGGCTCAGCTGTTAAAGACACTAGCTGCTCTTGCAGAGGACCTGGGTTCAATTTCTTGCATGCACAAGGCAGCTCACAACCATGCAGAACCAGGGTACAGGGCATCCAATTCACTCTTCCGGCTTCTGTGGGCACTGCACACATGCAGTCATAGAAACACATGCACTTACATGTAAAATGATGAGACTTTTTCAAAGAACCAAAACATTTTTTAACTATGTAAAAATTCATGTGCGGGTACTGTATTACAGGAGGCTATTGTCATATAAGCACATATCTGTCCTGGGCATGTCTAATCCCATACATTCTTCTATTCCAACTGAACTCCATTGATCGAGTTTACCTTCCAAGAGTGTTGCATCCTGTGTATGCCAATATGAATTTTTGATATTTCTATAAAATCTAGGAACCACAAAGTCTTCTCATTTTCCTTCCTTCTCTGTCTGGTTTTGCACGGAAGTATTATGTTTCTCATTTTTCCTTCAACAATCTGAATCTGACCTATTAATGTATTTTAAAGTGCTCATGATAGAATTAGAATATGGAAACTCTTCTAAAATGTGACTTTAGTGGATAGTTTTTCCTCAGGGTTGGGAAATTTTTGTGAGCAGTGTGGGAAACCCTGCATACCAGGACCCACTCAGCCATTGTCTGGGGAACACAGAAGCAGCACATTGTTACCTGTGGAAGCCCAAAGGGGTCAAAAAGTAGAACACATGGAAAAGGAGAGGAGGCATGGGCACTCCCCTAATAGAAAGGCACAATCAAAGATGAACACATACACTTTGCTAAAGTTTGCTACCCCAGCACTAACCTCCACCAAATACCTTTAATGCCTATCTAAGAGGGGCCGTTCTACACTGACATGTTCATTTTAAATGAATGCTTTCTGTGCCCCTGGGCCTGGGCCTGGGCCTGTGTATATGGGTGTATATGTGTTTGTGTGTGCATTTGCTTTCATGTGCACCTTTGTGTGCATGTCACAAGTGCATATGTGTGCCGTCACTTCTGGTAACACTATTAGGAGACTTCCCAGGTGTAGGGCATCTGTGATCATATACACATGATGACATACTAGGAAGTTCATGCTCAAACGATCATCAGGGAGCAGGTCAGGACTGGGAGAAGACCCGAAGTGGAAACTGCTTTTTCTTGGGATGCTTGTGGAACAGAAGGAATGGTTTGGAAACCTCTGCCTGCCTTCTCAAATCTGCAGGTCACCCTGGAGCCAGACTTAGCAGGGCTGTGATGTGGCATGAGTTTATGGATGCCACTCCATCCCAATCTACCCATGGAAGAAAGGAACACAGCAATTGGCTGTACCTGTAACCCTATAAAAAGTCTATGAGGAGGGGCTCACACTGGAGGACCTCAGGAAGTGACCTCACTTGCTTAACAGTCCAGATTGACCTCATAATGCTGGTTACCAGGTAACCAGAGACCAACAGTAGCCTTACCTGACTTTCTTGTCTGGAGGCACTTGAGAGAGAAGGATGTTCTCTTGCTTTCAGTCTTCCCGTGGCTCAGGCCAGAAGAAAACCAAGAGTGGTCGCCTTGGTCGCCTTTGGAGACGTTGGATACGCCCTATTACACACTTCTGGCATGTTACACACAGGGATGCTGAGGTAACATGGGGAGGCCTCTAGCAGGGAACTTTCTGGTTGGTCCCCCTGATTCTCTGAGGCCCCTGCCTGGATGTGTGTTCCTGTGAGACACTATGGAACACTTTATTATGCCCACTCTTCAATGTCCAGTAATGGATTGCTGATGTCTCTCAGAGTTTCTGCATTTAAACTCCTTTTTCTTCCTAGGTCTGTCCTGAGAATAAAGAGAAGAAAGACTCTCTGCCCAAGCCCCCTAGGTTTAACTATAGAACCACAGAATATATTGAACAAATGGTCCAGTATATACCAGCTGCAGTTCAATACCATGACTACCTCTTGAGCAGCACTTTTCATACTGTCTACCAAAAATATGTTACCACCTGGGAGGTGCTGGACCTGATAATGAAAATGTGAGTGGCCACAGCCAACATAGGATTTAGGATGGAACTGCTCCTCTTCAGGAGTCTGTGCTCCTGTAGAACAAGGTTTATTGTGCCCTGGCAGTGTTGGTCCTGAATCTGAGCCTGCAAAGTGACATGGACATACATGGGGTTGGGGTACACTGCTCTGTGTCTTTCACTGTCCCCAGGGAGTGTCAAACACTACCCTTCCTTGTGCCTTGGGCAGAGCTCTTTTCCCATTTGTATAAAAATTTCTAGGCCCTATCAGACCTATATGGGGTTAATGGAACCAGACAAGAGTCCAGGGAGGCCACCCAAGGAGCCTGGAACCAAGCAAGGGCCCTGGCAGGGAGCAGGGAGGCTTCCACCCATTGTGTGAACATCTCATGACCCATGACCTCAGTATGGAAGTCAGTACGTGCAGTGAGAGCCCTGGATCCCCACTCCCTTTCCATGTTCTTCAGATTCAAGTAGCTCCCTGTAGATCTATTAGTAGGTTGGGGACAAAAAAGGCCTTAAGGGTGACACCCTTATGGAATGCCACAGGTATGGATCCTTCCAGCCTGACTGCGTGGAGGACCAGGAAACAAAGAGGTGAGTGGATTTCAGGAGAAAGGGAAGTAAGAGACACTCTGTGCAGTGCAATGGGGGGTAGGGGGAAGAGGGAGTTAAAGGCCCATCTGTGGTGTGGGTGGGGAAGAGGGAGGTAAGCGCCGATCTGTACCATGGGGTGGTTGTTGCTAGTGCTGAGGACTAAATGCGTGAAAGGTGCCCTGCTTTGGGGATTACCACTAGAGGGATGGTACTTGAGAGGTCACCTGCTGGTGGATAAAAATGGAGAGGTCCAATGGGCTCCTTGGTTCTGAGGAACAGAGGGAAGGATGGAATCTGAAGGGCCCTGTTTGAATCCATCCCCAATAAAGCATAGAAACATCATTCCTCTAAGGGACAGAATGTGTCTGGAGCCCTCTCCACATAACCTCACACTCCTGACCGCAAAGCCCATCAGCACACAGGCTGGCACAATTGCCTGGTCTGATGGGGCCGCCAGCTCCGCTGGTGAAGCAAGACCAGACTTCTGTCTCCATTTCCATTCCATCCTCCTTTCCCCACAGCGCCATATTCAGTTTTCTATCTCACTGGCTTGAGAAATTTCCCGAAAATTTTTGTGAGGACCCAGACATGGCTGTCGTCAGGCTACTTATGACCTACGTGAGGCTCAATGTGCCTTCCGCAGAAGTCAATGCCAAGGCCACCGAGCTTCTCTCAGTTCTGGAGGAGGAGGAGGCCAGAAAGCTAAAGCTTAAGAAAGGTGAGGAGGCCTGGGGTAGGTTTCCTGGCAAGGTAGGAGGGAGTTTTTGGTGATGGGTTCCACCAGGGAATTCTCCAGAGCTTTGGCCTGAAGTTAGCGCGGGACGGCAGTCAGGTAAGATGCCCCTCTCTGAGGAGAGGACCGGGGATTCTCTGACATGAACAGGTCTTGTATGACCGTGAATGCCATCTTGAGAAGCTCACCCCATCCTAAATCTTCACTGAAATCCCTTCTCCTTCTCCCCTTAGATTGTGCAACAACTCCCGAGCCCCTAGTGCCCAATGCCTCCGGCAAACAAGTGAGTCTGGCTTTGAGGCCAGCTGCTGTGGCAGAACCACAGGGAGACCTGCAACCCGGAGAGGACACTGAGCTCGTGGAAACAACATTTGTGGAACCCTTTGAACCAGAAGCTGGTCCAGTGCAGCCTCCGGTTTCCGATCAAGCACTGCCTATATCAGCTGATAAACAGTCACCTGTAGGTGTGGCTGCAGATGTGGCTGCAGATGTTTCAGCTGCAAGGCA
Source organism: Tokudaia tokunoshimensis (assembly GCA_036184795.1). Lineage (NCBI taxonomy): Eukaryota > Metazoa > Chordata > Mammalia > Rodentia > Muridae > Tokudaia > Tokudaia tokunoshimensis. The sequence goes on along the minus strand of BTHU01000006.1, from coordinate 35,576,192 downwards.
CATATTTCTCCCTGTTGTTGTGCAATTAGGTGAACCAGAGTGTGTTTGCCCTCTGCCTGAGGTTGACATATAGCTAGGGGAATTATCTGCTGATTTCCACCCAGCCGTGCTTCCTGACTAAGCTGTTCTTCTTCTGTAGAGATGATACTTCTTTTTATTTATTTATTTTATTATTTATTTTATTTTATTTTTTAATTTACATTCCAAATCACTTCCCCTTTCCCGTTTCCTCCCTCCCCGAAAGTCCCATAAGCCCCCTTCCCTCCCTCTTTTCTCCATTCAACCCCCTCTCGTTACTCTGTCCTGGCGTTCCCCTACATCCAGTCTTTCCAGGACCAGGGGTCTCTCCTTCCATCTTTTTAGAAATCTATTGATATGCGGATTGTGTCTAGGGTATTCCGAGATTCTGGATCAATATCGCCTTATCAGTGACTGCATACCATGTGTGTTCTTTTGTAATTGGGTTACCTCACTAAGGATGATATTTTCAAGATCTGACCATTTGCCTAGGAATTTCGTGAATTCATTGTTTTTAATTGCAGAGTAGTATTCCATTGTGTAGATATACCACATCTTCTGAATCCATTCCTCCGTTGAGGGACATCTGGGTTCTTTCCAGCTTCTGGCTATTATAAATAAGGCTGCTATGAACATAGTGGAGCATGTGTCCTTATTGCATGCAGGTAAAGTCTCTGGGTATATGCCCAGGAGTGGTATAGCCGGATCCTCCGGGAGTGTCATGCCCAGTTTTCTGAGGAACCGCCAGACTGCTTTCCAGAGTGGTTGTACCAGCTTGCAATTCCACCAGCAGTGGAGGAGTGTTCCTCTTTCTCCACATCCTCGCCAACAACTGCTGTCTCCTGTGTTTTTGATCTTAGCCATCCTGACTGGTGTGAGATGGAATCTCAGGTTTGTTTTGATTTGCATTTCCCTAATGACTAAGGATGATGAACATCTCTTTAGGTGCTTCTCAGCCATTAGATATTCTTCAGGTGAGAACTCTTTGTTTAGCTCTCTACCCCATTTTTTAATAGGGTTACTTGCCTCTCTGGAGTTTAACTTCTTGAGTTCTTTGTATATATTGGATATTAGCCCTCTGTCGGATGTAAGGTTGGTAAAGATCATTTCCCAGTTAGTTGGTTGCCGCTTTGTCTTTTTGACAGTGTCTTTTGCCTTGCAAAAACTTTGTAATTTAATGAGGTCCCATTTGTCTATTCTTGATCTTAGAGCATAAGCTATTGGAGTTCTGTTCAGGAAATTCTCCCCTTTGCCCATATGTTCAAGGTTCGTCCCTAGTTTCCCTTCTATTAGTTTCAGTGTGTCTGGTTTTATGTGGAGATCTTTGATCCACTTAGAATTGAGCTTAGTGCAAGGAGATAAGGATGGGTCAATTTGCATTCTTCTGCATGTTGACCTCCAGCTGAGCCAGCACCATTTGTTGAAAAGGCTATCTTTTTTCCACTGGATGGTTTTAGCTCCTTTGTCAAAGATCAAGTGACCATAGGAGTGTGGATTCATTTCTGGGTCTTCAATTCTGTTCCATTGATCTACATGTCTGTTACTGTACCAATACCATGCAGTTTTTAACACTATTGCTCTGTAGTACAGCTTGAGGTCCGGGATACTGATTCCCTCAGAGGGTCTTTTACTCTTGAGAATAGTTTTAGCTATTCTGGGTTTTCTGTTATTCCAGATGAATTTTTGAATTGCTCTTTCTAACTATGAAGAATTGAGTTGGGATTTTGATGGGGATTGCATTGAATCTGTGTATTACTTTTGGTAAGATGCTCATTTTTACTATATTAATCCTGCCAATCCATGAGCATGGCAGATTTTTCCATCTTCTGAGGTCTTCTTCAATTTCTTTCTTCAGAGACTTGAAGTTCTTGTCATACAGATCTTTCACTTGTTTGGTTAGAGTCACGCCAAGATACTTAATATGGTTTGTGGCTATCGTGAAGGGTATTATTTCTCTTACTTCTTTCTCAGCCTGCTTATCCTTTGAGTATAGGAAGGCTTCTGACTTGCTTGAGTTGATTTTATATCCGGCCACTTTGCTGAAGTCGTTTATCAGCTGTAGGAGTTCTCTGGTGGAGTTCTTTGGGTCGCTTATGTATACTATCATATCGTCTGCAAATAGTGATAGTTTGACTTCTTCCTTTCCAATTTGTATCCCTTTGACCTCTTTTTGTTGTCTAATTGCTCCAGCTAGAACTTCAAGTACTATATTGAAAAGATATGGAGAGAGAGGGCAGCCTTGTCTAGTCCCTGATTTTAGTGGGATTGCTTCAAGTTTCTCTCCATTTAGATTGATGCTGGCTACCGGTTTGCTGTAAATTGCTTTTACTATGTTTAGATATGGGCCTTGAATTCCTGATCTTTCCAAGACCTTTAGCATGAAAGGATGCTGGATTTTGTCAAATGCTTTCTCAGCATCTAATGAGATGACCATGTGGTTTTTTTTCTTTGAGATTGTTTATGTAGTGGATTACATTGATGGATTTCCTTATATTGAACCATCCCTGCATCCCTGGGATGAAGCCTACTTGATTGTGGTGAATGATCGTTTTGATGTGTTCTTGGATTCGGTTGGCAAGAATTTTATTGAGTATTTTTGCATTGATATTCATAAGAGAGATTGGCCTGAGATTCTCTTTCTTTGTCGGATCTTTGTGTGCTTTTGGTATTAGTGTAATTGTGGCTTCATAGAACGAGTTGGGTAGTGTTCCTTTTGTTTCTATTTTGTGGAACAGTTTGAAGAGTATTGGTGTTAGGTCTTCTTTGAAGGTCTGATAGAATTCTGCAGTAAAACCATCTGGACCTGTGCTTTTTTTGGTTGGAAGACTTCCAGTGACAACTTCTATTTCTTCAGGGGTTATAGGACGGTTTATATGGTCTATTTGATCCTGATTTAATTTTGGTACTTGGTATCTGTCAAGGAAATTGTCCATTTCCTCAAGATTTTCTAGTTGTGTTGAATACAGGTTTTTGTAGTAGGATCTGATGATTTTTTGAATTTCCTCAGTTTCTGTTGTTATCTCTCCCTTTTCGTTTCTGATTTTATTAATTTGGATACTATCTCTGTGCTCTCTGGTTAGTCTGGCTAAGGGCTTATCTATCTTGTTGATTTTCTCAAAGAACCAACTCCTCGTTTTGTTGATTCTTTGTATGGTTTTATTTGTTTCTACTTGATTGGTTTCAGCCCTGAGTTTGATGATTTCCTGCCTTCTACTCCTCTTTGGTGTATTTGCTTCTTTTTGTTCCAGGGCTTTCAGGTGTGCCATTAAGCTGTTAGTGTATGCTGTCTCCCGTTTCTTTTTGGCGGCACTCAGGGCTATGAATTTTCCTCTTAGCACTGCTTTCATTGTGTCCCATAAATTAGGGTATGTTGTGCCTTCATTTTCATTAACTTTCAAAAAGTCTTTGATTTCTTTCTTTATTTCCACCTTGACCAAGTTATCATTGAGTAGAGCATTGTTCAGCCTCCATGTGTACGTGGGTTTTCTTTTGTTTTTGTTGCCATTGAAGACCACCCTTATTCCATAGTGATTTGATAGGAGGCATGGGATTATTTCTATCTTCTTATATCTGTTGAGGTCTGATTTGTGACCAATTATATGGTCAATTTTGGAGAAGGTACCATGAGGAGCTGAGAAGAAGGTGTATTCTTTAGCTCTAGGATGAAATATTCTATATATATCAGTTAGTTCCATTTGGTCCAAGGCTTCAATTAGATTCACTGTGTCCCTGTTTAGTTTCTGCTTTCCTGAACGATCCATTTCAGAGAGCGGGGTGTTGAAGTCACCCACTATTATTGTGTGCTGTGCTATGTGTGCTTTGAGTTTTAGTAAAGTTTCTTTTACGAATGAGGGTGCCCTTGCATTTGGAGCATAGATATTCAGAATTGAGAGTTCTTGCTGGTGGATTTTTCCCTTGATCAGTATGTAGTGTCCTTCTGTGTCTTTTTTGATGACTTTAGGTTGAAAATCAATTTTATCTGATATTAGGATGGCTACTCCACCTCGTTTCTTGGGGCCATTTGCTTGTTAAATTGTTTTCCAGCCTTTTACTCTGAGGTAGTGTTTGTCTTTGTCACTGAGGTGCGTTTCCTGCATGCAGCAAAATGCTGGGTCCTGTTTACGTATCCAGTCTGCTAGTCTATGTCTTTTAATTGGGGAATTGAGACCATTGATATTAAGAGAGATTAAGGCATAGTGATTATTGCCATCTGCCATTCTTGACGCTATCTTTATGTTTGAGTGGTTATCTACTTTTGGGTTTGATTCAAGAAGGTTATTATCTCATTTTTTCCAGGGTGTTGTTTCTCTCCCTGTATTGGAGGTTTCCACCTATTATCCGTTGCAGGGCTGGATTTGTGGAAAGATATTGTGAAAATTTGGTTTTATCATGGAATATCTTGGTCTCTCCATCTATGGTGATTGAGAGTTTTGCTGGGTATAGTAGTCTAGGCTGGCATTTGTGCTGTCTTAGTGTCTGCATGAGATCTGCCCAGGATCTTCTGGCTTTCATAGTGTCTGGTGAGAAGTCTGATGTGATTCGGATAGGTCTTCCTTTGTACGTTACTTGGCCCTTTTCTCTTACTGCTTTTAGTATTCTTTCTTTGTTTAGAACATTAGGTGTTTTGATTATTATGTGACGGGAGGTATTTCTGTTCTGGTCCAGTCTGTTTGGAGTTCTGTAGGCTTCTTGTATGTTCATTGGCATCTCTCTCTTTAGGTTAGGGAATTTTTCCTCCATAATTTTGTTGAAGATATTTACTGGCCCTTTCAGTTGCAAATCTTCACTCTCATCTATACCTATAATCCTTAGGTTTGGTCTTCTCATTGTGTCCTGGATTTCCTGGATGTTTTGGGTTACACGTTTTTTGCATTTTGCATTTTCTTTGACTGTTGAGTTGATGCTTTCTATGGAATCTTCAGCACCTGAGATTCTTTCTTCCATCTCTTGTATTCTATTGTTTATGTTTGCATCTATGACTCCTGATTTCTTCCCAAGGTTTTCTATCTCCAAAGTTGTCTCCCTTTGTGATTTCTTAGTTGTTTCTACTTCCTTTTTTAGTTCCTGGATGGATTTGCTGAGATCCTTCACTTGTTTGTTTGTATTTTCCTGTATTTCTTTAAGGTATTTTTGCATTGCCTCTTTCAGGATTTCTTCCTGATGACCCACATTCTCCTGCATTTCTCTGAGCGATTTTTGTGTTTCCTCCTCATGGGAATCCATCTGTTGATCCATTGTCTCCTGCATTTCTTTAAGCAGTTCTCGTGTTTCCTTTGTAAGGGCATCTAACCGTTGATTCATTTCTTTAAGCAATTTTTGTGTTGCCTCCTTATGGGCATCCGTCTGTTGACCCATATTCTTCTGCATTTCTTTATGCCAATTTTGTGATTCCTTTGTGAGTGCATCTACCCGTTGATTCATCTCGTTAAGCGATTTTTGTGTTGTCTCCTTGTGCGCCTCCATCTTTTGATCCATGTTCTCCTGCATTTCTCTAAGCGATTTTTGTGTTTCCTTTGTAAGGGCTTCTAACTGTTGATTCATGGTCTCCTGTAACTCTTTATGAGATTTATTTGTGTCCTTCTTGTGATCCTCTAATAGCATCCTGAGAAGTGATTTTAAATCCAGATCTTGTCTTTCGGGTGTGGTGGGGTATCCAGGACTTGCTGCTGTTGGAGAGTTGGGTTCGGATGGTCCCACATTACTTTGATTTCTGTTAGTAACATTCCTACGTTTGCCTTTTGCCATCTGGATACCTCTGATGTTAGTTGGTCCTGCTGCCACTGGCTGTTGGTTGGACCTCCTGTGAGCCTGCAAAGCTATTTCTGCCCCCCCTGGATTGCCAGGATTCCCCTGGCACCGATTTCTGGGGCCTGCCTGCTCCTGAGTGACTTTGGAGCCCTAATGTGCCTTGCCCCAAGTGATCTTATATTGGGGAGGCCTTGCACATCCAAAGGCTCAGCCTAGTGGATTCCTGGAGCAGAGGTCGCCAAAGGGAGGCTGGTAGGCTCCTGCCCTGTGCAGGGGTGAGTGATCTCTCCTGGGGGGGGGAGGGCGCGTCCCTCTGCCAGGCAGAAGTCCCACAGCAGAGCTAGCACGCTGGTTACTGCAGATCTGCCCAGCACTTGGGAGCTGCACACACACAAGCTGCCCGAGACCCAAGCGATATTAAGCCTGTCTGTCTCAGAACCTGGCTGTCCCAACTTCCCAGTCACTGGAGCAAAGATGGTGGAGTGCAATCTGCACACTCTCCGTGGCGCCGCTCACCCTGCAGACGCGATGGCCTACCGATCTGGCACCCAGACGACCACAGCGCTGACCCGTTCTCGGGCACAGACGGAAGCCCCAACAGGCCGTGTCCCAAGTGATGTTATATTGGGGATAGGGAGCTTGGGGTACCTGTCTCTTCAGCGCAGTCTGCGGGAACAGAGGTCGCGGAAGGAAAGCTGGTAGGCTCCTGCCCAGTGCGGGGTCCCTCTGCCAGGCAGAAGTCCCACAGCAGAGCTGGTGCGCTGGTTACTGCAGATCAGCCCAGCACTTGGGAGCCGCATACACACAAGCCGCCCGAGACCCAAGCGATATTATGCCTGTCTGTCTCAGAACCTGGCTGTCCCAACCTCCCAGTCACTGGAGCAAAGATGGCGGAGGGCACTCTGCACCACTTCTTTTTATTTTGTTGGATATTTTTTTATATTGTTGTTTTCACTGCTGTGCTTTTATTTATGTTTGGATATTAATAAAACTGAACTGTTTTCTCATCTTAAATGAAATAGTTCATTTTCTAAGTGGTACAATCTACTCTTGTTTACCTGTGGACTGCATCTCTGAGAGAACCAGGTCAATCACAGAAATGGAACCCTCCCAGGTCACCCTGGAATCAGGGAAAGCAAGCCACTGATGTGGCAGAAAATAGACAAATACCAACAGCAGTGAACAATATAAACTATGTGACTGTGACCTGGAGGTCCTGGGCTCAGCCCTGCCCCTAACATTTAGGGACACAGATTCTACATGAGCCATATCAGGGCTAATGTACAGAGGTCTCTACATTCTGGGTTTCTCCTCGTCCAAACTGGGCATCAGAACCGTGCAGAAGAGAAAGTCTATTTAACTGTAATAGCACTCACCATTCTCTCCATCCCTGAGCCCAAAGCTGTGTGGACACACTGCACCATGTTTTAACAGATGGTTATCATAAAGAATTGCCAGACTATCACATAATTCTAAAGGTGAACAACAAATGACCAGGCTGAGCCCATGGACATTTTACAGACTTCGTCTGTGGGGAATGGGTTGCATGTAGTCTTACTGTTCACTAGGTATAGGGAAGCCTCCATGGGACAAAGCCAGGAGTCACCAGCAGAAATGCACCACTCAGTCCTCATCCAGGGCATTTGCGATTCCAGCCACTATTTAGAGGATATTGAACATTGTCCAGGCCCCCTCAAGGGTCTAGGGCATCTCATGTGGTACTTGATCATGGAGGACACACACACACACACCCCATCACTGGCCACCTAGGCATTTAGCTTGGGAAAAGTTTATATACACCAGGCCAGTCCCTGTCTCATCAAGAATTGTGCTGTACAGTTCATCTAGTCCCCGAGCTGGGGTGTCCAGTGGCTCTGAGGACTAGAGACCCAAGGCTCCAGTAGCCAGGTTGAGGGAAACCCTACACAGGCTGCAGGGTGGAGACAGGCTTCCTGGGGGAACAATGTAGGCCTGTGCCTCACAGAAAGCAGAAAAGGAGCATTAGCTAGAAATGATGGTGGCAGGCAAGCTAGCTGTCATCTTGGTGTCAAGGATTAGAGGATAATACCATTTGAATTGGCAGCATAGAGATCAGTCTGCACATGCCACCCAATTACTACAGACTGAAGGGGAATGGTTAAGTGAATGTCCCTATGCAGGTCTGAGGGACCCACCAAACAGTACATCTCAGGGATTGGGAGATGCTGTCACTGTGGCTCCTGCTGAGAAATTGTAGGGACCTGAGTTAGGATCTCCATCACTCTCACAAAAAAAAATGGTGTGGTCCTGTGCATTGGGTACCTTAAGCGCTGGTGCTTTTTTGTTTGTTTTGTCTTCAACTTGATATAAAGTGAGTAAATTGGGAGGAGGGAACATTAGTTTAGAGAATGCCTCCCTCAGATTGGTCTGTATCTCACAAAATAAACTAGGTTTAGTTTGATTTTATAGCCAAAGGGAGAGCTTTTGCCCTTTGTATTCTGAAACCTTTAAAAGAGTGGATCATGGCTAACATCCAATTCAGATTATTTGAAAGTATCTTTTCCACAAGTCCAATTTACTCTAAAATTTAATTCCAAGTTGTTCCTAGTACAATACTTTACAAAAAGAGACCAAAGTAAAAAGTTTAAATTTTTGGTTTTCATATTTTAAATTTACCTACTAAAATTTAATAGCATATTTGATGTCTAAAAATTTCAAGCTTAGACTTTTATCTATAGATCTTAAGGTTGTTTTAAATTGTCCCCAGTTTTAGTGTTCCAAATGTATTTTAGCTGTGTATATGTCATGGTGTTCTCTCATTGTATAGAGGATAGATGTAGTGATGGGTGTATGTATGTATGTATGTTTACATGTATTGATAGTTGGGTGGGTAGCTGGATGAATAAGTAGATATTCATGGGTGGATGAATGTCTGGATGTGTAGACAGATGGGTGGATAGGCGGGTGGGTGGACAGACAGGTAGACTGAGAGTCGGATGGTGGGTAGATCTGGGATAGGTAGGTGTGTGAGTGGATGCGAAGGATGAACAGATGGACTGGTGAGTGACTAGATGATTAGGTGGTAGATTTTTGTCTGAATGGATGCATGAATGGGTGGTGGGTGGATAGATGGGTGGTGGGTGGATAGATGGGTGGTGGATAGAAGATGCCTGAGTGTGCACATCACTGTACAGAAGTCAAATGAGTGCAGAGCCCATGAATTTGGGTGCTTAGATTTTATTTTCTAAGTTGCCGTTCGAGGCTGGATTATATTTTTAATCCCAGTAAATTTTTAAGACATCAAAATTGTTTTTTTGTTTTTATTTATTTTTTTATTTTCTATATTTTTTATTTACATTCCCAATGATTTCCCCTTTCCCGGTTCCCCCCTCACTGAAAGTCCCATAAGCCCTCTTCCCTCCCCCCTGTTCCCCATTCAACCCCCTCCTGCTTCTCTGTCCTGGTATTCCCCTACACTGCTACATCCAGTCTTTCCAGGACCAGGGGTCTCTCCTTCCTTCCTTCTTGGAAATCTATTGATATGTGAATTGTGTCTCGGGTATCCCGCGTTTTTGGGTTAATATCCCCTTATCAGTGACCTCATACCATGTGTGTTCTTTTGTGATTGGGTTACCTCACTAAGGATGATATTTTCCAGTTCTGTCCATTTGCCTAAGAAATTCGTGAATTCATTGTTTTTAATTGCAGAGTAGTATTCTATTGTGTAAATATACCGTATCTTCTGTATCTATTCCTCCTTTGAGGGACATCTGGGTTCTTTCCAGCTTCTGGCTATTATACATAAAACTGCTATGAACATAGTGGAGCATGTGTCCTTATTGCATGCAGGGGAAGCCTCCGGGTATATGCCCAGGAGTGGTATAACAGGATCCTCTGGGAGCGTCATGCCCAGTTTTCTGAGGAACCACCAGACAGCTTTCCAGAGTGGTTGTATCAGCTTGCAATCCCACCAGCAGTGGAGGAGTGATCCTTTTTCTCCACATCCTTGCCAACCCCTGCTGTCTCCTGTGTTTTTGATTTTAGCCATTCTGACTGGTGTGAGGTGGAATCTCAGGATTGTTTTGATTTGCATTTCCCTAATGACTAAGGATGTTGAACATTTCTTTAGGTGCTTCTCAGTCATTCGATATTCTTCAGGTGAGAACTCTTTGTTTAGCTCTGTACCCCATTTTTAATAGGGTTATTTGGCTCTATGGAGTCTAACTTCTTGAGTTCTTTGTATATATTGGATATTAGCCCTCTGTCGGAAGTAGGGTTGGTAAAGATCTTTTCCCAGTTTGTTGGCTGCCGATTTGTCCTTTTGACAGTGTTCTTTGCCTTACAGAAACTTTGCAATTTTATGAGGTCCCATTTGTCAAATCTTGATCTTAGAGCATAAGCTATTGGTGTTCTGTTCAGGAAAATTTCCCCTGTCCCCATATGCTCAAGGCTCTTTCCTAGTTTCTTTTCTTTTCTTTTTTTTTTCCGAGACAGGGTATAGCCTCTGTATAGCCCTGGCTGTCCTGGAACTTACTTTGTAGACAAGGCTGGCCTTGAACTCAAAGATTTCTGCCTCCCAAGTGCTGGGATTAAAGCCATGCGCCTCCACTGCCCGGCTCCTAGTTTTTTCTCTATTAGTTTCAGAGTGTCTGGTTTTATGTGGAGATCCTTGATCCACTTGGCATTGAGCTTAGTACAAGGAGATAAGAATGGAACAATTTGCATTCTTCTGCATGCTGACCTCCAGTTGAACCAGCACCATTTGTTGAAAGGCTATCTTTTTTCCACTGAATGGTTTTAGCTCCTTTGTCAAAATGACCATAGGAGTGTGGATTCATTTCTGGGTCTTCAATTCTGTTCCATTGATCTACATGCCTGTCACTTTACCAATACCATGCAGTTTTTAACACTATTGCTCTGTAGTACAGCTTGAGGTCCAGGATACTGATTCCCCCAGAGGTTCTTTTACTCTTGAGAATAGTTTTTAGCTATCCTGGGTTTCTGTTATTCCAGATGAATTTTTGAATTGCTCTTTCTAACTCTATGAAGAATTGAGTTGGGATTTTGATGGGGACTGCATTGAATCTGTATATTGCTTTTGGCAAGATGGGCATTTTTACTGTATTAATCCTGCCAATCCATAAGCATGGCAGATTTTTCCATCTTCTGAGGTCTTCTTCAATTTCTTTCTTCAGAGACTTGAAGTTCTTGTCATAAAGATCTTTCACTTGTTTGGTTAGAGTCATAAAAAAGATACTTTATATTGTTTGTGGTCATCGAGAAGGGTATCATTTCTCTTACTTCTTTCTCAGCCTGCTTATCCTTTGAGTATAGGAAGGTTACTGACTTGCTTGAGATAATTTTATATCCGGCCACTTTGCTGAAGTTGTTTACCAGCTGTAGGAGTTCTCTGGTGGAGTTCTTTGGGTCGCTTAAGTATACTATCATATCACCTGCAAATAGTGATAGTTTGACTTCTTCCTTTCCAATTTGTATCCCTATGACCTCCTTTTGTTGTCTAATTGCTCTAGCTAGAACTTCAAGTACTATATTGAAAAGATATGGAGAGAGAGGGCAGCCTTGTCTAGTCCCTGATTTTAGTGGGATTGCTTCAAGTTTCTCTCCATTTAGATTGATGTTGGCTACCAGTTTGCTGTAAATTGCTTTTACTATGTTTCGATATGGGCCTTGAATTCCTGATCTTTCCAAGTCCTTTAACATGAAAGGATGCTGAATTTTGTCAAATGCTTTCTCAGCATCTAATGAAATGACCATGTGTTTTTTTTCTTTGAGATTGTTTATGTTTTGGATTACATTGATAGATTTCCTTATATTGAACCATCCCTGCATCCCTGGGATGAAGCCTACTTGATCATGGTGAATGATCGTTTTGATGTGTTCTTGGATTCGGTTGGCAAGAATTTTATTGAGTATTTTTGCATCGATATTCATAAGAGAGATTGGCCTGAGATTCTCTTTCTTTGTCGGATCTTTGTGTGCTTTTGGTATTAGTGTAATTGTGGCTTCATAGAACGAGTTGGGTAGTGTTCCTTCCGTTTCTATTTTGTGGAATAGTTTGAAGAGTATTGGTGTTAGGTCTTCTTTAAAGGTCTGATAGAATTCTGCACTAAAACCATCTGGACCTGTGCTTTTTTTGGTTGGAAGGCTTCCAATGATGACTTCTATTTCTTCAGGGGTTATAGGACGGTTTAGATGGTCTATTTGATCCTGATTTAATTTTGGTATTTGGTATCTGTCTAGGAAATTGTCCATTTCCTCAAGATTTTCTAGTTGCGTTGAATACAGGCTTTTGTAGTAGGATCTGAAGATTTTTTGAATTTCCTCAGTTTCTGTAGTTGTCTCTCCCTTTTTGTTTCTGATTTTGTTAATTTGGATACTGTTTCTGTGCCCTCTGGCTAGTCAGGCTAAGGGCTTATCTATCTTGTTGATTTTCTCAAAGAACCAACTCCTCATTTTGTTGATTCTTTGTATGGTTTGATTGATTTCAGCCCTGAGTTTGATGATTTTCTGCCTTCTACTCCTCTTGGGTGTCTTTGTTTTTTTCTGTTCCAGGGCTTTCAGGTGTGCCATTAAGCTGCTAGTGTATGCTGTCTCCCGTTTCTTTTTGGTGGTACTCAGGGCTATGAATTTTCCTCTTAGCAGCCCTTTCTTTGTGTCCCTTAAATTAGGGTATGTTGTGCCTTCATTTTCATTAAATTTTAAAAAGTCTTTGATTTCTTTCTTTATTTCCTCCTTGACCAAGTTATCATTGAGTAGAGCATTCTTCAGCTTTCACGTGTATGTGGGTTTTCTGTTGTTTTTGTTGCCATTGAAGACCACTCTTATTCCATAGTGATCTGATAGGAGGCATGGGATTATTTCTATCTTCTTATATCTGTTGAGGTCTGATTTGTGACCAATGATATGGTCGATTTTGGAGAAGGTACCATGAGGTGCTGAGAAGAAGGTGAATTCTTTTGCTCTAGGATGAAATGTTCTATATATATCTGTTAGTTCCATTTGGTCCAAGGCTTCAATTAGACTGACTGTGTCCCTGTTTAGTTTCTGCTTTCCTGAACGATCGATTTCAGAGAGCGGGGTGTTGAAGTCACCCACTATTATTGTGTGAGGTGCGATGCGTGATTTGAGCTTTAGTAAAGTTTCTTTTACAAATGAGGGTGCCCTTGCATTTGGAGCATAGATATTCAGAATTGAGAGTTCTTCTTGGTGGATCTTTCCTGTGATCAGTATGTAGTGTCCTTCTGTGTCTTTTTTTTTTATTTTTTTAATTTACATTCCAAATCACTTCCCCTTTCCCGTTTCCTCCCTCCCCGAAAGTCCCATAAGCCCCCTTCCCTCCCTCTTTTCTCCATTCAACCCCCTCTCATTACTCTGTCCTGGCGTTCCCCTACATCCAGTCTTTCCAGGACCAGGGGTCTCTCCTTCCATCTTTTTAGAAATCTATTGATATGCTGATTGTGTCTAGGGTATTCTGAGTTTCTGGGTCAATATCCCCTTATCAGTGACAATTTTACAAGCAAATGGCCCCAAGAAACGAGGTGGAGTAGCCATCCTAATATCGGATAAAATTGATTTTCAACCTAAAGTCATCAAAAAAGACACAGAAGGACACTACATACTGATCAAGGGAAAAATCCACCATCAAGAACTCTCAATCCTGAATATCTATGCTCCAAATGCAAGGGCACCCTCATTCGTAAAAGAAACTTTACTAAAACTCAAAGCACACATCGCACTGCACACAATAATAGTGGGTGACTTCAACACCCCGCTCTCTGAAATGGATCGTTCAGGAAAGCAGAAACTAAACAGGGACACAGTGAATCTAATTGAAGCCTTGGACCAAATGGAACTAACTTCTGTGTCTTTTTTGATGACTTTAGGTTGAAAGTCAATTTTATCTGATATTAGGATGGCTACTCTGGCTCGTTTCCTGGGACCATTTGCTTGTAAAATTGTTTTCCAGCCTTTTACTCTGAGGTAGTGTTTGTCTTTGTCACTGAGGTGCGTTTCCTGCATGCAGCAAAATGCTGGGTCCTGTTTATGTATCCAGTCTGCTAGTCTATGTCTTTTTATTGGGGGATTGAGACCATTGATATTAAGAGAGATTAAGGAATAGTGATTATTGCCACCTGCTATTCTTGACGCTATTTTTATGTTTGAGTTGTTATCTACTTTTGGGTTTGATGCAAGAAGGTGACTATCTCATTTTTTCGAGGGTGTTGTTTCTCTCCTTGTATTGGCGGTTTCCACCTATTATCCTTTGCAGGGCTGGGTTTGTGGAAAGATATTGTGAAAATTTGGTTTTATCATGGAATATCTTGGTCTCTCCATCTATGGTGATTGAGAGTTTTGCTGGGTATAGTAGTCTAGGCTGGCATTTGTGTTCTCTTAGTGTCTGTATGAGATCTGCCCAGGATCTTCTGGCTTTCAAAGTCTCTGGTGAGAAGTCTGATGTGATTCGAATAGGTCTTCCTTTGTACGTTACTTGGCCCTTTTCTCTTACTGCTTTTAATATTCTTTCTTTGTTTAGTACATTTGGTGTTTTGATTATTATGTGACGGGAGGTATTTCTGTTCTGGTCCAGTCTGTTTGGAGTTCTGTAGGCTTCTTGTATGTTCATCGGCATCTCTCTCTTTAGGTTAGGGAATTTTTCCTCCATAATTTTGTTGAAGATATTTACTGGCCCTTTCAGTTGCAAATCTTTACTCTCATCTATACTTATAATCCTTAGGTTTGGTCTTCTCATTGTGTCCTGGATTTCCTGGATGTTTTGGCTTACACTTTTTTTGCATTTTCTTTGACTGTTGAGTTGATGCTTTCTATGGAATCTTCAGCATCTGAGATTCTTTCTTCCATCTCCTGTATTCTATAGTTGATGTTTGCATCTATGACTCCTGATTTCTTCTCAAGGTTTTCTATCTCCAAAGTTGTCTCCCTTTGTGATTTCTTAGTTGTTTCTACTTCCTTTTTTTAGATCCTGGATGGATTTGCTGAGATCCTTCACTTGTTTGTTTGCATTTTCCTGTATTTCTTTAAGATATTTTTGCTTTTTCTCTTTCAGGATTTCTGCCTGTTGACCCAATTTCTCCTGTATTTCTCTAAGCGATTTTGTGTTTCCTCCTCATGGGCTTCCATCTGTTGATCCATCGTCTCCTGCATTTCTTTAAGCAATTCTCGTGTTTCCTTTGTTAAGGGCATCTACCCGTTGATTCATTTCTTTAAGCAATTTTTGTGTTGCCTCCCTATGAGCATCCATCTGTTGACCCATGTTCTTCTGCATTTCTTCATGCGATTTTTGAGATTCCTTTGAAAGTGCATCTAACCATTGATTCATTTCTTTAAGCGATTTTTGTGTTGCCTCCTTGTGGGCCTCCATCTGTTGACCCATGTTTTCCTGCATTTCTCTAAGCGATTTTTGTGTTTCCTTTTTAAGGGCTTCTAACCGTTGATTCATGGTCTCCTGTAATTCTTTATGAGATTTATTTGTGTCCTTCTTGTAATCCTCTAATAGCATCATGAGAAGTGATTTTAAATCCAGATCCTGTCTTTCGGGTGTGATGGGGTATCCAGGACTTGCTGCTGTTGGAGTGTTGGGTTCGGATGGTGCCATATTACGTTGATTTCTGTTAGTAACTTTCCTACGTTTGCCTTTTGCCATCTGGTTAGCTCTGGTGTTAGTTGGTCCTGCTGTCACTGGCTGTTGGTTGGACCTCCTGTGAGCCTGCAAGGCTATTTCTGACCCCCCTGGATTACCGGGACTCCCCTGGCACCGATTTCTGGTGCCTGCCCAGCTCCTGAGTGACTTTGGAGTCCTGATGTGCCTTGCCTCAAGTGATGTTATATTGGGGAATCCCTGCACATCCAAAGGCTCAGTGTAGTGGATTCCTGGAGCAGAGGTCACCAAAGAGAGTCTGATAGGCTCCCGCCCTGTGCGGGGGGGGGGGTGTGTTTGTGTGATCTCTCCCAGAGGGGGGGTCCCTCTGCAGGGCAGAAGTCCCACAACGGAGCTGGTGTGTAGGTTACTGCAGACCTGCCCAGCTCTTGGGAACAGGGAGCACACAAGCTGCCTAAGACCCAAGCGATATTATGCTTGATTGTCCCTGTGTCTGGAGGTTCCAGTTGCCCTGTTGCTGAAGCAAAGATGGCGGAGTGCCTTAAGGTGGTTTTTGTTTGTTTGTTTTTTCTGAGCCAAGATCTTTCTACATAGCCATTGTTGTTCTAAAACACACTATGAAGACCAGACTGGCCTTGAACTCACAGTCATTCTCCTGCTTCTGACTCCTGAGTGCTGGGAGTAAAGGTATTTGCCACCACACCCTGTATAAAAATAACCATTTTTAAGTGAGTGATTTATTTAGCACATGTTTGATGTGCACACCACTGCTAATCTATTTCAAAAAGCATGTGTGACTGCACCACAAAATGTAGAGGAGTGGATCTGATGCTTTGATTTAGTCCAGAATCTGTGTTTACTGACACTAAAAGCCCTTGCCCCCAGTTGGTTTTTGATCTATCAATAAAGAAGCCAGAGGCTAATGATTGGGCAAAAAGAAAGAGGCGGGACTAACAGGTTACCACAGGTGAGGAGAGAGGAGCAGGAGGAGGAGAGAATGAGACACTTGGGGAGAGAGTTGGAACAGACTCAGCTGCAGGGGAGTTCTTCCCAATGTAGGCAGAGAAGGAATGCGGTCCACAGAAGGGCAGCCTGAAGGACTCTTGGGCAGCAAATCAATGGACTTCAGAGAATGTAACCAAGCACTGGCTGCTCTGCCAACCACCCAGATTCAGTTCCCAGAACACACATGCAGGCTCACCACCTGGCATCGTTCAGTTCAGGGGATCCCTTGCCCTTTTCTGAACTCTACAAGAACAGGAGACCAAAAACAGGGGAATTAAAAGAAATGAAATAAATGTTTCTGCTGTCATGTGTTCTCTTGTGAACTTTTTAACAGATGTCCATTAACATTATGAGGGATCGCATCATCTACAGAAAGAGGCTGAGCAGCATCTGAGATGCTAGGACATCACCCACAGGACAGACAGAATCTAATCCAGGAACAGACTGCAGGTAATTCTGACCTAAGAGCTTTTCCTGCCATAACCCTTGGCTGCTTAAAACTGGTTGGAGAGTTTACTGATGCTGGCTCCTTCACACCTGACACTTTCCTCCCCAGTGTGGGATCAGACAGGATGAAACAGATCTATTCTTGGTGGTGATAGACAGACAAGATCAAACAAGATAATGAATCTGTGATGTGTCCAGAGACTATTGCTCAAGGACAAGGAAAGACCAACCACAAGGGAATCTTTCTGGGCAGAGTAAACTTTGCACTTCATCTTCCTTAGGTTTCTATAGTTGTGATAAAACACTGACCAACAACAACTTGGGGAGGAAAGGATTTATTTGACTTCCATTTCTCCATCACAGTCCATCACTGAGGGAAACCAGGGCAGGAACTCAGTGCAGGAACCTGGAGGCAGGAACTGAAGCAGAGGCCAGGAGGGAGTGCTGCTTATTGCTGCTCCACTTGGCTTCTCAGCTTCATTTCCTATGCAACCCAAAGCCATGTGCCCAGGGGTGGCACTGCCTACAGTGAGCTGGGCCTTCCCATGTCAGTGATTAGTCAAGAAAAGGAAAGGCTTTCCCTGAAAGCCACCACAATGGAGATATTTCCTCAGCTGAGCTTCAAGAATTTCCCCATGACTATCAAGTCTAACTTCCCAGATGCTGGACCAAGTTGACTAGAAACTAACCAGCATAGCTGTGACTAGGTACACGAGAAGCTGGGGCAGAGGAGACTAAGGGTTTGAAGCCACCACGTGCTCCATGGCTCCATCTGTTTGAGCCAACAAGAAAATGGAGACAGTAGTGCCAGCCGTTTCAACAGCAGCTAAAACAAACAGTGTATAGCAAAGGTCCTTGTGTCTGGTTGCCTGGGCAGACCGTGAATGTGCTCTAATCTGTAGGCACATTGTCTCTGTACCCTGTGGAAAGTTTACCCTTGGGTTATTTCAGATGCTGGCTTCTCTATCCCACTATCTGGGTTCATAGCTCTGTTAAGTTTATTCTTGGGTGCTCCTGTCTCAAGTTTGTAAACATTGTTCCTCATTCATTCTCTGCCTCATCAATGAAAGCCAATGAACCAATCCAGAGCTCTAGAGAGAAGGAGGGACTTCCCTTTCTAGGATGGGTGTGGGTAGAGACAGGAAGTGAAAGAGTAGAGCCATGAGGAGAGGACCAGGAAGCATCAGGAGAAGAGAGTTGGATCCAGAAATGATTAAAAATGCAAATATTGTGGAGATATTGTCTAGGAGGAACCCGGACAAGCTTAGGGGTATTGAACGGAAGGATATTTGCTCAATACGTCGCTCAAGGCTATTTTAATAAATCTTAGTTCTCTATTTGGTTGTTGGGGACTACCAAAGGTAAAGAAATAGAGCTGGCAGATTCAATTCTTACGTAGATTTATATTAAAAATAATTCATTTTACACTAACCGTGGCTCCCACTTCTATTCCATTTATATTGTTAATTTTGGTCATGGGGTTTTCACTCAAGTCTGACTGTACAAAGGAAGACGGGGGAAATGTAACTGACCTGGGAAATGTGAAGACACTCCAAAGAGACACTGCACCGCTCCCTTACGATACTGGGAAACCCAATCAGGCACAGCAGAAACAATTGGAATCCCTTGGGAAGTTTCCTGCAGGCAGAGGTCCAAGACTGAAGCCTGGTGATGGTAGGAGGAGAAACTCGGCTCCCAGAAAAAACTCAACAGAGTTCTGGTGTCTTGTCAAATCACCTCAAAGGAGACACAGGAGCAGAGGCCATGATGGCTCAGTGTGAGCCCTACCTTGCCTCACTCTGGACTGCTTAGAGTTACACACTTCTTGCTTTCTATTGCATATGGACCCTCATGTGAGGACCCTAAGTTGGGGTGCGGGGATCTTGGAGCCCATTATTTGTTCCTCTTCCCATTGTACTGACTTGAATTATATCTCCTTTCTCTGTGATTGTTGGTTTGTGTTTTGTTTGTTTTGTTTTGATCTTGAGAGTCCATTATGTTCCCTGATCTCCTGGAACACATTATGTAGAACTCACAAGCATCCACCTGCCTCTGCCTCCTGATCACTGAGGAAAAGGCCCTTAGTACCACACCCAATCTCTTTCTGCTCCTCTTTTTTGTCACACAAGTCCATGGAAAATTGGTGGCCACAGTGTAGGTTGGTAGGGCTGCCAGGGCACAGGTTCTTACCCTAAAAATCCCTGGAGGCTTCCCTGTCTATGTGCCCTCTGGTGGATGCCAGGGGGACAGGAACAGAACTTTGAGGAGCTGGGATGTCAGGAGACAAGAACATCTGGCTGGTGGCTGGTGGCATCCTGGATCAGAGAAGCCCCAACAGTTTCCCTGGGATGCTCACCCAGGCTCCCCTTGTTCACCTGGAAAAACAGAAGGATCCAGAAATAATGGAGCTGGTGTCTCAGCCCCACCATGTGTAAGTGAACATGGTCTTTATGTGAAGACAGGATGGAAAAGGGCTGTCATCCAGGTCCACCCAGAATACACAAGGGGCTTTGATGTCCTCGAACATGGGACAAGCCCCAGCATTCCTAGGTAAAGCTGAATCTGTCTGGAAATGAGCCTCTGAAGAACCCCATTAATTACCCTCTACACACTCTGTCCCAGAAAAGGAACTGTCAGTCCTGGTTTGGCCCATGCTTCTGCAGGCGTTGGGACTGGCACCTTTCACAGTAGCAGGGCCCCTTGCTCTGCAGAGAATAAAATAACCTGAAAGCTACACTACCTGATTTTATCTTCACTGCCTATCAAGGGCATCCAACATAGGAATGAAGCCCCTGCCCCCAGTCCTGTTCTGTTGAGCTCAGTGCAGTAGCCACCCCAACCCCCCTCCCTATCTGAAATGTCACTGAGATGCAAGTACTCTGGACAGAGAGACCCTCCTTGTACTTCCATGGACATCCACCGCCCTCTAGTGGACACACAGTGCAGCATCCTAAAATGATCCTGAGAGATGGCTCAGCTGTTAAGGCTACTAGCTATTCTTGCAGAAGCACTGAGTTCAATGCCCTGCACCCACAAAGCGGCTCACAACCATGCAGAACCTGGGTACTGGGGATTCAATTCTCTCCTCTGGCTTCTATGATCACTGCACACATGCAGTCATAGAAACACGTACATACATACATGTACAACGATAAGACTTTTTCAAAGAACAAAAACATTCTTAACTATGTAAAGGTTCCTGTGCATGATAACGTGGGAAATGAGGCTATTGTTATATCAGTACATATTTGTGCTGGGCATACCTGCTCCCATACATCCTATCTCCACTGAACTCCATTGATCCCATTTGCCTTCCAAGAGAGATTCATGCTGATTTTTTGATTTTTCTATAAAATCTAGGAACCACACACTCATTGCTTTTTCCTTCCTTCTTTGTCTGGTTTTGCACAGAAGGATCAGTTTTTTCATTTTTACTTCAACAATCTGAAAGTGGCCTATGAATTTTTTTTAAAGTACTCATCCAAAAATTAGGATATGGAAACTCTTGCAAAATCTTAATGTTAGTGCATTGATTTTCTTCAGGGTAGGGAATGTTGTAAGCAGTGTGGGACAATCTGCAAACCAGAACCAAGTCACCCATAGTCTGGGAACAAAGAAGAAGAACACTGTTGCCAATGGAAGACCAAAAGGGACAAAGGCTAGGACACATAGAAAGGGAGAGGAGCCTGGCCTGCTCCCCTAAGGGAAAGGCACAATTGAAGATGAACGCATACGCTTCACTATAGTTTGTTACAACAACACGAAACTCTATCAAATAACCCTAATGCCAACCTAGGAGGGGCCGTTCTACATTGGCATGCTCCTGGGCATTTGGAAATGGATGCTCTGTGAGTCCCTGGGCCTGTGACTATGTGTGTATGTGTGTTTGTGTGAGCATGTGTTTTTGTGTCTGCATATGCTTTCGGTGCATGAGTGTGTGCATAGGTACAAGTGCCCATATGGACTTTCACCTCTGGTAACACTTAGGGGGTTTCTCAGCAATAAGGCATCTGTGATCATATACCCAGGATGGCATACTAGGATACCAATGCTCAAATGATCTTCACGGAAAAGGTCAGGACACTGAGAAGACCCTAAGAGGAAAATGCTTTTTCCAGGGATGATTGTGGTACACAGAGGATGGTTTGGAAACTTCTGCCTGCCTTCTCAAAACGGCAGGTTACCCTGAAGCCAGGGTCCCAGGACAGTGTAGAGGACAGTGTAGAGTCTATGGACACCACTGTGTCCCATCGTACACATGGAAGACAGAATGACAATGATTGGCAGTATTGGTAACCCCATGAGAAAGTCTTTGAGGAGGCACTCACACTGGAGGACCTCAGGAAGTGATCTCACTTGCTTAAGAATCCAGTGGAAAGTCATAATGCTGGTTTCCAGGCAACCAGAGGCCAACACTTGCCTTACCTGACTTACTTGTCTGGAGGCGTTGGAGAAAGAAGGATGTTCTTCTCCTGCTTTCAGTCTTCCCGTGGCTCCGGCCACAAAAAAGCCAAGAGTAGTTGCCTTGGCCGCCTGTGGAGACGCTGTATTGGGCCTCTTACACACTGCTGGCACAGTTCCCACAGGGATCCCCAGGTATCAAGGGCCATCCTGTAGCGGGGAACATTCTGGATGACTCTCTTATCCCCCAAGGTCCTTGTCTGGGTGTGGGTTCCTGTGAGACACTGACGAACATTCTTTATGCTCACTCTTCAATGTACAGTAGTGCATTGCTGAGGTCTCTGAGTTTCTATCTTTATACCCTCTTGCCTCCCTAGGACTCTCCTCAGAATAAACGGGAGCCAGGCTCTCAGCCCAAGACCCCCAGGTCTACCAGGAGGGATAGAAAATGCATTAAAGAAATACTCTACTACATACCAGGTGCTATAGAGCGCAACGACCACACCCCCATCAGCATTTTTCTTGATATCTACCGAAACTATGTTACCACCTGGGAGGTGCTGGACCAGATGATGAGAATGTGAGTGACTACATCCAACAAGGGTTTGAGGAGGGCTCTGCTCTTTTCCAGGACTCTGTGGTCCCAGGACAATGATGATTGTACCCTGGCAGTGGTGGTCCTGGATCTGAGCTTGCAAAATGACATGGCCACATATGGGGTTGGGGGACTCTAATTTGTGTCTTTCCTTGGTCCCAGGTAGTGTCAAACACTGCCATCTCTTGTGCCATGGGCAGAGCTCTTTTCCCATTTGTACAAAGGGTTCTGGATCCTATCTGATTTATATGGATTAATAGAACCAGACAAGGGTCCCTGGGGGACCACCTAAGAATCCCAGAACCAAGCAAGAGCCCTGGCAGGGAGCAGTGAGGCTTCCACTGATTGTGTGAATATCTCTGAAGACCCGTGAGCACAGCATGGACTTCAGAGCAGTACAGAGAGAGCCTAGGATCCATGCTCCCTTTCTAGATACCTCAGACTCAAGTATCTTCCTGTAGATCTATTAGTAGGTTGGAGAAACAAGGCCCTAATGGTGAAACCCTCCTGGAATGCCACAGGTATGGTACCTTCTGGCCAGACTCTGTATGGGATGAACAAATAAAGAGGTGAGTGGGCTTCAGATGAAAGCGAGGTAAGACTCCATCTGTTCAGGGAGGTGCAGGGGAAGAGGGAAATAAGGGCCTGGTTGTGCAGTGAGATGTGGTTGGGAAGAAGAGTGAAGGAAGGGCCTATCTGTACATTGTCAGGGGTGGGGGCAGTTTGTGCTGAGACTAAACACTTGCTCGGTGCCTGCTTTGGGGATTCCCACTAGAGGATTGGTACATGAGACCTCACCTGCTGGTGGAGAAAATTGGGGGTCTCCAATGGGCTACTTAGTTCGGAGGAGCTGAGGGAAGGATGGAAGCTAAAGGGCCGTGGGAGAATCCATCCCCACTACAGCCCAGCCCCAACTGACCTCCAGGGGACAGACAGTGTGTGGAGCCCTCTGCACACAACCTGACCAATCCTTATACTCCTGACTACTATGCCCATCAGCAAAGAGACTGGCAGCCATTGCCTCGCCTGAGGGGACACACGGCGCTGCTGGTGAGGCAAAGCCAGGCTTCCAACTCCATCCTCCTCTTCCTTGCAGTGCGATATTCACTTTTCTATTGCACTGGCTTCAGAAATTTCCCCAGGATTTTTTCGAGTCAGCCCCGGTGAACATCCTGAAACACCTAAAGGTTTATGTGAAGCTCAATTCTAAAGATGGAGATACCCAAGCCAGGGAGCTTTTCTCAATGCTGGAGGACCTCGAGGCCAAAAATCTAAAGCCTGAGCAAGGTGAGGAGGACTGGGCCTGGGAAGATTGGTTTTCTGGTTTTCTGTGATGGGTTCCCAGGGAATTCTCCAGAGCTTTGGCCTGAAGCTAACGCGGGGCAGCAGTCAGGTAAGATGCCCCACTATGAGGAGAGGACTGGGGATTCTCTGACATGAAAAGTCCTCGTGTGAGCAGAAAGGCCATCTTGGGAAACTCACACCATCCTAGGCTGCATTCACTAAAATCCCATCTCCTTCTGCCTTTAGAATACAAAAGAGTTGTAGATGCCCAAGTGCAGGATGAATACAGGATGCAAGAGGATCTGTCTCTCAGTCCAGCTTCTGTGGCAGAGCCACAGGGAGGCCTGCAACCCCAGGAAGACCCTGAGCCCGAGGAAAGAACTCTTCTGGAACCCTTTGAGCCAGGAGTTGGTCCAGTGGAGCTTCCAACTTTAGATCACGCTCTGCCCACAGCAACTGCTACGCAGTCACCTGCAGATGTGTCTGCAGATGTGGCTGCAGGTGTGGCTGCAGATGTGGCTGCAGGTGTTTCAGTTTTCAAGTACATATGTCGATCTGCTGTTGTGCACTTAGGTGCACCAGAGGTTGTTTCCCCTCTGCCTGAGGTGGACATATAGCTCGGAAAATTATCTGCTGAATTGAACCCAGCAGTGGTTCCCGCCTGAGCTGTTCTTATTTCTTTAGAGAAAGTATCTCCTTTTATTTGTTGGATTTTTTTCTTTCATTTTGTTGGTCTCATTCTTTCATTTTTATGTATGTTTGGATATTAATAAAAATGATCTCTTTATTCATCTTAAATGAGATAGCTTTTGTCCCCAGGGGCATAATCTACTCATATCTACCTGTGGACTGCATCTCTGAGACAAACAGGTCAATCACAGGAAGGGAAACCTCGCAGGCCACCCTGGATCAGGGAAAGCAAGACATTGATGTGGCAGAAAATGGGCAAATACCAACACTGCTGAACAGTATAAAGTATGTGACTGTGACCTAGAGGTCTTGGGCTCAGCAGTGCTCTTAACAGTTAGGGACAGATTCTAGATGCGCCATATCAGGGCTCATGGACAGAGGTCTCTACTTTCTTCCCTGTCAAACTGCACAGTGGAAACATGCAGAGAAGAAAGTCAGTTTAATTATAGTGACGCTCACCATCCTTGCCATCCCTGAGTCCAGAGCTGTGCAGACAACCTGCACCATGTTTTAACAGATGGTTATCAAAAGAATTGCCAGGTTTTCCTACAATTCTCGGAGTGATCAACAAAAATCCAGGCTGACCCCATGGACATTTGACGCATTTCGTCCTTGGGGAATGGGTTGCATGTAGTCTTACTGTTGTCTTGGTATAGGGAAGCCTCCCTGGGACAAAGCCAGGAGTCACCAGCAGAAATGGCTCACTCAGTCCTCATCCTGGACGTGTGCGGTGTCTGAAACCCTTTAGAGGACAATGAGTGATGTCTGGGACCCTTCCAGGGTCTAGGGCAACTCATGTGGCCTCTGATGATGGAGGACTCCCCCATACACCACATCACTGCCCACCTAGGTATTTGGCTTGTGGAAAGTTTATATACACCAGGCTAGTCCCTGTCTCATCAAGAATTGAGCTGTACATTTCATCTAGTTCCTGAGCTGGGGTGTCCAGTGACTCTGAGACCTGGAGTCCCGGGGCTGCTGTAGCCAGGTTTGGGAAAACCTCACACAGGCTGCAGGTTGACAACAGGCTTCCTGGGTGAACAATGGAGGCCTGTGCAGCACAGAGAGCAGAGAAGAAGCAGTAGTTAGAAGTGACGGTGGCAGGTGATCTAGCTGTCATCTGCACACCAGGAAAGGTGACCTAGTCCATGACCAATGTGTGCAGAGAATCCTGAGGAACATCATTAAAGCTGGTAAGCAAATCTAACAACGCTGCGAAGGAAACACCGCTGCACATGAACTGAAATGAACTGGCCACACAGCTGCACAGCAGCCATGCGCAGATGAGAGCATTGACTGGACACTTTGTGGACAGGAAAATAAGCAGGCATGGCCTTTGCACAGGCCAAGACTCTGCCTTGTCTCCTACTCTCTGCAGGGTTTGAAATATTTAAAGAAGTGTAAACAATGGGCAGCACATACAGCAGAAATTATAGCATATAGGTTAAAAAAGACATGCCAGTGTCTCCGATTAAAGGGCGATACCACTTGAAATTGGCAGCTTAGGGATCAATCTGCACATTCCACCTGAATACTGTGGACAACAGTGGAATGCTTAAGTGAATGTCCCTACGCAGGTCTGCGAGACCCAATAAATAGTACACATCAGGGATTGGGAGGTGCTGTCCATATGGCGCCTGCTGAGAAATTGTAGAGGCCTGAATTGTGATCCGCATCATTTACATAAAAAACTACTGTGATCATGGGCATTGGATACCCTATGTGCTGGTCTTTATTTTAGTTTTGGTTTTTTTGGGTTTTTTCCCCATCTGTGATTGTGCTCTGTAAATATACTTGTTTCAAACACACAAAGACACACACATACACACACACACACACACACACACACAGATAAACACTCATACACATGCAAACACACATGACCAAGCACACATAAAAAATTTGGCTATTAAATACTGAATCACACAAACCACACACACCCCCAAAAATATTTTATTCTGGAGCCAAATATGAGTGTCCATTGCTTCTAAACTGCATATCCCCTCAACGTGGTAACGCTGAAGTTTTCATAGTACGTAAACAAGAAAAGTTAGAAATAAAGATACTTTTCAAGTGTATTGATGTAAATATCATCTGGTAGGCAAGTTAAAGAAAATAGGGGAATCTGGGGACTGGAGAGAGGGCTCAGCGGTTAATAGCACTGACTGTTCTACCTAAAGACTTGGGTTCAGTTCATCACACAAATGGTGGCTCATAACCTCCTGTCACTCCAACTCCAGGAGATTCAACGTACTCTTCTGACATTTCAGGGCACTACATACCTAAGATTCATCAACATACATGCAGGACAAAACACCCATACACATAAAATAAAAATAAAACTTATAACTTTTACTAATGCTTTGTGAGTCTCACATCTGGCACCCCAGACCTGTTCATCTCCCTGTGCCTAAATCCCCCCTCCAGTCTTGCAACATCCACCCTAAAATTAATGCAGAAACAAAAATGCATAAACCGAAAAATAGAAAACATCTCATTGTAGAAGCTGTAGAGTGTCCCTGTGTGTCCCACAGTATACCTGCTGTCCATAGATCTTCACTTGTCAATGTTCATTGCAATGAGTCATTGTCTGACTCAAGGACTCTGGTTTCTGTGAAACCATCAATATTGGATCTTCCCAAGGACTCCTCCTGGTTATCCTGTTGTTGCCCTGTGTCACAGATATCCCGCAGCTTTGGATTGGCAGGACCAACCCTTTCACACTCCACAGCAGTTGACAGATGATAGCGATGTGGAGGTGGACCAACTTAAAGTCCTGAATCTGGGCCGGGGGGGCATCTGAGCTGCTCACCACCAGAGTGAGCTCTTCATCCCTGCTGTGCCTAGGCCACCCAAAGCTGCCATCAGCAGGGGGCTGGTCAGCTCTCCAGTTCTCATGCCTTGGGACCAACTCACCCCCACCCATGCCTCCAGAGCCAGCTCCACTGTGTTGCCCAGGAGAGGTGTAGAGTCTCTTCTGCCGAGGGGCTACAGTCAGTGAAAGACAAGGCTATCTCCTCCACATTCATGATTTCAGGGACAGTTCTCCTGACCAAATAATCTTCACGGAAAAGGTCAGGTCACTGAGAAGACCCTAAGAAGAAAATGCTTTTTCCAGGGATGATTGTGGTACACAGAGGATGGTTTGGAAACTTCTGCCTGCCTTCTCAAAACGGCAGGTTACCCTGAAGCCAGGGTCCCAGGACAGTGTAGAGGACAGTGTAGAGTCTATGGACACCACTGTGTCCCATCGTACACATGGAAGACAGAATGACAATGATTGGCAGTATTGGTAACCCCATGAGAAAGTCTTTGAGGAGGCACTCACACTGGAGGACCTCAGGAAGTGATCTCACTTGCTTAAGAATCCAGTGGAAAGTCATAATGCTGGTTTCCAGGCAACCAGAGGCCAACACTTGCCTTACCTGACTTACTTGTCTGGAGGCGTTGGAGAAAGAAGGATGTTCTTCTCCTGCTTTCAGTCTTCCCGTGGCTCCGGCCACAAAAAAGCCAAGAGTAGTTGCCTTGGCCGCCTGTGGAGACGCTGTATTGGGCCTCTTACACACTGCTGGCACAGTTCCCACAGGGATCCCCAGGTATCAAGGGCCATCCTGTAGCGGGGAACATTCTGGATGACTCTCTTATCCCCCAAGGTCCTTGTCTGGGTGTGGGTTCCTGTGAGACACTGACGAACATTCTTTATGCTCACTCTTCAATGTACAGTAGTGCATTGCTGAGGTCTCTGAGTTTCTATCTTTATACCCTCTTGCCACCCTAGGACTCTCCTCAGAATAAACGGGAGCCAGGCTCTCAGCCCAAGACCCCCAGGTCTACCAGGAGGGACAGAAAATGCATTAAAGAAATACTCTACTACATACCAGGTGCTATAGAGCGCAACGACCACACCCCCATCAGCATTTTTCTTGATATCTACCGAAACTATGTTACCACCTGGGAGGTGCTGGACCAGATGATGAGAATGTGAGTGACTACATCCAACAAGGGTTTGAGGAGGGCTCTGCTCTTTTCCAGGACTCTGTGGTCCCAGGACAATGATGATTGTACCCTGGCAGTGGTGGTCCTGGATCTGAGCTTGCAAAATGACATGGCCACATATGGGGTTGGGGGACTCTAATTTGTGTCTTTCCTTGGTCCCAGGTAGTGTCAAACACTGCCATCTCTTGTGCCTTGGGTAGAGCTCTTTTCCCATTTGTTCAAAGGGTTCTGGATCCTATCTGATTTATATGGATTAATAGAACCAGACAAGGGTCCCTGGGGGACCACCTAAGAATCCCAGAACCAAGCAAGAGCCCTGGCAGGGAGCAGTGAGGCTTCCACTGATTGTGTGAATATCTCTGAAGACCCGTGAGCACAGCATGGACTTCAGAGCAGTACAGAGAGAGCCTAGGATCCATGCTCCCTTTCTAGATACCTCAGACTCAAGTATCTTCCTGTAGATCTATTAGTAGGTTGGAGAAACAAGGCCCTAATGGTGAAACCCTCCTGGAATGCCACAGGTATGGTACCTTCTGGCCAGACTCTGTATGGGATGAACAAATAAAGAGGTGAGTGGGCTTCAGATGAAAGCGAGGTAAGACTCCATCTGTTCAGGGAGGTGCAGGGGAAGAGGGAAATAAGGGCCTGGTTGTGCAGTGAGATGTGGTTGGGAAGAAGAGTGAAGGAAGGGCCTATCTGTACATTGTCAGGGGTGGGGGCAGTTTGTGCTGAGACTAAACACTTGCTCGGTGCCTGCTTTGGGGATTCCCACTAGAGGATTGGTACATGAGACCTCACCTGCTGGTGGAGAAAATTGGGGGTCTCCAATGGGCTACTTAGTTCGGAGGAGCTGAGGGAAGGATGGAAGCTAAAGGGCCGTGGGAGAATCCATCCCCACTACAGCCCAGCCCCAACTGACCTCCAGGGGACAGACAGTGTGTGGAGCCCTCTGCACACAACCTGACCAATCCTTATACTCCTGACTACTATGCCCATCAGCAAAGAGACTGGCAGCCATTGCCTCGCCTGAGGGGACACACGGCGCTGCTGGTGAGGCAAAGCCAGGCTTCCAACTCCATCCTCCTCTTCCTTGCAGTGCGATATTCACTTTTCTATTGCACTGGCTTCAGAAATTTCCCCAGGATTTTTTCGAGTCAGCCCCGGTGAACATCCTGAAACACCTAAAGGTTTATGTGAAGCTCAATTCTAAAGATGGAGATACCCAAGCCAGGGAGCTTTTCTCAATGCTGGAGGACCTCGAGGCCAAAAATCTAAAGCCTGAGCAAGGTGAGGAGGACTGGGCCTGGGAAGATTGGTTTTCTGGTTTTCTGTGATGGGTTCCCAGGGAATTCTCCAGAGCTTTGGCCTGAAGCTAACGCGGGGCAGCAGTCAGGTAAGATGCCCCACTATGAGGAGAGGACTGGGGATTCTCTGACATGAAAAGTCCTCGTGTGAGCAGAAAGGCCATCTTGGGAAACTCACACCATCCTAGGCTGCATTCACTAAAATCCCATCTCCTTCTGCCTTTAGAATACAAAAGAGTTGTAGATGCCCAAGTGCAGGATGAATACAGGATGCAAGAGGATCTGTCTCTCAGTCCAGCTTCTGTGGCAGAGCCACAGGGAGGCCTGCAACCCCAGGAAGACCCTGAGCCCGAGGAAAGAACTCTTCTGGAACCCTTTGAGCCAGGAGTTGGTCCAGTGGAGCTTCCAACTTTAGATCACGCTCTGCCCACAGCAACTGCTACGCAGTCACCTGCAGATGTGTCTGCAGATGTGGCTGCAGGTGTGGCTGCAGATGTGGCTGCAGGTGTTTCAGTTTTCAAGTACATATGTCGATCTGCTGTTGTGCACTTAGGTGCACCAGAGGTTGTTTCCCCTCTGCCTGAGGTGGACATATAGCTCGGAAAATTATCTGCTGAATTGAACCCAGCAGTGGTTCCCGCCTGAGCTGTTCTTATTTCTTTAGA
The DNA here is from genome assembly GCA_036184795.1 of Tokudaia tokunoshimensis. Taxonomy (NCBI): domain Eukaryota; kingdom Metazoa; phylum Chordata; class Mammalia; order Rodentia; family Muridae; genus Tokudaia; species Tokudaia tokunoshimensis. Next base: position 35,546,423 of record BTHU01000006.1, on the reverse strand, counting down.
GAAAGTATCTCCTTTTATTTGTTGGATTTTTTTCTTTCATTTTGTTGGTCTCATTCTTTCATTTTTATGTATGTTTGGATATTAATAAAAATGATCTCTTTATTCATCTTAAATGAGATAGCTTTTGTCCCCAGGGGCATAATCTACTCATATCTACCTGTGGACTGCATCTCTGAGACAAACAGGTCAATCACAGGAAGGGAAACCTCGCAGGCCACCCTGGATCAGGGAAAGCAAGACATTGATGTGGCAGAAAATGGGCAAATACCAACACTGCTGAACAGTATAAAGTATGTGACTGTGACCTAGAGGTCTTGGGCTCAGCAGTGCTCTTAACAGTTAGGGACAGATTCTAGATGCGCCATATCAGGGCTCATGGACAGAGGTCTCTACTTTCTTCCCTGTCAAACTGCACAGTGGAAACATGCAGAGAAGAAAGTCAGTTTAATTATAGTGACGCTCACCATCCTTGCCATCCCTGAGTCCAGAGCTGTGCAGACAACCTGCACCATGTTTTAACAGATGGTTATCAAAAGAATTGCCAGGTTTTCCTACAATTCTCGGAGTGATCAACAAAAATCCAGGCTGACCCCATGGACATTTGACGCATTTCGTCCTTGGGGAATGGGTTGCATGTAGTCTTACTGTTGTCTTGGTATAGGGAAGCCTCCCTGGGACAAAGCCAGGAGTCACCAGCAGAAATGGCTCACTCAGTCCTCATCCTGGACGTGTGCGGTGTCTGAAACCCTTTAGAGGACAATGAGTGATGTCTGGGACCCTTCCAGGGTCTAGGGCAACTCATGTGGCCTCTGATGATGGAGGACTCCCCCATACACCACATCACTGCCCACCTAGGTATTTGGCTTGTGGAAAGTTTATATACACCAGGCTAGTCCCTGTCTCATCAAGAATTGAGCTGTACATTTCATCTAGTTCCTGAGCTGGGGTGTCCAGTGACTCTGAGACCTGGAGTCCCGGGGCTGCTGTAGCCAGGTTTGGGAAAACCTCACACAGGCTGCAGGTTGACAACAGGCTTCCTGGGTGAACAATGGAGGCCTGTGCAGCACAGAGAGCAGAGAAGAAGCAGTAGTTAGAAGTGACGGTGGCAGGTGATCTAGCTGTCATCTGCACACCAGGAAAGGTGACCTAGTCCATGACCAATGTGTGCAGAGAATCCTGAGGAACATCATTAAAGCTGGTAAGCAAATCTAACAACGCTGCGAAGGAAACACCGCTGCACATGAACTGAAATGAACTGGCCACACAGCTGCACAGCAGCCATGCGCAGATGAGAGCATTGACTGGACACTTTGTGGACAGGAAAATAAGCAGGCATGGCCTTTGCACAGGCCAAGACTCTGCCTTGTCTCCTACTCTCTGCAGGGTTTGAAATATTTAAAGAAGTGTAAACAATGGGCAGCACATACAGCAGAAATTATAGCATATAGGTTAAAAAAGACATGCCAGTGTCTCCGATTAAAGGGCGATACCACTTGAAATTGGCAGCTTAGGGATCAATCTGCACATTCCACCTGAATACTGTGGACAACAGTGGAATGCTTAAGTGAATGTCCCTACGCAGGTCTGCGAGACCCAATAAATAGTACACATCAGGGATTGGGAGGTGCTGTCCATATGGCGCCTGCTGAGAAATTGTAGAGGCCTGAATTGTGATCCGCATCATTTACATAAAAAACTACTGTGATCATGGGCATTGGATACCCTATGTGCTGGTCTTTATTTTAGTTTTGGTTTTTTTGGGTTTTTTCCCCATCTGTGATTGTGCTCTGTAAATATACTTGTTTCAAACACACAAAGACACACACATACACACACACACACACACACACACACACACAGATAAACACTCATACACATGCAAACACACATGACCAAGCACACATAAAAAATTTGGCTATTAAATACTGAATCACACAAACCACACACACCCCCAAAAATATTTTATTCTGGAGCCAAATATGAGTGTCCATTGCTTCTAAACTGCATATCCCCTCAACGTGGTAACGCTGAAGTTTTCATAGTACGTAAACAAGAAAAGTTAGAAATAAAGATACTTTTCAAGTGTATTGATGTAAATATCATCTGGTAGGCAAGTTAAAGAAAATAGGGGAATCTGGGGACTGGAGAGAGGGCTCAGCGGTTAATAGCACTGACTGTTCTACCTAAAGACTTGGGTTCAGTTCATCACACAAATGGTGGCTCATAACCTCCTGTCACTCCAACTCCAGGAGATTCAACGTACTCTTCTGACATTTCAGGGCACTACATACCTAAGATTCATCAACATACATGCAGGACAAAACACCCATACACATAAAATAAAAATAAAACTTATAACTTTTACTAATGCTTTGTGAGTCTCACATCTGGCACCCCAGACCTGTTCATCTCCCTGTGCCTAAATCCCCCCTCCAGTCTTGCAACATCCACCCTAAAATTAATGCAGAAACAAAAATGCATAAACCGAAAAATAGAAAACATCTCATTGTAGAAGCTGTAGAGTGTCCCTGTGTGTCCCACAGTATACCTGCTGTCCATAGATCTTCACTTGTCAATGTTCATTGCAATGAGTCATTGTCTGACTCAAGGACTCTGGTTTCTGTGAAACCATCAATATTGGATCTTCCCAAGGACTCCTCCTGGTTATCCTGTTGTTGCCCTGTGTCACAGATATCCCGCAGCTTTGGATTGGCAGGACCAACCCTTTCACACTCCACAGCAGTTGACAGATGATAGCGATGTGGAGGTGGACCAACTTAAAGTCCTGAATCTGGGCCGGGGGGGCATCTGAGCTGCTCACCACCAGAGTGAGCTCTTCATCCCTGCTGTGCCTAGGCCACCCAAAGCTGCCATCAGCAGGGGGCTGGTCAGCTCTCCAGTTCTCATGCCTTGGGACCAACTCACCCCCACCCATGCCTCCAGAGCCAGCTCCACTGTGTTGCCCAGGAGAGGTGTAGAGTCTCTTCTGCCGAGGGGCTACAGTCAGTGAAAGACAAGGCTATCTCCTCCACATTCATGATTTCAGGGACAGTTCTCCTGACCAAATAATCTTCACGGAAAAGGTCAGGTCACTGAGAAGACCCTAAGAAGAAAATGCTTTTTCCAGGGATGATTGTGGTACACAGAGGATGGTTTGGAAACTTCTGCCTGCCTTCTCAAAACGGCAGGTTACCCTGAAGCCAGGGTCCCAGGACAGTGTAGAGGACAGTGTAGAGTCTATGGACACCACTGTGTCCCATCGTACACATGGAAGACAGAATGACAATGATTGGCAGTATTGGTAACCCCATGAGAAAGTCTTTGAGGAGGCACTCACACTGGAGGACCTCAGGAAGTGATCTCACTTGCTTAAGAATCCAGTGGAAAGTCATAATGCTGGTTTCCAGGCAACCAGAGGCCAACACTTGCCTTACCTGACTTACTTGTCTGGAGGCGTTGGAGAAAGAAGGATGTTCTTCTCCTGCTTTCAGTCTTCCCGTGGCTCCGGCCACAAAAAAGCCAAGAGTAGTTGCCTTGGCCGCCTGTGGAGACGCTGTATTGGGCCTCTTACACACTGCTGGCACAGTTCCCACAGGGATCCCCAGGTATCAAGGGCCATCCTGTAGCGGGGAACATTCTGGATGACTCTCTTATCCCCCAAGGTCCTTGTCTGGGTGTGGGTTCCTGTGAGACACTGACGAACATTCTTTATGCTCACTCTTCAATGTACAGTAGTGCATTGCTGAGGTCTCTGAGTTTCTATCTTTATACCCTCTTGCCACCCTAGGACTCTCCTCAGAATAAACGGGAGCCAGGCTCTCAGCCCAAGACCCCCAGGTCTACCAGGAGGGACAGAAAATGCATTAAAGAAATACTCTACTACATACCAGGTGCTATAGAGCGCAACGACCACACCCCCATCAGCATTTTTCTTGATATCTACCGAAACTATGTTACCACCTGGGAGGTGCTGGACCAGATGATGAGAATGTGAGTGACTACATCCAACAAGGGTTTGAGGAGGGCTCTGCTCTTTTCCAGGACTCTGTGGTCCCAGGACAATGATGATTGTACCCTGGCAGTGGTGGTCCTGGATCTGAGCTTGCAAAATGACATGGCCACATATGGGGTTGGGGGACTCTAATTTGTGTCTTTCCTTGGTCCCAGGTAGTGTCAAACACTGCCATCTCTTGTGCCTTGGGTAGAGCTCTTTTCCCATTTGTTCAAAGGGTTCTGGATCCTATCTGATTTATATGGATTAATAGAACCAGACAAGGGTCCCTGGGGGACCACCTAAGAATCCCAGAACCAAGCAAGAGCCCTGGCAGGGAGCAGTGAGGCTTCCACTGATTGTGTGAATATCTCTGAAGACCCGTGAGCACAGCATGGACTTCAGAGCAGTACAGAGAGAGCCTAGGATCCATGCTCCCTTTCTAGATACCTCAGACTCAAGTATCTTCCTGTAGATCTATTAGTAGGTTGGAGAAACAAGGCCCTAATGGTGAAACCCTCCTGGAATGCCACAGGTATGGTACCTTCTGGCCAGACTCTGTATGGGATGAACAAATAAAGAGGTGAGTGGGCTTCAGATGAAAGCGAGGTAAGACTCCATCTGTTCAGGGAGGTGCAGGGGAAGAGGGAAATAAGGGCCTGGTTGTGCAGTGAGATGTGGTTGGGAAGAAGAGTGAAGGAGGGGCCTATCTGTACATTGTCAGGGGTGGGGGCAGTTTGTGCTGAGACTAAACACTTGCTCGGTGCCCTGCTTTGGGGATTCCCACTAGAGGATTGGTACATGAGACCTCACCTGCTGGTGGAGAAAATTGGGGGTCTCCAATGGGCTACTTAGTTCGGAGGAGCTGAGGGAAGGATGGAAGCTAAAGGGCCGTGGGAGAATCCATCCCCACTACAGCCCAGCCCCAACTGACCTCCAGGGGACAGACAGTGTGTGGAGCCCTCTGCACACAACCTGACCAATCCTTATACTCCTGACTACTATGCCCATCAGCAAAGAGACTGGCAGCCATTGCCTCGCCTGAGGGGACACACGGCGCTGCTGGTGAGGCAAAGCCAGGCTTCCAACTCCATCCTCCTCTTCCTTGCAGTGCGATATTCACTTTTCTATTGCACTGGCTTCAGAAATTTCCCCAGGATTTTTTCGAGTCAGCCCCGGTGAACATCCTGAAACACCTAAAGGTTTATGTGAAGCTCAATTCTAAAGATGGAGATACCCAAGCCAGGGAGCTTTTCTCAATGCTGGAGGACCTCGAGGCCAAAAATCTAAAGCCTGAGCAAGGTGAGGAGGACTGGGCCTGGGAAGATTGGTTTTCTGGTTTTCTGTGATGGGTTCCCAGGGAATTCTCCAGAGCTTTGGCCTGAAGCTAACGCGGGGCAGCAGTCAGGTAAGATGCCCCACTATGAGGAGAGGACTGGGGATTCTCTGACATGAAAAGTCCTCGTGTGAGCAGAAAGGCCATCTTGGGAAACTCACACCATCCTAGGCTGCATTCACTAAAATCCCATCTCCTTCTGCCTTTAGAATACAAAAGAGTTGTAGATGCCCAAGTGCAGGATGAATACAGGATGCAAGAGGATCTGTCTCTCAGTCCAGCTTCTGTGGCAGAGCCACAGGGAGGCCTGCAACCCCAGGAAGACCCTGAGCCCGAGGAAAGAACTCTTCTGGAACCCTTTGAGCCAGGAGTTGGTCCAGTGGAGCTTCCAACTTTAGATCACGCTCTGCCCACAGCAACTGCTACGCAGTCACCTGCAGATGTGTCTGCAGATGTGGCTGCAGGTGTGGCTGCAGATGTGGCTGCAGGTGTTTCAGTTTTCAAGTACATATGTCGATCTGCTGTTGTGCACTTAGGTGCACCAGAGGTTGTTTCCCCTCTGCCTGAGGTGGACATATAGCTCGGAAAATTATCTGCTGAATTGAACCCAGCAGTGGTTCCCGCCTGAGCTGTTCTTATTTCTTTAGAGAAAGTATCTCCTTTTATTTGTTGGATTTTTTTCTTTCATTTTGTTGGTCTCATTCTTTCATTTTTATGTATGTTTGGATATTAATAAAAATGATCTCTTTATTCATCTTAAATGAGATAGCTTTTGTCCCCAGGGGCATAATCTACTCATATCTACCTGTGGACTGCATCTCTGAGACAAACAGGTCAATCACAGGAAGGGAAACCTCGCAGGCCACCCTGGATCAGGGAAAGCAAGACATTGATGTGGCAGAAAATGGGCAAATACCAACACTGCTGAACAGTATAAAGTATGTGACTGTGACCTAGAGGTCTTGGGCTCAGCAGTGCTCCTAACAGTTAGGGACAGATTCTAGATGCGCCATATCAGGGCTCATGGACAGAGGTCTCTACTTTCTTCCCTGTCAAACTGCACAGTGGAAACATGCAGAGAAGAAAGTCAGTTTAATTATAGTGACGCTCACCATCCTTGCCATCCCTGAGTCCAGAGCTGTGCAGACAACCTGCACCGTGTTTTAACAGATGGTTATCAAAAGAATTGCCAGGTTTTCCTACAATTCTCGGACTGATCAACAAAAACCCAGGCTGACCCCATGGAAATTTGACCCATTTCGTCCTTGGGGAATGGGTTGCATGTAGTCTTACTGTTGTCTTGGTATAGGGAAGCCTCCCTGGGACAAAGCCAGGAGTCACCAGCAGAAATGGCTCACTCAGTCCTCATCCTGGACGTGTGCGGTGTCTGAAACCCTTTAGAGGACAATGGGTGATGTCTGGGACCCTTCCAGGGTCTAGGGCAACTCATGTGGCCTCTGATGATGGAGGACTCCCCCATACACCACATCACTGCCCACCTAGGTATTTGGCTTGTGGAAAGTTTATATACACCAGGCTAGTCCCTGTCTCATCAAGAATTGAGCTGTACATTTCATCTAGTACCTGAGCTGGGGTGTCCAGTGACTCTGAGACCTGGAGTCCCAGGGCTGCTGTAGCCAGGTTTGGGAAAACCTCACACAGGCTGCAGGTTGACAACAGGCTTCCTGGGTGAACAATGGAGGCCTGTGCAGCACAGAGAGCAGAGAAGAAGCAGTAGTTAGAAGTGACGGTGGCAGGTGATCTAGCTGTCATCTGCACACCAGGAAAGGTGACCTAGTCCATGACCAATGTGTGTAGAGAATCCTGAGGATCATCATTAAAGCTGGTAAGCAAATCTAACAACGCTGCGAAGGAAACACCGCTGCACATGAACTGAAATGAACTGGCCACACAGCTGCACAGCAGCCATGCGCAGATGAGAGCATTGACTGGACACTTTGTGGACAGGAAAATAAGCAGGCACGGCCTTTGCACAGGCCAAGACTCTGCCTTGTCTCCTACTCTCTGCAGGGTTTGAAATATTTAAAGAAGTGTAAACAATGGGCAGCACATACAGCAGAAATTATAGCATATAGGTTAAAAAAGACATGCCAGTGTCTCCGATTAAAGGGCGATACCATTTGAAATTGGCAGCTTAGGGATCAATCTGCACATTCCACCTGAATACTGTGGACAACAGGGGAATGCTTAAGTGAATGTCCCTACGCAGGTCTGCGAGACCCAATAAATAGTACACATCAGGGATTGGGAGGTGCTGTCCATATGGCGCCTGCTGAGAAATTGTAGAGGCCTGAATTGTGATCCGCATCATTTACATAAAAAACTACTGTGATCATGGGCATTGGATACCCTATGTGCTGGTCTTTATTTTAGTTTTGGTTTTTTTGGGTTTTTTCCCCATCTGTGATTGTGCTCTGTAAATATACTTGTTTCAAACACACAAAGACACACACATACACACACACACACACACACACACACACACAGATAAACACTCATACACATGCAAACACACATGACCAAGCACACATAAAAAATTTGGCTATTAAATACTGAATCACACAAACCACACACACCCCCAAAAATATTTTATTCTGGAGCCAAATATGAGTGTCCATTGCTTCTAAACTGCATATCCCCTCAACGTGGTAACGCTGAAGTTTTCATAGTACGTAAACAAGAAAAGTTAGAAATAAAGATACTTTTCAAGTGTATTGATGTAAATATCATCTGGTAGGCAAGTTAAAGAAAATAGGGGAATCTGGGGACTGGAGAGAGGGCTCAGCGGTTAATAGCACTGACTGTTCTACCTAAAGACTTGGGTTCAGTTCATCACACAAATGGTGGCTCATAACCTCCTGTCACTCCAACTCCAGGAGATTCAACGTACTCTTCTGACATTTCAGGGCACTACATACCTAAGATTCATCAACATACATGCAGGACAAAACACCCATACACATAAAATAAAAATAAAACTTATAACTTTTACTAATGCTTTGTGAGTCTCACATCTGGCACCCCAGACCTGTTCATCTCCCTGTGCCTAAATCCCCCCTCCAGTCTTGCAACATCCACCCTAAAATTAATGCAGAAACAAAAATGCATAAACCGAAAAATAGAAAACATCGCATTGTAGAAGCTGTAGAGTGTCCCTGTGTGTCCCACAGTATACCTGCTGTCCATAGATCTTCACTTGTCAATGTTCATTGCAATGAGTCATTGTCTGACTCAAGGACTCTGGTTTCTGTGAAACCATCAATATTGGATCTTCCCAAGGACTCCTCCTGGTTATCCTGTTGTTGCCCTGTGTCACAGATATCCCGCAGCTTTGGATTGGCAGGACCAACCCTTTCACACTCCACAGCAGTTGACAGATGATAGCGATGTGGAGGTGGACCAACTTAAAGTCCTGAATCTGGGCCGGGGGGGCATCTGAGCTGCTCACCACCAGAGTGAGCTCTTCATCCCTGCTGTGCCTAGGCCACCCAAAGCTGCCATCAGCAGGGGGCTGGTCAGCTCTCCAGTTCTCATGCCTTGGGACCAACTCACCCCCACCCATGCCTCCAGAGCCAGCTCCACTGTGTTGCCCAGGAGAGGTGTAGAGTCTCTTCTGCCGAGGGGCTACAGTCAGTGAAAGACAAGGCTATCTCCTCCACATTCATGATTTCAGGGACAGTTCTCCTGACCAAATAATCTTCACGGAAAAGGTCAGGTCACTGAGAAGACCCTAAGAAGAAAATGCTTTTTCCAGGGATGATTGTGGTACACAGAGGATGGTTTGGAAACTTCTGCCTGCCTTCTCAAAACGGCAGGTTACCCTGAAGCCAGGGTCCCAGGACAGTGTAGAGGACAGTGTAGAGTCTATGGACACCACTGTGTCCCATCGTACACATGGAAGACAGAATGACAATGATTGGCAGTATTGGTAACCCCATGAGAAAGTCTTTGAGGAGGCACTCACACTGGAGGACCTCAGGAAGTGATCTCACTTGCTTAAGAATCCAGTGGAAAGTCATAATGCTGGTTTCCAGGCAACCAGAGGCCAACACTTGCCTTACCTGACTTACTTGTCTGGAGGCGTTGGAGAAAGAAGGATGTTCTTCTCCTGCTTTCAGTCTTCCCGTGGCTCCGGCCACAAAAAAGCCAAGAGTAGTTGCCTTGGCCGCCTGTGGAGACGCTGTATTGGGCCTCTTACACACTGCTGGCACAGTTCCCACAGGGATCCCCAGGTATCAAGGGCCATCCTGTAGCGGGGAACATTCTGGATGACTCTCTTATCCCCCAAGGTCCTTGTCTGGGTGTGGGTTCCTGTGAGACACTGACGAACATTCTTTATGCTCACTCTTCAATGTACAGTAGTGCATTGCTGAGGTCTCTGAGTTTCTATCTTTATACCCTCTTGCCTCCCTAGGACTCTCCTCAGAATAAACGGGAGCCAGGCTCTCAGCCCAAGACCCCCAGGTCTACCAGGAGGGACAGAAAATGCATTAAAGAAATACTCTACTACATACCAGGTGCTATAGAGCGCAACGACCACACCCCCATCAGCATTTTTCTTGATATCTACCGAAACTATGTTACCACCTGGGAGGTGCTGGACCAGATGATGAGAATGTGAGTGACTACATCCAACAAGGGTTTGAGGAGGGCTCTGCTCTTTTCCAGGACTCTGTGGTCCCAGGACAATGATGATTGTACCCTGGCAGTGGTGGTCCTGGATCTGAGCTTGCAAAATGACATGGCCACATATGGGGTTGGGGGACTCTAATTTGTGTCTTTCCTTGGTCCCAGGTAGTGTCAAACACTGCCATCTCTTGTGCCTTGGGTAGAGCTCTTTTCCCATTTGTTCAAAGGGTTCTGGATCCTATCTGATTTATATGGATTAATAGAACCAGACAAGGGTCCCTGGGGGACCACCTAAGAATCCCAGAACCAAGCAAGAGCCCTGGCAGGGAGCAGTGAGGCTTCCACTGATTGTGTGAATATCTCTGAAGACCCGTGAGCACAGCATGGACTTCAGAGCAGTACAGAGAGAGCCTAGGATCCATGCTCCCTTTCTAGATACCTCAGACTCAAGTATCTTCCTGTAGATCTATTAGTAGGTTGGAGAAACAAGGCCCTAATGGTGAAACCCTCCTGGAATGCCACAGGTATGGTACCTTCTGGCCAGACTCTGTATGGGATGAACAAATAAAGAGGTGAGTGGGCTTCAGATGAAAGCGAGGTAAGACTCCATCTGTTCAGGGAGGTGCAGGGGAAGAGGGAAATAAGGGCCTGGTTGTGCAGTGAGATGTGGTTGGGAAGAAGAGTGAAGGAGGGGCCTATCTGTACATTGTCAGGGGTGGGGGCAGTTTGTGCTGAGACTAAACACTTGCTCGGTGCCCTGCTTTGGGGATTCCCACTAGAGGATTGGTACATGAGACCTCACCTGCTGGTGGAGAAAATTGGGGGTCTCCAATGGGCTACTTAGTTCGGAGGAGCTGAGGGAAGGATGGAAGCTAAAGGGCCGTGGGAGAATCCATCCCCACTACAGCCCAGCCCCAACTGACCTCCAGGGGACAGACAGTGTGTGGAGCCCTCTGCACACAACCTGACCAATCCTTATACTCCTGACTACTATGCCCATCAGCAAAGAGACTGGCAGCCATTGCCTCGCCTGAGGGGACACACGGCGCTGCTGGTGAGGCAAAGCCAGGCTTCCAACTCCATCCTCCTCTTCCTTGCAGTGCGATATTCACTTTTCTATTGCACTGGCTTCAGAAATTTCCCCAGGATTTTTTCGAGTCAGCCCCGGTGAACATCCTGAAACACCTAAAGGTTTATGTGAAGCTCAATTCTAAAGATGGAGATACCCAAGCCAGGGAGCTTTTCTCAATGCTGGAGGACCTCGAGGCCAAAAATCTAAAGCCTGAGCAAGGTGAGGAGGACTGGGCCTGGGAAGATTGGTTTTCTGGTTTTCTGTGATGGGTTCCCAGGGAATTCTCCAGAGCTTTGGCCTGAAGCTAACGCGGGGCAGCAGTCAGGTAAGATGCCCCACTATGAGGAGAGGACTGGGGATTCTCTGACATGAAAAGTCCTCGTGTGAGCAGAAAGGCCATCTTGGGAAACTCACACCATCCTAGGCTGCATTCACTAAAATCCCATCTCCTTCTGCCTTTAGAATACAAAAGAGTTGTAGATGCCCAAGTGCAGGATGAATACAGGATGCAAGAGGATCTGTCTCTCAGTCCAGCTTCTGTGGCAGAGCCACAGGGAGGCCTGCAACCCCAGGAAGACCCTGAGCCCGAGGAAAGAACTCTTCTGGAACCCTTTGAGCCAGGAGTTGGTCCAGTGGAGCTTCCAACTTTAGATCACGCTCTGCCCACAGCAACTGCTACGCAGTCACCTGCAGATGTGTCTGCAGATGTGGCTGCAGGTGTGGCTGCAGATGTGGCTGCAGGTGTTTCAGTTTTCAAGTACATATGTCGATCTGCTGTTGTGCACTTAGGTGCACCAGAGGTTGTTTCCCCTCTGCCTGAGGTGGACATATAGCTCGGAAAATTATCTGCTGAATTGAACCCAGCAGTGGTTCCCGCCTGAGCTGTTCTTATTTCTTTAGAGAAAGTATCTCCTTTTATTTGTTGGATTTTTTTCTTTCATTTTGTTGGTCTCATTCTTTCATTTTTATGTATGTTTGGATATTAATAAAAATGATCTCTTTATTCATCTTAAATGAGATAGCTTTTGTCCCCAGGGGCATAATCTACTCATATCTACCTGTGGACTGCATCTCTGAGACAAACAGGTCAATCACAGGAAGGGAAACCTCGCAGGCCACCCTGGATCAGGGAAAGCAAGACATTGATGTGGCAGAAAATGGGCAAATACCAACACTGCTGAACAGTATAAAGTATGTGACTGTGACCTAGAGGTCTTGGGCTCAGCAGTGCTCCTAACAGTTAGGGACAGATTCTAGATGCGCCATATCAGGGCTCATGGACAGAGGTCTCTACTTTCTTCCCTGTCAAACTGCACAGTGGAAACATGCAGAGAAGAAAGTCAGTTTAATTATAGTGACGCTCACCATCCTTGCCATCCCTGAGTCCAGAGCTGTGCAGACAACCTGCACCGTGTTTTAACAGATGGTTATCAAAAGAATTGCCAGGTTTTCCTACAATTCTCGGACTGATCAACAAAATTCCAGGCTGACCCCATGGACATTTGACCCATTTCGTCCTTGGGGAATGGGTTGCATGTAGTCTTACTGTTGTCTTGGTATAGGGAAGCCTCTCTGGGACAAAGCCAGGAGTCACCAGCAGAAATGGCTCACTCAGTCCTCATCCTGGACGTGTGCGGTGTCTGAAACCCTTTAGAGGACAATGAGTGATGTCTGGGACCCTTCCAGGGTCTAGGGCAACTCATGTGGCCTCTGATGATGGAGGACTCCCCCATACACCACATCACTGCCCACCTAGGTATTTGGCTTGTGGAAAGTTTATATACACCAGGCTAGTCCCTGTCTCATCAAGAATTGAGCTGTACATTTCATCTAGTTCCTGAGCTGGGGTGTCCAGTGACTCTGAGACCTGGAGTCCCAGGGCTGCTGTAGCCAGGTTTGGGAAAACCTCACACAGGCTGCAGGTTGACAACAGGCTTCCTGGGTGAACAATGGAGGCCTGTGCAGCACAGAGAGCAGAGAAGAAGCAGTAGTTAGAAGTGACAGTGGCAGGTGATCTAGCTGTCATCTGCACACCAGGAAAGGTGACCTAGTCCATGACCAATGTGTGCAGAGAATCCTGAGGAACATCATTAAAGCTGGTAAGCAAATCTAACAACGCTGCGAAGGAAACACCGCTGCCCATGAACTGAAATGAACTGGCCACACAGCTGCACAGCAGCCATGCGCAGATGAGAGCATTGACTGGACACTTTGTGGACAGGAAAATAAGCAGGCACGGCCTTTGCACAGGCCAAGACTCTGCCTTGTCTCCTACTCTCTACAGGGTTTGAAATATTTAAAGAAGTGTAAACAATGGGCAGCACATACAGCAGAAATTATAGCATATAGGTTAAAAAAGACATGCCAGTGTCTCCGATTAAAGGGCGATACCATTTGAAATTGGCAGCTTAGGGATCAATCTGCACATTCCACCTGAATACTGTGGACAACAGGGGAATGCTTAAGTGAGTGTCCCTACGCAGGTCTGCGAGACCCAATAAATAGTACACATCAGGGATTGGGAGGTGCTGTCCATATGGCGCCTGCTGAGAAATTGTAGAGGCCTGAATTGTGATCCGCATCATTTACATAAAAAACTACTGTGATCATGGGCATTGGATACCCTATGTGCTGGTCTTTATTTTAGTTTTGGTTTTTTTGGTTTTTTTTCCCCATCTATGATTGTGCTCTGTAAATATACTTGTTTCAAACACACAAAGACACACACATACACACACACACACACACACAGATAAACACTCATACACATGCAAACACACATGACCAAGCACACATAAAAAATTTGGCTATTAAATACTGAATGAAAATGATCTCTTTATTCATCTTAAATGATATAGCTTTTTCCCCAGGGGCATAATCTACTCATATCTACATTTTGAAAGGGCTCTAGCAGGACTGAGCATGTCAAACCTGGCTCTGGCCAGCCTTGCTCTTCTCCCCAATTCCCTCTGCCATGCTAAAAAACCCCCTAGAATGCATTGCTAAAGCTAGCCCCCAAGATCTGTTCCCTATTTGACCACGTCCCTCCTGAGATTGACTACCAATGTCAAGCTGTCAAAGTACTAAAGTCCAGGAATGAAAAGCTCCCTTTGGCTGCCCTTATAAACATATCCAGTCAAAATTAAACACCTACTCCTAACCCGGAGTTTTGAATTTCACCTTTTAAACTGCCATTTTCCTATGGATCAAGTCTTTCTCCTCTCTGTGCAGAGACAGTCCTTGTCCCTCTGGGGAAAACACCCCTCCCCCCCTCTGCCTTGTTCCCCTCCCTTTCTCCCTCCTCTTCTGTGCAGGATTTTCCCAATATGTGTTTTTCTTTTATGTATTTTGCTTTTTAAAAATTATTTTTATCTTTATGCATATGAGTGTTATGTGTACCATGTGTGCACAGTGCCTACCAAGGCCAGCAGAAAGCATCGGATGTCATGGGATTGGACTTACAGATGCTTGTCAACCACTCAGTGTGGGTTTGATTGACTGGTGAGACATCTTCTAGTCTCATGGAGAAATCAATGAATTTTATAAACAGGGACACATTGGAAAAAGGACAACTCTATTTCTTTTTTTTTTTAATTGTCCATTTCCTCGAGATTTTCTAGTTGTGTTGAATACAGGCTTTTGTAGTAGGATCTGATGATTTTTTTGAATTTCCTCAGTTTCTGTTGTTATCTCTCCCTTTTCGTTTCTGATTTTGTTAATTTGGATACAGTCTCTGTGCCCTCTGGTTAGTCTGGCTAAGGGCTTATCTATCTTGTTGATTTTCTCAGAGAACCAACTCCTCGTTTTGTTGATTCTTTGTATGGTTTTATTTGTTTCTACTTGATTGATTTCAGCCCTGAGTTTGATGATTTCCTGCCTTCTACTCCTCTTTGGTGTATTTGCTTCTTTTTGTTCCAGGGCTTTCAGGTGTGCCATTAAGCTGTTAGTGTATGCTGTCTCCCGTTTCTTTTTGGTGGCACTCAGGGCTATGAATTTTTCTCTTAGCCCTGCTTTCATTGTGTCCCATAAATTAGGGTATGTTGTGCCTTCATTTTCATTAAATTTCAAGAAGTCTTTGATTTCTTTCTTTATTTCCACCTTGACCAAGTTATCATTGAGTAGAGCATTGTTCAGCCTCCATGTGTATGTGGGTTTTCTGTTGTTTTTGTTGCCATTGAAGACCACCCTTATTCCATAGTGATCTGATAGGAGGCATGGGATTGGTTCGATCTTCTTATATCTGTTAAAGTCTGATTTGTGACCAACGATATGGTCGATTTTGGAGAAGGTACCATGAGGTGCTGAGAAGAAAGTGTATTCTTTAGCTCTAGGATGAAATGTTCTATATATATATCTGTTAGTTCCATTTGGTCCAAGGCTTCAATTAGATTCACTGTGTCCCTGTTTAGTTTCTGCTTTCCTGAACGATCAATTTCAGAGAGCGGGGTGTTGAAGTCACCCACTATTATTGTGTGAGGTGCGATGTGTGCTTTGAGCTTTAGTAAAGTTTCTTTTATGAATGAGGATGCCCTTGCATTTGGAGCATAGATATTCAGAATTCAGAGTTCTTTTTGGTGGATTTTTCCCTTGATCAGTATGTAGTGTCCTTCTGTGTCTTTTTTGATGACTTTAGGTTGGAAGTCAATTTTATCTGATATTAGGATGGCTAGTCTGGCTCGTTTCTTGGCACCATTTACTTGTAAAATTGTTTTCCAGCCTTTTACTCTGAGGTAGTGTTTGTCTTTGTCACTGAGGTGCGTTTCCTGCATGCAGCAAAATGCTGGGTCCTGTTTATGTATCCAGTCTGTTAGTCTATGTCTTTTTATTGGGGAATTGAGAACATTGATATTAAGAAAGATTAAGGAATAGTGATTATTGCCACCTGCCTTTCTTGACGCTATCTTTATGTTTGAGTGGTTATCTACTTTTGGGTTTGACGCAAGAAGGTTACTATCTCATTTTTTCCAGGGTGTTGTTTCTCTCCTTGTATTGGCGGTTTCCACCTATTATCCTTTGCAGGGCTGGGTTTGTGGAAAGATATTGTGAAAATTTGGTTTTATCATGGAATATCTTGGTCTCTCCATCTATGGTGATTGAGAGTTTTGCTGGGTATAGTAGTCTAGGCTGGCATTTGTGCTGTCTTAGTGTCTGCATGAGATCTGCCCAGGATCTTCTGGCTTTCATAGTCTCTGGTGAGAAGTCTGATGTGATTCGGATAGGTCTTCCTTTGTATGTTACTTGGCCCTTTTCTCTTACTGCATTTAGTATTCTTTCTTTGTTTAGAACATTCGGTGTTTTGATTATTATGTGACGGGAGGTATTTCTGTTCTGGTCCAGTCTGTTTGGAGTTCTGTAGGCTTCTTGTACGTTCATCGGCATCTCTCTCTCTTTAGGTTAGGGAAGTTTTCTTCCATAATTTTGTTGAAGATGTTTACTGGCCCTTTAAGTTGCAAATCTTCACTCTCATCTATACCTATAATCCTTAGGTTTGGTCTTCTCATTGTGTCCTGGATTTCCTGGATGTTTTGGGTTACACGTTTTTTGCATTTTGCATTTTCTTTGACTGTTGAGTCAATGCTTTCTATGGTATCTTCAGTACCTGAGATTCTTTGTTCCATCTCTTGTATTCTACTGTTGATGTTTGCATCTATGACTCCTGATTTCTTCCCAAGGTTTTCTATCTCCAAAGTTGTCTCCCTTTGTGATTTCTTAGATGTTTCTACTTCCATTTTTAGATCCTGGATGGATTTGCTGAGATCCTTCACTTGTTTGTTTGTATTTTCCTGTATTTCTTTAAGGTTTTTTGCATTTCCTCTTTCAGCATTTCTGCCTGTTGAACCCACGTTCTCCTGTATTTCTCTAAGCGATTTTTGTGTTTCCTCCTCATGGGCTTCCATCTGTTGATCCTTAGTCTCCTGCATTTCTTTAAGCAATTTTCTTGTTTCCTTTGTAAGGGCATCTACCCGTTGATTCATTTCTTTAAGCACTTTTTGTGTTGCCTCCCTATGGGCATCCGTCTGTTGACTCATATTCTTCTGCATTTCTTTATGCAATTTTTGTGATTCCTTTGAAAGTGCATCTAACCATTGATTCATTTCTTTAAGCGATTTTTGTGTTGTCTCCTTGTGGGCCTCCATCTGTTGATCCATGTTCTCCTGAATTTCTCTAAGCGATTTTTCTGTTTCCTTTGTAAGGGCTTCTAACACTTGATTCATGGTCTCCTGTAATTCTTTATGAGATTTATTTGTGTCCTTCTTGTGATCCTCTAATAGCATCATGAGAAGTGATTTTAAATCCAGATCTTGTCTTTCCGGTGTGATGGGGTATCCAGGATTTGCTGCTGTTGGAGAGTTGGGTTGGGATGGTGCCATATTACTTTGATTTCTGTTAACAACGTTCCTACGTTTGTCTTTTGCCATCTGGTTACCTCTGGTGTTAGTTGGTCCTGCTGTCACTGGCTATTGATCCTGTTCCCAGCTGATCCTTGGTTCCTGTGTCGACAACTCTATTTCATTGCTATGAATTTTCTTCTAACTTCCAAAACTATATTTTGGGCCACAGGGAACTCTTCTAATGCTCCTTTATGATAAAAGCCTGGAAGAAAAGGAACAATACAAACTTCTTCTACCCCATGAAGAAAATCTACACAAACACCTCAACCGACTTCATATGTGATGGGAAACACCTAAACCGGTAGACTTTTAGAAGTCTACTCTGACTACTGGCATCCAGTCGCGTCCTAGTAGAGCCGGCTAGTGCAGTAAGGGAAGAGCATTTCACTGAAGCCATAGGATGGTAAAGCAGTGAACAGAAGGTCTCACCATGTTGTCCATGCAGAGCACACCAAAGCATCCACTGAATGAATGAATGGGACAAAGAAGTGAATTTGAAAACCTCATAGAGCACAATGACAGCACAGGATTCAGCTGCATTTGTACACAATGGTGACAGTAAGTGTGGAAATAGTAAGAAAATGATGTCATAGCAATGACTAGAACCTAAACTCTTAAAGCATGAATGAACAGACTAAAAATCGTTAAGTCATATGGTAAACACTGATCAGAAGAGACAACAAAATAAAAAGTTCTCCCCTATGTTTATTTCAATTTTGATCAGAAATCTCCCTGAGTCTTTAAATTCCAAGTTATTCATAGTTAGGATAGAAAAGCAAAGGTTCAAGAACCAACCAAACAGTTCTATGAAAAAAAAGTAGAATTAAGCACAGGTGGGCTCACTTGGAGGGGATTTCCCCTAGCTATTTGATTGACTGATAAAGACAACAGGGAGCCAATCACTGGGTGAAGATAAGGAGGCAAGAAGGAGGAATGAGCTGAGGAAGGAGAGAGAGAGATCAAAAATAAATTAATAAACCAGAAAAACCAATCAATTGCTTATATTTTTCACAGGTTTTTCAAGGCCTTTGTCTATTTCTGAATTATCTTATCTAAGTTGGTTTAACTACCCATTGTTGAGGTATTTGAAATGAGCACTTTCTAAGGAACTGCTTTAATAACCTATGTCTCCATGACTAGCAATGGGTTCAGTTGCGTGTCTTAAATTTATGTTTTGCACAAGTTTATAGAGTTCATTGTAAGTAATGCTAACAAAACAGGGAGTGCTATTTTATGAATATGTAAAACTCTTCATTATACCTGGACTCCCAACATACAAGATGGCCAGTGAAGTGTGAAGTGGAAATTTCTGGTTTCTGTGGAGATTAAGTTGTGTCATGTGATATTATTTTTCTGGATACTGTCTTATGAGAGGATATTTTTGCTGAGGCAGACTTGGGAGGCAGGATGTTTTGCTAACAACAGACACAGGATGTTTTTCTGGAAGCTATCTGCACAAAGGGCATGTGATATTTTGCTAGGGAAGATGCTTGACAGAACACATGATGTTTGGAAAGACTGTAACTATAACCCAACTGACAGTGGACAATGCTGTGGCATTGATTCACTTTGCCTTCTTTGCTGATCACCTTTTGCCATAGCTTCAGAGCAAAAAACACATCAAAGAACTTTGTGTGATATTCCAGAGGCTTCTTGCTACTTCCAAGGACTCAGGCTGATTGGCAGAGCCTCTGGATCAGTCCAGAAGAAAACATGAGGCTGTGCCATGAGCTACCTCGGTTGATTCATGGGAACTCAACTGTTGATATCCTGACACTGATGATACATATTGCCCCAATATGTATCATCTGTCTGTCCTGTCTAATCATATGTATTGTCTGTCCTGTGGGTGATGTCCTAGCACCTCCAATGCTGCTCAGCCTCTTTCTGTTGATGATGCGTTCTCTCATAATATTAACGGACATCAGTTAGAAAGCTCACAAGACAGCAAATGACAGCATAAACTTTTATTTCATTTCTTTTAATTCCCAATGGTGTTTTGTTCCTGTCTAATCCAGGAACAGACTCCAGGCAACCCTGACCTAAGAGGTTTTCCTGCCATAAACCTTGGCTGCTTAAAACTGGTTGGAGAGTTTACTGGTGCTGGCTCCTTGACACCTGACACTTTCTTCCCCGGTGTGGGATCAGACAGGATGAAACAGATCTCTTCTTGGTGATGACAGACAGACAAGATCAAACAAGATGACGAATCTGCAATGTGTCCAGAAACAATTGCTCAAGGAAAATGGAAGACCAACTACAAGGGAATCTTTCTGGGCAGAGTAATCTTTGCATTTTATCATCCTTTGGTTTCTGTAGTTGTGATAAAACAGTGACCAACAACAGCGTGGGGAGGAAAGGATTTACTTGACTTTCATTTGTCCATCACTGAGGGAAACCAGGGCAGGAACTCAGTGCAGGAACCTGGAGGCAGGAGCTGAAGCAGAGGCCAGGAGGGAGTGCTGCTTATTGCTGCTCCACTTGGCTTCTCAGCTTGATTTCCTATGCAACCCAAAGCCATGTGCCCAGGGGTGGCACCGCCTACAGTGAGCTGGACCTTCCCATGTCAGTGATTAGTCAAGAAAAGGAAGCACAGACTTTCCTGAAAGCCACCACAATGGAGATATTTCCTCAGCTGAGCTTCAAGAATTTCCCCATGACTATCAAGTCTAACTTCCCAGATGCTGGACCAAGTTGACTAGAAACTAACCAGCATAGCTGTGACTAGGTACACGAGAAGCTGGGGCAGAGGAGACTAAGGGTTTGAAGCCACCACGTGCTCCATGGCTCCATCTGTTTGAGCCAACAAGAAAATGGAGACAGTAGTGCCAGCCGTTTCAACAGCAGCTAAAACAAACAGTGTATAGCAAAGGTCCTTGTGTCTGGTTGCCTGGGCAGACCGTGAATGTGCTCTAATCTGTAGGCACATTGTCTCTGTACCCTGTGGAAAGTTTACCCTTGGGTTATTTCAGATGCTGGCTTCTCTATCCCACTATCTGGGTTCATAGCTCTGTTAAGTTTATTCTTGGGTGCTCCTGTCTCAAGTTTGTAAACATTGTTCCTCATTCATTCTCTGCCTCATCAATGAAAGCCAATGAACCAATCCAGAGCTCTAGAGAGAAGGAGGGACTTCCCTTTCTAGGATGGGTGTGGGTAGAGACAGGAAGTGAAAGAGTGGAGCCATGAGGAGAGGACCAGGAAGCATCAGGAGAAGAGAGTTGGATCCAGAAATGATTAAAAATGCAAATATTGTGGAGATATTGTCTAGGAGGAACCCGGACAAGCTTAGGGGTATTGAACGGAAGGATATTTGCTCAATACGTCGCTCAAGGCTATTTTAATAAATCTTAGTTCTCTATTTGGTTGTTGGGGACTACCAAAGGTAAAGAAATAGAGCTGGCAGATTCAATTCTTAGGTAGATTTATATTAAAAATAATTCATTTTACATTAACCGTGGCTCCCACTTCTATTCCATTTATATTGTTAATTTTGGTCATGGGGTTTTCACTCAAGTCTGACTGTACAAAGGAAGACGGGGGAAATGTAACTGACCTGGGAAATGTGAAGACACTCCAAAGAGACACTGCACCGCTCCCTTACGATACTGGGAAACCCAATCAGGCACAGCAGAAACAATTGGAATCCCTTGGGAAGTTTCCTGCAGGCAGAGGTCCAAGACTGAAGCCTGGTGCTGGCAGGAGGAGAAACTCGGCTCCCAGAAAAAACTCAACAGAGTTCTGGTGTCTTGTCAAATCACCTCAAAGGAGACACAGGAGCAGAGGCCATGATGGCTCAGTGTGAGCCCTACCTTGCCTCACTCTGGACTGCTTAGAGTTACACACTTCTTGCTTTCTATTGCATATGGACCCTCATGTGAGGACCCTAAGTTGGGGTGCGGGGATCTTGGAGCCCATTATTTGTTCCTCTTCCCATTGTACTGACTTGAATTATATCTCCTTTCTCTGTGATTGTTGGTTTGTGTTTTGTTTGTTTTGTTTTGATCTTGAGAGTCCATTATGTTCCCTGATCTCCTGGAACACATTATGTAGAACTCACAAGCATCCACCTGCCTCTGCCTCCTGATCACTGAGGAAAAGGCCCTTAGTACCACACCCAATCTCTTTCTGCTCCTCTTTTTTGTCACACAAGTCCATGGAAAATTGGTGGCCACAGTGTAGGTTGGTAGGGCTGCCAGGGCACAGGTTCTTACCCTAAAAATCCCTGGAGGCTTCCCTGTCTATGTGCCCTCTGGTGGATGCCAGGGGGACAGGAACAGAACTTTGAGGAGCTGGGATGTCAGGAGACAAGAACATCTGGCTGGTGGCTGGTGGCATCCTGGATCAGAGAAGCCCCAACAGTTTCCCTGGGATGCTCACCCAGGCTCCCCTTGTTCACCTGGAAAAACAGAAGGATCCAGAAATAATGGAGCTGGTGTCTCAGCCCCACCATGTGTAAGTGAACATGGTCTTTATGTGAAGACAGGATGGAAAAGGGCTGTCATCCAGGTCCACCCAGAATACACAAGGGGCTTTGATGTCCTCGAACATGGGACAAGCCCCAGCATTCCTAGGTAAAGCTGAATCTGTCTGGAAATGAGCCTCTGAAGAACCCCATTAATTACCCTCTACACACTCTGTCCCAGAAAAGGAACTGTCAGTCCTGGTTTGGCCCATGCTTCTGCAGGCGTTGGGACTGGCACCTTTCACAGTAGCAGGGCCCCTTGCTCTGCAGAGAATAAAATAACCTGAAAGCTACACTACCTGATTTTATCTTCACTGCCTATCAAGGGCATCCAACATAGGAATGAAGCCCCTGCCCCCAGTCCTGTTCTGTTGAGCTCAGTGCAGTAGCCACCCCAACCCCCCTCCCTATCTGAAATGTCACTGAGATGCAAGTACTCTGGACAGAGAGACCCTCCTTGTACTTCCATGGACATCCACCGCCCTCTAGTGGACACACAGTGCAGCATCCTAAAATGATCCTGAGAGATGGCTCAGCTGTTAAGGCTACTAGCTATTCTTGCAGAAGCACTGAGTTCAATGCCCTGCACCCACAAAGCGGCTCACAACCATGCAGAACCTGGGTACTGGGGATTCAATTCTCTCCTCTGGCTTCTATGATCACTGCACACATGCAGTCATAGAAACACGTACATACATACATGTACAACGATAAGACTTTTTCAAAGAACAAAAACATTCTTAACTATGTAAAGGTTC
Source organism: Tokudaia tokunoshimensis (assembly GCA_036184795.1). NCBI lineage: Eukaryota > Metazoa > Chordata > Mammalia > Rodentia > Muridae > Tokudaia > Tokudaia tokunoshimensis. The sequence goes on along the minus strand of BTHU01000006.1, from coordinate 35,523,762 downwards.
CTGTGCATGATAACGTGGGAAATGAGGCTATTGTTATATCAGTACATATTTGTGCTGGGCATACCTGCTCCCATACATCCTATCTCCACTGAACTCCATTGATCCCATTTGCCTTCCAAGAGAGATTCATGCTGATTTTTTGATTTTTCTATAAAATCTAGGAACCACACACTCATTGCTTTTTCCTTCCTTCTTTGTCTGGTTTTGCACAGAAGGATCAGTTTTTTCATTTTTACTTCAACAATCTGAAAGTGGCCTATGAATTTTTTTTAAAGTACTCATCCAAAAATTAGGATATGGAAACTCTTGCAAAATCTTAATGTTAGTGCATTGATTTTCTTCAGGGTAGGGAATGTTGTAAGCAGTGTGGGACAATCTGCAAACCAGAACCAAGTCACCCATAGTCTGGGAACAAAGAAGAAGAACACTGTTGCCAATGGAAGACCAAAAGGGACAAAGGCTAGGACACATAGAAAGGGAGAGGAGCCTGGCCTGCTCCCCTAAGGGAAAGGCACAATTGAAGATGAACGCATACGCTTCACTATAGTTTGTTACAACAACACGAAATTCTATCAAATAACCCTAATGCCAACCTAGGAGGGGCCGTTCTACATTGGCATGCTCCTGGGCATTTGGAAATGGATGCTCTGTGAGTCCCTGGGCCTGTGACTATGTGTGTATGTGTGTTTTTGTGAGCATGTGTTTTTGTGTCTGCATATGCTTTCGGTGCATGAGTGTGTGCATGGGTACAAGTGCCCATATGGACCTTCACCTCTGGTAACACTTAGGGGGTTTCTCAGCAATAAGGCATCTGTGATCATATACCCAGGATGGCATACTAGGATACCAATGCTCAAATGATCTTCACGGAAAAGGTCAGGACACTGAGAAGACCCTAAGAGGAAAATGCTTTTTCCAGGGATGATTGTGGTACACAGAGGATGGTTTGGAAACTTCTGCCTGCCTTCTCAAAACGGCAGGTTACCCTGAAGCCAGGGTCCCAGGACAGTGTAGAGGACAGTGTAGAGTTTATGGACACCACTGTGTCCCATCGTACACATGGAAGACAGAATGACAATGATTGGTAGTATTGGTAACCCCATGAGAAAGTCTTTGAGGAGGCACTCACACTGGAGGACCTCAGGAAGTGATCTCACTTGCTTAAGAATCCAGTGGAAAGTCATAATGCTGGTTTCCAGGCAACCAGAGGCCAACACTTGCCTTACCTGACTTACTTGTCTGGAGGCGTTGGAGAAAGAAGGATGTTCTTCTCCTGCTTTCAGTCTTCCCGTGGCTCCGGCCACAAAAAAGCCAAGAGTAGTTGCCTTGGCCGCCTGTGGAGACACTGTATTGGGCCTCTTACACACTGCTGGCACAGTTCCCACAGGGATCCCCAGGTATCAAGGGCCATCCTGTAGCGGGGAACATTCTGGATGACTCTCTTATCCCCCAAGGTCCTTGTCTGGGTGTGGGTTCCTGTGAGACACTGACGAACATTCTTTATGCTCACTCTTCAATGTACAGTAGTGCATTGCTGAGGTCTCTGAGTTTCTATCTTTATACCCTCTTGCCTCCCTAGGACTCTCCTCAGAATAAACAGGAGCCAGGCTCTCAGCCCAAGACCCCCAGGTCTACCAGGAGGGACAGAAAATGCATTAAAGAAATACTCTACTACATACCAGGTGCTATAGAGCGCAACGACCACACCCCCATCAGCATTTTTCTTGTTATCTACCGAAACTATGTTACCACCTGGGAGGTGCTGGACCAGATGATGAGAATGTGAGTGACTACATCCAACAAGGGTTTGAGGAGGGCTCTGCTCTTTTCCAGGACTCTGTGGTCCCAGGACAATGATGATTGTACCCTGGCAGTGGTGGTCCTGGATCTGAGCTTGCAAAATGACATGGCCACATATGGGGTTGGGGGACTCTAATTTGTGTCTTTCCTTGGTCCCAGGTAGTGTCAAACACTGCCATCTCTTGTGCCATGGGCAGAGCTCTTTTCCCATTTGTACAAAGGGTTCTGGATCCTATCTGATTTATATGGATTAATAGAACCAGACAAGGGTCCCTGGGGGACCACCTAAGAATCCCAGAACCAAGCAAGAGCCCTGGCAGGGAGCAGTGGGGCTTCCACTGATTGTGTGAATATCTCTGAAGACCCGTGAGCACAGCATGGACTTCAGAGCAGTACAGAGAGAGCCTAGGATCCATGCTCCCTTTCTAGATTCCTCAGACTCAAGTATCTTCCTGTAGATCTATTAGTAGGTTGGAGAAACAAGGCCCTAATGGTGAAACCCTCCTGGAATGCCACAGGTATGGTACCTTCTGGCCAGACTCTGTATGGGATGAACAAATAAAGAGGTGAGTGGGCTTCAGATGAAAGCGAGGTAAGACTCCATCTGTTCAGGGAGGTGCAGGGGAAGAGGGAAATAAGGGCCTGGTTGTGCAGTGAGATGTGGTTGGGAAGAAGAGTGAAGGAAGGGCCTATCTGTACATTGTCAGGGGTGGGGGCAGTTTGTGCTGAGACTAAACACTTGCTCGGTGCCTGCTTTGGGGATTCCCACTAGAGGATTGGTACATGAGACCTCACCTGCTGGTGGAGAAAATTGGGGGTCTCCAATGGGCTACTTAGTTCGGAGGAGCTGAGGGAAGGATGGAAGCTAAAGGGCCGTGGGAGAATCCATCCCCACTACAGCCCAGCCCCAACTGACCTCCAGGGGACAGACAGTGTGTGGAGCCCTCTGCACACAACCTGACCAATCCTTATACTCCTGACTACTATGCCCATCAGCAAAGAGACTGGCAGCCATTGCCTCGCCTGAGGGGACACACGGCGCTGCTGGTGAGGCAAAGTCAGGCATCCAACTCCATCCTCCTCTTCCTTGCAGTGCGATATTCACTTTTCTATTGCACTGGCTTCAGAAATTTCCCCAGGATTTTTTCGAGTCAGCCCCGGTGAACATCCTGAAACACCTAAAGGTTTATGTGAAGCTCAATTCTAAAGATGGAGATACTGAAGCCAGGGAGCTTTTCTCAATGCTGGAGGACCTCGAGGCCAAAAGTCTAAAGCCTGAGCAAGGTGAGGAGGACTGGGCCTGGGAAGATTGGTTTTCTGGTTTTCTGTGATGGGTTCCCAGGGAATTCTCCAGAGCTTTGGCCTGAAGCTAACACGGGGCAGCAGTCAGGTAAGATGCCCCACTATGAGGAGAGGACTGGGGATTCTCTGACATGAAAAGTCCTCGTGTGAGCAGAAAGGCCATCTTGGGAAACTCACACCATCCTAGGCTGCATTCACTAAAATCCCATCTCCTTCTGCCTTTAGAATACAAAAGAATTGTAGATGCCCAAGTGCAGGATGAATACAGGATGCAAGAGGATCTGTCTCTCAGTCCAGCTTCTGTGGCAGAGCCACAGGGAGGCCTGCAACCCCAGGAAGACCCTGAGCCCGAGGAAAGAACTCTTCTGGAACCCTTTGAGCCAGGAGTTGGTCCAGTGGAGCTTCCAACTTTAGATCACGCTCTGCCCACAGCAACTGCTACGCAGTCACCTGCAGATGTGTCTGCAGATGTGGCTGCAGGTGTGGCTGCAGATGTGGCTGCAGGTGTTTCAGTTTTCAAGTACATATGTCGATCTGCTGTTGTGCACTTAGGTGCACCAGAGGTTGTTTCCCCTCTGCCTGAGGTGGACATATAGCTCGGAAAATTATCTGCTGAATTGAACCCAGCAGTGGTTCCCGCCTGAGCTGTTCTTATTTCTTTAGAGAAAGTATCTCCTTTTATTTGTTGGATTTTTTTCTTTCATTTTGTTGGTCTCATTCTTTCATTTTTATTTATGTTTGGATATTAATAAAAATGATCTCTTTATTCATCTTAAATGAGATAGCTTTTGTCCCCAGGGGCATAATCTACTCATATCTACCTGTGGACTGCATCTCTGAGACAAACAGGTCAATCACAGGAAGGGAAACCTCGCAGGCCACCCTGGATCAGGGAAAGCAAGACATTGATGTGGCAGAAAATGGGCAAATACCAACACTGCTGAACAGTATAAAGTATGTGACTGTGACCTAGAGGTCTTGGGCTCAGCAGTGCTCTTAACAGTTAGGGACAGATTCTAGATGCGCCATATCAGGGCTCATGGACAGAGGTCTCTACTTTCTTCCCTGTCAAACTGCACAGTGGAAACATGCAGAGAAGAAAGTCAGTTTAATTATAGTGACGCTCACCATCCTTGCCATCCCTGAGTCCAGAGCTGTGCAGACAACCTGCACCGTGTTTTAACAGATGGTTATCAAAAGAATTGCCAGGTTTTCCTACAATTCTTGGACTGATCAACAAAAACCCAGGCTGACCCCATGGAAATTTGACCCATTTCGTCCTTGGGGAATGGGTTGCATGTAGTCTTACTGTTGTCTTGGTATAGGGAAGCCTCCCTGGGACAAAGCCAGGAGTCACCAGCAGAAATGGCTCACTCAGTCCTCATCCTGGACGTGTGCGGTGTCTGAAACCCTTTAGAGGACAATGGGTGATGTCTGGGACCCTTCCAGGGTCTAGGGCAACTCATGTGGCCTCTGATGATGGAGGACTCCCCCATACACCACATCACTGCCCACCTAGGTATTTGGCTTGTGGAAAGTTTATATATACCAGGCTAGTCCCTGTCTCATCAAGAATTGAGCTGTACATTTCATCTAGTTCCTGAGCTGGGGTGTCCAGTGACTCTGAGACCTGGAGTCCCAGGGCTGCTGTAGCCAGGTTTGGGAAAACCTCACACAGGCTGCAGGTTGACAACAGGCTTCCTGGGTGAACAATGGAGGCCTGTGCAGCACAGAAAGCAGAGAAGAAGCAGTACTTAGAAGTGACGGTGGCAGGTGATCTAGCTGTCATCTGCACACCAGGAAAGGTGACCTAGTCCATGACCAATGTGTGCAGAGAATCCTGAGGAACATCATTAAAGCTGGTAAGCAAATCTAACAATGCTGCGAAGGAAACACCGCTGCACATGAACTGAAATGAACTGGCCACACAGCTGCACAGCAGCCATGCGCAGATGAGAGCATTGACTGGACACTTTGTGGACAGGAAAATAAGCAGGCATGGCCTTTGCACAGGCCAAGACTCTGCCTTGTCTCCTACTCTCTGCAGGGTTTGAAATATTTAAAGAAGTGTAAACAATGGGCAGCACATACAGCAGAAATTATAGCATATAGGTTAAAAAAGACATGCCAGTGTCTCCGATTAAAGGGCGATACCATTTGAAATTGGCAGCTTAGGGATCAATCTGCACATTCCACCTGAATACTGTGGACAACAGGGGAATGCTTAAGTGAATGTCCCTACGCAGGTCTGCGAGACCCAATAAATAGTACACATCAGGGATTGGGAGGTGCTGTCCATATGGCGCCTGCTGAGAAATTGTAGAGGCCTGAATTGTGATCCGCATCATTTACATAAAAAACTACTGTGATCATGGGCATTGGATACCCTATGTGCTGGTCTTTATTTTAGTTTTGGTTTTTTTGGTTTTTTTCCCCATCTGTGATTGTGCTCTGTAAATATACTTGTTTCAAACACACAAAGACACACACATACACACACACACACACACACACACAGATAAACACTCATACACATGCAAACACACATGACCAAGCACACATAAAAAATTTGGCTATTAAATACTGAATCACACAAACCACACACACCCCCAAAAATATTTTATTCTGGAGCCAAATATGAGTGTCCATTGCTTCTAAACTGCATATCCCCTCAACGTGGTAACGCTGAAGTTTTCATAGTACGTAAACAAGAAAAGTTAGAAATAAAGATACTTTTCAAGTGTATTGATGTAAATATCATCTGGTAGGCAAGTTAAAGAAAATAGGGGAATCTGGGGACTGGAGAGAGGGCTCAGCGGTTAATAGCACTGACTGTTCTACCTAAAGACTTGGGTTCAGTTCATCACACAAATGGTGGCTCATAACCTCCTGTCACTCCAACTCCAGGAGATTCAACGTACTCTTCTGACATTTCAGGGCACTACATACCTAAGATTCATCAACATACATGCAGGACAAAACACCCATACACATAAAATAAAAATAAAACTTATAACTTTTACTAATGCTTTGTGAGTCTCACATCTGGCACCCCAGACCTGTTCATCTCCCTGTGCCTAAATCCCCCCTCCAGTCTTGCAACATCCACCCTAAAATTAATGCAGAAACAAAAGTGCATAAACCGAAAAATAGAAAACATCTCATTGTAGAAGCTGTAGAGTGTCCCTGTGTGTCCCACAGTATACCTGCTGTCCATAGATCTTCACTTGTCAATGTTCATTGCAATGAGTCATTGTCTGACTCAAGGACTCTGGTTTCTGTGAAACCATCAATATTGGATCTTCCCAAGGACTCCTCCTGGTTATCCTGTTGTTGCCCTGTGTCACAGATATCCCGCAGCTTTGGATTGGCAGGACCAACCCTTTCACACTCCACAGCAGTTGACAGATGATAGCGATGTGGAGGTGGACCAACTTAAAGTCCTGAATCTGGGCCGGGGGGGCATCTGAGCTGCTCACCACCAGAGTGAGCTCTTCATCCCTGCTGTGCCTAGGCCACCCAAAGCTGCCATCAGCAGGGGGCTGGTCAGCTCTCCAGTTCTCATGCCTTGGGACCAACTCACCCCCACCCATGCCTCCAGAGCCAGCTCCACTGTGTTGCCCAGGAGAGGTGTAGAGTCTCTTCTGCCGAGGGGCTACAGTCAGTGAAAGACAAGGCTATCTCCTCCACATTCATGATTTCAGGGACAGTTCTCCTGACCAAATAATCTTCACGGAAAAGGTCAGGTCACTGAGAAGACCCTAAGAAGAAAATGCTTTTTCCAGGGATGATTGTGGTACACAGAGGATGGTTTGGAAACTTCTGCCTGCCTTCTCAAAACGGCAGGTTACCCTGAAGCCAGGGTCCCAGGACAGTGTAGAGGACAGTGTAGAGTTTATGGACACCACTGTGTCCCATCGTACACATGGAAGACAGAATGACAATGATTGGCAGTATTGGTAACCCCATGAGAAAGTCTTTGAGGAGGCACTCACACTGGAGGACCTCAGGAAGTGATCTCACTTGCTTAAGAATCCAGTGGAAAGTCATAATGCTGGTTTCCAGGCAACCAGAGGCCAACACTTGCCTTACCTGACTTACTTGTCTGGAGGCGTTGGAGAAAGAAGGATGTTCTTCTCCTGCTTTCAGTCTTCCCGTGGCTCCGGCCACAAAAAAGCCAAGAGTAGTTGCCTTGGTCGCCTGTGGAGACGCTGTATTGGGCCTCTTACACACTGCTGGCACAGTTCCCACAGGGATCCCCAGGTATCAAGGGCCATCCTGTAGCGGGGAACATTCTGGATGACTCTCTTATCCCCCAAGGTCCTTGTCTGGGTGTGGGTTCCTGTGAGACACTGACGAACATTCTTTATGCTCACTCTTCAATGTACAGTAGTGCATTGCTGAGGTCTCTGAGTTTCTATCTTATACCCTCTTGCCTCCCTAGGACTCTCCTCAGAATAAACGGGAGCCAGGCTCTCAGCCCAAGACCCCCAGGTCTACCAGGAGGGACAGAAAATGCATTAAAGAAATACTCTACTACATACCAGGTGCTATAGAGCGCAACGACCACACCCCCATCAGCATTTTTCTTGATATCTACCGAAACTATGTTACCACCTGGGAGGTGCTGGACCAGATGATGAGAATGTGAGTGACTACATCCAACAAGGGTTTGAGGAGGGCTCTGCTCTTTTCCAGGACTCTGTGGTCCCAGGACAATGATGATTGTACCCTGGCAGTGGTGGTCCTGGATCTGAGCTTGCAAAATGACATGGCCACATATGGGGTTGGGGGACTCTAATTTGTGTCTTTCCTTGGTCCCAGGTAGTGTCAAACACTGCCATCTCTTGTGCCTTGGGTAGAGCTCTTTTCCCATTTGTACAAAGGGTTCTGGATCCTATCTGATTTATATGGATTAATAGAACCAGACAAGGGTCCCTGGGGGACCACCTAAGAATCCCAGAACCAAGCAAGAGCCCTGGCAGGGAGCAGTGAGGCTTCCACTGATTGTGTGAATATCTCTGAAGACCCGTGAGCACAGCATGGACTTCAGAGCAGTACAGAGAGAGCCTAGGATCCATGCTCCCTTTCTAGATTCCTCAGACTCAAGTATCTTCCTGTAGATCTATTAGTAGGTTGGAGAAACAAGGCCCTAATGGTGAAACCCTCCTGGAATGCCACAGGTATGGTACCTTCTGGCCAGACTCTGTATGGGATGAACAAATAAAGAGGTGAGTGGGCTTCAGATGAAAGCGAGGTAAGACTCCATCTGTTCAGGGAGGTGCAGGGGAAGAGGGAAATAAGGGCCTGGTTGTGCAGTGAGATGTGGTTGGGAAGAAGAGTGAAGGAAGGGCCTATCTGTACATTGTCAGGGGTGGGGGCAGTTTGTGCTGAGACTAAACACTTGCTCGGTGCCCTGCTTTGGGGATTCCCACTAGAGGATTGGTACATGAGACCTCACCTGCTGGTGGAGAAAATTGGGGGTCTCCAATGGGCTACTTAGTTCGGAGGCGCTGAGGGAAGGATGGAAGCTAAAGGGCCGTGGGAGAATCCATCCCCACTACAGCCCAGCCCCAACTGACCTCCAGGGGACAGACAGTGTGTGGAGCCCTCTGCACACAACCTGACCAATCCTTATACTCCTGACTACTATGCCCATCAGCAAAGAGACTGGCAGCCATTGCCTCGCCTGAGGGGACACACGGCGCTGCTGGTGAGGCAAAGCCAGGCTTCCAACTCCATCCTCCTCTTCCTTGCAGTGCGATATTCACTTTTCTATTGCACTGGCTTCAGAAATTTCCCCAGGATTTTTTCGAGTCAGCCCCGGTGAACATCCTGAAACACCTAAAGGTTTATGTGAAGCTCAATTCTAAAGATGGAGATACCCAAGCCAGGGAGCTTTTCTCAATGCTGGAGGACCTCGAGGCCAAAAATCTAAAGCCTGAGCAAGGTGAGGAGGACTGGGCCTGGGAAGATTGGTTTTCTGGTTTTCTGTGATGGGTTCCCAGGGAATTCTCCAGAGCTTTGGCCTGAAGCTAACGCGGGGCAGCAGTCAGGTAAGATGCCCCACTATGAGGAGAGGACTGGGGATTCTCTGACATGAAAAGTCCTCGTGTGAGCAGAAAGGCCATCTTGGGAAACGCACACCATCCTAGGCTGCATTCACTAAAATCCCATCTCCTTCTGCCTTTAGAATACAAAAGAGTTGTAGATGCCCAAGTGCAGGATGAATACAGGATGCAAGAGGATCTGTCTCTCAGTCCAGCTTCTGTGGCAGAGCCACAGGGAGGCCTGCAACCCCAGGAAGACCCTGAGCCCGAGGAAAGAACTCTTCTGGAACCCTTTGAGCCAGGAGTTGGTCCAGTGGAGCTTCCAACTTTAGATCACGCTCTGCCCACAGCAACTGCTACGCAGTCACCTGCAGATGTGTCTGCAGATGTGGCTGCAGGTGTGGCTGCAGATGTGGCTGCAGGTGTTTCAGTTTTCAAGTACATATGTCGATCTGCTGTTGTGCACTTAGGTGCACCAGAGGTTGTTTCCCCTCTGCCTGAGGTGGACATATAGCTCGGAAAATTATCTGCTGAATTGAACCCAGCAGTGGTTCCCGCCTGAGCTGTTCTTATTTCTTTAGAGAAAGTATCTCCTTTTATTTGTTGGATTTTTTTCTTTCATTTTGTTGGTCTCATTCTTTCATTTTTATGTATGTTTGGATATTAATAAAAATGATCTCTTTATTCATCTTAAATGAGATAGCTTTTGTCCCCAGGGGCATAATCTACTCATATCTACCTGTGGACTGCATCTCTGAGACAAACAGGTCAATCACAGGAAGGGAAACCTCGCAGGCCACCCTGGATCAGGGAAAGCAAGACATTGATGTGGCAGAAAATGGGCAAATACCAACACTGCTGAACAGTATAAAGTATGTGACTGTGACCTAGAGGTCTTGGGCTCAGCAGTGCTCTTAACAGTTAGGGACAGATTCTAGATGCGCCATATCAGGGCTCATGGACAGAGGTCTCTACTTTCTTCCCTGTCAAACTGCACAGTGGAAACATGCAGAGAAGAAAGTCAGTTTAATTATAGTGACGCTCACCATCCTTGCCATCCCTGAGTCCAGAGCTGTGCAGACAACCTGCACCGTGTTTTAACAGATGGTTATCAAAAGAATTGCCAGGTTTTCCTACAATTCTCGGACTGATCAACAAAAACCCAGGCTGACCCCATGGAAATTTGACCCATTTCGTCCTTGGGGAATGGGTTGCATGTAGTCTTACTGTTGTCTTGGTATAGGGAAGCCTCCCTGGGACAAAGCCAGGAGTCACCAGCAGAAATGGCTCACTCAGTCCTCATCCTGGACGTGTGTGGTGTCTGAAACCCTTTAGAGGACAATGGGTGATGTCTGGGACCCTTCCAGGGTCTAGGGCAACTCATGTGGCCTCTGATGATGGAGGACTCCCCCATACACCACATCACTGCCCACCTAGGTATTTGGCTTGTGGAAAGTTTATATATACCAGGCTAGTCCCTGTCTCATCAAGAATTGAGCTGTACATTTCATCTAGTTCCTGAGCTGGGGTGTCCAGTGACTCTGAGACCTGGAGTCCCAGGGCTGCTGTAGCCAGGTTTGGGAAAACCTCACACAGGCTGCAGGTTGACAACAGGCTTCCTGGGTGAACAATGGAGGCCTGTGCAGCACAGAGAGCAGAGAAGAAGCAGTAGTTAGAAGTGACGGTGGCAGGTGATCTAGCTGTCATCTGCACACCAGGAAAGGTGACCTAGTCCATGACCAATGTGTGCAGAGAATCCTGAGGAACATCATTAAAGCTGGTAAGCAAATCTAACAACGCTGCGAAGGAAACACCGCTGCACATGAACTGAAATGAACTGGCCACACAGCTGCACAGCAGCCATGCGCAGATGAGAGCATTGACTGGACACTTTGTGGACAGGAAAATAAGCAGGCACGGCCTTTGCACAGGCCAAGACTCTGCCTTGTCTCCTACTCTCTGCAGGGTTTGAAATATTTAAAGAAGTGTAAACAATGGGCAGCACATACAGCAGAAATTATAGCATATAGGTTAAAAAAGACATGCCAGTGTCTCCGATTAAAGGGCGATACCATTTGAAATTGGCAGCTTAGGGATCAATCTGCACATTCCACCTGAATACTGTGGACAACAGGGGAATGCTTAAGTGAATGTCCCTACGCAGGTCTGCGAGACCCAATAAATAGTACACATCAGGGATTGGGAGGTGCTGTCCATATGGCGCCTGCTGAGAAATTGTAGAGGCCTGAATTGTGATCCGCATCATTTACATAAAAAACTACTGTGATCATGGGCATTGGATACCCTATGTGCTGGTCTTTATTTTAGTTTTGGTTTTTTTGGTTTTTTTTCCCCATCTATGATTGTGCTCTGTAAATATACTTGTTTCAAACACACAAAGACACACACATACACACACACACACACACACACAGATAAACACTCATACACATGCAAACACACATGACCAAGCACACATAAAAAATTTGGCTATTAAATACTGAATCACACAAACCACACACACCCCCAAAAATATTTTATTCTGGAGCCAAATATGAGTGTCCACTTGCTTCTAAACTGCATATCCCCTCAACCTGGTAACGCTGAAGTTTTCATAGTACGTAAACAAGAAAAGTTAGAAATAAAGATACTTTTCAAGTGTATTGATGTAATATCATCTGGTAGGCAAGTTAAAGAAAATAGGGGAATCTGGGGACTGGAGAGAGGGCTCAGCGGTTAATAGCACTGACTGTTCTACCTAAAGACTTGGGTTCAGTTCATCACACAAATGGTGGCTCATAACCTCCTGTCACTCCAACTCCAGGAGATTCAACGTACTCTTCTGACATTTCAGGGCACTACATACCTAAGATTCATCAACATACATGCAGGACAAAACACCCATACACATAAAATAAAAATAAAACTTATAACTTTTACTAATGCTTTGTGAGTCTCACATCTGGCACCCCAGACCTGTTCATCTCCCTGTGCCTAAATCCCCCCTCCAGTCTTGCAACATCCACCCTAAAATTAATGCAGAAACAAAAATGCATAAACCGAAAAATAGAAAACATCTCATTGTAGAAGCTGTAGAGTGTCCCTGTGTGTCCCACAGTATACCTGCTGTCCATAGATCTTCACTTGTCAATGTTCATTGCAATGAGTCATTGTCTGACTCAAGGACTCTGGTTTCTGTGAAACCATCAATATTGGATCTTCCCAAGGACTCCTCCTGGTTATCCTGTTGTTGCCCTGTGTCACAGATATCCCGCAGCTTTGGATTGGCAGGACCAACCCTTTCACACTCCACAGCAGTTGACAGATGATAGCGATGTGGAGGTGGACCAACTTAAAGTCCTGAATCTGGGCCGGGGGGGCATCTGAGCTGCTCACCACCAGAGTGAGCTCTTCATCCCTGCTGTGCCTAGGCCACCCAAAGCTGCCATCAGCAGGGGGCTGGTCAGCTCTCCAGTTCTCATGCCTTGGGACCAACTCACCCCCACCCATGCCTCCAGAGCCAGCTCCACTGTGTTGCCCAGGAGAGGTGTAGAGTCTCTTCTGCCGAGGGGCTACAGTCAGTGAAAGACAAGGCTATCTCCTCCACATTCATGATTTCAGGGACAGTTCTCCTGACCAAATAATCTTCACGGAAAAGGTCAGGTCACTGAGAAGACCCTAAGAAGAAAATGCTTTTTCCAGGGATGATTGTGGTACACAGAGGATGGTTTGGAAACTTCTGCCTGCCTTCTCAAAACGGCAGGTTACCCTGAAGCCAGGGTCCCAGGACAGTGTAGAGGACAGTGTAGAGTTTATGGACACCACTGTGTCCCATCGTACACATGGAAGACAGAATGACAATGATTGGCAGTATTGGTAACCCCATGAGAAAGTCTTTGAGGAGGCACTCACACTGGAGGACCTCAGGAAGTGATCTCACTTGCTTAAGAATCCAGTGGAAAGTCATAATGCTGGTTTCCAGGCAACCAGAGGCCAACACTTGCCTTACCTGACTTACTTGTCTGGAGGCGTTGGAGAAAGAAGGATGTTCTTCTCCTGCTTTCAGTCTTCCCGTGGCTCCGGCCACAAAAAAGCCAAGAGTAGTTGCCTTGGCCGCCTGTGGAGACGCTGTATTGGGCCTCTTACACACTGCTGGCACAGTTCCCACAGGGATCCCCAGGTATCAAGGGCCATCCTGTAGCGGGGAACATTCTGGATGACTCTCTTATCCCCCAAGGTCCTTGTCTGGGTGTGGGTTCCTGTGAGACACTGACGAACATTCTTTATGCTCACTCTTCAATGTACAGTAGTGCATTGCTGAGGTCTCTGAGTTTCTATCTTATACCCTCTTGCCTCCCTAGGACTCTCCTCAGAATAAACGGGAGCCAGGCTCTCAGCCCAAGACCCCCAGGTCTACCAGGAGGGACAGAAAATACATTAAAGAAATACTCTACTACATACCAGGTGCTATAGAGCGCAACGACCACACCCCCATCAGCATTTTTCTTGTTATCTACCGAAACTATGTTACCACCTGGGAGGTGCTGGACCAGATGATGAGAATGTGAGTGACTACATCCAACAAGGGTTTGAGGAGGGCTCTGCTCTTTTCCAGGACTCTGTGGTCCCAGGACAATGATGATTGTACCCTGGCAGTGGTGGTCCTGGATCTGAGCTTGCAAAATGACATGGCCACATATGGGGTTGGGGGACTCTAATTTGTGTCTTTCCTTGGTCCCAGGTAGTGTCAAACACTGCCATCTCTTGTGCCTTGGGTAGAGCTCTTTTCCCATTTGTACAAAGGGTTCTGGATCCTATCTGATTTATATGGATTAATAGAACCAGACAAGGGTCCCTGGGGGACCACCTAAGAATCCCAGAACCAAGCAAGAGCCCTGGCAGGGAGCAGTGAGGCTTCCACTGATTGTGTGAATATCTCTGAAGACCCGTGAGCACAGCATGGACTTCAGAGCAGTACAGAGAGAGCCTAGGATCCATGCTCCCTTTCTAGATACCTCAGACTCAAGTATCTTCCTGTAGATCTATTAGTAGGTTGGAGAAACAAGGCCCTAATGGTGAAACCCTCCTGGAATGCCACAGGTATGGTACCTTCTGGCCAGACTCTGTATGGGATGAACAAATAAAGAGGTGAGTGGGCTTCAGATGAAAGCGAGGTAAGACTCCATCTGTTCAGGGAGGTGCAGGGGAAGAGGGAAATAAGGGCCTGGTTGTGCAGTGAGATGTGGTTGGGAAGAAGAGTGAAGGAAGGGCCTATCTGTACATTGTCAGGGGTGGGGGCAGTTTGTGCTGAGACTAAACACTTGCTCGGTGCCCTGCTTTGGGGATTCCCACTAGAGGATTGGTACATGAGACCTCACCTGCTGGTGGAGAAAATTGGGGGTCTCCAATGGGCTACTTAGTTCGGAGGAGCTGAGGGAAGGATGGAAGCTAAAGGGCCGTGGGAGAATCCATCCCCACTACAGCCCAGCCCCAACTGACCTCCAGGGGACAGACAGTGTGTGGAGCCCTCTGCACACAACCTGACCAATCCTTATACTCCTGACTACTATGCCCATCAGCAAAGAGACTGGCAGCCATTGCCTCGCCTGAGGGGACACACGGCGCTGCTGGTGAGGCAAAGCCAGGCTTCCAACTCCATCCTCCTCTTCCTTGCAGTGCGATATTCACTTTTCTATTGCACTGGCTTCAGAAATTTCCCCAGGATTTTTTCGAGTCAGCCCCGGTGAACATCCTGAAACACCTAAAGGTTTATGTGAAGCTCAATTCTAAAGATGGAGATACCCAAGCCAGGGAGCTTTTCTCAATGCTGGAGGACCTCGAGGCCAAAAATCTAAAGCCTGAGCAAGGTGAGGAGGACTGGGCCTGGGAAGATTGGTTTTCTGGTTTTCTGTGATGGGTTCCCAGGGAATTCTCCAGAGCTTTGGCCTGAAGCTAACGCGGGGCAGCAGTCAGGTAAGATGCCCCACTATGAGGAGAGGACTGGGGATTCTCTGACATGAAAAGTCCTCGTGTGAGCAGAAAGGCCATCTTGGGAAACTCACACCATCCTAGGCTGCATTCACTAAAATCCCATCTCCTTCTGCCTTTAGAATACAAAAGAGTTGTAGATGCCCAAGTGCAGGATGAATACAGGATGCAAGAGGATCTGTCTCTCAGTCCAGCTTCTGTGGCAGAGCCACAGGGAGGCCTGCAACCCCAGGAAGACCCTGAGCCCGAGGAAAGAACTCTTCTGGAACCCTTTGAGCCAGGAGTTGGTCCAGTGGAGCTTCCAACTTTAGATCACGCTCTGCCCACAGCAACTGCTACGCAGTCACCTGCAGATGTGTCTGCAGATGTGGCTGCAGGTGTGGCTGCAGATGTGGCTGCAGGTGTTTCAGTTTTCAAGTACATATGTCGATCTGCTGTTGTGCACTTAGGTGCACCAGAGGTTGTTTCCCCTCTGCCTGAGGTGGACATATAGCTCGGAAAATTATCTGCTGAATTGAACCCAGCAGTGGTTCCCGCCTGAGCTGTTCTTATTTCTTTAGAGAAAGTATCTCCTTTTATTTGTTGGATTTTTTTCTTTCATTTTGTTGGTCTCATTCTTTCATTTTTATTTATGTTTGGATATTAATAAAAATGATCTCTTTATTCATCTTAAATGAGATAGCTTTTGTCCCCAGGGGCATAATCTACTCATATCTACCTGTGGACTGCATCTCTGAGACAAACAGGTCAATCACAGGAAGGGAAACCTCGCAGGCCACCCTGGATCAGGGAAAGCAAGACATTGATGTGGCAGAAAATGGGCAAATACCAACACTGCTGAACAGTATAAAGTATGTGACTGTGACCTAGAGGTCTTGGGCTCAGCAGTGCTCTTAACAGTTAGGGACAGATTCTAGATGCGCCATATCAGGGCTCATGGACAGAGGTCTCTACTTTCTTCCCTGTCAAACTGCACAGTGGAAACATGCAGAGAAGAAAGTCAGTTTAATTATAGTGACGCTCACCATCCTTGCCATCCCTGAGTCCAGAGCTGTGCAGACAACCTGCACCATGTTTTAACAGATGGTTATCAAAAGAATTGCCAGGTTTTCCTACAATTCTCGGACTGATCAACAAAAACCCAGGCTGACCCCATGGACATTTGACCCATTTCGTCCTTGGGGAATGGGTTGCATGTAGTCTTAGTGTTGTCTTGGTATAGGGAAGCCTCCCTGGGACAAAGCCAGGAGTCACCAGCAGAAATGGCTCACTCAGTCCTCATCCTGGACGTGTGCGGTGTCTGAAACCCTTTAGAGGACAATGGGTGATGTCTGGGACCCTTCCAGGGTCTAGGGCAACTCATGTGGCCTCTGATGATGGAGGACTCCCCCATACACCACATCACTGCCCACCTAGGTATTTGGCTTGTGGAAAGTTTATATATACCAGGCTAGTCCCTGTCTCATCAAGAATTGAGCTGTACATTTCATCTAGTTCCTGAGCTGGGGTGTCCAGTGACTCTGAGACCTGGAGTCCCAGGGCTGCTGTAGCCAGGTTTGGGAAAACCTCACACAGGCTGCAGGTTGACAACAGGCTTCCTGGGTGAACAATGGAGGCCTGTGCAGCACAGAGAGCAGAGAAGAAGCAGTAGTTAGAAGTGACGGTGGCAGGTGATCTAGCTGTCATCTGCACACCAGGAAAGGTGACCTAGTCCATGACCAATGTGTGCAGAGAATCCTGAGGAACATCATTAAAGCTGGTAAGCAAATCTAACAACGCTGCGAAGGAAACACCGCTGCACATGAACTGAAATGAACTGGCCACACAGCTGCACAGCAGCCATGCGCAGATGAGAGCATTGACTGGACACTTTGTGGACAGGAAAATAAGCAGGCACGGCCTTTGCACAGGCCAAGACTCTGCCTTGTCTCCTACTCTCTGCAGGGTTTGAAATATTTAAAGAAGTGTAAACAATGGGCAGCACATACAGCAGAAATTATAGCATGTAGGTTAAAAAAGACATGCCAGTGTCTCCGATTAAAGGGCGATACCATTTGAAATTGGCAGCTTAGGGATCAATCTGCACATTCCACCTGAATACTGTGGACAACAGGGGAATGCTTAAGTGAATGTCCCTACGCAGGTCTGCGAGACCCAATAAATAGTACACATCAGGGATTGGGAGGTGCTGTCCATATGGCGCCTGCTGAGAAATTGTAGAGGCCTGAATTGTGATCCGCATCATTTACATAAAAAACTACTGTGATCATGGGCATTGGATACCCTATGTGCTGGTCTTTATTTTAGTTTTGGTTTTTTTGGTTTGTTTTTCCCCATCTATGATTGTGCTCTGTAAATATACTTGTTTCAAACACACAAAGACACACACATACACACACACACACACACACAGATAAACACTCATACACATGCAAACACACATGACCAAGCACACATAAAAAATTTGGCTATTAAATACTGAATCACACAAACCACACACACCCCCAAAAATATTTTATTCTGGAGCCAAATATGAGTGTCCATTGCTTCTAAACTGCATATCCCCTCAACGTGGTAACGCTGAAGTTTTCATAGTACGTAAACAAGAAAAGTTAGAAATAAAGATACTTTTCAAGTGTATTGATGTAAATATCATCTGGTAGGCAAGTTAAAGAAAATAGGGGAATCTGGGGACTGGAGAGAGGGCTCAGCGGTTAATAGCACTGACTGTTCTACCTAAAGACTTGGGTTCAGTTCATCACACAAATGGTGGCTCATAACCTCCTGTCACTCCAACTCCAGGAGATTCAACGTACTCTTCTGACATTTCAGGGCACTACATACCTAAGATTCATCAACATACATGCAGGACAAAACACCCATACACATAAAATAAAAATAAAACTTATAACTTTTACTAATGCTTTGTGAGTCTCACATCTGGCACCCCAGACCTGTTCATCTCCCTGTGCCTAAATCCCCCCTCCAGTCTTGCAACATCCACCCTAAAATTAATGCAGAAACAAAAATGCATAAACCGAAAAATAGAAAACATCTCATTGTAGAAGCTGTAGAGTGTCCCTGTGTGTCCCACAGTATACCTGCTGTCCATAGATCTTCACTTGTCAATGTTCATTGCAATGAGTCATTGTCTGACTCAAGGACTCTGGTTTCTGTGAAACCATCAATATTGGATCTTCCCAAGGACTCCTCCTGGTTATCCTGTTGTTGCCCTGTGTCACAGATATCCCGCAGCTTTGGATTGGCAGGACCAACCCTTTCACACTCCACAGCAGTTGACAGATGATAGCGATGTGGAGGTGGACCAACTTAAAGTCCTGAATCTGGGCCGGGGGGGCATCTGAGCTGCTCACCACCAGAGTGAGCTCTTCATCCCTGCTGTGCCTAGGCCACCCAAAGCTGCCATCAGCAGGGGGCTGGTCAGCTCTCCAGTTCTCATGCCTTGGGACCAACTCACCCCCACCCATGCCTCCAGAGCCAGCTCCACTGTGTTGCCCAGGAGAGGTGTAGAGTCTCTTCTGCCGAGGGGCTACAGTCAGTGAAAGACAAGGCTATCTCCTCCACATTCATGATTTCAGGGACAGTTCTCCTGACCAAATAATCTTCACGGAAAAGGTCAGGTCACTGAGAAGACCCTAAGAAGAAAATGCTTTTTCCAGGGATGATTGTGGTACACAGAGGATGGTTTGGAAACTTCTGCCTGCCTTCTCAAAACGGCAGGTTACCCTGAAGCCAGGGTCCCAGGACAGTGTAGAGGACAGTGTAGAGTTTATGGACACCACTGTGTCCCATCGTACACATGGAAGACAGAATGACAATGATTGGCAGTATTGGTAACCCCATGAGAAAGTCTTTGAGGAGGCACTCACACTGGAGGACCTCAGGAAGTGATCTCACTTGCTTAAGAATCCAGTGGAAAGTCATAATGCTGGTTTCCAGGCAACCAGAGGCCAACACTTGCCTTACCTGACTTACTTGTCTGGAGGCGTTGGAGAAAGAAGGATGTTCTTCTCCTGCTTTCAGTCTTCCCGTGGCTCCGGCCACAAAAAAGCCAAGAGTAGTTGCCTTGGCCGCCTGTGGAGACGCTGTATTGGGCCTCTTACACACTGCTGGCACAGTTCCCACAGGGATCCCCAGGTATCAAGGGCCATCCTGTAGCGGGGAACATTCTGGATGACTCTCTTATCCCCCAAGGTCCTTGTCTGGGTGTGGGTTCCTGTGAGACACTGACGAACATTCTCTATGCTCACTCTTCAATGTACAGTAGTGCATTGCTGAGGTCTCTGAGTTTCTATCTTATACCCTCTTGCCTCCCTAGGACTCTCCTCAGAATAAACGGGAGCCAGGCTCTCAGCCCAAGACCCCCAGGTCTACCAGGAGGGACAGAAAATACATTAAAGAAATACTCTACTACATACCAGGTGCTATAGAGCGCAACGACCACACCCCCATCAGCATTTTTCTTGATATCTACCGAAACTATGTTACCACCTGGGAGGTGCTGGACCAGATGATGAGAATGTGAGTGACTACATCCAACAAGGGTTTGAGGAGGGCTCTGCTCTTTTCCAGGACTCTGTGGTCCCAGGACAATGATGATTGTACCCTGGCAGTGGTGGTCCTGGATCTGAGCTTGCAAAATGACATGGCCACATATGGGGTTGGGGGACTCTAATTTGTGTCTTTCCTTGGTCCCAGGTAGTGTCAAACACTGCCATCTCTTGTGCCTTGGGTAGAGCTCTTTTCCCATTTGTACAAAGGGTTCTGGATCCTATCTGATTTATATGGATTAATAGAACCAGACAAGGGTCCCTGGGGGACCACCTAAGAATCCCAGAACCAAGCAAGAGCCCTGGCAGGGAGCAGTGAGGCTTCCACTGATTGTGTGAATATCTCTGAAGACCCGTGAGCACAGCATGGACTTCAGAGCAGTACAGAGAGAGCCTAGGATCCATGCTCCCTTTCTAGATACCTCAGACTCAAGTATCTTCCTGTAGATCTATTAGTAGGTTGGAGAAACAAGGCCCTAATGGTGAAACCCTCCTGGAATGCCACAGGTATGGTACCTTCTGGCCAGACTCTGTATGGGATGAACAAATAAAGAGGTGAGTGGGCTTCAGATGAAAGCGAGGTAAGACTCCATCTGTTCAGGGAGGTGCAGGGGAAGAGGGAAATAAGGGCCTGGTTGTGCAGTGAGATGTGGTTGGGAAGAAGAGTGAAGGAAGGGCCTATCTGTACATTGTCAGGGGTGGGGGCAGTTTGTGCTGAGACTAAACACTTGCTCGGTGCCCTGCTTTGGGGATTCCCACTAGAGGATTGGTACATGAGACCTCACCTGCTGGTGGAGAAAATTGGGGGTCTCCAATGGGCTACTTAGTTCGGAGGAGCTGAGGGAAGGATGGAAGCTAAAGGGCCGTGGGAGAATCCATCCCCACTACAGCCCAGCCCCAACTGACCTCCAGGGGACAGACAGTGTGTGGAGCCCTCTGCACACAACCTGACCAATCCTTATACTCCTGACTACTATGCCCATCAGCAAAGAGACTGGCAGCCATTGCCTCGCCTGAGGGGACACACGGCGCTGCTGGTGAGGCAAAGCCAGGCTTCCAACTCCATCCTCCTCTTCCTTGCAGTGCGATATTCACTTTTCTATTGCACTGGCTTCAGAAATTTCCCCAGGATTTTTTCGAGTCAGCCCCGGTGAACATCCTGAAACACCTAAAGGTTTATGTGAAGCTCAATTCTAAAGATGGAGATACCCAAGCCAGGGAGTTTTTCTCAATGCTGGAGGACCTCGAGGCCAAAAATCTAAAGCCTGAGCAAGGTGAGGAGGACTGGGCCTGGGAAGATTGGTTTTCTGGTTTTCTGTGATGGGTTCCCAGGGAATTCTCCAGAGCTTTGGCCTGAAGCTAACGCGGGGCAGCAGTCAGGTAAGATGCCCCACTATGAGGAGAGGACTGGGGATTCTCTGACATGAAAAGTCCTCGTGTGAGCAGAAAGGCCATCTTGGGAAACTCACACCATCCTAGGCTGCATTCACTAAAATCCCATCTCCTTCTGCCTTTAGAATACAAAAGAGTTGTAGATGCCCAAGTGCAGGATGAATACAGGATGCAAGAGGATCTGTCTCTCAGTCCAGCTTCTGTGGCAGAGCCACAGGGAGGCCTGCAACCCCAGGAAGACCCTGAGCCCGAGGAAAGAACTCTTCTGGAACCCTTTGAGCCAGGAGTTGGTCCAGTGGAGCTTCCAACTTTAGATCACGCTCTGCCCACAGCAACTGCTACGCAGTCACCTGCAGATGTGTCTGCAGATGTGGCTGCAGGTGTGGCTGCAGATGTGGCTGCAGGTGTTTCAGTTTTCAAGTACATATGTCGATCTGCTGTTGTGCACTTAGGTGCACCAGAGGTTGTTTCCCCTCTGCCTGAGGTGGACATATAGCTCGGAAAATTATCTGCTGAATTGAACCCAGCAGTGGTTCCCGCCTGAGCTGTTCTTATTTCTTTAGAGAAAGTATCTCCTTTTATTTGTTGGATTTTTTTCTTTCATTTTGTTGGTCTCATTCTTTCATTTTTATTTATGTTTGGATATTAATAAAAATGATCTCTTTATTCATCTTAAATGAGATAGCTTTTGTCCCCAGGGGCATAATCTACTCATATCTACCTGTGGACTGCATCTCTGAGACAAACAGGTCAATCACAGGAAGGGAAACCTCGCAGGCCACCCTGGATCAGGGAAAGCAAGACATTGATGTGGCAGAAAATGGGCAAATACCAACACTGCTGAACAGTATAAAGTATGTGACTGTGACCTAGAGGTCTTGGGCTCAGCAGTGCTCTTAACAGTTAGGGACAGATTCTAGATGCGCCATATCAGGGCTCATGGACAGAGGTCTCTACTTTCTTCCCTGTCAAACTGCACAGTGGAAACATGCAGAGAAGAAAGTCAGTTTAATTATAGTGACGCTCACCATCCTTGCCATCCCTGAGTCCAGAGCTGTGCAGACAACCTGCACCATGTTTTAACAGATGGTTATCAAAAGAATTGCCAGGTTTTCCTACAATTCTCGGAGTGATCAACAAAAATCCAGGCTGACCCCATGGAAATTTGACCCATTTCGTCCTTGGGGAATGGGTTGCATGTAGTCTTACTGTTGTCTTGGTATAGGGAAGCCTCCCTGGGACAAAGCCAGGAGTCACCAGCAGAAATGGCTCACTCAGTCCTCATCCTGGACGTGTGCGGTGTCTGAAACCCTTTAGAGGACAATGGGTGATGTCTGGGACCCTTCAAGGGTCTAGGGCAACTCATGTGGCCTCTGATGATGGAGGACTCCCCCATACACCACATCACTGCCCACCTAGGTATTTGGCTTGTGGAAAGTTTATATATACCAGGCTAGTCCCTGTCTCATCAAGAATTGAGCTGTACATTTCATCTAGTTCCTGAGCTGGGGTGTCCAGTGACTCTGAGACCTGGAGTCCCAGGGCTGCTGTAGCCAGGTTTGGGAAAACCTCACACAGGCTGCAGGTTGACAACAGGCTTCCTGGGTGAACAATGGAGGCCTGTGCAGCACAGAGAGCAGAGAAGAAGCAGTAGTTAGAAGTGACGGTGGCAGGTGATCTAGCTGTCATCTGCACACCAGGAAAGGTGACCTAGTCCATGACCAATGTGTGGAGAGAATCCTGAGGAACATCATTAAAGCTGGTAAGCAAATCTAACAACGCTGCGAAGGAAACACCGCTGCACATGAACTGAAATGAACTGGCCACACAGCTGCACAGCAGCCATGCGCAGATGAGAGCATTGACTGGACACTTTGTGGACAGGAAAATAAGCAGGCACGGCCTTTGCACAGGCCAAGACTCTGCCTTGTCTCCTACTCTCTGCAGGGTTTGAAATATTTAAAGAAGTGTAAACAATGGGCAGCACATACAGCAGAAATTATAGCATATAGGTTAAAAAAGACATGCCAGTGTCTCCGATTAAAGGGCGATACCATTTGAAATTGGCAGCTTAGGGATCAATCTGCACATTCCACCTGAATACTGTGGACAACAGGGGAATGCTTAAGTGAATGTCCCTACGCAGGTCTGCGAGACCCAATAAATAGTACACATCAGGGATTGGGAGGTGCTGTCCATATGGCGCCTGCTGAGAAATTGTAGAGGCCTGAATTGTGATCCGCATCATTTACATAAAAAACTATTGTGATCATGGGCATTGGATACCCTATGTGCTGGTCTTTATTTTAGTTTTGGTTTTTTTGGTTTTTTTTTCCCCATCTATGATTGTGCTCTGTAAATATACTTGTTTCAAACACACAAAGACACACACATACACACACACACACACACAGATAAACACTCATACACATGCAAACACACATGACCAAGCACACATAAAAAATTTGGCTATTAAATACTGAATCACACAAACCACACACACCCCCAAAAATATTTTATTCTGGAGCCAAATATGAGTGTCCATTGCTTCTAAACTGCATATCCCCTCAACGTGGTAACGCTGAAGTTTTCATAGTACGTAAACAAGAAAAGTTAGAAATAAAGATACTTTTCAAGTGTATTGATGTAAATATCATCTGGTAGGCAAGTTAAAGAAAATAGGGGAATCTGGGGACTGGAGAGAGGGCTCAGCGGTTAATAGCACTGACTGTTCTACCTAAAGACTTGGGTTCAGTTCATCACACAAATGGTGGCTCATAACCTCCTGTCACTCCAACTCCAGGAGATTCAACGTACTCTTCTGACATTTCAGGGCACTACATACCTAAGATTCATCAACATACATGCAGGACAAAACACCCATACACATAAAATAAAAATAAAACTTATAACTTTTACTAATGCTTTGTGAGTCTCACATCTGGCACCCCAGACCTGTTCATCTCCCTGTGCCTAAATCCCCCCTCCAGTCTTGCAACATCCACCCTAAAATTAATGCAGAAACAAAAATGCATAAACCGAAAAATAGAAAACATCTCATTGTAGAAGCTGTAGAGTGTCCCTGTGTGTCCCACAGTATACCTGCTGTCCATAGATCTTCACTTGTCAATGTTCATTGCAATGAGTCATTGTCTGACTCAAGGACTCTGGTTTCTGTGAAACCATCAATATTGGATCTTCCCAAGGACTCCTCCTGGTTATCCTGTTGTTGCCCTGTGTCACAGATATCCCGCAGCTTTGGATTGGCAGGACCAACCCTTTCACACTCCACAGCAGTTGACAGATGATAGCGATGTGGAGGTGGACCAACTTAAAGTCCTGAATCTGGGCCGGGGGGGCATCTGAGCTGCTCACCACCAGAGTGAGCTCTTCATCCCTGCTGTGCCTAGGCCACCCAAAGCTGCCATCAGCAGGGGGCTGGTCAGCTCTCCAGTTCTCATGCCTTGGGACCAACTCACCCCCACCCATGCCTCCAGAGCCAGCTCCACTGTGTTGCCCAGGAGAGGTGTAGAGTCTCTTCTGCCGAGGGGCTACAGTCAGTGAAAGACAAGGCTATCTCCTCCACATTCATGATTTCAGGGACAGTTCTCCTGACCAAATAATCTTCACGGAAAAGGTCAGGTCACTGAGAAGACCCTAAGAAGAAAATGCTTTTTCCAGGGATGATTGTGGTACACAGAGGATGGTTTGGAAACTTCTGCCTGCCTTCTCAAAACGGCAGGTTACCCTGAAGCCAGGGTCCCAGGACAGTGTAGAGGACAGTGTAGAGTTTATGGACACCACTGTGTCCCATCGTACACATGGAAGACAGAATGACAATGATTGGCAGTATTGGTAACCCCATGAGAAAGTCTTTGAGGAGGCACTCACACTGGAGGACCTCAGGAAGTGATCTCACTTGCTTAAGAATCCAGTGGAAAGTCATAATGCTGGTTTCCAGGCAACCAGAGGCCAACACTTGCCTTACCTGACTTACTTGTCTGGAGGCGTTGGAGAAAGAAGGATGTTCTTCTCCTGCTTTCAGTCTTCCCGTGGCTCCGGCCACAAAAAAGCCAAGAGTAGTTGCCTTGGCCGCCTGTGGAGACGCTGTATTGGGCCTCTTACACACTGCTGGCACAGTTCCCACAGGGATCCCCAGGTATCAAGGGCCATCCTGTAGCGGGGAACATTCTGGATGACTCTCTTATCCCCCAAGGTCCTTGTCTGGGTGTGGGTTCCTGTGAGACACTGACGAACATTCTTTATGCTCACTCTTCAATGTACAGTAGTGCATTGCTGAGGTCTCTGAGTTTCTATCTTTATACCCTCTTGCCTCCCTAGGACTCTCCTCAGAATAAACGGGAGCCAGGCTCTCAGCCCAAGACCCCCAGGTCTACCAGGAGGGACAGAAAATGCATTAAAGAAATACTCTACTACATACCAGGTGCTATAGAGCGCAACGACCACACCCCCATCAGCATTTTTCTTGATATCTACCGAAACTATGTTACCACCTGGGAGGTGCTGGACCAGATGATGAGAATGTGAGTGACTACATCCAACAAGGGTTTGAGGAGGGCTCTGCTCTTTTCCAGGACTCTGTGGTCCCAGGACAATGATGATTGTACCCTGGCAGTGGTGGTCCTGGATCTGAGCTTGCAAAATGACATGGCCACATATGGGGTTGGGGGACTCTAATTTGTGTCTTTCCTTGGTCCCAGGTAGTGTCAAACACTGCCATCTCTTGTGCCTTGGGTAGAGCTCTTTTCCCATTTGTACAAAGGGTTCTGGATCCTATCTGATTTATATGGATTAATAGAACCAGACAAGGGTCCCTGGGGGACCACCTAAGAATCCCAGAACCAAGCAAGAGCCCTGGCAGGGAGCAGTGAGGCTTCCACTGATTGTGTGAATATCTCTGAAGACCCGTGAGCACAGCATGGACTTCAGAGCAGTACAGAGAGAGCCTAGGATCCATGCTCCCTTTCTAGATACCTCAGACTCAAGTATCTTCCTGTAGATCTATTAGTAGGTTGGAGAAACAAGGCCCTAATGGTGAAACCCTCCTGGAATGCCACAGGTATGGTACCTTCTGGCCAGACTCTGTATGGGATGAACAAATAAAGAGGTGAGTGGGCTTCAGATGAAAGCGAGGTAAGACTCCATCTGTTCAGGGAGGTGCAGGGGAAGAGGGAAATAAGGGCCTGGTTGTGCAGTGAGATGTGGTTGGGAAGAAGAGTGAAGGAAGGGCCTATCTGTACATTGTCAGGGGTGGGGGCAGTTTGTGCTGAGACTAAACACTTGCTCGGTGCCCTGCTTTGGGGATTCCCACTAGAGGATTGGTACATGAGACCTCACCTGCTGGTGGAGAAAATTGGGGGTCTCCAATGGGCTACTTAGTTCGGAGGAGCTGAGGGAAGGATGGAAGCTAAAGGGCCGTGGGAGAATCCATCCCCACTACAGCCCAGCCCCAACTGACCTCCAGGGGACAGACAGTGTGTGGAGCCCTCTGCACACAACCTGACCAATCCTTATACTCCTGACTACTATGCCCATCAGCAAAGAGACTGGCAGCCATTGCCTCGCCTGAGGGGACACACGGCGCTGCTGGTGAGGCAAAGCCAGGCTTCCAACTCCATCCTCCTCTTCCTTGCAGTGCGATATTCACTTTTCTATTGCACTGGCTTCAGAAATTTCCCCAGGATTTTTTCGAGTCAGCCCCGGTGAACATCCTGAAACACCTAAAGGTTTATGTGAAGCTCAATTCTAAAGATGGAGATACCCAAGCCAGGGAGCTTTTCTCAATGCTGGAGGACCTCGAGGCCAAAAATCTAAAGCCTGAGCAAGGTGAGGAGGACTGGGCCTGGGAAGATTGGTTTTCTGGTTTTCTGTGATGGGTTCCCAGGGAATTCTCCAGAGCTTTGGCCTGAAGCTAACGCGGGGCAGCAGTCAGGTAAGATGCCCCACTATGAGGAGAGGACTGGGGATTCTCTGACATGAAAAGTCCTCGTGTGAGCAGAAAGGCCATCTTGGGAAACTCACACCATCCTAGGCTGCATTCACTAAAATCCCATCTCCTTCTGCCTTTAGAATACAAAAGAGTTGTAGATGCCCAAGTGCAGGATGAATACAGGATGCAAGAGGATCTGTCTCTCAGTCCAGCTTCTGTGGCAGAGCCACAGGGAGGTCTGCAACCCCAGGAAGACCCTGAGCCCGAGGAAAGAACTCTTCTGGAACCCTTTGAGCCAGGAGTTGGTCCAGTGGAGCTTCCAACTTTAGATCACGCTCTGCCCACAGCAACTGCTACGCAGTCACCTGCAGATGTGTCTGCAGATGTGGCTGCAGGTGTGGCTGCAGATGTGGCTGCAGGTGTTTCAGTTTTCAAGTACATATGTCGATCTGCTGTTGTGCACTTAGGTGCACCAGAGGTTGTTTCCCCTCTGCCTGAGGTGGACATATAGCTCGGAAAATTATCTGCTGAATAGAACCCAGCAGTGGTTCCCGCCTGAGCTGTTCTTATTTCTTTAGAGAAAGTATCTCCTTTTATTTGTTGGATTTTTTTCTTTCATTTTGTTGGTCTCATTCTTTCATTTTTATTTATGTTTGGATATTAATAAAAATGATCTCTTTATTCATCTTAAATGATATAGCTTTTGTCCCCAGGGGCATAATCTACTCATATCTACCTGTGGACTGCATCTCTGAGACAAACAGGTCAATCACAGGAAGGGAAACCTCGCAGGCCACCCTGGATCAGGGAAAGCAAGACATTGATGTGGCAGAAAATGGGCAAATACCAACACTGCTGAACAGTATAAAGTATGTGACTGTGACCTAGAGGTCTTGGGCTCAGCAGTGCTCTTAACAGTTAGGGACAGATTCTAGATGCGCCATATCAGGGCTCATGGACAGAGGTCTCTACTTTCTTCCCTGTCAAACTGCACAGTGGAAACATGCAGAGAAGAAAGTCAGTTTAATTATAGTGACGCTCACCATCCTTGCCATCCCTGAGTCCAGAGCTGTGCAGACAACCTGCACCGTGTTTTAACAGATGGTTATCAAAAGAATTGCCAGGTTTTCCTACAATTCTCGGACTGATCAACAAAAACCCAGGCTGACCCCATGGAAATTTGACCCATTTCGTCCTTGGGGAATGGGTTGCATGTAGTCTTACTGTTGTCTTGGTATAGGGAAGCCTCCCTGGGACAAAGCCAGGAGTCACCAGCAGAAATGGCTCACTCAGTCCTCATCCTGGACGTGTGCGGTGTCTGAAACCCTTTAGAGGACAATGGGTGATGTCTGGGACCCTTCAAGGGTCTAGGGCAACTCATGTGGCCTCTGATGATGGAGGACTCCCCCATACACCACATCACTGCCCACCTAGGTATTTGGCTTGTGGAAAGTTTATATATACCAGGCTAGTCCCTGTCTCATCAAGAATTGAGCTGTACATTTCATCTAGTTCCTGAGCTGGGGTGTCCAGTGACTCTGAGACCTGGAGTCCCAGGGCTGCTGTAGCCAGGTTTGGGAAAACCTCACACAGGCTGCAGGTTGACAACAGGCTTCCTGGGTGAACAATGGAGGCCTGTGCAGCACAGAGAGCAGAGAAGAAGCAGTAGTTAGAAGTGACGGTGGCAGGTGATCTAGCTGTCATCTGCACACCAGGAAAGGTGACCTAGTCCATGACCAATGTGTGCAGAGAATCCTGAGGAACATCATTAAAGCTGGTAAGCAAATCTAACAATGCTGCGAAGGAAACACCGCTGCACATGAACTGAAATGAACTGGCCACACAGCTGCACAGCAGCCATGCGCAGATGAGAGCATTGACTGGACACTTTGTGGACAGGAAAATAAGCAGGCACGGCCTTTGCACAGGCCAAGACTCTGCCTTGTCTCCTACTCTCTGCAGGGTTTGAAATATTTAAAGAAGTGTAAACAATGGGCAGCACATACAGCAGAAATTATAGCATATAGGTTAAAAAAGACATGCCAGTGTCTCCGATTAAAGGGCGATACCATTTGAAATTGGCAGCTTAGGGATCAATCTGCACATTCCACCTGAATACTGTGGACAACAGGGGAATGCTTAAGTGAATGTCCCTACGCAGGTCTGCGAGACCCAATAAATAGTACACATCAGGGATTGGGAGGTGCTGTCCATATGGCGCCTGCTGAGAAATTGTAGAGGCCTGAATTGTGATCCGCATCATTTACATAAAAAACTATTGTGATCATGGGCATTGGATACCCTATGTGCTGGTCTTTATTTTAGTTTTGGTTTTTTTGGTTTGTTTTTCCCCATCTATGATTGTGCTCTGTAAATATACTTGTTTCAAACACACAAAGACACACACATACACACACACACACACACACAGATAAACACTCATACACATGCAAACACACATGACCAAGCACACATAAAAAATTTGGCTATTAAATACTGAATCACACAAACCACACACACCCCCAAAAATATTTTATTCTGGAGCCAAATATGAGTGTCCATTGCTTCTAAACTGCATATCCCCTCAACGTGGTAACGCTGAAGTTTTCATAGTACGTAAACAAGAAAAGTTAGAAATAAAGATACTTTTCAAGTGTATTGATGTAAATATCATCTGGTAGGCAAGTTAAAGAAAATAGGGGAATCTGGGGACTGGAGAGAGGGCTCAGCGGTTAATAGCACTGACTGTTCTACCTAAAGACTTGGGTTCAGTTCATCACACAAATGGTGGCTCATAACCTCCTGTCACTCCAACTCCAGGAGATTCAACGTACTCTTCTGACATTTCAGGGTACTACATACCTAAGATTCATCAACATACATGCAGGACAAAACACCCATACACATAAAATAAAAATAAAACTTACAACTTTTACTAATGCTTTGTGAGTCTCACATCTGGCACCCCAGACCTGTTCATCTCCCTGTGCCTAAATCCCCCCTCCAGTCTTGCAACATCCACCCTAAAATTAATGCAGAAACAAAAATGCATAAACCGAAAAATAGAAAACATCTCATTGTAGAAGCTGTAGAGTGTCCCTGTGTGTCCCACAGTATACCTGCTGTCCATAGATCTTCACTTGTCAATGTTCATTGCAATGAGTCATTGTCTGACTCAAGGACTCTGGTTTCTGTGAAACCATCAATATTGGATCTTCCCAAGGACTCCTCCTGGTTATCCTGTTGTTGCCCTGTGTCACAGATATCCCGCAGCTTTGGATTGGCAGGACCAACCCTTTCACACTCCACAGCAGTTGACAGATGATAGCGATGTGGAGGTGGACCAACTTAAAGTCCTGAATCTGGGCCGGGGGGGGCATCTGAGCTGCTCACCACCAGAGTGAGCTCTTCATCCCTGCTGTGCCTAGGCCACCCAAAGCTGCCATCAGCAGGGGGCTGGTCAGCTCTCCAGTTCTCATGCCTTGGGACCAACTCACCCCCACCCATGCCTCCAGAGCCAGCTCCACTGTGTTGCCCAGGAGAGGTGTAGAGTCTCTTCTGCCGAGGGGCTACAGTCAGTGAAAGACAAGGCTATCTCCTCCACATTCATGATTTCAGGGACAGTTCTCCTGACCAAATAATCTTCACGGAAAAGGTCAGGTCACTGAGAAGACCCTAAGAAGAAAATGCTTTTTCCAGGGATGATTGTGGTACACAGAGGATGGTTTGGAAACTTCTGCCTGCCTTCTCAAAACGGCAGGTTACCCTGAAGCCAGGGTCCCAGGACAGTGTAGAGGACAGTGTAGAGTTTATGGACACCACTGTGTCCCATCGTACACATGGAAGACAGAATGACAATGATTGGCAGTATTGGTAACCCCATGAGAAAGTCTTTGAGGAGGCACTCACACTGGAGGACCTCAGGAAGTGATCTCACTTGCTTAAGAATCCAGTGGAAAGTCATAATGCTGGTTTCCAGGCAACCAGAGGCCAACACTTGCCTTACCTGACTTACTTGTCTGGAGGCGTTGGAGAAAGAAGGATGTTCTTCTCCTGCTTTCAGTCTTCCCGTGGCTCCGGCCACAAAAAAGCCAAGAGTAGTTGCCTTGGCCGCCTGTGGAGACGCTGTATTGGGCCTCTTACACACTGCTGGCACAGTTCCCACAGGGATCCCCAGGTATCAAGGGCCATCCTGTAGCGGGGAACATTCTGGATGACTCTCTTATCCCCCAAGGTCCTTGTCTGGGTGTGGGTTCCTGTGAGACACTGACGAACATTCTCTATGCTCACTCTTCAATGTACAGTAGTGCATTGCTGAGGTCTCTGAGTTTCTATCTTTATACCCTCTTGCCTCCCTAGGACTCTCCTCAGAATAAACGGGAGCCAGGCTCTCAGCCCAAGACCCCCAGGTCTACCAGGAGGGACAGAAAATGCATTAAAGAAATACTCTACTACATACCAGGTGCTATAGAGCGCAACGACCACACCCCCATCAGCATTTTTCTTGTTATCTACCGAAACTATGTTACCACCTGGGAGGTGCTGGACCAGATGATGAGAATGTGAGTGACTACATCCAACAAGGGTTTGAGGAGGGCTCTGCTCTTTTCCAGGACTCTGTGGTCCCAGGACAATGATGATTGTACCCTGGCAGTGGTGGTCCTGGATCTGAGCTTGCAAAATGATATGGCCACATATGGGGTTGGGGGACTCTAATTTGTGTCTTTCCTTGGTCCCAGGTAGTGTCAAACACTGCCATCTCTTGTGCCTTGGGCAGAGCTCTTTTCCCATTTGTATAAAGGGTTCTGGATCCTATCTGATTTATATGGATTAATAGAACCAGACAAGGGTCCCTGGGGGACCACCTAAGAATCCCAGAACCAAGCAAGAGCCCTG
Organism: Tokudaia tokunoshimensis; assembly: GCA_036184795.1. Lineage (NCBI taxonomy): Eukaryota > Metazoa > Chordata > Mammalia > Rodentia > Muridae > Tokudaia > Tokudaia tokunoshimensis. The sequence continues at coordinate 35,491,813 of BTHU01000006.1, read as the reverse complement.
GCAGGGAGCAGTGAGGCTTCCACTGATTGTGTGAATATCTCTGAAGACCCGTGAGCACAGCATGGACTTCAGAGCAGTACAGAGAGAGCCTAGGATCCATGCTCCCTTTCTAGATACCTCAGACTCAAGTATCTTCCTGTAGATCTATTAGTAGGTTGGAGAAACAAGGCCCTAATGGTGAAACCCTCCTGGAATGCCACAGGTATGGTACCTTCTGGCCAGACTCTGTATGGGATGAACAAATAAAGAGGTGAGTGGGCTTCAGATGAAAGCGAGGTAAGACTCCATCTGTTCAGGGAGGTGCAGGGGAAGAGGGAAATAAGGGCCTGGTTGTGCAGTGAGATGTGGTTGGGAAGAAGAGTGAAGGAAGGGCCTATCTGTACATTGTCAGGGGTGGGGGCAGTTTGTGCTGAGACTAAACACTTGCTCGGTGCCCTGCTTTGGGGATTCCCACTAGAGGATTGGTACATGAGACCTCACCTGCTGGTGGAGAAAATTGGGGGTCTCCAATGGGCTACTTAGTTCGGAGGAGCTGAGGGAAGGATGGAAGCTAAAGGGCCGTGGGAGAATCAATCCCCACTACAGCCCAGCCCCAACTGACCTCCAGGGGACAGACAGTGTGTGGAGCCCTCTGCACACAACCTGACCAATCCTTATACTCCTGACTACTATGCCCATCAGCAAAGAGACTGGCAGCCATTGCCTCGCCTGAGGGGACACACGGCGCTGCTGGTGAGGCAAAGCCAGGCTTCCAACTCCATCCTCCTCTTCCTTGCAGTGCGATATTCACTTTTCTATTGCACTGGCTTCAGAAATTTCCCCAGGATTTTTTCGAGTCAGCCCCGGTGAACATCCTGAAACACCTAAAGGTTTATGTGAAGCTCAATTCTAAAGATGGAGATACCCAAGCCAGGGAGCTTTTCTCAATGCTGGAGGACCTCGAGGCCAAAAATCTAAAGCCTGAGCAAGGTGAGGAGGACTGGGCCTGGGAAGATTGGTTTTCTGGTTTTCTGTGATGGGTTCCCAGGGAATTCTCCAGAGCTTTGGCCTGAAGCTAACGCGGGGCAGCAGTCAGGTAAGATGCCCCACTATGAGGAGAGGACTGGGGATTCTCTGACATGAAAAGTCCTCGTGTGAGCAGGAAGGCCATCTTGGGAAACTCACACCATCCTAGGCTGCATTCACTAAAATCCCATCTCCTTCTGCCTTTAGAATACAAAAGAGTTGTAGATGCCCAAGTGCAGGATGAATACAGGATGCAAGAGGATCTGTCTCTCAGTCCAGCTTCTGTGGCAGAGCCACAGGGAGGCCTGCAACCCCAGGAAGACCCTGAGCCCGAGGAACGAACTCTTCTGGAACCCTTTGAGCCAGGAGTTGGTCCAGTGGAGCTTCCAACTTTAGATCACGCTCTGCCCACAGCAACTGCTACGCAGTCACCTGCAGATGTGTCTGCAGATGTGGCTGCAGGTGTGGCTGCAGATGTGGCTGCAGGTGTTTCAGTTTTCAAGTACATATGTCGATCTGCTGTTGTGCACTTAGGTGCACCAGAGGTTGTTTCCCCTCTGCCTGAGGTGGACATATAGCTCGGAAAATTATCTGCTGAATTGAACCCAGCAGTGGTTCCCGCCTGAGCTGTTCTTATTTCTTTAGAGAAAGTATCTCCTTTTATTTGTTGGATTTTTTTCTTTCATTTTGTTGGTCTCATTCTTTCATTTTTATGTATGTTTGGATATTAATAAAAATGATCTCTTTATTCATCTTAAATGAGATAGCTTTTGTCCCCAGGGGCATAATCTACTCATATCTACCTGTGGACTGCATCTCTGAGACAAACAGGTCAATCACAGGAAGGGAAACCTCGCAGGCCACCCTGGATCAGGGAAAGCAAGACATTGATGTGGCAGAAAATGGGCAAATACCAACACTGCTGAACAGTATAAAGTATGTGACTGTGACCTAGAGGTCTTGGGCTCAGCAGTGCTCTTAACAGTTAGGGACAGATTCTAGATGCGCCATATCAGGGCTCATGGACAGAGGTCTCTACTTTCTTCCCTGTCAAACTGCACAGTGGAAACATGCAGAGAAGAAAGTCAGTTTAATTATAGTGACACTCACCATCCTTGCCATCCCTGAGTCCAGAGCTGTGCAGACAACCTGCACCATGTTTTAACAGATGGTTATCAAAAGAATTGCCAGGTTTTCCTACAATTCTCGGACTGATCAACAAAAATCCAGGCTGACCCCATGGACATTTGACGCATTTCGTCCTTGGGGAATGGGTTGCATGTAGTCTTACTGTTGTCTTGGTATAGGGAAGCCTCTCTGGGACAAAGCCAGGAGTCACCAGCAGAAATGGCTCACTCAGTCCTCATCCTGGACGTGTGCGGTGTCTGAAACCCTTTAGAGGACAATGAGTGATGTCTGGGACCCTTCCAGGGTCTAGGGCAACTCATGTGGCCTCTGATGATGGAGGACTCCCCCATACACCACATCACTGCCCACCTAGGTATTTGGCTTGTGGAAAGTTTATATACACCAGGCTAGTCCCTGTCTCATCAAGAATTGAGCTGTACATTTCATCTAGTTCCTGAGCTGGGGTGTCCAGTGACTCTGAGACCTGGAGTCCCAGGGCTGCTGTAGCCAGGTTTGGGAAAACCTCACACAGGCTGCAGGTTGACAACAGGCTTCCTGGGTGAACAATGGAGGCCTGTGCAGCACAGAGAGCAGAGAAGAAGCAGTAGTTAGAAGTGACGGTGGCAGGTGATCTAGCTGTCATCTGCACACCAGGAAAGGTGACCTAGTCCATGACCAATGTGTGCAGAGAATCCTGAGGAACATCATTAAAGCTGGTAAGCAAATCTAACAACGCTGCGAAGGAAACACCGCTGCACATGAACTGAAATGAACTGGCCACACAGCTGCACAGCAGCCATGCGCAGATGAGAGCATTGACTGGACACTTTGTGGACAGGAAAATAAGCAGGCACGGCCTTTGCACAGGCCAAGACTCTGCCTTGTCTCCTACTCTCTGCAGGGTTTGAAATATTTAAAGAAGTGTAAACAATGGGCAGCACATACAGCAGAAATTATAGCATTTAGGTTAAAAAAGACATGCCAGTGTCTCCGATTAAAGGGCGATACCATTTGAAATTGGCAGCTTAGGGATCAATCTGCACATTCCACCTGAATACTGTGGACAACAGGGGAATGCTTAAGTGAGTTCCCTACGCAGGTCTGCGAGACCCAATAAATAGTACACATCAGGGATTGGGAGGTGCTGTCCATATGGCGCCTGCTGAGAAATTGTAGAGGCCTGAATTGTGATCCGCATCATTTACATAAAAAACTACTGTGATCATGGGCATTGGATACCCTATGTGCTGGTCTTTATTTTAGTTTTGGTTTTTTTGGTTTTTTTTTCCCCATCTATGATTGTGCTCTGTAAATATACTTGTTTCAAACACACAAAGACACACACATACACACACACACACACACACAGATAAACACTCATACACATGCAAACACACATGACCAAGCACACATAAAAAATTTGGCTATTAAATACTGAATGAAAATGATCTCTTTATTCATCTTAAATGATATAGCTTTTTCCCCAGGGGCATAATCTACTCATATGTACATTTTGAAAGGGCTCTAGCAGGACTGAGCATGTCAAACCTGGCTCTGGCCAGCCTTGCTCTTCTCCCCAATTCCCTCTGCCATGCTAAAAAACCCCCTAGAATGCATTGCTAAAGCTAGCCCCCAAGATCTGTTCCCTATTTGACCACGTCCCTCCTGAGATTGACTACCAATGTCAAGCTGTCAAAGTACTAAAGTCCAGGAATGAAAAGCTCCCTTTGGCTGCCCTTATAAACATATCCAGTCAAAATTAAACACCTACTCCTAACCCGGAGTTTTGAATTTCACCTTTTAAACTGCCATTTTCCTATGGATCAAGTCTTTCTCCTCTCTGTGCAGAGACAGTCCTTGTCCCTCTGGGGAAAACACCCCTCCCCCCTCTGCCTTGTTCCCCTCCCTTTCTCCCTCCTCTTCTGTGCAGGATTTTCCCAATATGTGTTTTTCTTTTATGTATTTTGCTTTTTAAAAATTATTTTTATCTTTATGCATATGAGTGCTATGTGTACCATGTGTGCACAGTGCCTACCAAGGCCAGCAGAAAGCATCGGATGTCATGGGATTGGACTTACAGATGCTTGTCAACCACTCAGTGTGGGTTTGATTGACTGGTGAGACATCTTCTAGTCTCATGGAGAAATCAATGAATTTTATAAACAGGGACACATTGGAAAAAGGACAACTCTATTTCTTTTTTTTTTTAATTGTCCATTTCCTCGAGATTTTCTAGTTGTGTTGAATACAGGCTTTTGTAGTAGGATCTGTTGATTTTTTTGAATTTCCTCAGTTTCTGTTGTTATCTCTCCCTTTTCGTTTCTGATTTTGTTAATTTGGATACAGTCTCTGTGCCCTCTGGTTAGTCTGGCTAAGGGCTTATCTATCTTGTTGATTTTCTCAAAGAACCAACTCCTTGTTTTGTTGATTCTTTGTATGGTTTTATTTGTTTCTACTTGATTGATTTCAGCCCTGAGTTTGATGATTTCCTGCCTTCTACTCCTCTTTGGTGTATTTGCTTCTTTTTGTTCCAGGGCTTTCAGGTGTGCCATTAAGCTGTTAGTGTATGCTGTCTCCCGTTTCTTTTTGGCGGCACTCAGGGCTATGAATTTTTCTCTTAGCCCTGCTTTCATTGTGTCCCATAAATTAGGGTATGTTGTGCCTTCATTTTCATTAACTTTCAAGAAGTCTTTGATTTCTTTCTTTATTTCCACCTTGACCAAGTTATCATTGAGTAGAGCATTGTTCAGCCTCCATGTGTATGTGGGTTTTCTGTTGTTTTTGTTGCCATTGAAGACCACCCTTATTCCATAGTGATCTGATAGGAGGCATGGGATTGGTTCGATCTTCTTATATCTGTTAAAGTCTGATTTGTGACCAACGATATGGTCGATTTTGGAGAAGGTACCATGAGGTGCTGAGAAGAAAGTGTATTCTTTAGCTCTAGGATGAAATGTTCTATATATATATATCTGTTAGTTCCATTTGGTCCAAGGCTTCAATTAGATTCACTGTGTCCCTGTTTAGTTTCTGCTTTCCTGAACGATCAATTTCAGAGAGCGGGGTGTTGAAGTCACCCACTATTATTGTGTGAGGTGCGATGTGTGCTTTGAGCTTTAGTAAAGTTTCTTTTATGAATGAGGATGCCCTTGCATTTGGAGCATAGATATTCAGAATTCAGAGTTCTTTTTGGTGGATTTTTCCCTTGATCAGTATGTAGTGTCCTTCTGTGTCTTTTTTGATGACTTTAGGTTGGAAGTCAATTTTATCTGATATTAGGATGGCTAGTCCGGCTCGTTTCTTGGCACCATTTACTTGTAAAATTGTTTTCCAGCCTTTTACTCTGAGGTAGTGTTTGTCTTTGTCACTGAGGTGCATTTCCTGCATGCAGCAAAATGCTGGGTCCTGTTTATGTATCCAGTCTGTTAGTCTATGTCTTTTTATTGGGGAATTGAGAACATTGATATTAAGAAAGATTAAGGAATAGTGATTATTGCCACCTGCCTTTCTTGACGCTATCTTTATGTTTGAGTGGTTATCTACTTTTGGGTTTGATGCAAGAAGGTTACTATCTCATTTTTTCCAGGGTGTTGTTTCTCTCCTTGTATTGGCAGTTTCCACCTATTATCCTTTGCAGGGCTGGGTTTGTGGAAAGATATTGTGAAAATTTGGTTTTATCATGGAATATCTTGGTCTCTCCATCTATGGTGATTGAGAGTTTTGCTGGGTAGAGTAGTCTAGGCTGGCATTTGTGCTCTCTTAGTGTCTGCATGAGATCTTCCCAGGATTTTGTGGCTTTCATAGTCTCTGGTGAGAAGTCTGATGTGATTCAGATAGGTCTTCCTTTGTATGTTACTTGGCCCTTTTCTCTCACTGCTTTTAATATTCTTTCTTTGTTTAACACATTTGATGTTTTGATTATAATGTGACGGGAGGTATTTCTGTTCTGGTCCAGTCTGTTTGGAGTTCTGTAGGCTTCTTGTACGTTCATCGGCATCTCTCTCTCTTTAGGTTAGGGAAGTTTTCTTCCATAATTTTGTTGAAGATGTTTACTGGCCCTTTAAGTTGCAAATCTTCACTCTCATCTATACCTATAATCCTTAGGTTTGGTCTTCTCATTGTGTCCTGGATTTCCTGGATGTTTTGGGTTACACGTTTTTTGCATTTTGCATTTTCTTTGACTGTTGAGTCAATGCTTTCTATGGTATCTTCAGCACCTGAGATTCTTTGTTCCATCTCTTGTATTCTACTGTTGATGTTTGCATCTATGACTCCTGATTTCTTCCCAAGGTTTTCTATCTCCAAAGTTGTCTCCCTTTGTGATTTCTTAGATGTTTCTACTTCCATTTTTAGATCCTGGATGGATTTGCTGAGATCCTTCACTTGTTTGTTTGTATTTTCCTGTATTTCTTTAAGGTTTTTTGCATTTCCTCTTTCAGCATTTCTGCCTGTTGAACCCACGTTCTCCTGTATTTCTCTAAGCGATTTTTGTGTTTCCTCCTCATGGGCTTCCATCTGTTGATCCTTAGTCTCCTGCATTTCTTTAAGCAATTTTCTTGTTTCCTTTGTAAGGGCATCTACCCGTTGATTCATTTCTTTAAGCACTTTTTGTGTTGCCTCCCTATGGGCATCCGTCTGTTGACTCATATTCTTCTGCATTTCTTTATGCAATTTTTGTGATTCCTTTGAAAGTGCATCTAACCATTGATTCATTTCTTTAAGCGATTTTTGTGTTGTCTCCTTGTGGGCCTCCATCTGTTGATCCATGTTCTCCTGAATTTCTCTAAGCGATTTTTCTGTTTCCTTTGTAAGGGCTTCTAACACTTGATTCATGGTCTCCTGTAATTCTTTATGAGATTTATTTGTGTCCTTCTTGTGATCCTCTAATAGCATCATGAGAAGTGATTTTAAATCCAGATCTTGTCTTTCCGGTGTGATGGGGTATCCAGGATTTGCTGCTGTTGGAGAATTGGGTTGGGATGGTGCCATATTACTTTGATTTCTGTTAACAACGTTCCTACGTTTGTCTTTTGCCATCTGGTTACCTCTGGTGTTAGTTGGTCCTGCTGTCACTGGCTATTGATCCTGTTCTCAGCTGATCCTTGGTTCCTGTGTCGACAACTCTATTTCATTGCTATGAATTTTCTTCTAACTTCCAAAACTATATTTTGGGCCACAGGGAACTCTTCTAATGCTCCTTTATGATAAAAGCCTGGAAGAAAAGGAACAATACAAACTTCTTCTACCCCATGAAGAAAATCTACACAAACACCTCAACCGACTTCATATGTGATGGGAAACGCCTAAACCGGTAGACGTTCAGAAGTCTACTCTGACTACTGGCATCCAGTCGCGTCCTAGTAGAGCCGGCTAGTGCAGTAAGGGAAGAGCATTTCACTGAAGCCATAGGATGGTAAAGCAGTGAACAGAAGGTCTCACCATGTTGTCCATGCAGAGCACACCAAAGCATCCACTGAATGAATGAATGGGACAAAGAAGTGAATTTGAAAACCTCATAGAGCACAATGACAGCACAGGATTCAGCTGCATTTGTACACAATGGTGACAGTAAGTGTGGAAATAGTAAGAAAATGATGTCATAGCAATGACTAGAACCTAAACTCTTAAAGCATGAATGAACAGACTAAAAATCATTAAGTCATATGGTAAACACTGATCAGAAGAGACAACAAAATAAAAAGTTCTCCCCTATGTTTATTTCAATTTTGATCAGAAATCTCCCTGAGTCTTTAAATTCCAAGTTATTCATAGTTAGGATAGAAAAGCAAAGGTTCAAGAACCAACCAAACAGTTCTATGAAAAAAAAGTAGAATTAAGCACAGGTGGGCTCACTTGGAGGGGATTTCCCCTAGCTATTTGATTGACTGATAAAGACAACAGGGAGCCAATCACTGGGTGAAGATAAGGAGGCAAGAAGGAGGAATGAGCTGAGGAAGGAGAGAGAGAGATCAAAAATAAATTAATAAACCAGAAAAACCAATCAATTGCTTATATTTTTCACAGGTTTTTCAAGGCCTTTGTCTATTTCTGAATTATCTTATCTAAGTTGGTTTAACTACCCATTGTTGAGGTATTTGAAATGAGCACTTTCTAAGGAACTGCTTTAATAACCTATGTCTCCATGACTAGCAATGGGTTCAGTTGCGTGTCTTAAATTTATGTTTTGCACAAGTTTATAGAGTTCATTGTAAGTAATGCTAACAAAACAGGGAGTGCTATTTTATGAATATGTAAAACTCTTCATTATACCTGGACTCCCAACATACAAGATGGCCAGTGAAGTGTGAAGTGGAAATTTCTGGTTTCTGTGGAGATTAAGTTGTGTCATGTGATATTATTTTTCTGGATACTGTCTTATGAGAGGATATTTTTGCTGAGGCAGACTTGGGAGGCAGGATGTTTTGCTAACAACAGACACAGGATGTTTTTCTGGAAGCTATCTGCACAAAGGGCATGTGATATTTTGCTAGGGAAGATGCTTGACAGAACACATGATGTTTGGAAAGACTGTAACTATAACCCAACTGACAGTGGACAATGCTGTGGCATTGATTCACTTTGCCTTCTTTGCTGATCACCTTTTGCCATAGCTTCAGAGCAAAAAACACATCAAAGAACTTTGTGTGATATTCCAGAGGCTTCTTGCTACTTCCAAGGACTCAGGCTGATTGGCAGAGCCTCTGGATCAGTCCAGAAGAAAACATGAGGCTGTGCCATGAGCTACCTCGGTTGATTCATGGGAACTCAACTGTTGATATCCTGACACTGATGATACATATTGCCCCAAAAAACTTTTTCTAAACAGGTCCAGATTTCCCTCCCTAAAATTTCTTTCTCCTACCCTTGGTGGGTGATGGCCTAGAATGGAAGTTAAAGCATTTAAGAACCCATATTGAAGTAGATTTTGAAAGTTCGAAGGCTACAGAAGTTTTCTGAACATTTCTGCTATTCTTCATCAATGCCATCAGAGAGAAAACTGCCATTCTGGTTGTCCTATACATATCTACTCTCCTATGCAAGGTAGTATTTTGCTATTATGTATATAAGATACAATATTTACTTTAAAAATTCTGCCTGCCACCAGCAGTAAATGTGTAAGATGTCCCAAATGCACCATGAATCTCTAAGCCGAGGTAACCTAGCATGCCCTAGCAATGTGCACTCAAGAAGGATCTATAAAAAATTGAAAGGTCCTGGACACCTAAGGAGGGCACCTGCGGTTTACTGTGTTTGCTCTTCAGGGCTGGAGAGATGGTTCAAGTGTTTGGAGCACTGGCTACTCTTCCAAGGACCCAGAATCAATTCCCAGAACCCAAATGAAGGCTCACCACATGGAGTAATTCAGTTCAGGGGAACCCATGACTTTTTCTTCCCTCTACAAGAACTGCATTCACACGGGACATAGACACACAGGCAACAAAACACCATTGGGAATTAAAAGAAATGAAATAAAAGTTTATGCTGTCATTTGCTGTCTTGTGAGCTTTCTAACTGATGTCCGTTAATATTATGAGAGAACGCATCATCAACAGAAAGAGGCTGAGCAGCATTGGAGGTGCTAGGACATCACCCACAGGACAGACAGAATCTAATCCAGGAACAGACTCCAGGCAACCCTGACCTAAGAGCTTTTCCTGCCATAAACCTTGGCTGCTTAAAACTGGTTGGAGAGTTTACTGGTGCTGGCTCCTTGACACCTGACACTTTCTTCCCCGGTGTGGGATCAGACAGGATGAAACAGATCTCTTCTTGGTGATGACAGACAGACAAGATCAAACAAGATGACGAATCTGCAATGTGTCCAGAAACAATTGCTCAAGGAAAAGGGAAGACCAACTACAAGGGAATCTTTCTGGGCAGAGTAATCTTTGCATTTTATCATCCTTTGGTTTCTGTAGTTGTGATAAAACAGTGACCAACAACAGCGTGGGGAGGAAAGGATTTACTTGACTTTCATTTGTCCATCACTGAGGGAAACCAGGGCAGGAACTCAGTGCAGGAACCTGGAGGCAGGAGCTGAAGCAGAGGCCAGGAGGGAGTGCTGCTTATTGCTGCTCCACTTGGCTTCTCAGCTTGATTTCCTATGCAACCCAAAGCCATGTGCCCAGGGGTGGCACCGCCTACAGTGAGCTGGGCCTTCCCATGTCAGTGATTAGTCAAGAAAAGGAAGCACAGACTTTCCTGAAAGCCACCACAATGGAGATATTTCCTCAGCTGAGCTTCAAGAATTTCCCCATGACTATCAAGTCTAACTTCCCAGATGCTGGACCAAGTTGACTAGAAACTAACCAGCATAGCTGTGACTAGGTACACGAGAAGCTGGGGCAGAGGAGACTAAGGGTTTGAAGCCACCACGTGCTCCATGGCTCCATCTGTTTGAGCCAACAAGAAAATGGAGACAGTAGTGCCAGCCGTTTCAACAGCAGCTAAAACAAACAGTGTATAGCAAAGGTCCTTGTGTCTGGTTGCCTGGGCAGACCGTGAATGTGCTCTAATCTGTAGGCACATTGTCTCTGTACCCTGTGGAAAGTTTACCCTTGGGTTATTTCAGATGCTGGCTTCTCTATCCCACTATCTGGGTTCATAGCTCTGTTAAGTTTATTCTTGGGTGCTCCTGTCTCAAGTTTGTAAACATTGTTCCTCATTCATTCTCTGCCTCATCAATGAAAGCCAATGAACCAATCCAGAGCTCTAGAGAGAAGGAGGGACTTCCCTTTCTAGGATGGGTGTGGGTAGAGACAGGAAGTGAAAGAGTGGAGCCATGAGGAGAGGACCAGGAAGCATCAGGAGAAGAGAGTTGGATCCAGAAATGATTAAAAATGCAAATATTGTGGAGATATTGTCTAGGAGAAACCCGGACAAGCTTAGGGGTATTGAACGGAAGGATATTTGCTCAATACGTCGCTCAAGGCTATTTTAATAAATCTTAGTTCTCTATTTGGTTGTTGGGGACTACCAAAGGTAAAGAAATAGAGCTGGCAGATTCAATTCTTACGTAGATTTATATTAAAAATAATTCATTTTACATTAACCGTGGCTCCCACTTCTATTCCATTTATATTGTTAATTTTGGTCATGGGGTTTTCACTCAAGTCTGACTGTACAAAGGAAGACGGGGGAAATGTAACTGACCTGGGAAATGTGAAGACACTCCAAAGAGACACTGCACCGCTCCCTTACGATACTGGGAAACCCAATCAGGCACAGCAGAAACAATTGGAATCCCTTGGGAAGTTTCCTGCAGGCAGAGGTCCAAGACTGAAGCCTGGTGCTGGCAGGAGGAGAAACTCGGCTCCCAGAAAAAACTCAACAGAGTTCTGGTGTCTTGTCAAATCACCTCAAAGGAGACACAGGAGCAGAGGCCATGATGGCTCAGTGTGAGCCCTACCTTGCCTCACTCTGGACTGCTTAGAGTTACACACTTCTTGCTTTCTATTGCATATGGACCCTCAAGTGAGGACCCTAAGTTGGGGTGCGGGGATCTTGGAGCCCATTATTTGTTCCTCTTCCCATTGTACTGACTTGAATTATATCTCCTTTCTCTGTGATTGTTGGTTTGTTTTTTGTTTGTTTTGTTTTGATCTTGAGAGTCCATTATGTTCCCTGATCTCCTGGAACACATTATGTAGAACTCACAAGCATCCACCTGCCTCTGCCTCCTGATCACTGAGGAAAAGGCCCTTAGTACCACACCCAATCTCTTTCTGCTCCTCTTTTTTGTCACACAAGTCCATGGAAAATTGGTGGCCACAGTGTAGGTTGGTAGGGCTGCCAGGGCACAGGCTCTTACCCTAAAAATCCCTGGAGGCTTCCCTGTCTATGTGCCCTCTGGTGGATGCCAGGGGGACAGGAACAGAACTTTGAGGAGCTGGGATGTCAGGAGACAAGAACATCTGGCTGGTGGCTGGTGGCATCCTGGATCAGAGAAGCCCCAACAGTTTCCCTGGGATGCTCACCCAGGCTCCCCTTGTTCACCTGGAAAAACAGAAGGATCCAGAAATAATGGAGCTGGTGTCTCAGCCCCACCATGTGTAAGTGAACATGGTCTTTATGTGAAGACAGGATGGAAAAGGGCTGTCATCCAGGTCCACCCAGAATACACAAGGGGCTTTGATGTCCTCGAACATGGGACAAGCCCCAGCATTCCTAGGTAAAGCTGAATCTGTCTGGAAATGAGCCTCTGAAGAACCCCATTAATTACCCTCTACACACTCTGTCCCAGAAAAGGAACTGTCAGTCCTGGTTTGGCCCATGCTTCTGCAGGCGTTGGGACTGACACCTTTCACAGTAGCAGGGCCCCTTGCTCTGCAGAGAATAAAATAACCTGAAAGCTACACTACCTGATTTTATCTTCACTGCCTATCAAGGGCATCCAACATAGGAATGAAGCCCCTGCCCCCAGTCCTGTTCTGTTGAGCTCAGTGCAGTAGCCACCCCAACCCCCCTCCCTATCTGAAATGTCACTGAGATGCAAGCACTCTGGACAGAGAGACCCTCCTTGTACTTCCATGGACAACCACCGCCCTCTAGTGGACACACAGTGCAGCATCCTAAAATGATCCTGAGAGATGGCTCAGCTGTTAAGGCTACTAGCTATTCTTGCAGAAGTACTGAGTTCAATGCCCTGCACCCACAAAGCGGCTCACAACCATGCAGAACCTGGGTACTGGGGATTCAATTCTCTCCTCTGGCTTCTATGATCACTGCACACATGCAGTCATAGAAACACGTACATACATACATGTACAACGATAAGACTTTTTCAAAGAACAAAAACATTCTTAACTATGTAAAGGTTCCTGTGCATGATAACGTGGGAAACGAGGCTATTGTTATATCAGTACATATTTGTGCTGGGTATACCTGCTCCCATACATCCTATCTCCACTGAAATCCATTGATCCCATTTGCCTTCCAAGAGAGATTCATGCTGATTTTTTGATTTTTCTATAAAATCTAGGAACCACACACTCATTGCTTTTTCCTTCCTTCTTTGTCTGGTTTTGCACAGAAGGATCAGTTTTTTCATTTTTCCTTCAACAATCTGAAACTGGCCTATGAATTTTTTTTAAAGTACTCATCCAAAAATTAGGATATGGAAACTCTTGCAAAGTCTTAATGTTAGTGCATTGATTTTCTTCAGGGTAGGGAATGTTGTAAGCAGTGTGGGACAATCTGCAAACCAGAACCAAGTCACCCATAGTCTGGGAACAAAGAAGAAGAACACTGTTACCAATGGAAGACCAAAAGGGACAAAGGCTAGGACACATAGAAAGGGAGAGGAGCCTGGCCTGCTTCCCTAAGGGAAAGGCACAATTGAAGATGAACGCATACGCTTCACTATAGTTTGTTACAACAACACGAAACTCTATCAAATAACCCTAATGCCAACCTAGGAGGGGCCGTTCTACATTGGCATGCTCCTGGGCATTTGGAAATGGATGCTCTGTGAGTCCCTGGGCCTGTGACTATGTGTGTATGTGTGTTTGTGTGAGCATGTGTTTTTGTGTCTGCATATGCTTTCGGTGCATGAGTGTGTGCATGGGTACAAGTGCCCATATGGACCTTCACCTCTGGTAACACTTAGGGGGTTTCTCAGCAATAAGGCATCTGTGATCATATACCCAGGATGGCATACTAGGATACCAATGCTCAAATGATCTTCACGGAAAAGGTCAGGACACTGAGAAGACCCTAAGAGGAAAATGCTTTTTCCAGGGATTATTGTGGTACACAGAGGATGGTTTGGAAACTTCTGCCTGCCTTCTCAAAACGGCAGGTTACCCTGAAGCCAGGGTCCCAGGACAGTGTAGAGGACAGTGTAGAGTTTATGGACACCACTGTGTCCCATCGTACACATGGAAGACAGAATGACAACAATTGGCAGTACTGGTAACCCCATGAGAAAGTCTTTGAGGAGGCACTCACACTGGAGGACCTCAGGAAGTGATCTCACTTGCTTAAGAATCCAGTGGAAAGTCATAATGCTGGTTTCCAGGCAACCAGAGGCCGACACTTGCCTTACCTGACATATTGTCTGGAGGCGTTGGAGAAAGAAGGATGTTCTTCTCCTGCTTTCAGTCTTCCCGTGGCTCCGGCCACAAAAAAGCCAAGAGTAGTTGCCTTGGCCGCCTGTGGAGACGCTGTATTGGGCCTCTTACACACCGCTGGCACAGTTCCCACAGGGATCCCCAGGTATCAAGGGCCAGCCTGTAGCAGGGATCATTCTGGATGGCTCTCTTATCCCCCAAGGTCCTTGTCTGGGTGTGGGTTCCTGTGAGACACTGACGAACATCTTTATGCTCACTCTTCAATGTACAGTAGTGCATTGCTGAGGTCTCTGAGTTTCTATCTTTATACCCTCTTGCCTCCCTAGGACTCTCCTCAGAATAAACGGGAGCCAGGCTCTCAGCCCAAGACCCCCAGGTCTACCAGGAGGAACAGAAAATGCATTAAAGAAATACTCTACTACATACCAGGTGCTATAGAGCGCAACGACCACACCTCCATCAGCATTTTTCTTGATATCTACCGAAACTATGTTACCACCTGGGAGGTGCTGGACCAGATGATGAGAATGTGAGTGACTACATCCAACAAGGGTTTGAGGAGGGCTCTGCTCTTTTCCAGGACTCTGTGGTCCCAGGACAATGATGATTGTACCCTGGCAGTGGTGGTCCTGGATCTGAGCTTGCAAAATGACATGGCCACATATGGGGTTGGGGGACTCTAATTTGTGTCTTTCCTTGGTCCCAGGTAGTGTCAAACACTGCCATCTCTTGTGCCTTGGGCAGAGCTCTTTTCCCATTTGTATAAAGGGTTCTGGATCCTATCTGATTTATATGGATTAATAGAACCAGACAAGGGTCCCTGGGGGACCACCTAAGAATCCCAGAACCAAGCAAGAGCCCTGGCAGGGAGCAGTGAGGCTTCCACTGATTGTGTGAATATCTCTGAAGACCCGTGAGCACAGCATGGACTTCAGAGCAGTACAGAGAGAGCCTAGGATCCATGCTCCCTTTCTAGATACCTCAGACTCAAGTATCTTCCTGTAGATCTATTAGTAGGTTGGAGAAACAAGGCCCTAATGGTGAAACCCTCCTGGAATGCCACAGGTATGGAACCTTCTTGCCAGACTCTGTATGGGATGAACAAATAAAGAGGTGAGTGGGCTTCAGATGAAAGCGAGGTAAGACTCCATCTGTGCAGGGAGGTGCAGGGGAAGAGGGAAATAAGGGCCTGGTTGTGCAGTGAGATGTGGTTGGGAAGAAGAGTGATGGAAGGGCCTATCTGTACAGTGTCAGGGGTGGGGGGAGTTTGTGCTGAGACTAAACACTTGCTCGGTGCCCTGCTTTGGGGATTCCCACTAGAGGATTGGTACATGAGACCTCACCTGCTGGTGGAGAAAATTGGGGGTCTCCAATGGGCTTCTTAGTTCGGAGGAGCTGAGGGAAGGATGGAAGCTAAAGGGCCATGGGAGAATCCATTCCCACTACAGCCCAGCCAAAACGAGGAGTTGGTTCTTTGAGAAAATCAACAAGATAGATAAGCCCTTAGCCAGACTAACCAGAGGGCACAGAGATAGTATCCAAATTAATAAAATCAGAAACGAAAAGGGAGAGATAACAACAGAAACTGAGGAAATTCAAAAAATCATCAGATCCTACTACAAAAACCTGTATTCAACACAACTAGAAAATCTTGAGGAAATGGACAATTTCCTTGACAGATACCAAGTACCAAAATTAAATCAGGATCAAATAGACCATCTAAACCGTCCTATAACCCCTGAAGAAATAGAAGTTGTCATTGGAAGTCTTCCAACCAAAAAAAGCACAGGTCCAGATGGTTTTACTGCAGAATTCTATCAGACCTTCATAGAAGACCTAACACCAATACTCTTCAAAATAGAAAGAGAAGGAACACTACCCAACTCGTTCTATGAAGCCACAATTACACTAATACCAAAAGCACACAAAGATCCGACGAAGAAAGAGAATCTCAGGCCAATCTCTCATGAATATCGATGCAAAAATACTCAATAAAATTCTTGCCAACCGAATCCAAGAACACATCAAAACGATCATTCACCATGATCAAGTAGGCTTCATCCCAGGGATGCAGGGATGGTTCAATATAAGGAAATCCATCAATGTAATCCACTACATAAACAATCTCAAAGAAAAAAACCACATGGTCATCTCATTAGATGCTAAGAAAGCATTTGACAAAATTCAGCATCCTTTCATGCTAAAGGTCTTGGAAAGATCAGGAATTCAAGGCCCATATCTAAACATAGTAAAAGCAATTTACAGCAAACCAGTAGCCAGCATCAATCTAAATGGCGAGAAACTTGAAGCAATCCCACTAAAATCAGGGACTAGACAAGGCTGCCCTCTCTCTCCATATCTTTTCAATATAGTACTTGAAGTTCTAGCTAGAGCAATTAGACAAGAAAAAGAGGTCAAAGGGATACAAATTGGAAAGGAAGAAGTCAAACTATCACTATTTGCAGACGATATGATAGTATACATAAGCGACTCAAAGAACTCCACCAGAGAACTCCTACAGCTGATAAACGACTTCAGCAAAGTGGCCGGATATAAAATCAACTCAAGCAAGTCAGAAGCCTTCCTATACTCAAAGGATAAGCAGGCTGAGAAAGAAGTAAGAGAAATAATACCCTTCACGATAGCCACAAACCATATTAAGTATCTTGGCGTGACTCTAACCAAACAAGTGAAAGATCTGTATGACAAGAACTTCAAGTCTCTGAAGAAAGAAATTGAAGAAGACCTCAGAAGATGGAAAAATCTGCCATGCTCATGGATTGGCAGGATTAATATAGTAAAAATGAGCATCTTACCAAAAGTAATACACAGATTCAATGCAATCCCCATCAAAATCCCAACTCAATTCTTCATAGAGTTAGAAAGAGCAATTCAAAAATTCATCTGGAATAACAGAAAACCCAGAATAGCTAAAACTATTCTCAAGAGTAAAAGAACCTCTGGGGGAATCAGTATCCCGGACCTCAAGCTGTACTACAGAGCAATAGTGTTAAAAACTGCATGGTATTGGTACAGTAACAGACATGTAGATCAATGGAACAGAATTGAAGACCCAGAAATGAATCCACACTCCTATGGTCACTTGATCTTTGACAAAGGAGCTAAAACCATCCAGTGGAAAAAAGATAGCCTTTTCAACAAATGGTGCTGGCTCAGCTGGAGGTCAACATGCAGAAGAATGCAAATTGACCCATCCTTATCTCCTTGCACTAAGCTCAATGCCAAGTGGATCAAAGATCTCCACATAAAACCAGACACACTGAAACTAATAGAAAGGAAACTAGGGAAGAACCTTGAACATATGGGCACAGGGGAGAATTTCCTGAACAGAACTCCAATAGCTTATGTTCTAAGATCAAGAATAGACAAATGGGACCTCATTAAATTACAAAGTTTTTGCAAGGCAAAAGACACCGTCAAAAAGACAAAGCGGCAACCAACTAACTGGGAAATGATCTTTACCAACCTTACATCCGACAGAGGGCTAATATCCAAGATATACAAATAACTCAAGAAGTTAAACTCCAGAGAGGCAAGTAACCCTATTAAAAAATGGGGTACAGAGCTACACAAAGAGTTCTCACCTGAAGAATATCTAATGGCTGAGAAGCACCTAAAGAGATGTTCATCATCCTTAGTCATTAGGGAAATGCAAATCAAAACAAACCTGAGATTCCATCTCACACCAGTCAGGATGGCTAAGATCAAAAACACAGGAGACAGCAGTTGTTGGCGAGGACGTGGAGAAAGAGGAACACTCCTCCACTGCTGGTGGAATTGCAGGCTGGTACAACCACTCTGGAAAGCAGTCTGGCGGTTCCTCAGAAAACTGGGCATGACACTCCCGGAGGATCCGGCTATACCACTCCTGGGCATATACCCAGAGACTTTACCTGCATGCAATAAAGACACATGCTCCACTATATTCATAGCAGCCTTATTTATAATAGCCAGAAGCTGGAAAGAACCCAGATGTCCCTCAACGGAGGAATGGATTCAGAAGATGTGGTATATTTACACAATGGAATACTACTCTGCAATTAAAAACAATGAATTCACGAAATTCCTAGGCAAATGGTCAGAACTTGAAAATATCATCCTTAGTGAGGTAACCCAATCACAAAAGAACACACATGGTATGCAGTCACTGATAAGGGGATATTGACCCAGAATCTCGGAATACCCTAGACACAATCAGCATATCAATAGATTTCTAAAAAGATGGAAGGAGAGACCCCTGGTCCTGGAAAGACTGGATGTAGGGGAACGCCAGGACAGAGTAACGAGAGGGGGTTGAATGGAGAAAAGACGGAGGGAAGGGGGCTTATGGGACTTTCGGGGAGGGAGGAAACGGGAAAGGGGAAGTGATTTGGAATGTAAATTAAAAAAATAAAATAAAATAAAAAAAACATTATGAGGGATCGCATCATCTACAGAAAGAGGCTGAGCAGCATTTGAGATGCTAGGACATCACCCACAGGACAGACAGAATTTAATCCAGGAACAGACTCCAGGTAATCCTGACCTAAGACCTTTTCCTGCCATAACCCTTGGCTTCTTAAAACTGGTTGGAGAGTTTACTGATGCTGGCTCCTTCACACCTGACACTTTCCTCCCCAGTGTGGGATCAGACAGGATGAAACAGATCTCTTCTTGGTGGTGATAGACAGACAAGATCAAACAAGATAATGAATCTGTGATGTGTCCAGAGACTATTGCTCAAGGACAAGGAAAGACCAACCACAAGGGAATCTTTCTGGGCAGAGTAACCTTTGCACTTCATCTTCCTTAGGTTTCTATAGTTGTGATAAAACTCTGACCAACAACAACTTGGGGAGGAAAGGATTTATTTGACTTCCATTTCTCCATCCCAGTCCATCACTGAGGGAAACCAGGGCAGGAACTCAGTGCAAGAGCCTGGAGGCAGGAGCTGAAGCAGAGGCCAGGAGGGAGTTCTGCTTATTGCCGCTCCACTTGGCTTCTCAGCTTCATTTCCTATGCAACCCAAAGCCATGTGCCCAGGGGTGGCACCACCTACAGTGAGCTGGACCTTCCCATGTCAATGATTAGTCAAGAAAAGGAAGCACAGACTTCCCTGAAAGCCACCACAATGGAGATATTTCCTCAGCTGAGCTTCAAGCCTCTTCCCCATGACTATCAAGTCTAACTTCCCAGATGCTGGATCAAGTTGACAAGATACCATCATAGCTGAAACTTGGTACTTGAGAAGCTGTGGCAGAGGAGACTAAGGTTTTAAAGCCAGCACATGCTTCATGACTCCATCTTTTTCCAAGGCAACAACAAAATGGAGACAATAGTGCCAGCCGTTTCAACAACAGCTAAAACCAAACAGTATAGAGCAAAGATTCTGGTGTATGGTTGCCTTGGCAGACCATCAATGTGCTCTAATCTGTAGGCAGATTGTCTTTGTACCCTGTGTAAAGTTTACCCTTGTATTATTTCAAATGCTGGTTTCTCTATCCCACTATCTGGGTTCAATCTTGACATAACTCTGTGATGTTCATTCTCAGATGCTCCTGTCTCAAGTTTGTGTAAACATTGCTCCTCATTCATCCTCTGCCTCATCAATAAAAGCCAATGAGCCAATCCAGAGCTCTAGAGAGGATAAGCTAGGACTTCCTATACTAGGACGAGAAGGGAAAGAGTGGGGCCATAAGGAGTGGTCCAGGAAGCATTGGGAGAAGAGAGTTTGACCAAGAAATGACGACAAATGCAAATATTGTGGAGATATTGTCTGGGAGGAACCCGGACAAGCTTAGGGGTTTTGAATGGAAGGATATTTGTTCAATATGTGGCTCAAGGCTATTTTAATAAATCTTACTTCTCTATTTGGTTGTTGGGGACTACCGAAGGTAAAGAAATACAGCTGGCAGAATAACTTCTTACTTACATTTATATTAAAAATAATTCACTTTACACTAACCCGCTTCTATTCCATTTATATTGTTAGTTTAGGACATGTGTGTTTTAATTCCAGTCTGACTGTACAAAGGAAGACTTGGGAAATGTAACTGACCTGGAAATGTGAAGACACTCCAAAGAGACACTGCGCCCCTCCTTCCGGATACTGGGAGGCCAAAACAGGCACAGCCGAAACAATTGGAATCCTGTGGGAAACTTTCTGTAGGCAGAGGTCCATGACTAAAGCCTGGTGCTGGCAGGAGGAGAACCTTGGCTCCCACAAAAAACTCACAGAGTTCTGGTCACTTTTCAAATCACCTCAAAGGAGACACAGGAGCAGAGGCCATGATGGCTCAGTGTGAGCCCTACCTTGCCTCACTCTGGACTGCTTAGAGTTACACACTTCTTGCTTTCTATTGCATATGGACCCTCAAGTGAGGACCCTAAGTTGGGGTGCGGGGATCTTGGAGCCCATTATTTGTTCCTCTTCCCATTGTACTGACTTGAATTATATCTCCTTTCTCTGTGATTGTTGGTTTGTGTTTTGTTTGTTTTGTTTTGATCTTGAGAGTCCATTATGTTCCCTGATCTCCTGGAACACATTATGTAGAACTCACAAGCATCCACCTGCCTCTGCCTCCTGATCACTGAGGAAAAGGCCCTTAGTACCACACCCAATCTCTTTCTGCTCCTCTTTTTTGTCACACAAGTCCATGGAAAATTGGTGGCCACAGTGTAGGTTGGTAGGGCTGCCAGGGCACAGGTTCTTACCCTAAAAATCCCTGGAGGCTTCCCTGTCTATATGCCCTCTGGTGGATGCCAGGGGGACAGGAACAGAACTTTGAGGAGCTGGGATGTCAGGAGACAAGAACATCTGGCTGGTGGCTGGTGGCATCCTGGGTCAGAGAAGCCCCAACAGTTTCCCTGGGATGCTCACCCAGGCTCCCCTGGTTCACCTGGAAAAACAGAAGGATCCAGAAATAATGGAGCTGGTGTCTCAGCCCCACCATGTGTAAGTGAACATGGTCTTTATGTGAACACGGGTTGGAAAGGGGCTGTCATCCAGGCCCACCCAGAATACACAAGGGGTTTCGATGTCCCTGAACATGGGACAAGGCCCAGCATTCCTAGGTAAAGCTGAATCTGTCTGGAAATAGGTCTCTGAAAAACTCCCATTAATTACCCTGTACACCCTCTGTCCCAGTTAAGGAATGGTCAGTCCGGGTCTGCCCTGTGCTTCTGCAGGCAATGGGATTGACAACTTTCACAATGGCAGGGTCCCTTGCTCTGCAGAGAATAATTAACCTAAAAGCTACACTCACTGATCTTATCTTCACTGCCTATCAAGGGCATCCGAGATAGGGATGAAGCCCTGACCTCAATCCTGTTCTGTTGAGCTCACTTCAGTCCTCCCCCAACCCCATCCCTATCTGCAATGTCACTGAGATGCTAGCACAAAAGACAGGGCTGCCCTTCTTCTACTTCCATGGACAACCACCGCCCTCTAGTGGCCACATCGTGCAGCATCCTTAATTGGTTCTGAGACCAATTAAACTGTTAAGGGCACTAGCTGCTCTTGCAGAAGACCTGGGTTCAATTCCCTGCACCCACAAAGCAGCTCAAAATCATGCAGAACCTGGGTACTGGGGATGCAGTTCACTCTCTGGCTTCTATGGTCACTGCACACATGCAGTCATAAAAACACGTACATTCATACATGTAAAATGATAAGACTTTTTCAAAGAACAAAAACATTTAACTAAGTAAAAGTTTCTGTGCATGGTAATGTGGGACAGGAGGCTATTGTCGTATAAGTACATGTATGTACTGGGCAGATCTCCTCCCATACATCCTTCTATCCTCATTGAAATCCCTTGATTCCATTTACCGTCCCATACCAATATGATTTTTCTATAAAATCTAGGAAACACACACTCCTTGCTTTTTCCTTCCTTCTTTGTCTGTTTTTACAGAGAAGGATCACTTTTTTTCATTTTTCCTTCAACAATCTGAAACTGACTTATGAATATATTTTAAAGTACTCATCATAGAATTAGAATATGGAAACTCTTCCAAAGTCTATTTCTTTTTTTCTTTTCGTTCTTTTTTTTTTGGTTTTTCGAGACAGGGTTTCTTTGTGTAGTCCTGGCTGTCCTGGAACTCACTTTGTAGACCAGGCTGGCCTCGAACTCAGAAATCCTCCTGCCTCTGCCTCCCAAGTGCTGGGATTAAAGGCGTGCGCCACCACCGCCCTCTTCCAAAGTCTTAAAGTTAGTGCATCATTATTCCTCAGGGTAGGGAATGTTGTGAGCAGTGTCAGACACCCTGCAAACCAGAACCAAGTCACCCATTTTCTGGGAACAAAGAAGAAGCACACTGTTGCTTGTGGAAAACCAAAAAGGGACAAACACAAGGACCCATAGAAAGGGAGAGGAGCCCTGTCCACTCCCCTAAGAGAAAGGCACAATTAGAGATGAACACATACACTTTACTAAAGTTCATTACCCCAACACTTACCTGCACCAAATAATCCTAATGCCTACCTAGGCGGGGTCATTCTACATTGACATGCTCCTGGGCATCTGTAAATGGATGTTCTTTGTGTCCCTGGGCCTGTGTCTATGTGTGTATGTGTGTTTGTCTGTTCATGTGTTTTTCTGTGTGCATATGCTTTCGTGTGCATGTGTGTGTGCATGAGCACAAGTGCCCATATGTGCCTTCACTTCTGGTAACACTATTGGGGGTTTCTCAGGAATAGGGTGTCTGTGATCATATCCACATGATGACATACTAGGAAATCCATGCTTGAATGATCTTCATGGAGCAGGTCAGGACACTAAAAAGGCGCTAAGAGGAAAATGTTTTTTTCCAGAGATGCTTGTGGTACAGAGGGGATGGGTTGAAAACTTCTGCCTGCCTTCTCAAAACTGCAGATCACCCTGAAGTCAGGCTTCCCAAGACATTGTAGAGCCATGAGTTTATGGACACCACTGTGTCCCGTTGTACACAGGAAAGACAGAAGAACAGCAATTGGCAGTACTGGTAACCCCATTTTTTACAAAAGGTTCAGGTTACATCCATTAAGAGATGAGGAGTTTTTTGAGAGGACACAGTTTGCTTCCTGTTGCTCAAAATAAAGTAGCTCTTTTTTTTTAAAGATTGCTAGTTTTTTTGTTTGCTTTGTATGTGAATGCATTGTTACTTTCAAGCACCCACTAGTTCCTTTTTGTAGCATGAAAAGAGAAACATGGCATCTACAACTGATCCTACTGTCACTTGAATCCCCTTGCTCCCAATTCATAGCAGGAAATAACTCTGTAGAGGAAAATATTTCATGGCCTGTCATCACTGCGCAAACTGGCTTATATGGCTTATATGACTATTTGCTTAACTCACTGACCCTTCCACATGCTCCACTAGGGAAATATGGGTAGTGTCTTAGTCAGGGTTTCTATTCCTGCACAAAACATCATGACTAAGAAACAAGTTGAGGGGGGGAGGGTTTATTCACCTTACATTCCTAAGTTTTTGTTCATCACCAAAGGAAGTCAGGACTGGAACTCAAGCAGATATGGAAGCAGGAGCTGATGCAGAGGCCATGAAGGGATATTATTTACTGGCTTGCAACTTTTGGCTTGCTAAACTTGCTCTCTTATAGAACCCAAGACCACCAGCCCAGGAAGGGCACCTCCCACAATGGACCCTCTCCCCTTGATCACTATTTGAGAAAATGCCTTGCAGCTGGATCTCATGGAGGCATGTCCTCACCTGAAGCTCCTTTCTCTATGATAACTCCAGCTTGTGTCTGCCTGACACAAAACCAGCCAGTACAGGTAGCATTCTCATTTTTCTGGAGGAGAAGACTGAGGCTGAGCACATTAGAGGAACTACCCCTCTGCCACTGTGTCACACTGCTGGTCCATGCTGGAGCATGACACAAATGCCTTCAGATGCCAGAGCATGACCCCATGACCATCTGCATAACGATACCATGTGGCAGTTCTTACAGCAGCAAAGATCTGCAGGCTGGTTTCTTAACTCTCTTGACTTTCAACTACATACAAGTGACTTCTGGCAATAATGTAAATTTTCTTCTGGCCTGCCAATCCTGTCCTCTCCTGCACCTGGTCTAGTCTAATATTGAAGACATCCAACATCAAGGATATTGAAGAGTCTATATAAAAACAGAAAGCTATACATTTCATTAACAAATTTGCCATCGTTCCAAACTAGAAATTCTAGTACTATAGTTTAGATATAGTTTCAACTCCAAAAGTTCATGAGAGGATAGATATGTAGATGGATGGAGAGGTGGATGGGTGGATAGGTGGGAGGATAGATGATAGACAGGTGGGAAAGTGGCGGTCAATGCTAGGAAACCTGAGGAATGGCAAATTTCTAAATGGCAGATGGAAAAAATAGCACCTGAGAGAGGACACCTGAAGCTGCCCTCTGGCACATGCATATACACATGCACAATCACACACACACATACAAACACACACACATAACACACACAAACACACACAGACAAACACACACACACAGAGTGAGAGGTAGATAGATAGACAGATAGAGAGAGAGAGAGAGAGAGAGAGAGAGAGAACTAATTAATTGCTTATACTTTTAATCAGATTATCCAAGGCCAATGGCTGTTTAGGAATTATTTCATAAAGGTTTGGTTAACTACCTGTTGTTGAGGTATTTGAATGACCACTTTCCAAGGAACTGCTTTAATAACCTATGTCTCGAGCCTCCCTTTGGTGACCTCTGTTCCAGGGATTGACTGCACTGAGGATACAGGTAACCAGGTTCTCCCCAATATAACATCACTTGGGACACAGCCTGTTGGGCATCCATCTGCACCCAAGAGCAGGGCAGCACTGTGGACATCTGGGCGCCAGCTCTGCTGTGGGCCATCTGCCCTACAGAGTGATCTGTGCCGAGAGAGTGCAGAGTGCACTCTGCCATCTTTGCTCTGGCAACAGGGCAACTGGGACCTCCAGACACAGGGACAATCAAGCATAATATCACTTGGGTCTCAGGCAACTTGTGTACTCCCTGCTCCCAGGAGCTGGGCAGGTCTTCGATAACCTACACGCCAGCTCTGCTGTGGGACTTCTGCCCTGCAGAGGGACCTCACACTCTGGGAGAGATCACACCAGCAGAGGGCAGGAGCCTACCAGCCTCCCCTTGGTGACCTCTGCTCCAGGAATCCACTACACTGAGCCTTTGGATGTGCAGGGATTCCCAAATATAACATCACTTGGGGCAAGGCACATCAAGGCTCCACAGTCACTCAGGAGCAGGGCAGGACCCAGAAATCAGTGCCAGGGGAATCCCGGTAATCCAAGGGGGTCAGAAATAGCCTTGCAGGCTCACATGAGGTCCAACCAACAGCCAGTGACAGCAGGACCAAATAACACCAGAGGTAACCAGATGGCAAAAGGCAAACATAGGAACGTTACTAACAGAAATCAAAGTAATATGGCACCATCTGAACCCAACTCTCCAACAGCAGCAAGTCCTGGATACCCCATCACACCCAAAAGACAAGATCTGGATTTAAAATCACTTCTCATGATGCTATTAGAGGATTTCAAGAAGGACACAAATAAATATCATAAAGAATTACAGGAGAACATGAATCAATGGTTAGAAGCCCTTACAAAGGAAACACAAAAATTGCTTAGAGAAATGCAGGAAAACATGAGTCAACAGATGCAGGCCCACAAGGAGGCAACACAAAAATCGCTTAAAGAAATAAATCAACAGGTAGATGCCCTTTCAAAGGAATCACAAAAATCGCATAAAGAAATGCATAAGAATATGGGTCAGCCGGGCGGTGGTGGCGCACGCCTTTAATCCCAGCACTTGGGAGGCAGAGGCAGGAGGATTTCTGAGTTCGAGGCCAGCCTGGTCTACAAAGTGAGTTCCAGGACAGCCAGGGCTACACAGAGAAACCCTGTCTCGAAAAACCAAAAAAAAAAAAAAAAAGAATATGGGTCAACAGATGGAGGCCCATAGGGAGGCAACACAAAAATTGCTTAAAGAAATGAATCAACAGATAGATGCCCTTACAAAGGAAACACGAGAATTGCTTAAAGAAATGCAGGAGACGATGGATCAACAGATGGAAGCCCATGAGGAGGAAACACAAAAATCGCTTAGAGAAATACAAGAGAACTTGGGTCAACAGGCAGAAATCCTGAAAGTGGAAATGCAAAAATATCTTAAAGAAATACAGGAAAATACAAACAAACAAGTGAAGGATCTCAGCAAATCCATCCAGGAACTAAAAAAGGAAGTAGAAACAACTAAGAAATCACAAAGGGAGACAACTTTGGAGATAGAAAACCTTGGGAAGAAATCAGGAGTCATAGATGCAAACATCAACAATAGAATACAAGAGATGGAAGAAAGAATCTCAGGTGCTGAAGATACCATAGAAAGCATCAACTCAACAGTCAAAGAAAATGCAAAATGCAAAAAACGTGTAACCCAAAACATCCAGGAAATCAGGGCACAATGAGAAGACCAAACCTAAGGATTATAGGAATAGATGAGAGTGAAGATTTGCAACTTAAAGGGCCAGTAAATATCTTCAACAAAATTATGGAGGAAAACTTCCCTAACCTAAAGAGAGAGATGCCAATGAATGTACAAGAAGCCTACAGAACTCCAAACAGACTGGACCAGAACAGAAATACCTCCCGTCACATAATAATCAAAACACCAAATGTACTAAACAAAGAAAGAATATTAAAAGCAGTAAGAGAAAAAGGCCAAGTAACATATAAAGGACGACCTATTCGAATCACATCAAACTTCTCACCAGAGACTTTGAAAGCCAGAAGATCCTGGGCAGATCTCATACAGACACTAAGAGAACACAAATGCCAGCCTAGACTACTCTACCCAGCAAAACTCTCAATCACCATAGATGGAGACACCAAGATATTCCATGATAAAACCAAATTTTCACAATATTTTTCCACAAACCCAGCCCTGCAAAGGATAATAGGTGGAAACCGCCAATACAAGGAGAGAAACAACACCCTGGAAAAAACGTGATAGTACTCTTCTTGCATCAAACCCAAAAGTAGATAACCACTCAAACATAAAGATAGTGTCAAGAATAGCATGTGGTAATAATCACTACTCCTTAATCTCTCTTAATATCAATGGTCTCAATTCCCCAATAAAAAGACATAGACTAACAGACTGGATATTTAAACAGGACCCAACATTTTGCTGAGTGCAGGAAACGCACCTCAGTGTCAAAGACAGACACTGCCTCAGAGTAAAAGGCTGGAAAACAATTTTACAAGCAAATGGTCCCAGGAAACGAGCCGGAGTAGCCATCCTAATATCAGATAAAATTGACTTTCAACCTAAAGTCATCAAAAAAGGCACAGATGGACAATACATCCTGATCAAGGGAAAAATCCACCCAGAAGAACTCTCAATTCTGAATATCTATGCTCCAAATGCAAGGCCACCCTCATTCGTAAAAGAAACTTTACTAAATCTCAAAGCACACATCGCACCTCACACAATAATAGTGGGTGACTTCAACACCCTGCTCTCTGAAATGGATCGTTCAGGAAAGCAGAAACTAAACGGGGACACAGTGAATCTAACTGAAGCCTTGGACCAAATGGAACTAACACACACACACACACACACACACACACACACACACACACACACATATATATATATATATATATATATATATATAACATTTCATCCTAGAGCAAAAGAATACACATTTTCTCAGCACCTCATGGTACCTTCTCCAAAATCGACCATATCATTGGTCACAAATCAGACCTCAACAGATATAAGAAGACAGAAATAATCCCATGCCTCCTATCAGATCACTATGGAATAAGAGTGGTCTTCAATGGCAACAAAAACAACAGAAAACCCACATACACATGGAGGCTGAAGAATGCTCTACTCAATGATAACTTGGTCAAGGAGGAAATAAAGAAAGAAATCAAAGACTTTTTAAAATTTAATGAAAATGAAGGCACAACATACCCTAATTTATGGGACACAATGAAAGCGGTGCTAAGAGGAAAATTCATATCCCTGAGTGCCGCCAAAAAGAAATGGGAGACAGCATACACTAACAGCTTAATGGCACACCTGAAAGCCCTGGAACAAAAAGAAGCAAATATACCCAAGAGGAGTAGAAGGCAGAAAATCATCAAACTCAGGGCTGAAATCAATCAAGTAGAAACAAATAAAACCATACAAAGAATAAATAAAACTAGGAGTTGGTTCTTTGAGAAAATCAACAAGATAGATAAGCCCTTAGCCAGACTAGCCAGAGGGCACAGAGACAGTATCCAAAATAACAAATTCAGAAATGAAAAGGAGACATAACAACAGAAACTGAGGAAATTCAAAAAATCATCAATCCTACTACAAAAGCCTGTATTCAACACAACTAGAAAATCTCAAGGAAATGGACAATTTCCTAGACAGATACCAAATACCAAAATTAAATCAGGATCAAATAGACCATCTAAACCGTCCTATAACCCCTGAAGAAAGAGAAGTCGTCATTGGAGGTCTTCCAACCAAAAAAACCACAGGTCCAGATGGTTTTAGTGAAGAATTCTATCAGACCTTCAAAGAAGACCTAACACCAATACTCTTCAAACTATTCCACAAAATAGAAACAGAAGGAACACTACCCAACTCGTTCTATGAAGCCACATTAAGCTAATACCAAAAGCACACAAAGATCCGACAAAGAAAGAGAATCTCAGACCAATCTCTCTTATGAATATTGATGCAAAAATACTCAATAAAATTCTTGCCAACCGAATCCAAGAACACATCAAAACGATCATTCACCATGATCAAGTAGGCTTCATCCCAGGAATGCAGAGATTGTTCAATATAAGGAAGTCCATCAATGTAATCCACTACATAAACAATCTCAAAGAAAAAAACCACATGGTCATTTCATTAGATGCTGAGAAAGCATTTGACAAAATTCAGCATCCTTTCATGTTAAAGGTCTTGGAAAGATCAGGAATTCGAGGCCCATATCTAAACATAGTAAAAGCAATTACAGCAAACCGGTAGCCAACATCAATCTAAATGGAGAGAAACTTGAAGCAATCCCACTAAAATCAGGGACTAGACAAGGCTGCCCTCTCTCTCCATATCTTTTCAATATAGTACTTGAAGTTCTAGTTAGAGCAATTAGACAACAAAAGGAGGTCAAAAGGATACAAATTGGAAAGGAAGAAGTCAAACTATCACTATTTGCAGACGATATGATAGTATACTTAAGCGACCCAAAGAACTCCACCAGAGAACTCCTACAGCTGATAAACAACTTCAGCAAAGTGGCTGGATATAAAATCATCTCAAGCAAGTCAGTAGCCTTCCCATACTCAAAGGATAAGCAGGCTGAGAAAGAAGTAAGAGAAATGATACCCTTCATGATAGCCACAAACTATATAAAGTATCTTGGTGTGACTCTAACCAAACAAGTGAAAGATTTGTATGACAAAAACTTCAAGTCTCTGAAGAAAGAAATTGAAGAAGATCTCAGAAGATGGAAAAATCTGCCATGCTCATGGATTGGCAGGATTAATAGAGTAAAAATGCCCATCTTGCCAAAAGCAATATACAGATTCAATGCAATCCCCATCAAAATCCCAACTCAATTCTTCATAGAGTTAGAAAGAGCAATTCAAAAATTCATCTGGAATAACAGAAAACCCAGGATAGCTAAAACTATTCTCAAGAGTAAAAGAACTTCTGGGGGAATCAATATCCCGGACCTCAAGCTGTCCTACAGAGCAATAGTGTTAAAAAACTGCATGGTATTTGTACAGTGGCAGGCATGTAGATCAATGGAACAGAATTGAATCCACACTCCTATGGTCACTTGATCTTTGACAAATGAACTAAAACCATCCAGTGGAAAAAAGATAGCCTTTTCAACAAATGGTGCTGGCTCAACTGGAGGTCAACATGCAGAAGAATGCAAATTGACCCATTTTTGTCTCCTTACACTAAGCTCAATTCCAAGTGGATCAAGGACCTCCACATAAAACCTGACACACTGAAACTAATAGAATGGAAACTAGGGAAGAACCTTGAACATATGGGCACAGGGGAGAATTTCCTGAATAGAACTCCAATATCTTATGCTCTAAGATCAAGAATAGACAAATGGGACCTCATAAAATTACAAAGTTTCTGTAAGGCAAAAGACACTGTCAAAAAGACAAAGCGGCAACCAACTAACTGGGAAATGATCTTTACCAACCCTACATCCGACAGAGGGTTAATATCCAATATATACAAAGAACTCAAGAAGTTAAACTCCAGAGAATCAAGTAACCCTATTAAAAAATGGGGTACAGAGCTAAACAAAGAGTTCTCACCTGAAGAATATCTAATAGCTGAGAAGCACCTAAAGAGATGTTCATCATCCTTAGTCATTAGGGAAATGCAAATCAAAACAACCCTGAGATTCCACCTCACACCAGTCAGAATGGCTAAGATCAAAAACACAGGAGACAGCAGGTGTTGGCGAGGATGTGGATCAAGAAAGAGGAACACTCCTCCACTGCTGGTGGAATTGCAAGCTGGTACAACCACTCTGGAAAGCAGTCTGGCGGTTCCTCAGAAAACTGGGCATGACACTCCCAGAGGATCCAGCTATACCACTCCTGGGCATATACCCAGAGGCTTTAGCTGCATGCAATAAGGACACATGCTCCACTATGTTCATAGCAGGCTTATTCATAATAGCCAGAAGCTTGAAAGAACCCAGATGTCCCTCAATGGAGGAATGGATTCAGAAGATATGGTATATTTACACAATGGAATACCACTCTGCAATTAAAAACAATGAACTCACGAAATTCTTAGGCAAATAGTCAGAACTTGAAAATATGATCCATAGTGAGGTAACCCAATCACAAAAGAACATACATGGTATGCAGTCACTGATAAGGGGATTTTAACCCAGAATCTCGGAATACCCTAGACACAATTCACATATCAATAGATTTCCAAGAATATGGAAGGAGAGACCCCGGTCCTGGAAACACTGGATGTAGAGGAATGCCAGGACAGAGAAGCGAGAGGGGGTTGAATGGGGAAAAGAGTGGTAGAAGGGGCTTATGGGACTTTCGGGGAGGGAGGAAACGGGGAAGGGGAAATGATTTGGAATGTAAATAAAAAAACTTAGAAAACAATAATAAAAAAAAGATAAAAAAAAAACCCTATATCTCTGGGACTAGCAATGTGTTCACCTGTGTGTCTGAAGTTTATAGGGTTTGCACAAGTTTTTAGGATTCTGTGTAAGTAGTGTTCAGCTGTGTGTCTGAAGTTTATAGGGTTTGCACAAGTTTTTAGGATTCTGTGTAAGTAGTACTAAGAAAACAGTGAGTAAAATTTTATGAATATGTAAAAGAATTCCTTATACCTGGACTCCCAACATAGAAGATGGCCTGGGAAGCGTAAAGTGGAAATTTCCGGTTTCTTTGGAGATTCAGTTGTGTCATGTGATATTTCCCTGGACACTGTCTTATGAGAGGATGTTTTTGCTGAGGCAAACATGGGAAGGAGGATGTTTTGCTGAGAACAGACAGGTGATGTTTTTCTGGAAGCTGCCTGGGCAAAGGGCGTGGGATGTTTTGCTAGAGTGGACGCTTGACAGAACTCCTGATGTTTGGAAAGGGTATAACTATAACCAACAGACAGTGGACAACGCTGTGGCATTGGTTCACCATGCTTTCTTTGCTGATCATCTTTTGCCATGGCGTCATAGAGAGAAACACATCAAAGAACTTTGTGTGATATTCCAGAGGCTTCTTGCTGCTTCCAAGGACTCAAGCTGATTGGCAGAGCCTCTGGATCAGTCCAGAAGTAACCATGAGGCTGGCCTTGAGCTACCTCCATTGATTCCTGTGAACTCAACCGTTGACATCCTGACATTGAAGATTAGAATCGCCCCAAAGAACTTTTTCTAAGCAGGTCCACGTTTCCCTTTGCCATGTTAACTTTTCATTTCTACTACCATTTTTGCATGATGGCCAAGAAGGGAGGTTAAAGCATTTAAGAAGTCTTATTGAAGTGGGTTTTGAAACATCAAAGGTGACAGAAGATTTCTGAACATTTCTGCTATTCTTCATCAATGCCATCAGAGAGAAAACAGCCATTCTGGTTGTCCTCTGTATATCTATCTACTCTCTTGGACAAGGTAGTATTATGCTATTATGTACATAAGATACAACATTTACATTAAAAAGTCTGCCTGTCACCAGCAGTAAATGTGTAAGGTGTCCCAAATGCACCATGAATCTCTAAGCCGAGGTAACCTTGCATGTCCTAGCAGTGTGCACTCAAGCAGGGTCTATAAAATATTGAAAGGTACAGGACACCAATGGAGGGTACTTTCGGTTTACTCTGTTTGCTCTTCACGGATGGAGAGATGGCTCAGAAGATTGGAGCAATAGCTGCTCTTCCAAGGACACAGATTCAGTTCCCAGAAACCAACTGAAGGTCACCACCTGGAGTAATTCAGTTCAGGGGATCCCATGACTTTTTCTGTCCTCTACAAGAACTGCATTCACACTGGACATAGACACACAGGCGACAAAACACCCATGGGAATTAAAAGAAATGAAATAAATATAGCTGCTGTCATGTGTTCTCTTGGGAACTTTCTAACTGATGTCCATTATCATTATGAGAGAACGCATCATCTCGAGAAAGAGGCTGAGTGGCACTTGAGATGCTAGGACATCACCCACAGGACAGACAGAATGTAATCCAGGAACAGACTCCAGGTAGGTCTAACCTAGCTTTGCCTGCCAAAAACCTTGCCTGCTTAAAACTCGGTAGAGAATTTACTGGCACTAGCTCCTCAACACCGGGCACTTTCTTCCCAAGTGTGGGATCACACCAGATGGAACAGATCTCTTCTCAGTGGTGACAGACAGACATAATCAAACAAGATGATGAATCCGCAATGTGTCCAGACACTATTGCTCAAGCGCAAGGGAAGACCAACCAATAGGAAATCTTGCTGGGCAGAGGAACCTGTGCGCTTTATCTTCCTTAGGTTTCTATAGCTGTGATAAGACACTGACCAACAACAACTTGGAGAGGAAAGGATTTATTTGATTTCCATTTCCCAGTCACAGTCCATCACTAATGGAAGCCAGGGCAGGAACTCAGTGCAGGAACCTGGAGGCAGGAACTGAAGCAGAGGCCAGGCGGGAGTGCTGCTGACTTACATTCTCCACTTGGCTTCTCAGCTTCATTTCCTATGCAACCCAAAGCCATGTGCCCAGGGATGGCACTGCCTACAGTGAGCTGGACCTTCTCATGTCAATCATTAATCAAAAAAGGAAGCACAGACTTCCCTGAAAGCCACCACAATGGAGATATTTCCTCAGTTGAGCTTCAAGCCTTTTTCCCATGACTATCAAGTCTAACTTCACAGATGCTGGCTGAAGTCGACAAGAAACTTACCACCATAGCCATGACTAGGTAATCGAGATCCCAGGTCAGAGGAGAAGAAGGTTTCAAAGTCAGCACGTGCATCATGGCTCCATCTTTTTCCAAGTCAACAACAAAATAGAGACAATAGTGCCAGCCGATTCAACAACAGTGAAAAAAATAGTATTGTGTATTGTTGCCTGGGCAGACCCTGAATGTGCTCTAATTTATAGCCATATTGTCTTTGTACCCTGTGTAAAGTTGAACCTTGTGTTATTTCAAATGCTGGTTTCTCTATCCCACAATCTGGGTTCATAGCTCTGTTAAGTTTATTCTTGGGTGCTCCTGTCTCAAGTTTCTATGAACATTGCTCCTCATTCATTCTCTGCCTCATCAACAAAAGCCAATGAGCCAATCCAGAGCTCTACAGAGAAGGTGGGACTTCCTATTCTAGGACAGGTGGGGGGTAGAGACAGGAAGTGAGAGAGTGCAGCCATGAGGAGAGGCCCAGGAAGCATCGGGAGAAGAGAGTTGGATCAGAAAAAGATGTACAAGAAATACAAGTAATGTGAAGATAGATTTCTTCAGGATTCAAAGCAGGTTAGAAACATGAGACTTTTTTGAAAAGACGATGTGGTTCAGAAATATTTCATACCCAAAAATGTAGAACAGAGGTTCCTTAGAGTTAAAAGAAAAATTACTCATCTGCTATTAAAATATCGGTTGCCTTTAATGTCAACATCGACGTGTATCACTGGAATGTGGATAGTGTGTCATTTCACACTGGAAACACCGTAGTTTCTATCTTGTGAGTTAAATTAGCAGAGGTATCTGCCTTCTAGAAAATGATGAATGGAGATAAGGGTATCTAGAATGTTTCATATTTAAGGGGCATATGAATCCTCAAGGAATTTTGTTAAAAGTCCAGATTCTGGGGCAGGAGAAATGGCTCAGTGGTTAAGAGCACCAACTGCTCTTCCAGAGGTCCTAAGTTCAATTCCCAGCAAGCACATGCTGGCTCACAACCATCTGTAATGGGATCTTATGCCCTCTTCTAGTGTGTGTGAAGAGAGCAATGGTGTACTCATACACATTAAATAAATAAATAAACCTAAAATAATAATAATAATACTTAAAAAAATTCCAGATTCTGGACCCTGGAACCTGGTCTGTGCCTGAGTGAGTCACTAACTAGCTCTGATTCTGCTGCTGAGAGTCTGTAAGTGACAGAACAAAAGGTCACCCAGGGACTGTCATACCTGGGGATTCATCCTATAATCAGTCACCAAACCCCGACACTATTATGGCTGACAAGAAGTGTGTGCTGAAAGGAGCCTATTATGGTTGTCTCTGGAGGGGCCCTGCCAGAGCCTTACAGGTACAGAGGGAGATCATGGCAGCAAACCATTGGACTGAGGATGGTGTCCCCAATGGAGGAGTTGGAGGGAGGACTGGAGAAGTTGAAGGGGTTTTCAGTCCCATGGGAAGAATGATGATATCCGCCAACCAGATGCCCCAGGGCTCCCAGGGACTTAAGCCATCAACCAAGTGTTACACATGATTCCAGCCAAAAGTGTGTCAGAGGAATGCCTTGTTGGGTTATCAGTGGGAGGAGAGGTCCTTTGCCCTATGAAGGCTCGATGGATGCCCCAGCATCGGGAAATCAAAGGGGTGTTAGTGGGTTGGGTGGAGGGGCATCTTCTTGGTGGCAGGGGGTGGGAGGATGGGTTGGGGGGTTTTCTGGGGGCACTGGGAATGGGAATAACATTTGAAATGTAAATGAAGATATATTAAATAAATTTTTTTTAAAAAGTGTCAAATTTTCAACGTTTTCAAAATGTAAATAGAATATGTGTACTGGTTGGTTTTGTATGTCAACTTGACACAGCCTGGAGTAATCACAGAGAAATGAGCTTCAGTTGGGGAAGTGCCTACCATTTTATCTATATAATTTTGCCATGAAATTCTCAATCTTAATGTGTTTTTTATATATTTCTTCAATTTTATCAGAGATATTTTCCATGTAAATCTTCAATTTTATCAGAAAATGGTTATAATTTCACTTTCAACCAACTTAGAAATATTTTTATGCCTACCATTTTATCTGTACAATTTTCCATGATAATCTTCAATTTTAATGTTTTTCCATATATTTTTTCAATCTTATCTGAATGTTTCTTAATTTGAAACAACTCATCACCACCATCATCAATGTATATTGGTGCTTTTGCCTACATGTGTATGTGTGCACCACATGTGTGATTTTTGTGCACACTGGCTAGAAAAAAGGCACTGTGTCCCCTAGGACTGTAGTTATAGATAGTTGTGAGCTACCATGTGGATACTGGGAATGAACCCTAAGTCCTCTGTTAGAACAGTCCATGCTGTTGACTGCTGAGACATCTCTCCATCCTCTTCCCTAAAATTTTCTTTGTTTGTTTGTTTGGATTTGTTTTTTTCAGAGACAGGATTTCTATGCAGATCAGGCTGGCCCAAGCTCAGAGATTTGCCTGTCTGTGCCTCCTGGGTGCTGGGATTAAAGTTGTGTGCCACCACACCCAGCTTCCTCTCTACTTTTTATAGCACGCTTCATTTACCTGACATTTGATGCCTACCTGGTTCAATTTGGACATCAAACTCCATGGGTTTCTTAGGAATCAGGAGTCATGGGTTCTATCCATAACAGCTTTAAAAAACTAACACCCAGCTAGAGAGAAACAAGGTCTCTATAGTGGAAAAAGAATAGGATAACTAGAAAATGGGAAAATCTCTCATGCTTATGGATTGGCAGGATTAAAAGATGAAAATGTCTGTATTGCCAAACTCTATAGATTCTAGGCAATTCTGACAAAATTCCAATGATAACCTCACAGACCAAGAAAAACATTTACATTTCAGATGGAAACTGTCAATAACTAATAATTCTGACAAAATTCCAATGATAACCTCACAGACCAAGAAAAACATTTACATTTCAGATGGAAACTCTCAAGTCTCCTAATAACCTAAGTAATCCTAAGCAGGAAAAGACAATGCTGGGGTCAGATAAATATTTGATTTCAAGATTTCAAGGTGACAGAAAAATACTATGGTACAGTTACCAGACTGGGTAATTTGATCAGTCAGATAGAAGGGGAGATAGAAACAAGCCCTCCCATGGTACAGTTACCAGATGGGAAAAGTCTATCAGTCAGATCGACTAGATCGAGAATCGAACCCACCCAGCTACAGCCACCTTGCTCTGTAAAAAGATATTTGTTTTTAATGTGTGTGTGTGTGGGGGGGGTATGTGTGTGTGAACATGAGGGTCCTTGGAGGCCGGAAAATGGCTTTAGATGCCCTGGAGCTGGAGTTACAGGTGTTTGTGAGTTTCCAGATTCGATGCTGGGAATAAAAGGGGTATCTCTGTGGGAACAGCAGGATTTTTATATCCACCAATCCATTCTCCAACCCCTACCTTACTTTTGACAAAAATGCCAAAAATGTTGGAGAAAATGAAATGTTTAGAAAATAAATAGGTCTGGATATTCACATGTAGAGGATGAAATTAGATTCCCGTCTCTCCTCCAACAGAAAGAGGAGTTCAGACTAGACAGGGACTCTAAGCTGAGACCTGACACCACAGATAAGGCCACAGAAAACACCTTACGATATGGGTGTAGGCACGAACATTCTGAATAGAAATCCAGTAAACAATACAATCTAAAGAATCAAAAAACAGAGTACATGAAAGGGAGACCACACTCTGTCAAAAAGGAAGACATCTCAGAGACAGATTGGCAACTACATCAGTTAGCAGATTAATATCTAGGATCCAGGAACTCTAAAAATTAAACATCCCCAAATAATCCAATCAATAAATAGACGACTTGAACAGATCCTTCTATAAACTGCAAAAATGCATTAAACATTTTGGGGAAAAATGGTTCAATACCACATGCCTTCGGGGAAATTCAAATACAAATTGTGTGATGATACCATCTTATTCCAATGAGAATTGTTATATTAAGAAAACAAGAGCCACCAGGAGGATGTGGGGGAGGGCTCTTCTACCCTTCTGGTTAGAGTGTAAATGGCTGCAGTTGCCATGGAAACCACTGTGGCACTTGGTGACTACTCTCATTGCTATGATAGAATATTTGGGGTATGCACACTTGACAGAAGACAGATGTATGTGGGCATCTGGTTAAGGGTTGGTAGGGAACAGGGACAGGTGTCTGAAGTGGTTGGTCACATTGCCACTTCAACCAGTTAAGCAGATAAAGGCGAATCCTGATACTTTGCTTCACTTTACTTTTTTATTTTATTATTTTCTATATTTTTTTATTTACATGCCAAATGATTTCCCCTTTCCCATTTCCTCCCTCCCAGAAAGTCCCATAAGCCCCCTTCCCTCCCTCTTTTCCCCATTCAACCCCCTCTCGCTTCTCTGTCCTGGTATTCCCCTACATCCAGTCTTTCCAGGACCAGGGGTCTCTCCTTCCATCTTCTTGGAAATCTATTGATACGTGAATTATGTCTTGGGTATTCTGAGATTCTGGGTTAATAGCCCCTTATCAGTGACTGCATACCGTATGTGTTCTTTTGTGATTGGGTTACCTCACTAAGGATGATATTTTCAAGTTCTGACCATTTGCCTAGGAATTTCGTGAATTCATTGTTTTTAATTGCAGAGTAGTATTCCATTGTATAAATATACCACATCTTCTGAATCCATTCCTTCGTTGAGGGACATCTGGGTTCTTTCCAGCTTCTGGCTATTATAAATAAGGCTGCTATGAACATAGTGGAGCATGTGTCCTTATTGCATGCCCGGGAAGCCTCTGGGTATGTGCCCAGGAGTGGTATAGCCGGATCCTCCGGGAGTGTCATGCCCAGTTTTCTGAGGAACCGCCAGACTGCTTTCCAGAGTGGTTGTACCAGCTTGCAATTCCACCAGCAGTGGAGGAGTGTTCCTCTTTCTTGATCCACATCCTCGCCAACACCTGCTGTCTCCTGTGTTTTTGATCTTAGCCATTCTGACTGGTGTGAGGTGGAATCTCAGGGTTGTTTTGATTTGCTCACTTTATTTTTTGACCAGTCAGGAACACTAGCTAGCTCATGGGATGGTACTGCTCAGATTTGGGATGGGTCTCTCCTCCTCCATTAAACCTCTCTGGAAACAGCCTTTGGGTGTGGCTTCTAGAGGATTCCTGAAGTAGTCAGTCTGGTGGAAGGAGGGGATCAACTGTCATAGGAGGTTACAGAAAAGAAAAGAAAAGAAAATCCCCATAAAAACAAAATCACCACAGGAAAAACAAACAAAGCCACTAACAGCAGAGCATCCATACAGTCCAGTTCTGCCACTCCCGGGACTATATGAAGTGAATCTAAGTCACATTACCACAGTACATATGTCCACACCCACATGGTCACCATCGTTCTTTCCATTGTTCTTAAAATCATTGATAAATCACAATGATTTGCTCTAACCAGAGCCCAAATGTAATCAATGGAGTCAAGTCTCAGAGATGATGAATGTCTCTGAATCAGTCACAGACTTAATGATTTCCCTTATGTTACTTAGTTGTGGTTGATAAACTCTGTGCAGGCACTGAGTCTGTTCAGTGAATGTAATAAGTTCTCAACAATTCACCAGGGAAGTGCGGTCTTTTGTGATTGGGTTACCTCACTCAGGATGATATTTTCTAATTCCACCCATTTGCCTAAGAAATTCATGACTTCATTGTTTTTCATAGTTGAGTAGCACTCTATTGTGTAAATGTACCACATTTTTCTGTATCTATTCATATGTTGAGGAACATCTGGGTTCTTTCCAGCTACTGGTTATTTATTATAAAGAAGGCTGCTATGAACATATTGGAGCATGTGTCCTTATTACATGTTGGAGCATCTTCCATGTATATGCCCAGAAGTGGTATAACTGTGTCCTCAGGTTGCTATGTCCAGTTTTCTGAGGAACTGCCAAACTGACTTCCAGAGTGGTTGTACCAACTTGCAATCCCACCAGCAATGGAGGAGTGTTCATCTTTCTCCACATCCTCTCCAGCATCTGCTGTCTCTTGAGTTTTTGATTTTAGCCATTCTGGCTGATATTAGGTGGAATCTCAAGATTGTTTTAATTTTCCTTTGCCAGAAGACTAAGTATGTTGAACATTTCTTTAAGTGCTTCTGGGTCATTCGGTATTCCTCAGTGGAGAATTCTTTGTTTAGCTCTGTTCCCCCATTTTCTAATAGGGTTATTTGTTTCTCTGGTGTTTAACTTTTTGAGTTCTTTGTATATATTATATATTAGTCCTCTATAGGATGTAGGATTGGTAAAGATCTAAAGGTTGCTGTTTTGTCCTATTGACAGTGTCCTTTGCCTTACAGAAGCGTTGCAGTTTTATGAGGTCCCATTTGTTAATTATTGATCTTAGAGCATAAGCTATTGGTGTTCTGTTGAGGAAAATTTCCCCTGTGCCCTGAGCACAGCTTCAGACTCTTCCCCACTTTATTTTCTATTAGGTTCAGTGTATCTGGTTTTATCTGGAGGTCCTTGATACAATTGTATTTTAGCTTTGTACAAGGAGATAAGAATGGATCAATTTACATTCTTCGATGTGTTAACTGCCACTTGTACCAGCATCATTTGTTAAAAATGCTGTCTTTTTTCCCACTGGATGGTTTTAGCTCCTATGTCAAAGTTCAAGTGACCATAGGTGTGTGGGTTCCTTTCTGGGTCTTCAATTCTGTTCCATTGGTCTACTTTCCTGTCACTGTACCAATACCGTGCAGTTTTTATCATGATTGCTCTGTAGTACAGCTTGAGGTTAGGGATGGTGATTCTGCCAGAAGTTCTTTAAGTGGTGAGCATAGTTTTCGCTATCCTGTTTTTTTTTTATTTTGTTATTCCAGATGAATTTGCAAATTGCTCTTTCAAGCTCTATGAAGAATTGAGTTGGAATTTTGATGGGGATTGCATTGAATCTGTAGATTGCTTTAGTCAAGATGGCCGTATTTACTATATTAACCCTGCCAATTCATGAGCATGGGAGATCATTCCATCTTCTGAGATCTTCGATTTCTTTCTTCAGAAACTTGAAGTTCTTGTCATACAGATCTTTCACTTGTTTAGTTAGAGTCTCACCAAGGTATTTTATATTATTTGTGAGTATTGTGAAGGGAGTTGTTTTTCTAATTTATTTCTTAGCCTTTTTATCCTTTGAGTAGAGGAAGGCCGCTGATTTGTCTGAGTTAATTTTATATCCAGTTACTTTGCTGATGTTGTTTATCAGGTTTAGGAGTTCTCTGGTAGAATTTTTGGGGTCACTTAAGTATACTATTATATGATCTGCAAATAGTGATATAAGGAAATCCATCAAAGTATTCCACTATATAAATAAACTCAAAGGAAAAACCATTTTATAGATGCTGAGAAAGCATTTGACAAAATCCAACACCTCTTCATGCTAAAAGTCTTGGAAAGATTATGAATTCAAGGCCCATACCTAAAAGCAATATACAACAAACCAGTCACCAACATTAAACTAAACAGATAGAAACTTGAAGTAAGCCCACTAAAATCAGGGACTAGTCAAGGCTGTCCTCTCTCTCCATACTATTCAATATAGTACTGGAAGTCCTAGCCAGAGCAATTAGACAACAAAAAGAGGTCAAAGGAATACAAATAGACCCATCATTCTAAGACGTGTTTTCTAAGGTGTGGCAAGACAGCAAAGTGAAAGCACTTTCCCAAACACTGATTTAGTAAAACATTTATGGAGAACCTGTTGCCTATAGGACCTGAGGAAAAAGTCACATTGACTCTGTTCTTTATATTCATAACTGATTTAAATCCTAAGCAAAAGGCACTAAACTGTGTTATAGCTGGAATAAACTTTAAATTACTGTTTTTTTAAATTTACTTAGCCAGCTGCCCTGCTATCAGATCTCATTGTTTTTAGTTTTATTTTTTTGCTTACCTCCTTCCATTCATGCACATGCTTATCTCAGAAGACTGAAGCTCTTCCAGCTTTGGACAGTACAGAAGAAACTGCTTTCAGAAACTTGTAGTTACAAGAGAACAGTTGCCCAAGATTCAGAATTTATTTTGAACTGGGGCATGTGTATTATGTGACCAGTGTCTTCACTCTAACTTGGTTATGAGCTTAAGCCAATCTTCACTGTTCTACCTGTTGAAGAAGATGTCTGAGGGGGAGGGAGATGGACTCTCTGCAGACACTCCAAAGGGAGCAGCATTATTACAGCAGCAACCATTCTTGCTTAAGCCTTACACTGTTAGAGATTTGAGGTTATATTATATACTTTATGCTCATGGCTGACATGGTTGAAGATTTGGTATAAGGTTGTAGCTTCAGCAGAACAGAAACTGTGATGTGTTCTATGGGTGTCAATAAAAGAATGGCCTGTTCTTATTCTACAGAGAGCAGAACACTTTACATTCCAAAACAGTGTCCCCAAACATTTTTTAATGTCCATATAAATTGTTGGGAGGCTTGGAGCTATTAGTTAATCTATCTTCCAATACTGACTGTACTTGCTGGTTTTGTTTCAATTTGACCCAGGCTGGAGTTATCACAGAGAAAGGAGCTTCAGTTGGGGAAGTGCCTCCATGAGATAGATCCAGTTGTGGGGCATTTTCTCAATTAGGGATCAAAGTCGGAGAGGGGAGGCACTCCATCCCTGGGCTGGTAGTCTTCTGTGCTATAAGAAAGCAAGCTGAGCAAGCCAGGGGAA
The DNA here is from genome assembly GCA_036184795.1 of Tokudaia tokunoshimensis. Classification (NCBI taxonomy): domain Eukaryota; kingdom Metazoa; phylum Chordata; class Mammalia; order Rodentia; family Muridae; genus Tokudaia; species Tokudaia tokunoshimensis. Next base: position 35,449,433 of record BTHU01000006.1, on the reverse strand, counting down.
GCAAGGCAATAAGTAACATCCCTCCATGGCCTCTGCATCAGCTCCTGCTTCCTGACCTGCTTGAGTTCCAGTCCTGACTTCCTTTTGTGATGAATAACAGTGTGAAAGTGTAAGCTGAATGAACCCTTTCCTCCCCAACTTGTTCCTTGCTTATGATGTTTGTGCAGGAATAGGAACCCTGATTAAGACACTGTCTAATACAGCACTGGATCAATGATGCTACTCGTCAATGCTAGTTGTCAATGGATGACCAATAGCTCTCCTACTAATTGATTTAATTTTCTTAAATAAAGTTACATAAACCATTAAGAAAAGAGTTACCAATTTCACAGAGTGTGGTGAAATTGCTGAGGATGACCTTGAGGGAGAGGACTGAAGGGACCTGTGGCCTTCTCTGTCCTTAGTGAGGATGCTTCAGTCATCAGAGAGAAAGGCTTCCACCCTCTGTCTATGTTGTTACTACACATTGGAGGAACAGAGAAGAAAAGTCTAATCAAAAGGAAAAATGAGATTCTTCTTACAGCCAGTAGTAAACTTAGAGTATTGAATGGAAAGGCAGGAAAAAAATCTGAAACATATAATCAGATAGTAGTTATAAAACACACGTGTACTTACATGTCTAAAATGAAATATTACTTTGTTATAAGTACTCAGAACTTCAAATCATGGCTGATGTTAGTGATACTGTACTACACTGAAGAATTATATATATGACCATTGTGTGGTTGACTCGGCCGCAGCTGCAGTATGAGGTGCGTATTTGGGCCTTCATTGTCCCTGCACCCACACTGCAGCCCTGTCCCATTGCCAGCCACACCTCAGCTAGCCTCCGGGAGAACATCTACCAAGGCCCTGCAGCGCATCTACATAGGACACCTGAGCTACAACGTCCATGAGAAGGTTATCCAGCGCTTTTTCCACGCTACAGACACCTCCTCGAAATCAACCTCAGAAATGGGTACAGTTTCATGGAGTTCGAGGACTCCTGTGATGCAGAGGACTCCGTTTACGAGCTGAACAGCAAGAAGCTGTTTGGGGAGCGCGTGGTCATATAGCAGGCCCGGTGCCCGCGCCGCAACTGGAAGCCGCAGTGGCAGAGGTGGGTACAGCAGTCAGAGAACCTCTGGCAGAGACAAATATGGGCCAACTGTTCGTACAGAGTACAGGCTTATTTTAGAAAATCTGTCTCGTCGTTGCAGTGGCAAGACTTAAAGGATTTCAAGAGACAACCAGAAGTGACTTATGCAGATGCTCACAAAGAACGAACAAATGAGGATGTAGTTGAGTTTAGATACTACTCTGACATGAAGCGTGCTTTGGAGAAACTGGATGGCACAGAAATAAATGGCAGAAATATTACGCTTATTGACGATATGCCACGAACAAGCCATAGGCGCTCTTACTCTGGAAGTAGATCCAGATCACGGTCTGGAAGAAGATCTAGGAGTAGGAGTGCGGAAGCAGCCACAGTAAATCTCGAACTATCTCAAAATGTCGCTCTTGATCTAGGTCTAGCTCGGAGCCAAGGTCGATCCCGTTCACGCTCAAAAGTCAGGAAATTCAGATCAAAGTCTGATCAGGATTCCCATTCACACTCAAGAAGCAGATCTAAGGATAAATATGGGAAGTCACGCAGTAGGTCACATTCTCGGTTCCCCAAAGAAAATGGAAAAAGAGATATAAAGCCAAAGTCCAGATCCCGGAGCCAGTCTCGATCCCATTCACCTCTGCGTGCTCCACCCTCAAAGGCTCGTTCCATGTCCCCTCCGCCAAAAAGAGCTTCGAGGTCCCGTTCTAGATCTCGTTCAAGGTCCAGATCAAGTTCCAGAGATTAACCCTGAACTCTACGTTCTTTGCACACTGTAACAGAACACTTTCCTACTTACTTAGGCAGTTACTCTTCCGAGTTTGTACTCGGCCTCTTCTTCAAGAGGATTTCCTGAAAAGGGAACCCAGGAATTTGATTTGTGGCCAAATTTAATGAGAAAAAGATGAGGTTCTAAAATGGTGATATGAAGCCTTCTCCCTTCTTTGTAGAATTAAGAGAATTTTGATTTTGTAGCCCTTGGGCTAAAATAACTTTTGTAAAGTTTAAGCTCATTTAGATTTTTTTTAAAAGTGCTGCAGCAGGATCTGCTTTAGATATTGTAGGCTTTAGAGGGAGAACCCAAATTTTCAATTATGTTGGCTTTTTATGAAGCTTGAGTTATGTAAGATTTAAATAAAAGTTTGCTACCAAGATGATTGCCTTATTGGTCACTACTAAGGCCCTTTAAGTGTTGATACCTGCCATTTGTGGAGACAGTGTAAATTTTACCTGAGTGTAAAACAAGGCAAGCCTCAGACCAGCAATAAAGTATTCAGTTTGGCTAAACTTATTTAGTGCTGCTAATCAAATCTACCAAAGTCTTTTCTCTACCCCTTTAGTAAGTTGAGTTCAAAGTAAAAGGGACTTTGTAGTTAGTGCCACAGAAACTGAAGGACTGCCATTTGAAATCTTCAGGAAGTCGGTCCTAGTACTTGGAATCTTGCTATCCTGTATTCTGTACGTGGTCAGTGTGATGAGTGTTAGTGTAGGGTTTGGTGGTCTTTAATGTTTTGAAATACGGAAGTAGCCTTTCTTTAATTAGAAATTTATTTATTTTATTCAACGTTGAAAAGCATATAACCTACATTTTCTGCTGAAAGATGATTATAATTAACAGGTGCTTAGCAGACATTTGGTAAGATATTTTCCAATCAGTCCCCTTTGTATTAGTGGGGCATTTGTGGTTAGTTTGAAAGACAGTGACATGGAGAAACTAAAATGCTTCATACTTTATAAGTAAAGCATTATGAATGCTGTGGAAAACAAGTTAAATAGTGCAAATGTGTAGGAATAACTAGATTGCAGTTTCCACACATCCAAAAGTCCAGTTAGTTGAAACTGCAATCAATAATTACCTTACAGCTTTTCCATTATTCAGACATTTGTAAAGTCATTTCATCCCAAATACTTGGCCTCATTCTTTAGTGAAGGTGTAGATGGATTGGCTCAGATTTAATACCTTCTTCAGCTGTTATCACATAATCTAGCAAAAGTTGGATTACAGATTATAATGATCAGACAACATGCAATGAGGCAAGACTGAGTGGAAAAATAGGTTCAAGGGTCTAGGTAGGCGTCAGTAACTGGGAATACTTGCTAATAGAGAAAGGGGAATGTTTTCAAGACATTTATCCTGTTACAAAATCTTAAAAGACTAGATTTCGGAATATAATGTCAAATAAATTTGCTGCTTTAGTCAATTTTTCTTTGATGCTTTGTTTAGGTGTTTATAAGCAATAGGTTTCTTTTTCGAGTGTGAATTTCAGAATTTAGAGAAAATTGTGTCTGGTTATAGTTTACTATTTTACCTACTTAAAAACAAACGTGATATTTCTTTAAGAATCGGGTTTGACCAAATTTCTCTTTGTTTTCAGGGAAAGCTATCTAAAAGCTTTCTGAGCCACAGCCTTTTTAAGGGGGAAAAGCTAATGGCAAAATTTGACTTTCTGACTGCATGCAGCTCCAGCTGGGCTTGCCTTCTGTTAGTGTGGTGGTACATGACAGAGGCATTAGACTATTTTTTAGCTGCCCTAGTAAGTATATAATGAATAGGTAAATGCCAATGCCATCAATTTTTCTAGTGGGGCCAAAGGCCATTTTATTAAAAATTTAGTCTTTCATACCTGGAGACCCTAGTTATTAAATACACTAAACAAACAACTGCATTTAAAGCATTGGCCTTAGCAGAATTGACTGACTTAAAATGTTTTAGTTTCTTACTGATGAGTGAATTCAGTTCTCTACCAACTAAAGCAGAGAACTTAGAATCCCATCCTGCACACACTGGTTGGTGCCCTGGGTGGAGTATCAACAACACCAACTGTTGAAAGAGCACAAGAGAAGTGGGGAACATGTTTGTTCATATGTGTGCCACAGTGCTTTTATGGCTAGCCTGAGTCCTATCTACTTCAGCCTTTATGTTCCCACTCTTCCTGTGTTAACATTACTTTTGTCTTGGTTATTCTTTTTTTCTACTTTGTTAACCTACTTTATGCTTGATCTTAATAAAATGCTTACCCAGGGGAAAAAAGAATTATATATATATATATATATATATATATATATATATATATATATATATATATATAAAAGGCTGGGCAGACAAGTTAGTTGTTAATGGTACTTGCTGCTCTTTAAGAGGGACAGAGTTCAGTTTCCAGTACCTACATCTGGAAACTCACAACAGCCTGTGACTTCAGTTCCAGGGAATCCTCCTGTATCCTATCCTCTCAAGTCTAAAAATATCTCTCTCTCTCTCTCTCTCTCTCCCTCTCTCCCTGTGTGTGTGTGTGTGTGTGTGTGTGTGTGTGTGTGTGTGTGTGTTACACATAAATAGAACTATGTCTATAAGGGCAAGCATCAGTTTATGAATGAGGCTGATTGTTATGTATTGGAAATGTGGATAGCCATTTATTATTTTTCTACCTTAAATTTTGTGAAGATTCCAACACAATTATCATTTGATAGTTAAAAAATATCACCAAGTCAAAACTACATATATGCAAATGAATTCAAAGCCCACGTTTGACATCTGCAGTGACAGACCGTGGCACATGCTTGCACCAGCACAGTTCAAGGGGTTCCCTTCTTCTGTGATGTACTACCTTTCTTATTTCTCTGTTCTGCTCAGTATTGTGGGTCTCAGTGGAGAGCAAAGGTTGGCACCATCACTATTGTTCTTTTGAGAATAAAAACTTCAAAACCTTCCTCACAGACATTCTCAAGCCTGTTGTCAGTTGGAAATTGGCATCCTTTCATGAGGAACTGAATCCTGCAGTGATAATTTTAATCTCTTTCTGAGAGCAGAGCCTATGGGATTTCACCTTCTCTTAAAGTTATGTCTCCTAACCATGTTACACTGGGATTAGGGCTTCTAAAGAAGCTTTTGGGTATGCATTCTAATCATAGGAGGTTTTAATTACTGAGTAGGTATGCCACTATTGGTTGTAAGGTAATGTGTCTGAATTTCCTTTAGCTGTTGTTGTTGTTGTTGGTGGTGGTGGTGGTGGTGGTGATGGTGCTGATGATGGTGAGGGTGGTAGTGGTGCTGGTGGTGGTGATGATGGTGGTGAGGGTGGTGGGGATCCTTGTGGCAGTGGTGGTGGTTGTAGTGGTGGTGGTTTTTCGAGACAGGGTTTCTCTGTGTTACCCTGGTTGTCATAGAACTTACTGTGTAGACCAGGCTGGCCTCAAACTCACAGAGACCTGCCTGCCTCTGCATTCCAAGTGCTGGCTTTAAAGTAGTTCTTGTCTATGTGACAAGAACTTCAAGTCTCTGAAGAAAGAAACTGAAGAAGACCTCAGAAGATGGGAAGATCTCCCACACAGGTGGATTGGCAAGATTAATATAGTAAAAATGGCCATCTTGCCTAAAGCAATCTACAGATTCAATGCAATCCTTATCAAAATTCCAATCAATTCTTCATAGAGCTAGAAAAAGCAATTCTCAAATTCATCTGGAATAACAAAAAACCCAGAATAGCTAAAACTATTCTGAACAATAAAAGAACTTCTGAGAGAATCAGTATCCTGGACCTCAAAGAGTACTACAGAACAATCGTGATAAAAACTGCATGATATTGGTACAGTGACAGTCAGGTAGATCAATGGAATAGAATTGAAGACTCAGAAATGAACCCACACACCTATGGTCACTTGATCTTTGACAAAGGAGCTAAAACCATCCAGTGGGAAAAAATAGCCTTTTCAACAAATGGTGCTGGTTCAACTGGAGGTCAGCATGCAGAAGAATGCAAATTGACCCATTTTTATCTCCTTGTAAGCTCAAGTCCAAGTGGATCAAGGACCTCCACATAAAACTAGACACACTGAATCTAATAGAAAAGAAACTGGGGAAGAGCCTTGAGCACATGGGCACAGGGGAAAATGTCCCGAACAGAACATCAATAGTTTATGCTCTAAGATGAAGAACTGACAAATGGGACCTCATAAAATTACAAAGTTTCTGTAAAGAAAAGGACACTGTCAATAGGACAAAACAGCAACCATCAAATTGGGAAAAGATCTTTACAAACCCTACATCTGACAGAGGGCTAATATCCAATATATACAAAGTTAGACTCCAGAGAACCAAATAACCCTATTCAAAAATGGGGCACAGAGCTATACAAAGAATTCTCAACTGAGGAATACTGAATAGAAGAGAAGCCCCTAAAGAAACGTTCAACATCCTTAGTCATCAGGCAAATGAATATCAAAACATCCCTCAGATTCTACCTCACACCAGTCAGAATGGCTATGATCAAAAACTCAGGTGACAATAGGTGCTAGTGAGAATGTGGAGAATGAGGAACACTCCTCCACTGCTGGTGTGATTGCAAGCTGGTACAACCACGCTGGAAATCAGTTTGGTGATTTCTCAAAAAAAAAATTGGACATAGTACTACTGGAGGACCAAGCTCTACCACTCCTGGACATATACTCAGAAGATGCTCCAACATGTAATAAGGACACCTACTCCGCTATGTTCATAGCAGCCTTATTTATAATAGCCAGAAGCTGGAAGGAACCCAGATGTCCCTTAAGAGAGGAATGGATACAGAAACTGATACATTTACACAATGGAATACTACTCAGCTATTAAAAACAATGAATTCATTAAATTCTTACACAAATGGATAGAACTAGAATATTATTATCCTGAGTCAGGTAACCTAATCACTAAAGAACACACATGGTATGCACTTACTGATAAGTGGATATTAGCCCAGAAACTTGGAATACCCAAGATACAATTTACAGACCAATTAAAGCTCAAGAAGAAGGAAGACCAAAGTATCCATACTTTAAAGGGGGAACAAAATAACCATGGGAGGAGATTCATAGACAAACTGTGGAGCAGAGATTGAAGGAAAGGCCATCCAGAGACTGCCCCACCTGGGGATCCACTCTATATACTGTCAGCAAACCCAGACACTAATGTGGATGCTAACAAGCACTTGCTGACAGAGCCTGATATAGCTGTCTCCTGAGACAAATACAGAGGTGGGTGCTCCCAGCCAACCATTGGACTGAGCACAAGGTCCCCAATGGATAAGCTAGAGAAAGGACCCAAGGAGCTGAAGGAGCTCTCAGTCCCATAGTAGGAACAACATTATGAACCAATCAGAAACCCCAGAGCTCCCAGGGAATAAACTACCAACCAAAAAATACATATGGAGGGACTTATGGCTCCAGCTGTATATGTAGCAGAGTATGGCCTTGTTGGACATCAAAGGGAGGTGAGGCCCTTGGCCCTGAGAAAGCTTGATGACCCAATATAGAGGAATACCAGGACAGGGAAGCGGGAGTAGGTGAGTTGGCAAGCAGGGGGAAGGGAGGATGGGATAGGGTGTTTTCGAAGGGGAAACCAGAAAGTGGATAACATTTGAAATGAAAATAAAGAAAATATCTAATAAAAAAATTAAAGGAGTGCACCACCACCACCTGGCTCTGAATTTCTGTTTTATGTACTGTTAATAAGAAAGCAATCATACTCCAAACTAAGCTACTACCCTTGAGCTCTTGTTATTAAAGAATTTTTTTCACACTAGTGAAAAAGAGGTGTGATGATGAAGGATTTAATAATACATCATGGGCCTTCACGATGCTTGCATGTATTTCTGAGACCTTCAAATCACACACACACACACACACACACACACACACACACACACATCAACTTTGTTTGACATTAATGAAACCATTTTAAAGTGGAAAAAAATTTTAGTGGGGTTTTATACGCTCATGCATTGTGCAACCCCTCCTCTGTCTGATTACATGATGATTGTACGCAGGTCCTCCAACTTCACTCTTTCTCCTGCCACCAGCTATGGGTGCATGTGAAGGCATTCAGGATATTCGACATGAATAGGATCAGACACTGTGTGAACCCAGCCTTTGGCTTCTTTAATGTAACATATTGTTTGTCTGTTTAAATGCATTTTATTAGTTCTTTGAGAATTTCATATATATTCTTGTTTTATCTGCTCCTATTGCTCCTCCCTCTAGCTCATCCCAGATCCTCAGCCATACACCCACTCCCTCCCAACTTTGAGTCCTCTTCACACACACACACACACACACACACACACATACACATTAGTGAATCCAGTGTGTGCTGTTCATGTGCTCATGGGGCCATCCACTGGACCATGATCAACAGGCTGGGGACCATAACCTTAATGGAACCTGCCTCTCTTCCTTCCAGAAGCCTCTAATTGTCAATAGCTCCTCAGTTAGAGGTGGGACTCCTGAGCCCCTCACATAGGGAGCCAATTCCATACCTCCTCAGAGACAGTAGGTTAGAAGTCAGAGTTGATTTCGTTTTTTTTTTTCCTTTTACATATTCGCACCCATGAATGCATGTGTGTGCATGTGTGACTTTCTGAGGCAAGGTGATCATGTGCCACAATGAAGGTGTGAAGGTCGGAGGAAAACACTTCTTAGACCCATGAGCTAGTCCTCACTTCAATTGATTCTCTTGATTCTCCTATCATCTCTCAGTAGGGGGCGCTCTGATAGCCGATGCTTAGGCCACTATGATTTATGTGACTTCTGAGGATCTTGCTCAGGTCATCAGCCTTGCCTGGCAAGCAGTTTTACCCACTGAGCCCATCTCCTCAGTCCTCGATTTTCAAAAGCATTTTACTATGAATTATAGATTGTCCTTGATCCTTAGGTCACCTACCCCTAGTGCCTCAGTCTCCTGAGTGCTGGGATTATGGACATGCAGGTCAACACTCAGTCTTTGTGAGTGTGAAGTTATTTTGTTCATAAGATTTGTGTTTTGTGTGGGTACAAGTGCTAAAGGATGTGAACAAACACACTAGCGAAGGAGAGAACGAGGATAGCACGGGGCTGGGAACTTCCCTGATGTGGACTCTGGGCCCTCCAGAAGCTCCAGGGACAAGGTACCCATGGCAAGTTGGCATTCTTAGAATGGGGCTGATGGACAAGCCGTGGTTGCCTTAAGCATCCTTTGCCTCGAATGTCTAATGTACAAGTGCATGTTGGCAATTTTGTTTTCCTCCAGATGAATCCCAAACATACCAGAACTGTCAGGCACAGGCAGTGTGAGCCTGTGGATCTGGTTCAAGCTATTACTGAAGAGAACAGGGGACTGGGATTAGAAAGTCATGAGTTTGTTGTGAGTTGACTATTGACCTTTATTTATCACCTGCAAATATTCACCTCTGCTTACAACATGCTGCTGAGGAGTCAAGAGTGTAATAAAGAGGTATCGATTAAATTCCTGGACATTAATCAGACTGGCATCATCTGCCTGGCTTTGTGGACCTGGGTTCCCAGTAAGACCATTAAACCGTGTTCACAGACCTCTTAGGGTTGTAAATCCCTAATGGTTAAGACATCTCCCATTCTCTCTGTATCATTTGGGGTTGAAAAGCTAAGTATTTCCCAAAGTGGAATGTTGTATGGGTAGCTGAGTTATCAAATTCCTAAGAGGCTCGAGAAGGGACTGGCTTCCCAATGTAGCTAATGAAGGATTTATGAACATAGTAAGATCAGTCAATTGCTGTTGGCAGTTGAGGTTCAGATCCCTCCCCTAGTTTCAGCTTCACTTTCAACCTTACCTTGATCTCCAATCAAATGGATCTTCAAACAGAGTCAAACCCTCTCCTGTCTCAGGGTCTTTACAGTGCATATCTGGAATGTTCTCCTGGCTGTTCACTGGACACATGCCAAGTTCTTAATAACTTACTTTAAAATACCAACTTCTCAGCAGGCAAGATGAATCAGTGGATAAAGGCATTTGCTGGAAAGCCTGTCAACCTGAGTTGGAATCCTAGGTCTCACATGGTGGAAGAAGAGAATTGATTTCCATAACTGTCCTATGACTTCCATACATGCTCCACAGCACACAATGCTCCACACTTGCTACAGAGAGACAGACAGACAGGCAGGCAGGCAGGCAGGCAGGCACGCACACATGCGCGTGCACACACACACACACACACACACACACACACACACACACACACACCCCAAACAATTTCTCAAGAAAGACTTCACTGACATACTTGGCTACCAGATTCTATTCCTTTTAAAATTCTTTTATCCTTTAGGTTTATGTGTTTATGTGTATGAATGCTTCACCTGCATATATGTAGATATACATTCTAAGTACATTCCTGGTGGACACAGAAGTCTTTAGAGGAGTGGGATCTCCTGGAATTAAGGATGGTCATGAGCTGCCATGTGGCTGCTGGGAACTGAACTCTTATCCTCTATAAGAGCAACAAGATTTCTTAACTGCTGAGCCATTCCTCCAGCCCTTATATTACTTTGTAAATCAGTATTTTATTTTTTCCACTGACTTCTATTTATTGTACAAGACACTGGGTCATATAAGTACATTTTCACACAAGTGTAAAATACAGCATGCTCTGGGTGTATTTCCCTGTCATCTCTCCCCTCCTCTCTCATCTCCTCTCTCCTTTCTCCCTCCTCTTCATCCCTCTTCCCCTGGTCCTTAGACAGTTCCTGTTCAGCTTTCATGTTATATATACATGCAGTATTTTATGTATCTGAATAAATTTAGGAAATTAAAAGGGGGAAACATGATGTTTGTCTTAGCACCCTGGTCAGATTTTTTTTTAATCAATCACTGAAGTGATATGTGATGACTAAATTTTGTTTGCTTTCCTGTTGACTGTCTTTCTCCACACTAGAGTGTGACTCTAGGAGCACAGGGTAGGGAGGTGTCCCCCTCTGCTTAACTCCATGTTGTCCATGATGAATCATTAATGCATCACCATAGGTATTAGAGAGGTCTGTGATAAATAAATCAAAGTCTGGAATAAGGCAGAACACCCGTGTGATACTGCTGATGGCTCCCAAGCCTTTTTGGTGAATTTGTTGCTTTTGAGGACTGACCCCCCAGCTCAGCCATTCCCCCATGTGGAATTTTCTCCCTTCATCCAAAATGTGATAATTTGGATATGCTTGGCCCAGGAAGTGGCACTATTAGCAGGTGTGGCCTTGTTAGAGTAGGTGTGGACTTGTTGGAGGGAGTATGTCACTGTGGGAGTGGGCTTTGAGATCTTCCTCATAGCTGCCTGGACACAGTCTCCTTCTGTCTGCCTATGGAGACCTCTCAGCTTCTTCTTCAGTACCATGTCGGCCTGGACGCTGCCATGATCCTTGTTATGAAAATGGATTGAACTTCTGAACCTGCAAGCTAGCCCCAATTAAATGTTGTCCCTTATAGGAGTAGCCTTGATCATGGTGTCTCTTCACAGAATGAAAACCTAACTAAGACACCAAATGAGTGGCCTATTGGCTGTTTCATACACTTTATAGAAAGGGAACAATTCTCTGGGCATTTCACCCACAGCTCTCCTGTAGTAGCATACCATAACATGTGGAGAAAAGGTTGAAGCATCTAGTGTGTCATTATTTCCTCTGAACTGAAGTGTTTTCTCCTAGAGGGAGGAAGGAGGCTCCTGGGACTCAGGAAGTAAACACTGTTATGCTGAAACTAAGGGCTGGGAGACTCCTGGCCAAGTCATAGAAATGATAAACACTTGCTGAGGACCTCAGGGACCAGACACTGACTCAGGAGAGACTGGCCTGTCCACTGCCTGCAAGCCGGTGTGTCATGGGAATGTGGCATGTGAGAATCATCGTCTCTCCTGGGGTGGACTTTTGGGTGATGCAGCAGCCTTTGAGTTGTCCCTGCTCCTGGAAGTCACCCCTCACACAACTGCGCCCCGCTTCTGTAACCTCTCTTACTTCAAGCATCTGTTAAAACACCTTCTTGCATATTTTAACAGTTATAAAACAACTGTTCTAACTCAATCACCTGAACATAGGGAGACTATTTTACTCCTGTTTGTGTCTCTGTGACCCTCAGAACTACCATGTCTTGGTTCCCAGGTACTTTGATACTGTGAGCTTCATTTAAACTGTCCAAGGTTGCAGACTGGGGGGACATGGAAGGGAAGAAGGAGGTGCTGGTAATTAAGACCAACAGCCAAGCCAGAACATGTTGCGACTCACATAAAGTCAATGGCAGCCCCTATCTGATATTGTTCTACAATGCTAGCTCACTATCATAAACTTCATTGAGTATTACCCAAAAACTCAACTAATCGTGTAAACTTAATGTACTCACGCTACTCCAGGTGAATTGAGAAAGGGGATTGAGCTCACTCCAGGAACTCATGGCAAGGAACTGTTTTGGGTCTGGACACTGGAAGTCAAGATTTTTTTAAGTACTTTCCCCCTGGAGATAGAGATCAAAATAGAGTCGTAATAAGTAGTTTCTTTACATTAGCTCAGCCACTCCTGGTCACGGTCCTGCCAGAGATGTGGTTAATATACCCAAGGAGAAAACTGACTTTTCCTTTACCAAGGCATATCAATTGCAGATACCTTCTTGGTTAGAGGTGGGAACCCATGTCAACTTGTCACTCACAGTGCTGGGACATCATCTTTCTGTGACCTGACCAGCATTGTTCTGTTATTGCCTGTGTGCTGCATAAGTTTTATATCACCTTGACACAAGATAAAGTACTCTGAGAGGAGGGAGTCTCAGATAAAAAATTGCCTCCATAATATGCTGCTGTAGGGTATTTTCTTAATTAATTATTGCTACAGGAGTTCTCAGCCCATTGTAAGTGGGACCCATCCCTGAGCTGCTGGTCCTGGGTTCTATAAGAAAGCAGGCTGAGCGAGTCATGTTAAGCAAGCCAGTAAGCATCATCCCTCCAGGGCTGCATCAGCTCCTGCTTCCGTGTGCCTGTCCTGTTTAAGTTCCTGTCCTGACTTCCTTCAGTTGTGAACAGTGATATGAAAGTGAAAGTCAAAAATCCCTTTCCTCCCCAACTTGTTTTTTGGTCATGGGTTTGATCAAAGCATTAGAAACCCTACCAAAGACAGTTTGTTTTTGTTGTCTGTTTGTTTGTTTAAGAGAGGTGAGAGAGAAAATTGAAGTAGGGTGGTATGGTGGTTTGGATTGGTTTGGCCCCTATAGACTCATGTGTTTGAATGCTTGACCCATGTGGAATGGCACTATTAGGAGGTGTGGCCTTTTTGGAGTAGGTGTGGCCTTGTTGGAGGAAGTGTGTTACTCTGAGGGTGGGCTTTGAGGTCTCCTATGCTCAAGCTCTGCCAGTATGGAATCCCTTTCTGTTCCCTTCGGATCAAGATGTAGAACTCTGAGCTCCTTCTCCAGCACCATGTTGGTCTGGACACTGCCATGCTTCCTGCCATGATGATAATGGACTAAATCTCTGAAATTGCAAGCCAGTCTCAATTAAATGTTTTTCTTTATAAGAATCGACATGGTCAGGATGTATCTTTGCAGCAATCAAACCCTAACTAAGACAGGTGGTTTAGAAGCTAGGGAGGAATTGGGAGAGGGGAAAACAATGAAAATGCATTGTAAGAAAAAAAAATTGACAATTTTTTTTGTGTTGCTTATCTTTATTTTTTCTTTTATTTATTTATTTTCTACATTCTTTATTTACATTCCAGATGATTTCCCCTTTCCCAGTTCCCCCCTCCCTGAAAGTCCCATAAGCCCTCTTCCCTCCCTCTGTTCCCCATTTGCCGAAGAATTTCATGAATTCATTGTTTTTAATTGCTGAGTAGTATTCCATTGTGTAAATATACATGGAAAATATCTCTTGATATTGTTGAAGAAATATATAGAAAAACACATTAAAACTGACTATTTCATGAAAGATTATACAGATAAGATGGTAGGCATAAAAATATTCCTAAATTGATTGAAAGTAGAATTAAAAACATTTTCTGATAAAATTGAAGATTTACATGGAAACTATCTCTGATAAAATTGAAGAAGTTTATGCAGATAAATTGGTAGGAATAAAAATATTCCTAAGTTGATTGAAAGTAGAATTATAAACATTTTCTGACAAAACTGAAGATTTACATGGAAAATATTTCTGATACAATTGAAAAAAATACATGGAAAAACATTAAAATTGAAGATTATCATGGAAAATTGTATAGATAAAATGGTAGGAATAAAAATATTTCTAAGTTGGTTGAAAGTGAAATTATAACCATTTTCTGATAAAATTGAAGATTTACATGGAAAATATCTCTGATAAAATTGAAAAAATACATAAAAACACATTAAGATTGAGTATTTCATGGAAAAATTATACAGATAAAATGGTAGGTATAAAAATATTCCTAAGTTTTTTGAAAGTGGAATTATAAACATTTTCTGATAAAATTGAAGATCTACAAGGAAAATATTTCTGATAAAATTCAGGAAATATGTAGAAAAACATGTTAAAACTATTTCATGGAAAATTATACAGATAAAATGGAAGGTATAAAAATGTTCCTACGTTGATTGAAAGTAAAATTATAGACATTGTCTTATAAAATTGAAGATTTACATTGAAAATATTTCTGATAAAATTGAAGAAAAATATAGAAAAACATTAAAATTGACAATTACCATGAACAATGGTAGGCATAAAAGTATTCCTAAATTGATTGAAAGTAGAATTATAAACATTTTCTGACAAAATTGAAGATTTGCATGGAAAATATTTCTGATAAAATTGAAGAAATATATAGCTAAAATGTTAAAATTAAAGATTATCACAGAAAATAATACAGTTAAAATGGTAGACATAAAAAACATTACTAAATTGAAAGAGGAATCACAAACATTTTCTGATAAAATTGAAGATTTACATGAAAAATATTTCAGTTAGACTATGTTTTTGGTTGGGGAATTGAGTCCATTGATGTTAGAAGATATTAAGGAATAGTGATTGTTGCTTCCTGTTATTTTTGATGTTCTTTTTATGTTTCTGTGGTTGCTTTCTTTTGGGTTTGTTGGAAAAAGATTACTTTCTTGCTTTTTCTAGGGTATAGTTTACCTCCTCGTGTTGGTGTTTTCCATCTATTATCTTTTGTAGGGCTGGATTTGCAGAAAGATATTGTGTAAATTTGGTTTTATCATGGAATAGATGTTTTCTCCATCTACGGTAATTGAGAGTTTTGCTGGGTATAGTAGTTTGGGCTGGCATTTGTGTTCTCTTAGGGTCTGTATGAGATCTGCCCAGGATCTTCTGACTTTCATAGTCTCAGGTGAGAAGTCTGGTGTAATTCTGATAGGCCTGCCTTGATTACTTGACCTTTTTCTCTTACTGCTTTTAATATTCTTTCTTTGTTTAGTGCATTTGGTGTTTTGATTATTATGTGCCAGGAGGACTTTCTGGTCTGGTCCAGTCTGTTTGGAGTTCTATAGGCTTCTTATATCTTCATGGACATCTCTTTCTTTAGGTTAGGGAAGTTTTCTTCTATAATTTTGTTGAAGATATTTACTGGCCCTTTAAGTTGGAAATCTGCCCTCTCTTCTATACCTATAATCCTTAGGTTTGGTCTTCTCATTGTGTCCTGGATTTCCTGGATGTTTTGGCTCAGGAGCTTTTTGCCTTTTTCATTTTCTTTAACTGTTGAGTCAATGTTTTCTATGGTATCTTCAGCCCCTGGGATTCTTTCTTCTATCTCTTGTATTCTGCTGTTGATGCTTGCATCTATGATTCCTGAGTTCTTTCCAAGATTTTCTATCTCCAGAGATGTCTCACTTTGTGATTTCTTTATTATTTCTACTTCCATTTTTAGATCCTGGATGGTTTTGTTCAGTTCCTTCACTTGTTTGTTTGTGTTCTCCTGTAATTCTTTCAGGGATTTTTGTGTATCCCCTTTAAGAGCCTCTACCTGTTCACCCACGCTCTCCTAATTTCTTTCAGGGATTTTTGTGTTTCCTCTTTAAGGGCTTTTACCATTTGACCCATATTCTCCTGTATTTCCTTAAGGGAGTTATTTATGCCCTTCTTGATGTCCTCTAACAGCATCGTGAGATGAGATTTTAAATCCAACTCTTGCTTTTCCGGTGTGTTGGGGTATCTAGAACTTGCTGTGGTGGGAGAACTGGGCTCTGATGTTGCCAAGTAGCCTTGGTTTCTGTTGGTATGGTTCTTGTGCTTGCCTTTTGCCATCTGGTTATTTCTGGTGCCCTTCCAGCCGCCATTTGCAGCAGGGAACCAGGCAGCTCCATAGCCTTCTGTGCTTAGCCCACCAGGAGAGAATGATCTCCCAGCAGCGATTTCACTTCTGAGTGCAGAGGTGAGATCTCCACCTTCTCTCTGGAGGGGTACATCTAGGAGAGCACAAGGCATACGATCAGTGGAGCAGCTGGGACAGGCGTCTTCCCTTCCGGTCGCCATTTGCAGCAGGGAACCAGGCAGCTCCACAGCCTTCTGTGCACACACCCTGCCAGAAGAGAGTTGGTCTCCCAGAAGTACAGACCCAGGCTTACAGGCCAACAAAAAATTCTTAGGAAAAAAGTAGATGTTTGAATGGAAAACAAAAACAAAACTCAAAACAAATATAAAAGCCCACATACCTCTTGCTTCTTATAGTGCTGGTTTACACATAGAGACCCTGTTAAATATGAAAATATGACCTCAGCTCACACAGAAGCCTCCATTAGTTTGGAGTTGAATCAGCCTACCTCAGACAGGTGGAGATACTGAAATGGACTCTTCTCAAGTACAGACTGGGAGTGGGAACTCTCCTTACCATAAAGGGCAGTTAATTGCGAATTCATAAATTATATCTGTCAAAGAGAAGCCCCTCTGGAATTGTAAGAGCTGGAGGATGAGGGCGAAGGAATACTGAGAAATTCTGATTATTAGATAAGCCCGGGCCATTGCGATCACGGGCACAGCAACAATGGTCACCTGAGGAGGAGCCACAGGCAATGAAGACCTAGGGGCTGGAGGGATGGCTAGTCTAGAAGAAGCTGAGGGCTAGAGGAATGGCTAGTCTAGAAGAAGCTGAGGGCTGGAGGGATGGCTAGTCTAGAAGAAGCTGAGGGCTGGAGGGATGGCTAGTCTAGAAGAAGCTGAGGGCTGGAGGGATGGCTAGTCTAGAAGAAGCTGAGGGCTGGAGGGATGGCTAGTCTAGAAGAAGCTGAGGGCTAGAGGGATGGCTAGTCTAGAAGAAGCTGAGGGCTGGAGGGATGGCTAGTCTAGAAGAAGCTGAGGGCTAGATGGATGGCTAGTCTAGAAGAAGCTGAGGGCTGGAGGGATGGCTCTGTTGTTCAGAATGCTGACTGCTCTAGCAAAAGATCAATTCTCAGCATCGGCATGGCAGCCCACAACTCTCTGTAATCCCTGCTCCAGGGGATCTAAAGCTGTAATCTGGCCTCTGTTGGCACTGCACACTTGTGATGCACAGACATTCCTCCAGGCAAGCAAGCAGCCATACACATAACACTAAAATAAACATTTCTTTTAAAAGAATGCAGTGGGGGGTGAGAAAGTTGGTAAGTGAGGGAAATGGGAGATGATGGGGAAGGGGGTGGGAGAGCATGATCATCAAACATTTAAAAGGAATGAATAAAGATACCAAACAAACTTGAAAGGGAGGAAAGAAGAAAAATGGAAGATTTCTGGACATCCTAAAGATTCACGGTTGAGATCTTTGTTTACTCATCAACCAAGACAAATCAGTGACTCTGCCACATGAAAGCCTTAGGTTCGTGTCATCATTCACAGCTGCTCCACAGCTGCCTTTAGATTCCATTTCAATGTACATTTCCTGAGAGAATCTGCAATAGAGATCTCGACTTCCCAAGGCCAGCACTGGGGTTGTCCCTCAGTGTGTGCTTTTGGGCAGAGACACAGAATGAGGACAAACTGAAATTCATGAAGTTCATGTGGTTAATCGAGTTCTCTGTTTATATTTAACAAGGGCTATTGCAGGCTGATGATTCTGCAAGAAAACAGCAAATTCTTGACACAGTTCAAATTGCAACATGTTCTGTAAGGCAGAAAGCTTCAGTTACCTGCTATAGTGATTTGAATAAAAAATGGCCATCATAGGCTCATGTATTTGGATACTTGGTCCCCAGGTGTGGTGGTGTGAAAATGCTTGTCCCATGGGAATTGGCACTATTAGGAGGTATGGCCTTATTAGAAGAGATATGGCCTTGTTAGAGGAAGTGTGTCATTGTGCCAGTGGAGCTTTGATGTCTCATATATGCTCAAGTCTGGCCAGTATGACACAGACACACTACAGAAGACAGTCTGAAGTGTGAAGCAGTGACTTCTTTTCAACAGCAGTTAGGCAATCCCTTCCTTTCATTTTAAATTGCATGTGTGATCTGACTTCCTGTTTCAAATCTAAGTCTGTGCCACTACTCAAGCCCAGAGCTGTGTCTTCACACTTGGGCATAGAGATAACCCACACAACACACCCAGGTATCAATTTCTGCCCTGTTCATTATGATATTAAGTAGCCAATTGGTTTTTAATAAATTTGTTATTTTATTTTTTTATTCAGGGTTACATAAGGCCAGTTTTATGTATGTATGTATGTATGCATGCATGCATGTATGCATATGTGTACGTATGTTTATATATGCACACGTGTATGTGTGTGTGTGTGTGTGTGTGTGTGTGTGTGTATCAGGAGGTGTAACACTGTTGGTGGAGAAGGTATGTCATTAGGGGTGGGCTTTGAGGTTTCAAATGCCCAAGCCTTTCAGTTAGCTCTTTCTGCCCAGTGTTTGTGCATCAAGATATGTGAGCTCTCATCTGTTTATGTAACTATATCTTTGCTCCACCATTGACTTAATTACAGTTTTATTGCTGTGAGGAGACACCCATGACTATGGCAACTCTTATAAAAGACAATATTTAATTAAGGCTGGCTTATAGTCTCAGAGGTTTAGTCCATTATTGTCAATGCAAGAAACATGGCAGCATGTAGGCAGATGCAGTGCTGGAGAAGGAGCTGAGAGTTCTACATCTTGATCCAAAGGCAACCAAAAGGGGACTGACTCTCACATCGAGCAGAGTTTGAGATGAGGAGACCTCAAAGCCCATCTACACAGGGACACACGTCCTTCAACCAGGCCACACCTCATAATAGTAGCACTTACCCTGGGCCAAACATATTCAACATCCGCCACAGCCGTCAAGTTCCTTTGGTCATGATGTTTGTCACAGCAATGAAAAAGTAACTAAGACATCCCTATATCCCACTACCCTCTATGCTTTTCCCTGTCCCCATGAACTCACTGCAGTTGTGGTTGCCTACATGAGGCCTGCACAAGACTGTGCCCATTGTCCTTCATCATCCGTGGGTGGGCCCCACACTCCACTAAGGGACTATGAGTAGTTAATGGTTTTTAAAGCAAGTATATTTTCTTTAGTGATGTAATCACTGATATGTTGTCCATGGCCTAGTAAATGATTGCCAACCCATCTTCATGAAAGCAACCACAATTAAACCCAGTGGGTTACCAAGAAAGAAAGAAAGAAAGAAAGAAAGAAAGAAAGAAAGAAAGAAAGAAAGAAAGAAAGATAGTAGAGGGATTTGTTGAGAAGAAGAATTCTGTGGAAGAGAGAAAATGAGAGCTAAAATGGGGTGGAAATGACCAAAGTTTCATTATATACGTGAGTGAAATTGCCAGAGAATGTTAAAAATTAGATATTTGATGCTGAGGTGAACTTTTGAAATGTCTTAGTAGAGACTAGAGAGATGACTCAGTGGTTAAAAGCACTGGCTGCTCTTCTGAAGGACCTGAGTTCAATTCCCAGCACCCACATGATGGTTGTCAACCTTTAACTCCAGTTCCAGAGGATATGTCACAACCCTCTTCTGGCTTCCACAGGCACCAGGCAAACACATGGTAGATAATCATTCACACACACACACACACACACACACACACACACACAGAGAGAGACATATATAGGCAAAACACACATAAATACAGAGAAAAAACACCCCATACTAAGTTAAAGACATCAGAAGTTCCATGTAGTGTCTGATCCTAATTATTTGAAGGACAAAAGCAAATACACAGAGATAGTCACACAGTGTGGACCAGTGATCGGGAGACGGGGACAATGAGGAAATGCTGGGTGTGCACAGGATTTTGGGTAGCTGCGGTAGGAATGGGGCAGAGACCACGGCTGCCCTAAAGCAAGTGTGCTAAATGTGATAACTCCATATACTTGAAAATGGTTAATTTTCTGTTATGTTAATATTCAATATTTTTTTTACCTCAGAAATATGTGGTAATACCTGTAAGACAGCACTCTGGGGCATGATGAAGCCAGAAACATACCCAGGGTTTCTGCTCGTCCTGAAGCTTCCTGATGACTGGTCCAGGGTGGAGCTTTAAAACAGAGCCCAAGTTTCAGAGCCTGCTGTGTAAACTGATGGCTTATCAGCAGGAATGAATATGAAGGAGCTAATGTCCAGGGAGGTGGATAGCTGTCCAACGTAACCCCACACAAGCCCAAGGACAGAAGTTCAAATCCTCCAAACTGCCAGATGGCCGTGGCGACACGTCTGTCATTCCAGCTGTAACAGTTAGGACAGGGATCCTTACAGCAAGTGGCCTAGTAAGACTAACTATATTTTTGAATTCTGACTTTTACTGAGAGAACCTGCCTCAATGAATAAGGTAGAAGAGTTGGTAGAGATGATATTATCCTCAGGCCACCACGCACATGAATCCACACACCCATGTGCTCCTATCCACCCACATGCATGCACTCAAAAACAGGAAAAGCATTAATTAATTAATTTTCATCAATTAAATTCAGACACAACACCTCACAATCAAGAATATTTATACATTCAGTAATGACAATTGCAATGGTTTAAATGTGTGGTCCTCTAGTGTGGTTAAAAATTAATCTTAAATGTGTTGTGTCTAGCTGATGGAAACTTCCAGAGGGGTGTAAGTCTTTGCTCATGAATGGATTGATGCCATTTTTGCAGTCATAGCTGCTATAGGACTGTATTCTTGAGGGGATGATGTGCTGTCCCTTCCCTTCTCTCTCATTCTCTGTTGTCTTCCTAACTTCAGTGATGGGGTAATAAAGTAAGATGCACCCAGACCACATGTCTACCCCTAGAATTTGGACTTCCCAACCTATGTAACTAGAAAATCATTATTCTGGAATCTGGTCTCAAAATGGAGGTAAAACCACTGCCCAGTCCCTCCCAGCCTGACTCCAGCCATTGCCATCACCGCTGAGGAGAGGAGGGCCATGATCCAAGGAAGTAGAGCGGCTGAGGAAGCTGCTTATTTGTGGTCTGAGCTTTGAAACCACAGATGATAGCTTAAGAGAACATTTTGAGAAATGGGGCGCACTTACAGACTGTTTGGTAATGAGAGATCCCCAAACAAAGCGTTCCCAAGGCTTTGGTTTTGTGATTGACTCTTATGTTGAAGGGGTGGATGCTGCAATGTGTGCTTGGCCACAAAAGATTGATGGGCATGTGGTGGAACCAAAGAGCTCTTTCTAGAGAGGATTCTGTAAAGCCTAGAGCCCATTTAACGGTGGTATTATTTTGTTGGTGGTATTAAAGAGGATACAGAAGAACATAATTTGAGAGACTACTTTGAAAAGTATGGCAAGATTGAAACCATAGACGTTATGGAAGACAGATAGAGTGGGAAAAAGAGAGGATTTGCTTTTGTAACTTTTGATGATCATGACACAGTTGACAAAATTGTTGTTCAGAAATACCACACTATTAATGGGCATAATTGTGAAGTGAAGAAGACCCATTCTAAACAAGAAATGCAGTCTGCTGGATCACAGAGAGGGAATGGAGGTGGATCTGGCAACTTATGGGTTGTGGAGGAAACTTTGGAGGTGGTGGAGGAAACGTTGGTGGAAGAGGAGGCTATGGTGGTGGAGGTGGTGGCAGCAGAAGGCAGTTATGGAGGTGGTGATGGTGGATATAATGGATTTGGAGGTCATGGTGGCAACTATGTGGTGGTACTGGTTACAGTAATAGAGGGCGTTATGGAGGTGGTGGACTAGGATATGGAAACCGAGGTGGTGGATATTGTGGTGGTGGAGGGGGATATGATGGTTACAATGAAGGAGGAAATTTTGGTGGAGGTAACTATGGTGGTGGTGGGAACTATAATGACTTTGGAAATTCTAGTGGACAGCAACAATCAAATTATGGACCCATGAAGGGGAGCAGTTTTGGTGGAAGAAGCTCAGGTAGTCCATATGGTGGTGGCTTTGGATGTGGTAGCAGAAGGTTTTTAAATAATATAGAAATGGCTACAGTTCTTAGCAGGAGAGCGAGGGAGGAGTTGTCAGGAAAGCTGCAGGTTACTTTGAGACAGTTGTCCCAAATGCATTAGTGGAACTGTAAAAATCTGTGACAGAAGGAACGATGACCCATAGTCAGAAAAGTCACTACAGCTTAAACAGGAAACCCTTCCTGTTCAGGACTGTCATAGTCACAGTTTGAAAAAGGTGCAGCTATTAATTAATGCAGTGTAGTGTCAGTTAGATGTACATTCTTGAGGTCTTTCATCTGTTGTAGCTTTGCCTTTTTCTTTTTCTTTTAATTATCAGGTATATTGGGCTGTAAATTGTGGTAGTGGTAACAGGAATAAAAATTAAGAAATTTTTAACTTTTCAATATGTGTGTAGTTCAGTTTTTCTACATTTTAGTACAGAAACTTTAACAAAATACAGTTTTGAAGGTGTTTCCTTGTGAGTTAACAAGTAAAGAAGATCATTGTTAATTATTTTGTATGAATTTTGCTAAAGTTAATTGTAAAGAAACATCTACTGACTTGCAATTTAAGGGAACTCTATTCTCCCCATTTCCAAAACAATGATGAATGGGCGCTGACATGTGGAGAGAATAGATATTTGTATGTTGCAATGTGTGCTTCAGATAATTATAATTGGGTAATAAAAATAGCATATTTGTGAATTTAATAGCATTAAGATTACCTTCAAATGAAAAACATCTCAAAAGTGGCTGTTTGGTTTTGTGTATTTTCTTTCAAAATGTAATCATGATTTTAGTGTGTTAGACTTATTGAGTCCTAGCCATGTTAAGAACATCTCCATTCCACACTTACCTTGAAACTGCTGCCAATAGTTTGGGGTATAAAGTGTTTATACTGCCCTCTACTTACCAAGGGTGGTAGATATATGCCTTTACTTTTCATATAGAACCACCAAGTCTGCTGTGTCTGGGGAAACTGGTGGGTACTTGGTTTGTTGCTGCTTTTAAAATTTAAGATCTTAAAGCCTCTTTGGTTTAGTCACTTTCCTTGGTTAAGTCTCTCTCTCTCTCTCTCTCTCTCTCTCTCTCTCTCTCTCTCTCTCTCTCTCTCTCTCTCACACACACACACACACACACACACACAACTTTTCAGAGCAAAGGAATAGAAGTCACTCATTTGAACCCCTGACTGGCTGGCATTCTTTCCTCTTTATACCCTATTCATTCTGCTGGATGGTTAAACAAAGGAGAGTAAGGTGTTGTCCAAACAAAGCAGCAGAAGGTATAGCACCCACAGTTCTTAGTGCGAGCACCTCACTTCCCAAATATCTGAATTCAGATACGGAATGTCTTGAATCCCTAAAGAACACATGATTCTTCTCTGTATATATCTCATTCTAAAACATGTTGGGTTTGACACTTTGTTTGGAGACCCTGTTTGAGACGAGATTCAGATACTAAGGTCTCATATTCATATATAAACTGTCTACTGTTGCACCAGCTAGTGCTGAACGATTTCATTCAAGTCCTAAGTATGTGCCCTGCTGTTACTTTCTTTGGCAGTTGACTGTTGAACTCAGATTTTTATTTGGTTTTTAAAGTATAAGCTAAACAAGCAGTAAAAAAGGGGGAATGCGGTGTGCTAGTAAAGAAAAAAATTATTTTCCACAATAGCAGCAGAGAATCTAGTAAGATAAAACTGTGATGATTAACCCTGACCATTCTCAGTTTGTGGGTTTTTGAAATTTGCCAATACCCTTTGATTTCTCCTCTATCCCATGCTTTCATATGCTTTCTGCTTTCCTGGAACCTCCGAATGCCCTGGTTGGAATATGTCAGAACTCTCTAGAGGAGTCAAATGGCCCTTTCAATGGAGTCACCTACAACTATCAGAAAACACAGATATTTACATTATGATTCATAACAGTAGCAAAATTAGTGACGATATAGCCTCAAAAATGGTTTTATGGTTGGGGTCACGACAACATGCGGAGCTGTATTAGAGGGTAGCAGCATTAGGAAGGATGAGAACCACTGCTCTAGAACATCTGCCTTTCTGCTTGGATCATGGCTTCAGGAACTCACAATTTAATAATGGCTTCTAAGATGTTTGTGTTCGTTTTTTGCTAATAAAGACATTTGTAAAATGTGTGTGTGTGTGTGTGTGTTTGATGTTTTTCTTGTTGCAAATGGTAACTAGTTCTCTTGACTCCCTGCCTGCCCTCCTCCCAGTTTCTAGTCCAGCCCCTTCACATGTCTCTCCCAACTCTTCCTCCCTCAGTTCACCAAAAGTCTGCTTAAATGTTCCCTTCTCAGTTTTCCCAATCCTAGCAACTCCAAGCCACAGCAACTCTTCTAGCCTATCGCTCAGCTCAACTCCTCTGGGTTCAACTGTCTCCTAACAATGTCTTCAAACTGCCTTCTGTTCTCACTATGCTAGCCCCTACCCCCAGCCTCAGCTGGCCTTTTTATGTGCTATCCCATTCCTAGAAATCCAAAGGGAACCAACACTGAAGGTCATAGGGAAAAACAGCTCTCACAGCTAAGAATTCTTCAAGGGTCAGTTGACTAGCAACTGAGGATCCCTTAACGGGCCAGGCACACAAGATAAACCACACCACAGCCATTTTGTAACAATTTATGGCCTTGCTAGGAGTACTTTAGGAGGTGTACAAAGAAATATTTACTCTGTGTGACGCCGACTCAACCCGGAGGGTACGCGGGAGCCCGTTTAAAGACAAGCACACATTACCTACAGAATTCTAATTCATCCTAATTCTGCCTGATTCCTGCCTTCCTGGTTCAGTTGTGAACACGTCTTTCACCTCTGTCTCCTTGTCTATAAAGTAATTATGAAAACTCCACCATAACATAAACAACAGACTGGATAAGGATTGTTAAAAGAAGACCGGCTGGATGCCACCTCCTTGCTGGCGCCTGCTAGGGCGTTTTGTGGTGGAGCCACTGCGGCCCGACGAGCTGGAGCACTTGTCAGTCTGGAAGGAGGAAGAGGAGAGCTGGTTGTACTCATCTCCAAAGAAAAACCTCACATTAATGCAGAAATCTTTTCGTCAATTAGTTTGGTGCAGGCAAGTTTTGGATTACCCAAGTCCTGATGTGGAGTGTGCTAAAAAGTCCCTTATCCACAAACTTGATCAAACTATGTCAGTTCTCAAGAGGCAAAATTTGTACAATAATCCTTTCAACTCTGTGAGTTATTCGAGTCCTTATAGTCCAAATGCCGGTAGCCCTTACAGCAGTGGCTTCAACTGTCCATCCTTAACACCAGTGTGACCTCCTATAGTCAAGCAGCTTATACTTCCTGGAAATTCAGGTAATTTCAAAAATTCATCAGCTAGAAACCTTCTCACACAGCCCTCAAGTCCTCTATAAATAGGGAGTTAAATGCTTCAGAATTAGATGAAGATTCAATTGGATCCAGCTATAAGCTAAATGATGCAACTGATGTGCAGATTCTAGCCCGGATGCAGGAGGAAAGTTTCCGGCAAGACTATGCACCCACCACCTCCGGAAGCAGTTCCGGTGCATCTTGTAATTCTACGAGGTGGGGCACTTTCAGCGATCAGGAACTGGATGCACAGAGCTTGGACGATAAGGAAGACAGTAGGCATCATGCCCTGTACCCTGCCGTTAATACGTTTTCTCCATGACCACGAAATTCACCCCGACCATCTCCTAAGCAGTCGCCTCAAAATTCACCTCGTTCACGGTCTCCCGCCCTGGAAATAGAATACAGTAGAGCATCCCCACAGTCTATGATTAGCCACTTGCAGCAGTCTCGCCTTTCCCTCCAAGGCCATCCCACAGATTTACAGACAAGCAATGTTAAAAATGAAGAAAAACTTAGACGCAGTCTTCCAAACCTTTCCCGGACATCGAACACACAGGTTGACTCACACAGGTTGAAAAGCAGTAGAAGTGACTCCAATTTCCAAGTGCCAAATGGAGGAATTCCTTGAATGCAGCCTCAGACTTCAGCCATACCTTCTCCAGGCAAGTTCCACTCCCCTGCAGCACCATCTCCATTGGCTCTTCGGCAACCAGTGAAAGCATTTAGTAACCATGGCTCTGGTTCTGGTAGCCAAGAAACTACCCAGTTCACACAAACCACCTCCCCACCTGGGCCTCCAGTGGTGCAGAACTCAGCCCCAGCAAACCCTTACAGCAATATTAACAGTGCCACTCTAACCAGACCTGCAGGGACAAGTGCAATGAGGAGTAGCCTGCCCCGGCCTAGTGCCCCTTCTGTGGAGGGCATCCCAATGCCTCGCAGCAAGCTTGTACAACCTGTTTGAAGAGCATTGCCAGCTCCTAAAACTTATGGTAGCATGAAAGATGACAGTTGTAAAGATGGTTGTTACTGATCAGCAGAGACAAGGACACAGATGTCCACAGCTTCATGGACACTCCTTTACCAAGCTGAAACCAACATTTATATGCAGACACTTCAGATGAGATTCTTGGGGTCTGCAAACTCCCAGCCTCTCTGTCTTAATAGCACAGCTGATGGAGATGAGGAAGGAGCACTTTAATGCCACGTGACATCGGATGTGTTTGGTAATCATGCAGTCACTCTCCATGGGCTCACTTAGCTTTGTTCACTAGAAACACGGTTCATTTTATTATTTGACATAAGCCAATATCTGGGCAAATACCTTCTGGATGCCAAAGAGAAATGCCCATTTATAAAGAGCACTAATGTATATGGGAAGTGGTGAACCTAGGCTGTCCAAAACCTCACATTCAACCTACTTTACTGCACAAATAGTATCAATAAATATTGTGTTAATGAGAACTAATATTCTGACTAATTAAATTGTTTTATTAGTCCTTCAGGATACAGTAAATTATAAAGATTGGTAGAGAGAAAGGAAGAACCTGAGCTAAAGACTTAAAACATGCTACTCCCTGCGTTCAGGAAAGTTTTATGAATTACTTTTGCTGGCTCATTGGGAAATGTAGCTTACATTTTAAACATAGCTCACATGTAGCCATGTCCGGTTGGTGTCACAGGGCATGCCCACCACTCTGCATCAACATCTCAGACTTGTGTTTGATTGCCAGAAGGGCTCACTATCAGTTATACAATCTTTCTAACTTTGTAGTTCCTGGCTCAGGAAAGATGGACCCTGCTATTGAAGCCAACTTACTCACGTGCTGTTTCTGTCACACACCTAGATCTCATTTCCATTCCCAGGTTTCTGTGACGTGAAAGGACAGTTGTATGTGTCTTTGTTCTTGACAAAATAACACCTCAGAACTTACAACGTGGAATAAAACCATATCACAAGAGAAGGGGAAATCTATGCACTTAACTATAAAAGTCACTGGTGATGACAGTTGTATTGTTGCTCGTGAGCGGCAATTATGTGGTCGTCAATCCACTTTAAACTGAATAACTGTATGAAGTATCTTTTCAAAATATTGTCCCTTTTAACTTAGATTCTGCCTTACAGTGACATTTTTGTTTGGTAATAAACCATCCAACTCTACTTCCCTAAATATTTGCTCTCTAATGGCATATGTGTGTGTATATACCCCTTGAAATCAGTCGTTTTGGTTTTTATCAGATTATTAGCAAACTATAACTCTAGCCGACTTCTCATTTTTCAGAATGAGGTCTGTTTCTTAAATACTTAATCTGGACAGTTTTAAATATTGGCAAATGGGTCACATAAAGGCGGGGGAGGGGGGATTTGAACTCATTTCCTGTAAGTAGAGGATGTTCTGTAAGGTGCAAGTGGAAATGCAGAGAAAAAGGGAAGCAAAGTTTGCCGCTCAGGATAGCACTGAGTTGATGATAACAGACCCAGTCTGCCACGGCTGATGCTGGACCAGCAGGGAGACATAGCCTCGTTAGCACAAGCGGTGCCAGTGCCAGAACCATAGTGTAGAACGGAAGACATTGTGTCCTTGCATTTGAAGGGATGAGAGGGAAAGGAGGGTGTCGTGGTTATCCATAAGGATGAACTAAAAACTGTCGTTTTCCCGAGAAAGATGGAACACGTGCTTTGGTGCCATGTGTCTCACAAGTGACAAAGAAGTAGTAGCCACTGTCTCTACTGTAGAGTCACATGTGCACACAGCAAGCAGGTCTCTGTTCAGTGTAATAGGTGAAAAAGATAACAAATGCTGCAATCTAATAATTTAAAAGAACTTTAATGAACCATCTATTGCATTTTTTAAGTTAGATAATCTGTTTCAAAAGGAATATTCAAGTTATTTAACATTGTTTTTAAATGGCTTTATCAGGAAAAAAATATCTATTTTTTTTAAATTAAACTATTTCATCACTTGTTTAAAAATGTATTTTGGATCTAAATTTGGTGATATTATTTCAGCTGCTGCTGTACTACCACAGATTACCATAGTTTCCTAAAGAGAAAAATTGCCTTTTTACTAGAAAGCGTTTGTGAATTGCCAGTTTCTCTGTTTGGGAAAAATCTAAGGATTTACTGTGTTTAGTCATACAGGAGAAATGTGGATTTGATGAACTAGTGCCTATGATTTTAACTTATGTTTGATATGTAGTAGTAGGGTTATAAATGTTGATTATTTTGTGCCAACAGCCCAGAATTGTCATCTGTATGTCATCAGAAACTATGACCTCTGCTTCTAAAGTTATTTAATTTTCTCAGTGTTTGGATGTTAGTTTTAATAAGTGTGTTAATAAAAGTGTTAAGGATTGGAAAAGTATAAATATTCTTAACTCAAGCATTTGCTGAATCATTTTTCTACAGAACTCGTTTGTACAAAACTCTCTAAAGAGTTGACTTTTCTCAGTTTTCATACCCTGGAAATCCACATTTTGTAAAACTGGGGACCATTCATAATTGTCAAATACTTTTTTAAATTATCTCAGAACATCACTTTTATATATAGATATAAAAAAAATTTTGAGAGCAAAGAAAATTAAATACATATGTGGCCCCAGATGTTTGCATAACTCTAGGATGATCGAGACTATGTATGATCAAATAGGTGTAATTCACTGTACAGTTGTCCAGTTGTGAGAGTATGATGTATGGTCCTTTTAGATCACATGAAGTTTGATTTGCAAAGAGTTCTATAGCTGAACTTGTAATATATGGTCGCCTCCTTAATAAACAGCCTGACCATAATATTTATTATTAAATCTATATTTATTTTCTAAGTGGAAAAAAACATTTTAAAATGTAGATGACACATTTGTGTCAGCCTTCCTGCCCAAGGCTCAGGGAACCCTGTAGGAAAGATGGGGGAAAAAATGTAAGATCTAGAGGATGGGGAGACGTGCCATGGAAGGTTGTAAAGGGTACAGAGAAAAACAGCTGAGTTGTGTGCCAAGGAAGCAGTGCAGGGTGGCAAGTGATATTCAATTGTGGGTTTCACATCTTCCAGAGCACGCAGGAGCCTTATTGGGA
Organism: Tokudaia tokunoshimensis; assembly: GCA_036184795.1. Taxonomy (NCBI): domain Eukaryota; kingdom Metazoa; phylum Chordata; class Mammalia; order Rodentia; family Muridae; genus Tokudaia; species Tokudaia tokunoshimensis. Next base: position 35,419,826 of record BTHU01000006.1, on the reverse strand, counting down.
GAGGGCCTTGAATAGGTAAAGATCAGTAGATATAGTTTAATTGTGCAAATTTAGAGTGTTTTGGAATTTGAACAGCCATAAACACAACTACAAATTAGAATAAAGTAGTGCCAGTGGATTTATTTGAGCTCCTGACAGAATAAATACACACAGAATATAAGCTCAAAGGTCATAGTAGGGGAAAGTATGACCTTTTTGGCACCTTGACAAATGTCAGGTGGAGCGGTCACATCAGAACTACAAGTTGGGGGAGTGTGCAAGTGGCCCTTGTATTGGCTGTATCCCTGTTGCCTCCTCCTTTCCCAGCTAATAAATAGACTGGCCTCACTAGGTGTCAGCTAGGCACAGCAGAGGAGCCCTACAAGACTCTCAGCTTGGAAATCTGCAGGCCTGAGCTGCTGAAGGAAAGCTAAAATGGAGCTCATCCCCAACCTTTCTATAGAAACCTGGGTGCTGCTGGCTACTAGCCTGATACTCTTCTACAAGTAAGTAGCTGTCCAGACTCCTCCCCTATCTGTAACTGGAAACGCATCTCCCCTTTCTTTTCCTGATGAAACACCCAAAGAGATAATGGAGGGGAAGTTGAAATCACCATCAGGTAATCCCTACCCATATCATTGACCATCCTATGAGCTACCTTGACTTCTAACCATACAGGCTTTGAAAAGACTTGCCCATATAATAATGCGGGTGGCTAGCAGTCTACACCTGACTAACCAACAATTGTGTGGCATTATAAACAAATGACCAGTGTGCTGGTTAGTTTCTAACTGCCAGTTTGACAGATGCAACCTAAAATTATGTAGAGGGTTTTGATTGAGAAATTGTCTAGGTCAGGCTGACCTATATGCAACCCTGTGGAGGATTGTCTTAATTGCTAATGGATGCAGGAAGACCCAGATTATTGTGGGCAGCAGCATTCCCTATGCAACTATGTAACACACACACACACACACACACACACACACATACACACACCTAGATGAAAGCAAACATGCAGAGATCTGCCTGTTCTCTGTGTTCTTCACTGTGACTGGCTACTTGAGTTTCTGCCTTGATGTCCCAGATACAATGGACTGTTACATGGAGTTGTCAGGAGAATAAATCCTTCCCCCTCTAAGTTGCTTCTTGTGGAACATTTTAGCACAGCAACAGAAATAAGACTAGCACATTAGCGACCATGACCTTTTCTAGCATTGAGAATCCTTAGACCAGCCTAGATGCTTAGATTTTTTTTCTCCCTTCCTCGCTTCTCTCTTTTGTTAGCATAAGTGATGAGTGTATGACTGGTTCCCTGTGGATGTGGGTATTTCTTGCTCTCATTGATCACCTTATAATCCAATTTACACAAACTCCCTTATTGTATCTGTTCTTCTTTCTACTTCTGTGATAAACACCAAAAACAGCTTGAGGAGGAGAGGGTTTTATTTCACCTTATGGCTTACAGTCCATCACGAAGGGAGGCCAATGCAGGGACTCAGGGCAGGAACCAAAGTATTAGGCTTGGAAGAACACTGCTTCCTATCTTGCTCCCTATGGCTTGTGACTTTCTTATACCACCCAGAAGGACCTACCTAGGTGTGAAACTGCCTATAGTGGACTGGGCCCTCCCATCATCAATCAAGAGAATACACCACAGACTTGCCCACAGGCCAGTCTGAAAGAGTCATTCTCTCAACAATGGTTGCCTCTTCCCAGATGACTCTAACTTGTGTCAAGTTGATTTTAAAAAACTAATAAACAGTACTGCAGCAATTATAGAAAGGTCGACATCCATAATTCTCTTTACTTTGACCATTATCCAGAATACTACTATTTTCTAAAATCATGTTTCTATGTTGCAATATTGAAACCATTTAACACTAAATGTTTTTGTTGTTTTCTTTGATTTGTTTGTCTTTTTTTTTTTGACAAAGAGAAGTGTGGTGGTTTGAATATGCTTTGCCCAGGCCGTGGTATTATTAGGAGGTGGGACTTTGTTGGAGGGAGTGTGTCATTGTGAGTGTAAGCTTTAAGACCATCATCCTAGCTCCCTGGATGCCAGTCTTCTCCTAGCAGCTTTCAGATGAAGATGTAGAACTCTCAACAACTCCTGCACCATGCCTGCCTGGATGCTGCCATGTTCCTGCCTTAATGATAATAGACTGAACCTCTGGACCTGTAAGCCAGCCCCATATTGTCCTCATAAGAGTTGCCTTGGCCATGGTGTCACATAGTGAAACCCTAAGACAAGCAGCAAGCACAATCTTGTGGGAGGAATGCCAGTTACTGGTCAGGCCTGGTCGAGGTGCTCCTTGGTGATCCTTCAGTATATGTCCCTTCATGCAAATTCTTGGCTATATTTGATAGTGTTTATGAGTTTAATTTGATTTGTAGTAAATGTTTAGAAACTGCCTTGAATTAAAGAATCACCATTAATGAAGAGAGTAGAGAGTAGAGAGAAGTCTCAGCAGTTAAAAACACAGTGTTTTGATTTCCAGTTCCCACATGGTGGCTATAACCATCTATAACTGCAGTCCCAAGAGCTCCAGGACTCTCTTTTGCCCTCTGTGGCCACTGAATATATGTAGTACACAGATACACATGCAGGCAAAACACCCATACATGTAAAATAATTAAAATTTAATTTTAAAAAATGAGAGGGAAGAGGTATTAATTTTCATGTCTGGAACATGTATAGCTTCATATTTCATGCCATATACTTTATCTGTTATTAATAGCAAGTACCTGACCTTCTGAAGTTCCTTTGTCTTGCAAATCAAAGGATTCTTGGGTCAGCTCAAACCTTTATGCAAAATAAGCATTTCTGCTATAATTTCTAAGTTTGCTGTGATCAGACTTCCCTTGTTTGAAAGCTTACAGTAACCTACAGAATCACATTCATCAGTCTTGCTTCTTCTCCCGCATCTGCTATGTGCCAGTCATTCTGGAGTTGGGAGGTCTGTAGCATCACAAGAAGTTAGGATGTGTTACATCATTAGTGATAGCAGCCGTGTCCCATGGAGCACCTGACTTAGTCGAACTTTGTACACACTGAGTTGACAAATACAGGCAATAATCTTCCTTATTTATGACTAACTGTCTTAGTTGGGGTTTCTATTGCTGAGAAGGGACACCATGACCATGGCAACTCTTAATAAAGGAAACAGTTGTGGGTGGCTTACAGTTTCAGAGGTTTAGTCCATTATCATCATGGTGCTGGAGAAGTAGTTGAGAGTTCTACATCTGGATCAACAGGCAGCAGGAAGGGAGAGTGATGCTGGGCCTGGCTTGAGCATCTGAAATTTCAAAGCCCATTCACTCCCTGTGACATACTTCTTTCAACAAGGCCACACCTCTTAATAGTGCATTCCCTGTTGGCCTAGGTGGCCTATTTTCACTCAAACCACTACATTCCACACCCTGGCTCCCATAGTTTTGTAGCCATATCACAGTCCAACTTTGAAAGTTCCTCTAGATGTGGAGAAAGAGGAACACTCCTCCACTGCTGGTGGGATTGCAAGCTGGTACAACCACTCTGGAAAGCAGTCTGGCGGTTCCTCAGAAAACTGGGCATGACACTCCCGGAGGATCCGGCTATACCACTCCTGGGCATATACCCAGAGGCTTTACCTGCATGCAATAAGGACACATGCTCCTCTATGTTCATAGCAGCCTTATTTATAATAGCCAGAAGCTGGAAAGAACCCAGATGTTCCTCAGCGGAGGAATGGATTCAGAAGATGTGGTATATTTACACAATGGAATACTACTCTGCAATTAAAAACAATGAATTCACGAAATTCCTAGGCAAATGGTCAGAACTTGAAAATATCATCCTTAGTGAGGTAACCCAATCACAAAAGAACACACATGGTATGCAGTCACTGATAAGGGGATATTAACCCAGAATCTCGGAATACCCTAGACACAATTCGCATATCAATAGATTTCCAAGAAGATGGAAGGAGAGACCCCTGGTCCTTGAAAGACTGGATGTAGGGGAATGCCAGGACAGAGAAGCGAGAGGGGGTTGAATGGGGAAAAGAGGGAGGGAAGGGTGCTTATGGGACTTTTGGGGAGGGAGGAAACTGGATAGGGGAAATGATTTTGAATGTAAATTAAAAAAAAACTTAGAAAAAAAAAGATGGCAAGAGGTAGAGCTTAGTTAGTGGAGTCCTTGCTGAACATGTGTGAGGCCATGCATTGCATCCTTACCACTGCATAGACTGGATGTGGTGATACAAACCTATAATCCTAGCACTTGGGAGAGAGAAGTAGAAGGAACAGGAGTTCAAGGTCATCCCAAGCTAGGTTGGTGAGTTGAAAGCCAGTCTTGGATACAGAAGACTCGGTTATAAGCACACAATCCAAAACAGCACTAATAGACTCTCCAGCACTTGGAAGCCTGCATGGAGACTTTCTGTGTCTGTCTCAAGGGTAGACAGGCAGCAGTTGTCTCTAAAGCAAGGGACCCATCTGCTCACCATCTTATTCAAAGAGAAAAACACACTCAAGGATGGTGGGATCAGTTCTTTTCTTACTCTTGGCTCTGGGTAGAGACACAGAGTCGAACTGGAAAATGAGTAGCACCAATTTATGGCTTTAACAAGGATTGAGCTGTCCCTCCTGAATTTAATGGGCCTGTTTCTTTTGGAAATACACCAAGTGGAATAAGGCGTGGGCCAAAATTACCCTGAATTGAATTGTGTTTTTTTTATGGTGCTTTTTACTCTCTTTCTTGCAAATGAGTAATGAATTTCATTAACCATTCTAAAGTCACTATTCCTGGGAAAAGCACCCACCACCAGCACCTGTCATTATGCAGCAGGGGGATGTTGCACCACAGTGGTAACAGGCCCTATTCTTCTTATGTACTATTAAGAGATTTGTTTGAACAGATTCCCCAAATTAAGGGCTCCCATCACAAAAAAAAAACTTTTCTTCCTTTGTACTTACCCACAACTTCTAATGGCATGCTAACACAATGTCTAAGCCCAGAGCTGTGAAGCTAACATGGTAACAGTTCAGTCTGTCAAAGCTATTCAATTGGTCTGAAACAAGTAGACTGTCCATTTCTTAACTGGGGGTTTTAATTTCTAGAGTAAAGGATAGCAGCACAAACATCTGGATTCTTTTTATCGGAGCAATTCAAAATCAATTGGGTGAAGAAAAGATGCTGAAGAAAATAAGCATTTGAAATATGACTAAATTGCCCACCTTTCTCCAGAATAAAAAGTACAGTCCAACTAGAAATTAACCTAGCCTATCTAGCTTTGTTTTCCTAAGTTCAAAGTCTATGGGAGGATGTGGTTGCAGGCCTTCTATGAAAAAGCAGTGAGAATGCTTGCTTCACCCCTGTGAGCTATGAGACTTTGTGCATGGTGATTAAACTCCTCACGCTTTAGTTTATATTTTTGTAAAGTGACTTAGTAGAGGCTACCTTAGAGGAGGAGATAATGTTATATTTTTTAGAATAATACTGTTTACTTAAATATTAAGTAGATAAAGACTGGTTTACTATTAGTACTTGTTGTAGATTGAAAGCACCTATAATGTACTTGTAATGTGTATAGAACACATTTAATAAACATGTGTTCTATAATTAAGTGTATATTCCTTCTTCCAGATGCAGGGATAACCTAGATTCTATATGAAGGAAATAAACACATATAAAATCCAAAATGTATATAAGGATGTCTTTGCAACATTATCTTCCTTACAAGATGGAGAAATGTATTCAATTTCATCCAAAGGTGACGAGAAAAGTAGGTAAGGTTAGCAGTGGCCATTTCTAGCCAGTAAAGACACTAAAGTATAGCCTTTCAAAATAAGTAATTGTTGAGATTTATGGGATAATGGAGAGGTGCTTTAAGGTGTGAGATACTTTAGAAATGACATTAAGACTAGGAGAGAGTCTGAAATAAACCAGTGGGGAACTGTATACTACATGCCATGGATTTTCTTTTTTTTTTTCTCTGTCTTTCTATTTTTTTTTATTATTTATTTTATTTTATTTTTTAATTTACATTCCAAATCACTTCCCCTTTCCCGTTTCCTCCCTCCCCGAAAGTCCCATAAGCCCCCTTCCCTCCCTCTTTTCTCCATTCAACCCCCTCTCGTTACTCTGTCCTGGTGTTCCCCTACATCCAGTCTTTCCAGGACCAGGGGTCTCTCCTACCATCTTTTTAGAAATCTATTGATATGCGGATTGTGTCTAGGGTATTCCGAGATTCTGCCATGGATTTTCTAAATTCTTCGGTGCTTCATGAGAGTTACTTAACTGTCAATATTTTGCATATAATTGGGGTTTTTGTTGTTGAAAACCTAAGTAAGATAAGATGCATGGTTCAAGTGTTGCATCAAAAGGAAGAACAGAGGTACTGTCTCAGGTAACCCAGATGTTATCTGTAGATCCGCACAGGAGTTTAGAACTGCAATCTCTACTACTTAGGTTTCTAAGAAGTCATTAGGCTGCCAGGGCATGGCCTGATTCTGAAATCATGAGATGAAGCCTACGAAACAATGAGCACTTATGAAAAACTATTTGATCTATAGTTTATAAAATAAAATGGCAGAGTCTCCCAGGTGACAGCTATATCATGCTCCTGTCAGCAAGCACTTGTTGGCATCCACAATAGTGTCTGGGTTTTGTAACTGTATATGGAAGAGATCCCTAGGAGGGGCAGTTTATGGATGGTCTTTCCTTCAGTCTCTGATTCACACTTTGTCTCTGTATTTCCTCCTCCTGTGGGTATTTTGTTCCCCTTTCTAAGAAGGACCAGAGTATCCATACTTTGTTCTTCCTTCTTCTTGAGCTTCATTTGGCCTGTGAATTGTGTCTTGTGTATTTCAAGCTTCTGGGCTAATATCCACTTTTCAGTGAGTACATACCATGTGTGTTCTTTTGTGATTGGGTTACCTCACTCAGGATGATATTTTTTAGTTCCATCTATTTGCCTAAGAATTTCATGAATTCATTATTTTTAATAGCTGAGTAGTATTTCATTATGTAAATGTACCACATTTTTTTGTATTCATTCCTCTGTTGAGGGGCATATGGGTTCTTTCCAGCTTCTGGCTATTATAAATAAGGCTACTATGAACATAGTGGAGCATGTATCCTTATTACATGCTGGAGAATCCTCTGGGTATATTCCCAAGAGTTGTATAGCAGGGTCCTCTGGTAGTATTATGTCCAATTTTCTGAGGAACTGCCAAACTGATTTCCAGAGTGGTTTGACCAGCTTGCAATCCCACCAGCAGTGGAGGAGTATTCCTCTTTTTCCACATCCTCAACAAATACAGAGGGGGACACTCTCAGCCAACCATTGAACTGAGCACAGGGTCCCCAATGGAGGAGCTAGAGAAAGGACCCAAAGAGCTGAAGAAGTCTGCAGTGCCATAGGAGGAACAACAATTTGAATCACCCAGTATCCCCAGAACTCCCAGGGACTAAACCACCAATCAAAGAGGACACATGGAAGGACCCATGACTCCAGTTGCATATGAAGCAGAGGATGGCCTTGTAGGACTTCCAAGGGAGGAGGGGTCCTTGGTCCTGAGATGGCTAGATACCCCTGTATAGGGGAATGCCAGGACAAGGAATCAGGAATGGGTGGATTGGCAAGCAGGGGGAGGGGGGATGGGTTAGGGGATTTTTGAGGTGGGGGGACCAGGGAGTGGGACAGCATTTGAAATGTAAATAAAGAATATATCTAATAAAAAAAACCAAAAAAAAAAAAGAAAGTTCCTCTAGTCTATCACAGTATCAGCACTGTTTGAAAATCCAAAGTTTAAAGTCTCTTCTGAGACTTCTGCAATCTCTTAGGAGTAATACTCTGTAAAATCAAATTGGAAACACAGATTACATATTTCCAAAATATAATGGCAAAGGATATACATTAACATTCCAAAGGGGAGGGAAGAGAACATAATGAGGGATTACTAGCCCAAAACAAGACCAAACACCAGCTGGGAGAACTCCAAACTCTGCATCTCAATGTCTGATGTCCAAAGACTCTTCAGATCTCCAACTCCTTTCAGCTTTGTTGACTGCAACATGTTTTTTTCTCTCTCAGGCTAATTCCGCTCTCCCTTTTAGCAGCTTTTCTAAGGAGATGTCACACAACTGTGGCATCTCCAAAATCCTAGGATCTCCCAGGAAATCCAGGCTTTACCTTCACAGCTCCATACAGTGGTCTCTCTAGGCCTCCAAGTAGGGACACCCCTGCCAGACGCCTGACCTCAGCAGCTTCCCTTTGCCACGGAGGGAGATTATATAACCCTTTTCTTTTATCCTTGCCTCTAAAGTCAGAACTATGTGGCTGAAGCGGCCACGTTCTGCTGCTTTCTGGAGTGGGAACATGCCTTCTTTCTTATTCTCTTACATTTGCACCAGATTTCTGGGCTCTGTGGTTTTGCTTCACTGTCTAAGCTTGGCTGTCCTGGAACTTGCTCTGTAGACCAGACAGAGATTCACCCGCCTCTGCCTCCTGAGTTCTGTAATTAGAGATGTTTTCTTTAATTCCTTCTCACAAGTTGGAAGCCTAGCTGGGTGAGGTGGCACACTGAAGCCACCACTCCCTTTATTCCACTTAGTATCCGGGTCTTCATTAATCTGTTTATGCGTCCTCGTGCCCGTTCTCCTCAAACTGTACATTTGTATTCTCCCTTGCTCACTGTGCTCCTGTTCATAAATCTGCATAAGTGTGGCCACAAACAACCAAACAGCAGTCAATACTATGCTGTCTGGAAATCTGCTCTACCAACACTATTAATCCGTCTCTTGAATTTAGCCTTGGGCAGATATTTTTCTGGATAAGTGCAGAATGCAGCCACGTTCTTTGCCAAACTATTGCAAAAACAGCCTCTAGGCCACACACTAATATTCTTCTCCTTTGAAACACACTGAGTCAGACCTTCACAATTCGAATGACCCCAGTCCTGCTGTCTTTCATATTCCTACTAGGATAGCTCATTAAGACCCACTTAAAGCATTCAGCTGTTTTTCTTACCCAAAGTCCTAAAGTCAACATTCAAGAGAAGGTTTGCCCTGTTACAGCAATGCCCCAGCCTTTGGTACCAATTTATATCATAGTTGGGGTTTCTGTTGCTGTGAAGGGATACCGTGACCCAGGCAACTTCTAATAAAGAAAACATTTGATTTGGACTGCTTACAATTGCATGGGTTTTAGTACATTTTCTTCTTTGTGGGAAGCACAGGCGGGCATAGTGCTGGAGAAGGAGCTGCGAGTTCTACATCTGGATCAACAGGCAGCAGGAAGTGAGTTTGTAGCGAGGCTTGGCTTGAGCAACTCAAAGCTCAGATCCCACCCTCAGTGACACACTTCTCCCAACAAGGCCACACCTCTAATAGTGACACTTCATATGGGCCTATGACAGGCCATTTTCATTCAAGCCACCACACTGACCATCATGATAAATACAATTCTGTCCGACAATGTGGCTATGGAATGATTGTCACCAATTGGAGGTCCAGATTGACCCATGAGAGGAATGACCTTTAAACGACACCTTGGTCCTTAAGGGAACATACTGGAAAGTAGCCTTCTCTGTAGCATAAGTCAACTAGATTACAAGTCAGAGAATTTTGGGGGTCTCTGAAATTTCTCTGAAGCGAGTGTCAGTCATGAACTCAATTGTCATTATATGGACATAAGAGCTCCATGACTGGTTCCAGGTCTTTCTAAAACGGCAACTTTCAGAACAGTTAGAGCCTCTAACAAACTTTTGGCTTGGAGAACAACGAACACATAAGTCTCTGAGCAATATGGAAGAACAATACCATATGGTCTCCATGGCCCTGTGGCATTAAGTACATGCAGTTATGTGAATAAAAATCCCCCTTTTATCTAATGAGAGTCATTGCTTCAGGAAATTTCATAAATGGAAAAGAGCAAATGGGACACCCTGGGAAGCCTGGAGCCTTAATCTCTGAGTCTCTAAAATCCAAATCTGGGGCTTTTCATCAATTATGTTTTTGTGGACTGGAAGTACAGTAGTTTCAACCCTCTCTATCCCATCCTTTTAATGGGTAGGCCATTGAAAAGGAGAGTAATTGGGATTGTAACTGTTTGGGTTTTTACTGTTATTTGTTGTTTAGTTGTTACTTTTTTGGGTTTGAATCTTGCAGTTTCTGAGTCATGACTGACAAATGTCCATATGTATAAACTTGGATTTCTCTGTTACTTTACAGATATGGGACCTATTCTCATGGCCTGTTTAAGAAACTAGGAATTCCTGGACCAAAACCTCTGCCTTTATTTGGTACCATTTTCAACTACAATGATGTGAGTAGTGTTTAAGATCTTTCATTTATACTTTTATTGGTTGATGTTTTTTGAGACTGGCTTTCTCTGTATATCCTTGGCTGTCCTGGAACTAACCCTGGAGACCAGGCTGCCCTGGAACTCAGAGATCCACCTGCTTCTGCCTCCTGAGTGCTAGGATTAAAGGCGTGTGCTAACACTACCTCGCTGTTCTTTCATTTCTTATAGTTGCAATTTCTTTTAAAATTAGATTTATCTGCTTTTATTTAGGACTATGAGTATTGATCTGCACTTACTTCTGTGCACCACATGTTAGCCTGGTGCCTGCAGGGGTCAGAAGCTTATGTCAGATCCCCAGAATTGGAGTTACAGATAATTGTAGATTGCCACGCTGGAGTTGAGAACTGGACTTGGTTCCTCAGCTAGTGCAGACACTGCTCTCAGTTGTAGAACTGTCTCTCCAGCCTCAAAGTTTTGAGTTGAACTTTTGTGTGTGTGTGACAGCATCTCACTATACAGCCATTTTGACTTGGAGCTGTATATTTAGGTCAAACTGGCTTCAAACTCTTAAAAGATCCACCTCCCTTTGCCTTCTGTGTGCTGGGATTAAAAGCATGTACTACCTAGGGTCCTGGCATGGTGGCACATGCCTTTATTTCCAGCACTCCAGAGGCAGAAGCAGGCAGATCTCTGTGAGTTAGAGGCCACCCTGGTCTACAAAATGAGTCCAGGACAGCCAGAGTTATACAGAGAAACAAAAACAGAAACAACAACAAAAAAATCAGGAGGAGGGTCTGTGGTGTCAGAAGTCAGAAACAGGGTCCAACCAGGAGAATGACTCAGACTTCCATTTAAGATTTGCTGACATCCACTTGGAGCTTTCATTAAAAAGCCTTGGTCACTGATGAATTAAATCCTGGTGTTTGGAGCAGAAGTCTGGGGTTTTTCTCTAGAGAAGCCACCAGGAAGGTACAAGAGTCCTTAACCAGCACTCATGGGAAACTATGCTTGGTCACAATAACACAGTACCAGTCTGGGTGCACTAGACTAGAATGTTCTTCTTCCACAACAGACTCAGGAGCAGGCTTTGTTTTCTTCCTGCTGGCCAGCTCTGCAGCATTCGTATATCAGGTTGCCTGCCTGTTGACCTTCAGGGAATTCCCATTTACAAGGAAGCTCTCAGGAACTGCTATGGACCCTGCAGTTTATTTCTTCAGTTCTAACCCACCTTTCAGTATCTAGGACATCTTTGGGTGTTAGACAGAATAACTAAGGGTATTCTGTGTTGACTCTTTTGTTCTGAGTTGGCACCCTGAGGGCCAGACTGAGACAAGATGGTATTTGTCTTTCACACTCAGACACCACAGAAAATTTTGCTTTTCTAAGCAAAGGCAGACTCAATTTATGGAATCACTATAGAAAGGATGACTTGGCAACAATTATCAAATATTTGGTACCATGTGAAATGAATGGCTGATTTATTTTTATTTTTTATTTTTTTAACTAGAGTAGTAGAACCAATTCAAGCTTAGCCCCAACCAGCTTACAAATAAATGAGACTCAGACTATGGTTATTTTATTTGGCTTTGACAATTACTGGGGGTCACCCGTAATCTACTCTTCTAACTGCAGACCTGGTTACTTCCCCAGTGGTGTATCCCAGGCACTTGCTGTTTCTCCTGCCCATGTGCTCATCCTCCATCTCCCCTCATGTTGGCTTCCTCTCTCCAGTTTTCCTCCTCCTTCTCCTCTGGTCTCTCCTTCTCTAACCAGTTCACTCCAAACCCACTGGTCTGATCCTGGCCCAGGGCTAAAGTCTGGCCAGAAAGTAAAAAGATCAATTCTTGTGGGCATTCATGTCGAAGTGAAGGGTTTTTTTCTTTCTTTCTTTTTTTTTTTTTTTTGTGTGTGTGTACTTTGTAAAGATGACCTTTGTATTATTCTAAAGCCGATTTCTGTACCAGCAGAGATTTGATAATGGGCTGGACTTTGGTATTGTTATTCATATGGCTACATCACTTCATGTCAACAGTCTCTCCAATACCTTATGATTGGTTTAATAAAGCACTGAATGGCCAATATCTGAGGCAGGAGAGAAAAGGCAGGACTTTTGGGGAGAGTCAGGGACAGGATACACAGTCAAATATGCAGTGATTTGGACTTACAAATCTGAGGAGAGGTAATGAGCAACGTGGCAGAACTTAGATTAATATAAATGGGTTAGTCAATTATAAGAGCTACTTGGGAACATGCCAATACTGTGTTTTCTTTATCCATTCATCTATGGGTGCTGCCTGTGCCTTCAGTGGTCTTATGACTTTTTAACATTCTGTATTCACATTCTCAACTGCTAGGGTCTCTATCAGCAGCCATTTTGCTTCAGGATCAGATATAGTTTTGTTTACTGCTGAGACCAATTTTTGTAGATAAGAAAAATCAGTGATGGCTTCCCCTGAGCATTGTATAGTTTTTATAAATGATGTGAATTCTTCTCCTCTCTCTTCAAATTTGTCCCAAGCTCTTAGAGCTGCTAAATGATATTGTCCTATGGTTGTGTCTTCAAATTGAGCCCATTCTTGTATTTCAGCACATAGCACCTATCAACTGGTCCCTCACTGTAGCAAATTCCTCTCACTCTATTGCACTATTCCAAATTCCTGACTTCTCTCCACCATGACAATTAGTGCAATTGAGGGCTAGCCTCTAGTACAGCTGTTAACCAATCCCCTCTGGTCTTGGGGAATAATTCTATTTTAAATAACCTAATTGTTTAGAGTTTGTTTCAAATAGGGAGAATGCATCCTACAAGAAGACATCATTACCTCTTTAAAATGTCACAGGTCTTCAGGCACCATCCTACTTCATCATAACCTTGTGGATCATCTTCATTAGCATGTATATGCTGTATAATGACTAGCATTGCTGTTGGTGACTTGATGACCAAGGATTGCCTGTCCTCAAAGGGTGTTGTGGGTTTAACACTGTTGCCTGAAAAAGGCTGTCTTATCTGACCATCCTCCTTTTCCTTTTGTTTGACTTGACTGCCCTTTGGCACAGTTCCTTCTCCTCGCGTAGTAAACTTCCTCTCTCTGGTTTACTCACTGGGAATAAACCTGTTTGTTCTCCCTTTTTTTGTATTTGACATTTTTTCTTCCATTTTTTGATTCTCAAGCCTCTCTAATTCCACCCACATTTTTTTCCAGTTCCTCAGCTACTCTTTTATAAACAAAGAGTGGCCTTAGAGCAGGAAAGGAAGACAAATTGCTATTCAAAACCCTGTGAGGCTTCTTTTAGAAACAGCCTCAGCAAACAACTCGGGCAGCTTTTTGAAACCACGAATCCCTCCCTTTCCTGCTTTTTGCTCTACCCTTACTTGACAGCAAGCCTCCCAGTCAGCCTAGTCACACCGGCAGCCACACGTCTTCTAATATTTGTTTTGTTTTGTTTACAAATAGCAACATAGTTTTTCTTACAAATAATACCAACTTTTAGGCTTTGGTCTTTGTTTTATCTTTATGTTCACTACTTCGTTTCTGGGTTCTTTGTGAGTTTTCCTCCTGTCTCCTAATAATATAATTCAGCTCAGCTTCTCTTGGCTCAACTAACACCAACTGTCTTTTTCTCCCCCTCTCTGCTCTCTGACCCTGTTTTTCTGTCTCATGGAACTGCCTCTCTCTTATCCCCAAATCCCACTCCCAGCTCTCAGCCTCTGCTGGCTTTTTATTTCATCACCTGTTCCCAGAATTCAAAGAGGCAACCAATGCTGAAGGGCGTGGGTCCTTTAAAGGACCAGGGACACAATACAAACCATGCTACAAAGCTCCCCCAAGACCTAGAACGCACTTCCTATAGTGAAACATATTTTCTTACAGGGTCTCAGGTAGCCCAGGCTTGGCCTGGAACTCACTAGGTAGGAAAGGCTGACTTGACTTTTTGATCCTCCTGCCTTCACATTCAAAATGCTGGGATTGTGGGTGGGAGCCACCATCCCTGATTTATGTCATGCAGGAGATGCAACCCAGAACTTTGTGGTGCTTGGCAGGTTCTGTGTTTGTTTGTTTTAGTTGTAGGCCTTAGATCTCACTATGAACATCTCACCATGCCAACAGTCAAATTTGTGATCCTCCTAACTCCACCTCCAGAGCACTAGGATTTATAGGTGTGTGTCACTAAGCTTGGCTTCACTGTCTCACCTTATTTTTAAATGTGCATATGTGTTTTGTCTGCATGCATGTCTGTGTACCATGTACATGCATTGCCCGAAAAGCCTAGAAGAGGGTGTCAGATCCCTGGAACTGGAGTTACGGATAATTTTGAGGTGTCATATGGGTGCTGGGAGTCAAGCCAATCCTCTACTCTTAATCACTGAGCCATCTCTTCAGCCCCCTCTTAAACTTTCGTATTCATAAGATAGGGGGTTAGGGGTTGAGCCAGGAAATAAAAGCTTATGTGTTGCTCCAGGAAGCTCACATATACTCCTTCCAGTTGGATTCTTCACCTGCCCAAGGCGAATATAGTTCAGAGTTTTATAGGATCTCTGAAACACCATACATAAGCAAATCACCTGAAGTGCACAGTGTCTTGGTACCTGTAGATAAGGATAAGTTCCTTCAACAGGTACAACAGTGAGGAAGTCCAAGAACAGCTTAAACTTTTTATTCCAGGTAATCCCAATAGTCTTCCCCCACACCATACCTTTAGATACCTCAAATAAGAACTTGCCTCTACTCCACGAAACAGGTGATTCAGATACAGACACCCACAGTCAAACAGTGGATGGAGCTTGAGGACTCTTATGGAAGAATAGGAGGAAGGATTGCAGGCCCTGAAAGGGATAGGAACTCCACAGGAAGACCACCAGAGTCAACTAACCTGGACCCTTGGGGCTCTTAGAGTCTGAACTGCCAACCAAAGAATACACAGGCTGAACCTAGGCCTCTCCACACATATGTAGCAGATGTGCAGCTTGATCTTTATGTAGATCCCAAACAACTACAAAAGGAGGGCTATCCCAAATGTTGTTGCCTGTATGTGGGATATGTTCTTTTAGCTGGGCTGCCTTGTCTGGCTTCAATGGAAGAGGAATCACCTAGCCACATAGAGACTTGAAGTGCCAAGGTGGGGAGATACCCAGGGAGACCCCCACCTACTCAGAAGGGAAGGGAAGAGAGAGGGGGGAGGATTGTTGGAGGAGGTGACTGGGTAGGGAGCAGTGAGGGGGATGTGAAGTACATTAGAAAATTTTAAATGAAAATAAAATAAAATAGAGGACTTGCCAGTGTTTGTCAGTGAGACAGGAAGTCCACTTTTGTGAGCCTTTAGTCATTTGTGCCCTAGTTAGGAAGCAGTCAGTATATAACAGAACAATAACAAATTTCATTTTATTTGTCTTCCCAGGGCATATGGAAATTTGACAATGATTGCTATAAAAAGTATGGGAAAATATGGGGGTAAGTCTTCTGGAATCTTCCTTTCCGCATACTTATTAGGATAACGTGCTCCCCTGCATGAGGACAGTATGAGCACACCGTTCTTGGTGTGAAGCTTTTTGATGTGGTACGTGTCACAGGCATCAAGTTGAACGGTGAGAATTCAGTTGACAGTGTTGCCTGTCATGGCACCCTCTGATATTTGATAGTCCCCAAACCCAAGGCTTACCACCTCTCCCTTCTAAAACATTAAGGCTATGTTCAGAATCTCTAAGCACATGTTCAGAAACATGGAGCAGTCCTTACAATTCTGTGCATGCAGTCATAGGTGATGTCAGTTCGAATGTGGGACTGCACTGCTGTATCCAGAAAACAGTCTCTCTACAGTCATCTGCTGCTTCTGTCTCTTATAATCCTTCCAGCCCATCTTCCAGGATGGTCTCCAAGCCTTGGAAAGGGGAGGGGTGCTGGATAGTTATATGTCAACTTGACATGAGCTGAGGTCATCTGAGAGGAGGGGGCTTCAATTGAGAAAATGCCTCCATAAGATCAGGCTGCAGCCAAGCCTGCAGGATATTTTCTTAATTAGTGATTGATGGGGATGGCCCAGCCCATTGTAGGTGGCGCCATCCCAGGACTGGTAGTCCTGAGTTCTATAAAAATGCAGGCTGAGAAAGCCAGTAAGTAGCACACCTCCATGGCCTCTGCATCAGCTCCTGCCTCCAGGTTCCTGTCCCATTTGAGTTCCTGTCCTGACTTCCTTCAATAATGAACACAGGTATGGAAGTGGAAGAGGAATACACCCTTTCTACCTCCAGCTTGTTTTTCAGTCCTGGTGTTTCATTACAGCAACAGAAACCCTGACAAAGACAGGGTATGACAGCAATGTCCCATATAAGATGAACCCTCCACAATCTCTTACTCTCTGCATGTTGAGCATTTGCGGAACTTTGCTAATCACCATGTTCTGCTAAGACAGCACTTCTCAACCTGCATGTCAGGACCATCCGAAAACACATATTTTATGAATATAGGAAACCCGCCCTCCCAACTACGAATTTATTTTTGGTGCTACTTCATAACTGTAAATTTGCTACTGAAGGGTATCAAAGTTCAAAAGACCATCAGAAATATGTGTTCTCTGATGGTTGTAACCCACATGTTGAGAACTGCTGTGCTAAAAGAAGCTTCTATGATGAGGGTTGAGACCTGTGCTAATCTTTTCTTTATGTCCATCTAGCAATATATTCTCCTTCAGTGTATATGAACTCCCTAGCTACACAAGATCAAGCCTGGCAAAATCCCAGCATTTAGTGGGGAGATGGTCAGAAAGTCCCACACCTAGCTGAGAAGTTGACAAATCATAGCTTGATAAGAGGACAAGTTTTCTTCAGGGATGGGTCCCCCAAACAGCTCTCTCATGCTCCAGATGATGGCTGTACACGCATACTGGCAGAAGTAAGTAGGGTTTAAAAAAAGAGACAGAGAACACGTGAAGTTGGAGGGAAATGGTGATGGTGTGGATTGGAGGGGAGGAAATGAGAGTTGCCTTCATTAGTCACCAATGGTTTCTCAGCTAAGGATGGGACTTTCTGCCAATCTCCCCTCTCCATGCTGGGATGTTTGTCTGTCTTGAGCTTGTGAAGGTCTTGTGCATACTGTGACAATCATGGTGGATCCATTTGTACGAATGTCTCATTGTGTTCAGACCAAGATCTTAGAATCTTTCTCCCCTATTCTGCAATGATCCTTGAGTGCTGGGAGGAGAATCTGCTACTATCATTCTGCTAAATGACATAGTATTGAATGGACTCCAAACAACTTGTTATTAGACCCACAGAGTAGCTCACCTCTTGGCCTCATCAGCAAAGCTTCTTTCTTCAGTAGATCATGACTAACATGGAGATCTACAACTAGTCAATGTGTAGACACTAAGAGATTGCAGATTGCTCAGCCCTGAATGGGACATCTATGTAACAATTTCGCTTTTTGTCCACTAATTAAATTCAAGATATGAACTTTGCTAGAAGTATATATGTGTATTTCCTTCCCACATAATTCTGCTGATATTGAAGAAGAAATGCAGGGAATTATTCAGCCAGGGTTAAGTTCCCCAAGATTAAGTCTTCAATGATTTTGCTGAGTGACTGAGCCAAGGGTACCGTCCTTTACTGTCAGTACAGCTGGTACTTTGGAGACTTAGAGGACATGTGTCCCTCATTGTACTGTGAGACACAAGAAAGTGGGAGGAGGCTCTGCCTCTTGATCTCTTCTCATCCATCTTCAGACACCACAGGTCTGGAAACAGGGTTTGCTGAGGTGACACAGCCTGTAGAGCAATGCCAGGCATGTGCTGTGTTGCCCTCTAGTGTCCCCAAAGTACTGCTTCTGCAGCATTATTACAAACACTGAGTAGTCTGTCTCTAACTTTCCTCTGATACATACTGTTTTGACTTTGGAATAATTTATTCATTATCTCTATTTTTTAATATCTCTGGAGGTCAAACCCAGTGCCGCACACTTGATAGACAATGGCTCTACCACTGTGCCACACCTCCAACTCAGATACTGAAATATTTAAACACTCAAGAATGGTAATGGCAATAACCAGGATGTCTTTGAAGTGTTGTTTTGTCCTAATTACCCCTTTCCTGCTTCAGCCACATAAGACTTACTTTCATGAGACTCTAATAGCTTCTATGGTCAGAACTTGAGCTAGGAGTGCATTTTATTGTGCTTTATACAGGTGAGGGTATGTGCTGTGCATCAGGGCTCCAGATTGAAATCCTGTGTGGGACTCCAGCTTTAGAACCTAGCTTCTGAGTTTCAGTCCATTCTGTTTTCCCACCTTAGGTATTATGATGGACCACAGCCTATGTTGGCTATCATGGATCCAGAGATCATCAAAATAGTGCTGGTGAAAGAATGCTACTCAGTCTTTACAAACCGTCGGGTATGCATCATTTTTCTAGAAATATAAACCTTTACTATTGTCTTAGTCAGTATTCTATTGCTGTAAAGAGACACCATGACCACATCAGGGTTGATTTATAGTTTCAGGGGGTTATTCCATTGTCGTCATGGTGGAAGGCATGGTGACATGCGGGCAAACATGGTGCTGAGGGTTCTACATCAAGATCAGCAGGTAGCAGGATGAGAGAAACACTGGACCTGGCTTGGGCTTCACCCCCAGTGATACACTTCCTCTAACAAGGCCACACTTCCTAATCCCTGTCAATCCCTAATGGCCATGCATTCAAATATATGAGCCCGTGAGGACCATTTCTATTCAAACCACCACAACAATCTATTAAATTTAAAATTTCAAGATAATTATATAATAATGGTAAAGAGTCACCACCATTCTCAGGAAATTTCTTGGTGCTCTTCTCATATGTAGAAAGAGAGAGAGAGAGAGAGAGAGAGAGAGAGAGAGAGAGAGAGAGAGAGAGAGAGGGAGAGTGTCTTATATAAGAATAGTGTAATATAAAGATAATGCAGTCTTGCTGTTTCTACTTTCATTTCTGTTGCAAAAAATTCCTGGGGGCGGGGCTAGAGAGATGGCTCAGTGGCTAAGAACACTAACTGGTCTTCCAGAGGTCCTGAGTTCAATTCCTAGCAATCACATGATGGCTCATAACCATTTGTAATGGGATTTGATGCCCTCTTCTAGTGTGTCTGAAGACAGCTACAGTGTATTCATATTCATAAAATAAATAAAAATTCTAGAAAGAAAGAAAGAAAGAACACTAACTGAAAGCAACTTAGCAGAGGAAAGGACTGAGTGACTGACACTTCCAAGTCACACTCTATTATGGAATGAAGTCAAGACTTGCGCAAGCAAGAACTTGAAGCAAAAAAAAAAAAATCATGAAGAAAAGCTGCCTACTGGCTTGCTCAGACTCATGCTTAGCTAGCTTCCTTAATAAAGCAGAGGGCCTAGGGATAGTATAGCCCTAAGCAGACTGGGCCTTTCAGCATCCATTAGTAATCAAGACAGTTCCACACAGACATGCCCACAGGCCAATCTGATGTAGGCAATTCCTTATTCAAGGCTCTCCTCTTAGATGCTTGATGCCAGGCTGTGTCAAGTTGATAAAGTTAAATAGAGCACAACTCACACACAAAAGAGGAGGGCATTGATACTGTCCACAGTTTATTAACATTTCTCTCATTTGTTTATGTAAATGTGAAGCTCTCTGCCAATTGTCACATTTTCTAAACCTAAATGTAGTCTCAGCATCCATGCAGTCAAGACATGGGACTGTCCCTTCTTCACAGTGGAGCTTTCTCTTGCAAGCATGTTCTAGGGACCATGCATAGCCTGTTTTTTCTTCCCTACAGGGTCTGATCCATTTTTCATTTTACAGATGTGATTTTGGGGTTATGTCTGATAATATTTTCTTCAGTACTCTTCTTTAATTAGGTTTCATGTGTAACTGCCTCAACTTTCAACTTCTCAAGTGCTGGGGTTCCTAGTATGTGCCACCCCACCTGATTTATGCAGTAACAAGGATCAAATCAATTGCTTCATGTATGACAGACAAGCAGTCTGACAACTGAGCTACATCCTCAGCCATGCCTATTGCTTAAACAAAATACGTACATAATTTTATACTTTTCATTAATATCTATGATATATTTATACTCTGGGCTATAAAGTATGAAACTCAGGTAAAGACTCATGTTGCACTATCTGTGTCCAGTTCTTTGTATATCATTTAGGGAAAACTGTGCCCTCCATAGAATTCTTGTGGCACTATCAAAACCTCTTCAGAGACTGAAGAGATAGCTTAGTGGTTAAGAGCACTGGATTTTCTTTCCAAGGACCCAGGTTCAATTCCCAGAACCCACATGAAAACTAACAACTATCTGCAACTGCAGCTCTAGGGATTCAATGCTTTCCTCTGTCCTGTGAGAGCACTGTAAACATGTGTTACATAGATACACATATAGGAATCACAATGGTGAGAGCAAGTGTTTAAAAATTTCTACAAACCAGTAAGTGAAATGACTTCCACCACTAAATGTGTAGTTGACTGAAGGATACGTGTGTGTGTGTGTGTGTGTGTGTGTGTGTGTGTGTGTGTGTGTGTGTGTGTAAAAGATATAGATAGATAGATAGATAGATAGATAGATAGATAGATAGATAGATAGATAGATAGATAGATGCAGACATTCCATTGATCCAATGTTCACTGATGTACATGAAGGAAAAAAAGTTCCTAGCAGAGAAATAAGATTATCTTTCTTTTTCCTTGTGTCCATGTATGGAAAATTAAGATAAAATAATTTCATTATATTTTGAAATATCAAGTAAATATTTTATAGCATCTACAGTTTTTAAAAAACTCAACTTCAAAGCATTACTCGTACTCTTTAATTCCTCATATTGTTTACAGTAATAATACTTTACCAAGGCCAGTTGTTGTCTGTTACTAATATATTCTTTTTTGATTGCACAGATTTGAAAGAACACTGTAGGGCTGTCCTATCTGTCTCATGGATTCTGCAAGTGTGATTTTCATTTAAAATGAGATGATCATAAAAAGACTCAAAGCTATGCCAGGTGTTTACATATCACCTTCATTCATAGGGATTACAGAAAATCTCGATAGAAGATTGTTGAACATCTAGTAAGATCCAGACACTTAACAGTAATATTTGTTAAGCAAATGATGCTCATTTAATCTACTTTCCAAAATTGTAAAGATTATCATAATTTTAATATGATAAACTTTCTTTCCATTTGGACTCTAGCCTTTTGGGCCAGTGGGATTTATGAAAAAGGCCATTACTATATCTGAGGATGAAGAATGGAAGAGACTTCGAACACTCCTGTCTCCAACCTTCACCAGTGGCAAACTCAAGGAGGTGATTATGGAGAGGGTGCTTACTTAAGAAACAAATCCAGAGACAGGCAGAAAACAAGCCCATAGTCACTTTCCAAGGGTTGGTCCTCTGAGGTGATGATGGAGAGGGTGTGTACTTAAGGAAAAAACGAAGGCAGGTAGAAAAAAAAGCCCATAGTCCCTTTCCAAGTGTCAATCCTCCGAGTTGCAATTCCTATAAGATGGTCTTTTGTCTTCATACCTAGAGGACTCATCATAAAGTCAACTGCAACTCATTGCCTCATGACTGGGATAATGTGTCTTTCTGGGACCTGAGATTCCACATTTAGCTACAGAATAGAGGAATTTTAATCCAGCAACATGGCTGCTCTGGCAAGAGATCACATCCAAAGACATTCTAGGTCTATGTGATCTGGTTTCAATGCAGACATGCTTTGGATTAGTATATGATCTGGTTGGAATATAGTTACAGCCTTAGTAAACACCTTTTATCCCTAATAATGGAGGTAAGGTTAGTTTGTAGAAGGAATCAGCCATGTTTGAAAGTGACCTCTAATTGAGGGACACGGGAAGACAAAGTGATGACTCAGAGAAGGATTTAGCAAAATGAGTCAGAGATAGGTTACACCCAACTCTCACAGGAACAGACAGGAAAGAGAGTGTTGTAATTCTCCAACTCCAGTAAACCCATGCAAAGAAACCACAAATCAGTTATAATATTTATAAACTGCACACCACTATTGGGCAGATGTACCACTACACTACTCTATTCCTAGCTATGAAATATTTTGCTACTTGTAGTTCCTTCAGGCCATATGCTTCCATCTTCCTTCCACCTCCTCTTTCTCTGTCTTCCTCTCTCTCCCTCATCTCCTCATCTAACTTCCTTCTTCCTCTCTCTCCCTGTCTAAAAATTCCAGCCTCACCTTTTCCTTCTACTGCCCAAGCACAGGCTCTAGCCTTTATTTGACCAGTTAAGGTGAGGAGGTTCACATGAAATCACCTGAGTACATGATCCACTTCTCATCTGAGGCAGCCCTTCTTGAGAAAGTGGAATTAGCATTAAAATACAAACACCACCAGGGCAATCCACAAAAAGGGAGACTAATTAAGAGCATCATGGGGAAAGAGAATAGACTAGATACAGGTGGTGGTGGTGGAGTGTGTGTGTGTCCGTTTTACAGAGACAGGTGGCAGACAGAACAAGCTCTATACCAGGGAGGACAGAACTCTCCAGAGAATGAGAAAGAGACAGAAGATTAGAATGTATTGCCAAAATGAGTATAAGGACAACCAGAGCAATTTAGACAGAAGCTGAGAGAAGCTGGATTGAATCAGTCAGTCATCTTGGTAGATTAGATTATACGGATGCTAGAAACTTCCATCCCTAGACCTAGAGATAATTAAAACAGAGAACACTCTGGCTTCAGCCCAAGCCATCTTTGCACATCTTGGATACATCTCTCATCTCGTCCCTTCATCTGAGGAAAGAAAACTGACATTTACACTACAGGTGTTGTGTTTTGTGCTTAGATGTTCCCCATCATGAAACAGTATGGAGATATATTGGTGAGAAACTTGAGACAAGAAGAAGAGAAAGGGGAGCCCATCAATATGAAAGAGTAAGTAAGTGGTGGTGTGGTTGATGAGATTGTAAGTACCTCAGTGTCCTCTCAACCCTAAGAATAAGACAACATCTGCAAACTGACACCAGGTAAAGGTCGAGGTGTGAGTGTGATAGGAGCCTGGACCCCACTGATGATCTTGTGGTTCTGACTCTGTAGCTCCCTGCCTGGATAGCTCAGAAATATGAGCTGCCTCAGATGCAAATGTTGATTCACGTGTCTCTCTCCACTCAGCATCTTTGGAGCTTATAGCATGGATGTGATCACTGGCACATCATTTGGAGTGAATGTCGATTCCCTCAACAATCCACAGGATCCCTTCGTGCAGAAAGCCAAGAAGATCTTAAAATTTCAATTTTTTGACCCATTTCTTCTCTCTATAGGTATGTATACTATTTCATCTCTCTTTATATCCCTCCCCTCTACACACCAGTCAAAATAACACTATTATTAAGATATAGTTCACATGTAAAAATAATGCAACTACATAAATGTATAATTCAACTTTTGTTCACGATAGGCCATATGTCTATCATCGTCAACCAGAAAATGTGTTCTCCAAGAAAACCATTTCATTCTTATCTCCTATTCCTCCTCACCGTAAGAAAATGCCCAGGTCACTGTTTGCTTCTGTACATCTGCTTATCCTGGGCATAGCATCCAAATACAATATGAATATTTTATAGAATATATGAAATTTGGCAATAAGTTTCTTTCATTTACCATCACATATTCAACAGTACCATTTGCTGATGCTCCCATGTTCTGTAGACAAATCATATTTCATGCCATCTGATGGTTATTCAAGTTATTTCCAGATTTGGGGTGTTGTGAATAATGCTGTCATGGAACCTGGCATTCAAGATTAGGACTCAACATTTGTTTCCATGTTTTCTGTGTGGGCAATTGGTGGAATTAGTGAATTATTATAAAAAAAATTCTGTGTCTGACATGTTGGGCAACGGAAAAGTTGCTCCCACAACAGCTGCAGCACTCAATTGTGCTACCGGTGGTTCTCAAGGACTCCGTTTCTCTGTATCCCATCTGAAACTTCTTTTGTCTTCATGACTTTTTCAATTATTACCACCTTAGACCACATTTTGGAGTCCAACATTATGGGGAATTATTCATATTTTTTTATTTTTTAAGAATGTTATTGCAATATTTCCACCCCTCCTTTCACCCTCTAGCTCCTTTCAATGTCCCTAATTCCTCCTCAAATTCATGACTCTTCTCCTTTAAGTATAATGGTTGCATATATGTGTATTCATATATTTGTGTGTATATACATATATGTGTGTGTATATGCATATATATGTGTATATGTACATACACAAATGTATATATCATACTGAATCCATTTAGTATTTCTCTTATGTACATATGTTTATGGCCAAGCACTTGGGATTGGACAACTTCTCAGGGTCTTATCCTTGGAGAAAACTGATGGTTTCTCTCAATAGCCACTAATTTCCTGCAAATTTTAGTTTAGAGGTAAGAGACTGTGAAAATTCCCCTTCCACATTGGCATGTCAACCCTTGTTATCATTACACAGGTCTTGTCTGGACGACAATATCTTTGAGATTTCATGGGTCCAGTTTCCCTGTCATGTCTAGAAGATACAATCTCATGGCAGGCCTTCTCCTTTTCTTGACTTGACAACCTTTCAACCCACTCATTCAAGATTTTCCCTAAGCCTTGGGTATAGGGCTAGGATTGTAGACATATTGGTTGATGCTGTGTAGTCCATCATCACTCATTCTCTGCATTTGTTTTTTGTCTCTGTAGTTCTGTTTCCATTTCTTATTCCAATATATGAGATGTTAAATCTCTCTATTTTTCCAAGAGACTCAATGAACTTTTTCAAAAAATTTGTAAAAAGGATGAAGAAAGATCGCCATGATTCAAACCAGAAGGTAACTGGGACACTACTCTCATGATGCTCAGAGTCTGATCGTGACACTCAGGGTTTGGTTATGACACTCAGGGTTTGACCTTGATACTCAGGATTTGGCTATGTATCAGGCTCTCAGTGTGTGATTTATGTACTTTCCTTTGTGCTCTCTTAAAGTAAATAGAGAAAACTGTGATTAGAGCAAGATGGTATTTACATCTTAGGGAGGTAAGTGCTGGGTGATTTGATATGAGAAAGAATGGGAGAAACAATGTCACATTTGCCAAAAGGAGAGACAGTTATTATGCACTGAAATAAGTATCATTCAAGTAACATTGCCACCACCCTTCACTGAAAAAATAATGCCAAAAATAGAATTTACACTGAGAAATTATCTATTACTGTTTTTATGCCTTTAACATTAATAACAAAAATTATTTCTATCTTAAACCTCTTATTTTGGCATAGTTTCCAACATAAATATTGTCATAACTGGTGGAGATTTGGACATTTTAAATTTGATTATGTCTTGCTTTGTGTGGGGTTATTTTCTTGACAGTGAGGACACAAGTCACTCACCCAATAGGTGAATATTTTCTCTGGACAAATAGTTTGTTAGCTGCTAGTCTAGCTTTGCTATATTTGGCCTGGAAGTTACAAAAAGTCTGTCTGCAGATCAGGAAGGAAGGCACCTATGATGCCAATTAGAATTTTGTAGTATCTGGAATGTGGCGCACCAGGGGATGCTCATTCAAAACTTGGCAGTGAGCACTATAGAGAGAATTAATCAATGAGGCTGTTGGTTAAGCACTGTGTGACGAGAACAGAGAATTAGAATCTGGGAAATTTCCTGAGCAAGTGCCATGAGTGGAGTCAGCAGCTCTCTGGCCAGGGGTCTGCTCATGAGTCAG
This sequence comes from Tokudaia tokunoshimensis, assembly GCA_036184795.1. Lineage (NCBI taxonomy): Eukaryota > Metazoa > Chordata > Mammalia > Rodentia > Muridae > Tokudaia > Tokudaia tokunoshimensis. The sequence goes on along the minus strand of BTHU01000006.1, from coordinate 35,393,843 downwards.
AGACAGAGGTCAGAGGAACAATGACCAAAAGCTGCATTTCTCTAAGGGAAATGACCTGCTCCCCAAGGCTTGCTGGTAGATGCTTTAATTTTCCTTTAATTTTAAGTGTATGTATGCTTTTTTCTATGCACCATGTATGTGCAGTGCCTGCAGAGACCAAAAGAGGACATTGGATCCCCTGGAACTGAGGTTATAAGTAGTTGTGAGTCACCATGTAGGTGTTGGGAACTGAACTCAGGTCTTCTGCAAGAGTGTTCAATGCTCTTAACCACCGATCAAGTTTTCAAACTGCATAGATGCTTGTATTTGTTGATGACTCAACCACATTTGTAAACTCCTGGAACCCAGAGGTGAACCCCTGTTTCAAGTCTGACTCTCAAATAAATGTCCATCATTGACATTTCTTTCTGCTTCCAGAAGCGAGTGGATTTTCTTCAACTGATGATGAATACTCAGAACTCCAAAGGCCAAGAGTCCCAGAAAGGTAAACCATGACTCTTCACAGTGCGTAGATCAAGAAGCCCAGAAGGAAGAGGGTGACAGGACATGTGCACACTGGAGTGGCAGGGGGTAGCGGTCCAGGAATGGGAGCATTTCTGTCAAATTTCAGAAAGGCACCTACATCATGCACATGAATGGTATGTATGGTATCCACAAGAACTTTCTAGAAGGACACCGGTGTAAGTGTAACCAGATGTAGGGCAGCCACAGAAAATCATTTCATGCCCAGAAGTCCTCAGTGCTGGGTTGTTTATGACAAAGCAAATTCTGATTATCAAATTAACCCATACCACTGATTTTGAATCTCTGCCTAGGAATTTCTATGCGGTTCCTCTCAGGAAGCACACTGTCTAGTGGTAGGGATGGCCACTGGGAGTGCATAGTAGATTGTGTTCACCAACTTCACATGCAGTTTATTTTTACTTTTCTGTGTAAACAGCAGCTGGGAAGCAGTATACCCTGCTCTTCTTCATTCTTTTCCCCCTGGCTTGATATCATCTGTGGATGCTTTGAGATGGAAATTGTTATTACTGTTATAGCTACAAAATGATGGCCTTTCAGCTGCATCATTTATTCTGTTCTCACCAGTGATCACTCTTCATACAGGAATGTATAAATGTTTTAAATTCTATTATTTTACAAAATATGTTCACATCAGTATGACCTCCTGCATTCCCTGCTCTGTCCTTTGATTATTAGTTATTTTATGTTGAACTATCTCAGGCATGTCCATTTAGGGCCCGTTGTGTGACATTGTGGGTCCTTACCACTTCTTTCATTTTAGTTTATTTTCTGTGTGTGTGGTGTGGTGTGGTGTGTATGTGTTGTGTGTGAGTATGTGTGTGGTGTGCTCACAAAGACCAAAGGAGAATGTTGGTATTCTGCTCTGTTGCTGTCTTAGTCATTTGAAACAGGGTCTGTAAATGAATCTGGGCCTTCTTATCACCATTCTTGCCTTGATGGAATTACCAGAATTTTTGAGTTCTATGATTTGAACTCAGGTCCTATCCACTTGCACAAAAGGAGCTATTACCCTCTGAGCCATCTCTCTAGCCCCCTTTTATTTAAATTTTCTTAAACTGATAATCATCAACAGTAGCATTTATATGTGTGGTATGGAGGGGTGCATCTGCTGTGATATGCATGTGGAGATCACAAGATAACTTGGTAGAGTCAGGTATCTCTGTACACCTTGACATGGGTCAAGGAACCAAACTCTGCCTATCCAGCCTGCTCAACAAGTACCTTTATCCACTGATTCATCTTATATAAAATGACCCTCATATAATTTTGATTCCTAAAAAAGACCTCAATTTGTTAGGCAATTTTTGTTTATAGAAGAACTGAGAAGAAAGTATAGAGATCTCCAATCTACTAGTGCTCGTGGGTACATGTAACACCCACTCCACCATCTGACAACTCCTGTCTGTAGAGTGATGCATGTGTTATAAGATGGACCTATACTGAGATCATTTATGTAGGATTGAATCCTGCTTTCTCTATTCTATGGATTTTGGCCAGTGCATAGTGGTGCCCATCATGGTCCATCATGGCATTAGGACTTTGAGGCAGCTGCTAACACTTCATCCACAGTCAGGAAATATGAGTGCTGGCACTTGGCTTGCTTTCTCCTTTTTCTTCAGACCAGGAAGCTAGCTCATGGAATGGTGCCACAATTAAGATAGATCTCCAAGGACTGGAACAGTGGCTCAGCAGTTATGAACACTTCTTACTCTTCCAGAGCTCACAGCCACTTTTAAACTCCAGTTTCAGGGAATCTGACACCATTTTCTGTCCTCCATGGACATGGACACACACACACACACACACACACAAATGAAAGTAAATATTTGGAAACAAGATCAATAAACTAAAGACAAACCCTAATAAGCATATCCAGAAAGCAAATAAGTCTAGATAATAACACAACAGCATTCCAGGAAGCTTGTCTCCTAGGTGATTCCAGATCCTGCCAGGTTAACAATCATTGTCAACAATGACAGTACTTTGTCTTTTTTTTCTAAGTTTTTTTTTATTTACATTCCAAATCATTTCCCCTTTCCCGTTTCCTCCCTCCCCGAAAGTCCCATAAGCCCCCTTCCCTCCCTCTTTTCTCCATTCAACCCCCTCTCTCTTCACTGTCCTGGTATTCCCCTACATCCAGTCTTTCTAGGACCAGGGGTCTCTCTTTCCCTCTTCTTAGAAATCTATTGATATGTGAATTGAGTCAAGGGTATTCCGAGATTCTGGGTTAATATCCCCTTATCAGTGACTGCATACCATGTGTGTTCTTTTGTGATTGGGTTACCTCACTAAGGATGATATTTTCAAGTTCTGACCATTTGCCTAGGAATTTTGTGAATTCATTGTTTTTAATTGCAGAGTAGTATTTCATTGTGTAGATATACCACATCTTCTGAATCCATTCCTCCGTTGAGGGACATCTGGGTTCTTTCCAGCTTCTGGCTATTATAAATAAGGCTGCTATGAACATAGTGGAGCATGTGTCCTTATTGCATGCAGGTAAAGCCTCTGGGTATATGCCCAGGAGTGATATAGCCGGATCCTCCAGGAGTGTCATGCCCAGTTTTTTGAGGAACCGTCAGACTGCTTTCCAGAGTGGTTGTACCAGCTTGCAATTCCACCAGCAGTGGAGGAGTGTTCCTCTTTCTCCACATCCTCGCCAACAACTGCTGTCTCCTGTGTTTTTGATCTTAGCCATCCTGACTGGTGTGAGATGGAATCTCAGGGTTGTTTTGATTTGCATTTCCCTAATGACTAAAGATGATGAACTTCTCTTTAGGTGGTTCTCAGCCATTAGATATTCTTCAGGTGAGAACTCTTTGTTTAGCTCCGTACCCCATTTTTTAATAGGGTTACTTGCCTCTCTGGAGTTTAACTTCTTGAGTTCTTTGTATATATTGGATATTAGCCCTCTGTCGGATGTAAGGTTGGTAAAGATCATTTCCCAGTTAGTTGGTTGCCGCTTTGTCTTTTTGACAGTGTCTTTTGCCTTGCAAAAACTTTGTAATTTAATGAGGTCCCATTTGTCAATTCTTGATCTTAGAGCATGAGCTATTGGAGTTCTATTCAGGAAATTCTCCCCTGTGCCCATATGTTCAAGGTTCTTCCCTAGTTTCCTTTCTATTAGTTTCAGTGTGTCTGGTTTTTTGTGGAGATCCTTGATCCACTTGGAATTGAGCTTAGTGCAAGGAGATAAGAATGGGTCAATTTGCGTTCTTCTGCATGTTGACCTCCAGTTGAGCCAGCACCATTTGTTGAAAAGGCTATCTTTTTTCCACTGGGTGGTTTTAGCTCCTTTGTCAAAGATCAAGTGACCATAGGAGTGTGGATTCATTTCTGGGTCTTCAATTCTGTTCATTGATCTACATGCCTGTCACTGTACCAATACCATGGGGTTTTTAACACTATTGCTCTGTAGTTCAGCTTGAGGTCTGGGATACTGATTCCCCCAGAGGTTCTTTTACTCTTGAGAATAGTTTTAGCTATTCTGGGTTTTCTGTTATTCCAGATGAATTTTTGAATTGCTCTTTCTAACTCTATGAAGAATTGAGTTGGGATTTTGATGGGGATTGCATTGAATCTGTACATTACTTTTGGTAAGATGCTCATTTTTACTATATTAATCCTGCCAATCCATGAGCATGGCAGATTTTTCCATCTTCTGAGATCTTCTTCAATTTCTTTCTTCAGAGACTTGAAGTTCTTGTCATACAGATCTTTCACTTGTTTGGTTAGAGTCACGCCATATACTTTATATGGTTTGTGGCTATCGTGAAGGGTATCATTTCTCTTACTTCTTTCTCAGCCTGCTTATCCTTTGAGTATAGGAAGGCTACTGACTTGCTTGAGTTGATTTTATATCCAGCCACTTTGCTAAAGTCGTTTATCAGCTGTAGGAGTTCTCTGGAGGAGTTCTTTGGGTCGCTTAAGTATACTATCATATCGTCTGCAAATAGTGATAGTTTGACTTCTTCCTTTCCAATTTGTATCCCTTTGACCTCTTTTTGTTGTCTAATTGCTCTAGCTAGAACTTCAAGTACTATATTGAAAAGATATGGAGAGGGAGGGCAGCCTTGTCTAGTCCCTGATTTTAGTGGGATTGCTTCAAGTTTCTCTCCATTTAGATTGATGCTGGCTACCGGTTTGCTGTAAATTGCTTTTACTATGTTTAGATATGGGCCTTGAATTCCTGATCTTTCCAAGACCCTTAGCATGAAAGGATGCTGAATTTTGTCAAATGCTTTCTCAGCATCTAATGAGATGACCATGTGGTTTTTTCTTTGAGATTGTTTATATAGTGGATTACATTGATGGATTTCCTTATATTGAACCATCCCTGCATCCCTGGGATGAAGCCTACTTGATCGTAGTGAATGATCGTTTTGATGTGTTCTTGGATTCGGTTGGCAAGAATTTTATTGAGTATTTTTGCATCGATATTCATAAGAGAGATTGGCCTGAGATTCTCTTTCTTTGTCGGATCTTTGTGTGCTTTTGGTATTAGTGTAATTGTGGCTTCATAGAACGAGTTGGGTAGTGTTCCTTCTGTTTCTATTTTGTGGAACAGTTTGAAGAGTATTGGTGTTAGGTCTTCTTTGAAGGTCTGATAGAATTCTGCAGTAAAACCATCTGGACCTGTGCTTTTTTTGGTTGGAAGACTTCCAATGACAACTTCTATTTCTTTAGGGATTATAGGACGGTTTAGATGGTCTATTTGATCCTGATTTAATTTTGGTATTTGGTATCTGTCTAGGAAATTGTCCATTTCCTCGAGATTTTCTAGTTGTGTTGAATACAGGCTTTTGTAGTAGGATCTGATGATTTTTTGAATTTCCTCAGTTTCTGTTGTTATCTCTCCCTTTTCGTTTCTGATTTTATTAATTTGGATACTATCTCTGTGCCCTCTGGTTAGTCTGGCTAAGGGCTTATCTATCTTGTTGATTTTCTCAAAGAACCAACTCCTCTTTTTGTTGATTCTTTGTATGGTTTTATTTGTTTCTACTTGATTGATTTCAGCCCTGAGTTTGATGATTTCCTGCCTTCTACTCCTCTTTGGTGTATTTGCTTCTTTTTGTTCCAGGACTTTCAGGTGTGCCATTAAGCTGCTAGTGTATGCTGTCTCCCGTTTCTTTTTGGCGGCACTCAGGGCTATGAATTTTCCTCTTAGCCCTGCTTTCATTGTGTCCCATAAATTAAGGTATGTTGTGCCTTCATTTTCATTAACTTTCAAAAAGTCTTTGATTTCTTTCTTTATTTCCACCTTGACCAAGTTATCATTGAGTAGAGCATTGTTCAGCCTCCATGTGTACGTGGGTTTTCTTTTGTTTTTGTTGCCATTGAAGACCACCCTTATTCCATAGTGATCTGATAGGAGGCATGGGATTAGTTCGATCTTCTTATATCTGTTGAGGTCTGATTTGTGACCAATTATATGGTCAATTTTGGAGAAGGTACCATGAGGAGCTGAGAAGAAGGTGTATTCTTTAGCTCTAGGATGAAATGTTCTATATATATCAGTTAGTTCCATTTGGTCCAAGGCTTCAATTAGATTCACTGTGTCTCTGTTTAGTTTCTGCTTTCCTGAACGAACCATTTCAGAGAGCGGGGTGTTGAAGTCACCCACTATTATTGTGTGAGGTGCGATGTGTGCTTTGAGCTTTAGTAAAGTTTCTTTTACGAATGAGGGTGCCCTTGCATTTGGAGCATAGATATTCAGAATTGAGAGTTCTTGATGGTGGTTTTTTCCCTTGATCAGTATGTAGTGTCCTTCTGTGTCTTTTTTGATGACTTTAGGTTGAAAATCAATTTTATCTGATATTAGGATGGCTACTCCACCTCGTTTCTTGGGGCCATTTGCTTTTAGAATTGTTTTCCAGCCTTTTACTCTGAGGTAGTGATTGTCTTTGACACTGAGGTGCGTTTCCTGCATGCAGCAAAATGATGGGTCCTGTTTACATATCCAGTCTGCTAGTCTATGTCTTTTAATTGGGGAATTGAGACCATTGATATTAAGAGATTAAGGCATAGTGATTATTGCCATCTGCCATTCTTGACGCTATCTTTATGTTTGAGTGGTTATCTACTTTTGAGTTTGATTCAAGAAGGTTATTATCTCATTTTTTCCAGGGTGTTGTTTCTCTCCCTGTATTGGAGGTTTCCACCTATTATTCGTTGCAGGGCTGGATTTGTGGAAAGATATTGTGAAAATTTGGTTTTATCATGGAATATCTTGGTCTCTCCATCTATGGTGATTGAGAGTTTTGCTGGGTATAGTAGTCTAGGCTGGCATTTGTGCTGTCTTAGTGTCTGCATGAGATCTGCCCAGGATCTTCTGGCTTTCATAGTCTCTGGTGAGAAGTCTGATGTGATTCGGATAGGTCTTCCTTTGTATGTTACTTGGCCCTTTTCTCTTACTGCTTTTAATATTCTTTCTTTGTTTAGAACATTTGGTGTTTTGATTATTATGTGACGGGAGGTATTTCTGTTCTGGTCCAGTCTGTTTGGAGTTCTGTAGGCTTCTTGTACGTTCATCGGCGTCTCTCTCTTTAGGTTAGGGAAGTTTTCCTCCATAATTTTGTTGAAGATGTTTACTGGCCCTTTAAGTTGCAAATCTTCACTCTCATCTATACCTATAATTCTTGTACGTTCATCAGCATCTCTCTCTTTAGGTTAGGGAAGTTTTCCTCCATAATTTTGTTGAAGATGTTTACTGGCCCTTTAAGTTGCAAATCTTCACTCTCATCTATACCTATAATCCTTAGGTTTGGTCTTCTCATTGTGTCCTGGATTTCCTGGATGTTTTGGGTTACACGTTTTTTGCATTTTGCATTTTCTTTGACTGTTGAGTCGATGCTTTCTATGGAATCTTCAGCACCTGAGATTCTTTCTTCCATCTCTTGTATTCTATTGTTGATGTTTGCATCTATGACTCCTGATTTCTTCCCAAGGTTTTCTATCTCCAAAGTTGTCACCCTTTGTGATTTCTTAGTTGTTTCTACTTCCTTTTTTAGTTCCTGCATGGATTTGTTGAGATCCTTCACTTGTTTGTTTGTATTTTCCTGTATTTCTTTAAGGTATTTTTGCATTACCTCTTTCAGGATTTCTGCCTGTTGACCCACGTTCTCCTGCATTTCTCTGAGAGATTTTTGTGTTTCCTCCTCATGGGAATCCATCCGTTGATCCATCGTCTCCTGCATTTCTTTAAGCAGTTCTCGTGTTTCCTTTGTAAGGGCATCTAACCGTTGATTCATTTCTTTAAGCAATTTTTGTGTTGTCTCCTTATGGGCATCCGTCTGTTTACTCATATTCTTCTGCATTTCTTTATGCAATTTTTGTGATTCCTTTGTGAGTGCATCTACCCGTTGATTCATCTCGTTAAGCGATTTTTGTGTTGTCTCCTTGTGCGCCTCCATCTTTTGATCCATGTTCTCCTGCATTTCTCTAAGCGATTTTTGTGTTTCCTTTGTAAGGGCTTCTAACCGTTGATTCATGGTCTCCTGTAATTCTTTATTAGATTTATTTGTGTCCTTCTTGTGATCCTCTAATAGCATCATGAGAAGTGATTTTAAATCCAGATCTTGTCTTTCGGGTGTGGTGGGGTATCCAGGACTTGCTGCTGTTGGAGAGTTGGGTTCGGATAGTGCCATATTACTTTGATTTCTGTTAGTAACGTTCCTACGTTTGCCTTTGGCCATCTGGTTACCTCTGATGTTAGTTGGTCCTGCTGTCACTGGCTGTTGGTTGGACCTCCTGTGAGCCTGCAAAGCTATTTCTGCCCCCCCCCCGGTTTACCAAGACTCCCCTGGCACAGATTTCTGGGGCCTGCCCTGCTCCTGAGTGACTTTGGAGCCCTGATGTGCCTTGCCCCAAGTGATGTTATATTGGGGAGTCTTTGCACATCCAAAGGCTCAGCTTAGTGTATTCCTGGAGCAGAGGTCGCCAAAGGGAGGCTGGTAGGCTCCTGCCCTGTGCAGGGGTGTGTGATCTCTCCTAGGGGGGGCAGGGGGCGTCCCTCTGCCAGGCAGAAGTCCCACAGCAGAGCTAGCACGCTGGTTACTGCAGATCTGCCCAGCTCTTGGGAGCCACGTACATGCAATCCGCCCGAGACCCAAGCGATATTATGCCTGTCTGTCTTAGAGCCTGACAGTCCCAACTACCTGGGCCACTGGAGCAAAGATGGCGGAGTGCACTCTGCACTCTCTCCGTGGCACTGGTCACCCTGCAGAGGCGATGGCCTGCCGATCTGGCACCCAGATGACCACAGCGCTGTCTCGTTCTTGGGCGCAGGCGGAAGCCCCAACAGGCTGTGTCCCAAGTGATGTTATATTGGGGAGAGCCTGGGTACCTGTCTCTTCAGTGCAGTCTACCGGAACAGAGGTCACGGAAGGGAAGCTGGTAGGCTCCCGCCCAGTGCGGGGTCCCTCTGCCAGGCAGAAGTCCCACAGCAGAGCTGGCGCGCTGGTTACTGCAGATCTGCCCAGCACTTGGGAGCCGCATACACACAAGCCGCCTGAGACCCAAGCGATATTAAGCCTGTCTGTCTCAGAGCCTGGCTGTCCCAACTTCCCAGCCACTGGAGCAAAGATGGCGGAGTGCACTCTGCACACTCTCCGTGGCGCTGGTCACCCTGCAGAGGCGATGGCCTGCAGATCTGGCACCCAGAGGACCACAGCGCTCTCCTGTTCTTGGGCGCAGGCGGAAGCCCCCACAGGCCGTGTCCCAAGCGATGTTATATTGGGGAGAGCCTGGGTACCTGTCTCTTCAGTGCAGTCTACCAGAACAGAGGTCGTGGAAGGGAAGCTGGTAGGCTCCCGCCCAGTGCGGGGTCCCTCTGCCAGGCCAGTACTTTGTCTTTATCCCACACTGTGATAACAGTATGAGTTGGAGAGAATCCTGTCTCTTGAATTGTTGTGATGTTATAAATTTGGCCTAACAGGGTGGTCAACAATAATATAGACCTTAGATTATTAATCCTGAATTAAAATAATTTAACCTGGAGACTGAAGAGACGGCTCAGCAGTTAAGAGTATTGATTGCTCTTCCAGAGGACCTGGATTCCATTCACAACACATCCCATTCACATGACAGCTCACAGGTATCTGTAATTCCAATCATATGGGTTCTGATGTCACAGGCTCTCTTTTGGCCTCCCTGGACAGCAGGTATATATATGGCACACAGATATACATGCAGATAAAACATGCATACACATAAAATATATTTAAAGTATAATAATAATTTGACTTTTTTTCTGGTGTTTCAAACAGACACCAGAGTGGAACTCAGTCCTAGTTACTGTGAACTGCATTTCTCTGTTCTTCTCTAGACAGCGGGGAGCACCATTTCAATTTCTTCTCATCTCAACTATGTTGTTCTGCTTTTACTTCCTTATCTGACATGTTTTTCCCATTTTAGCTCTTTCTGATCTAGAAATGGCAGCACAATCTGTTATTTTTATTTTTGGTGGCTATGACGCCACAAGCACCTCCATTTCCTTCATCATGTATGACCTGGCCACTCATCCTCATGTGCAAAAGAAGCTTCAGGATGAGATTGACAGAGTTCTGCCCAATAAGGTGAGTAGATTGTACCCAGAGAGGGAGGACAAAGGTAAAGGGCTAGCAAGAACATGTCTCACTTGCAATTAGAATTTACAGAGAGCTATGTAATGGTTCTTCCACCCAGCAAGAGTCTAAAAGAGAAATAAATGGAGGGACATAAGAAATGAATGTGACCCATAAATGCACAATCTTCGATAGAGAGTGGTTCTGGTCGATTGTTATATATAATGACAATAAAGCCAGGTAGGAGATACTCAGGAAACCTGTATGACTCTTAAGAATAAGCACCAATCCCCAAGTGTCTGTACAGTTATCTCTGCTGATATCTGTGGGGTGTTGTCCTGGCTATCTAAAGTGTGCTAGCCTGGCCTTCATTGATCTCAGCAGGCTGACAAGGCATTACTCTCAGTGGCACTGCTGTCCAGTACAATTTATGTGTGTGATGTACATGAGTTGAGCTAAGAAGGTTTTTTTCTTTCCTAAGATTGGTAATAGCATAGATGATGTATCAGACTGCTTCCTGTCTGAGGCCTTGGGTGCTATCTAACATTACTTTAATAGTTTCTTTGAGTATCAGCGTCCTCTGCTGACAATAGCCTTCTTTGCAGTCAGTGTTCTGGACAGGTTCTCTCATCCTCTTGGAAGTCTCCAGAACAAACACTTAGACTTGGCTAATGTTTCAACCCTAGCTATATGGAAACACACTCAGTGCATATGTAGCTAGAGGTAAAGAAGCCAATGGATGAGCCAGTGTCTCCAGCTCCTAAGACAACTATTTATTGTTGTTGTTGCTGTTGTTTTATTTAGTCTTTGTGTGCATAAGTGTCCATGCCACAGCACATGTGTGGAGGTCAGAGAATAACTTTCAGGAGTCAGGTCTCTCTTTCCACAATTCTATTGCTGGGGACCAAATTCAGACCATCAGACTTGGCAGCAAATACCTTTACACCATGACTCATCTCACAAGCCTTCTAAACCAAACTCTGAATCTCTACAGGGTAGCCTTTTGAATGCCACACAAGGAAAGAGACATAATAATACCCATACTGTCTCCATCTCCTTGTGCGACTGGAAGGTTTGGAATTGTGAAGTTACTTGGGACACATGTGGCTGATCAGGCAGAGTGGGGTGAAATGCATCTCCTCCAGAATTCATCATCAGGTCTGGAAGCAACAACTGCTATGCTCATCCAGCTCCCAAGGACACTGTTGAGAGTGGCTTCTGGAAATGGCTTTAAACATTTTAAAATGTATACCCTTTTAAAAGTTAGCACACAAAGCAATGTGAGTTACTGGGCCATTCTCATATGCACAGCATTAAAACTGACTCTGTTCATTCTCCTCCCACTCTGCCCTCCAGGATCCTCCCTGACCTCTCTTGCTAGGATTCTCCCTTCCCCCAAATTGTGTGTGGATCTGTTTTTACTTCACATCTCTGTCTCTCCTCCCTCTCTCCCTCATTGCCTTCCTCTCTTCATCCCTCCAAAGTCTTTTGATTCTGCTTTGCCTTACTTAACGTAATGATCTCTAAGTGCACCTGATTCCAGAAAAGTTTATGGTTTCATAGATCTGTAGTTACAAAATGTCTGTTATGCACACATACCCCTTTTTGCTTTACACATTCATTCACTTCTACTTGGACACCAAATCCAGTTGCATTTCTTAGCTATTGTGAATAGTGAAACAATAAACAGAGGCTCAATGGTATCAATGTGGTGTTTACCTAGATTCTTCTAAATACACTGGTATCGATGTGGTATTGACCTAGAGTCTTCTAAATATATACTAAGGGAGTCCTAGTGAGCATTGACTGTCACCCTGAATAGCCTAGATTCACCAAAAGAGTCTGTGTCTTGTGGTTGTGCCAAATTGTCTGGCCCTGTTGGTGGGTCAATTTACAACATGTTCTCTGTGTCTTACTGAGTGACCATAGGACTCTTTATGTCAATGAAGGCATTGTTATCTCATTTTGCAAGGTGGGAGCTTCTCTTGAAGGTGGGGCTTCAGTCTCTTTCAGTCAGATCCTCTGGTTTGACTTTTGGACGAACCCATCTCCCTGAACTGGGATACAAGGCAGCTGGAACCAACTTCGGCTCAGCTTCTTTTATATGCATTCACCCATCTCTTCCCCTGGGCTTCTAATCTATCCCACCACTGCCTTTTTGTGTTTATGAAGCTCTTCCTCTCTTCCTTTCTCTAGAAAGAGTATTTTTCTCCTTCCGTATCTTCTCCTTCACCAGATTACACAGAGGCAGCACCTAGTCTCTCACCTTACCCAGAATCCTTCATTTTACTTGTCACTAAACCAATCCTGTATGAAATCAAAGGATCTATCAAGATGTGGTGTTGTCATTGTTAGCATGGTTGGACCAGGAGTAGGGAGTTTGTTCCTTGCAACAATGTATTTCCTTGGTGTCAGCTGATAGTCTATGGATGTAAGACCACTTTGTCTGAGTGTCATAATATATTGGTCATATACACTCACAGGGAAAAAAAGAAATCAGAGCATTACAGTTCTGAGCAGCATCAGGGGATCTGGGCACGGGAGTGTCTCAATGAGAAAGGGGGTTCTGGGCATGGGAGTGTCCAAACAGATCCAATATTTAGAGTTATACTTCTTATCTAATCATCATAGGTATATAATGATTTACTGGGACTAAGCTTTTCCACTAATTGAGGTTAGACTTTAGAGTTTCTGAAGATCAAATCCAAGCCTTATCTGGAAACATCTGTGTCCTTTTCCTAGACACCTGTCACCTATGATGCCCTAATGGACATGGAGTACCTGGACATGGTGGTGAATGAAAGTCTGAGATTGTACCCAATTGCTAGCAGGCTAGAGAGGGTCTCAAAAAAAGATGTGGAAATCAATGGAGTGTTCATTCCCAAAGGAATTGTAGTTTCAATACCAATCTATCCTCTTCATCGGAACCCCGAGTACTGGCCAGAGCCTGAGGAATTCCACCCTGAAAGGTACAGAGATATTGGAAAGGGGTTTTCACCATGAACCAGGCAGTTTAAATACACAACATCTGTTTTATTTGCTGTTCCATGCTGTGAAGAGATACAGTCATGATTTGGATAGGCTTGGTCCCCATAGACTCATGTGTTTGAATGATTGGCCCATGGGGAGTGGCACTATTAGGAGGTATGTGCTTTTAGAATAGATGTGGTTTGGAGAAAATATGTTACTGTGGGGGTGGGCTTTGAGGTCTTATGTTCAAGATCCACCCAGTATGGGAGAGACCCTCCTGCTGATTGCCTGCAGAAGCAAGTCACCTACTGGCTGCTTTCAGATTAAGATGTAGAACTTTTGACTCCTCCAGCTCCAAGTCTGCCTGTATAATATCATACTTCCCATGATGATGATAATGAGCTGACCCTCTGAAACTGTAAGCCAGGACCAATTAAATGTTTTCCTTTATAAAAGGTGCTATAGTCATGGTGTATATACACAGCAATAAAAACACTACCAAAAACAGATGCCACAACCAAGGCAACTATTATGAAAGAAAATATTTAATTAGAGGCTTGCTTACAGTTTCAGGGGTTTAGTCCAAATCATCATGGTGGGGAACATGGTAGCATGTGGGTAGGTACTGTGGCTGTAACAGGGAGCTACATTCTGACCCATAGGTAGAGAAAGTGACTCTGGATTAGCATAGGCCTTTGAAACTCAAAGCCCACCTCCAGTGACATACAACTTCCAAAAAGGCTACACCTCCCAATCCTTCTAATCCTTTCAAATAGTGCCACTCCTAGGTCAAGAAACAATCAAATATAGGGACCATTATTATACAAAACACCACATTTTACTTCCTGATTCCCACAGGCTTGTAGCCATATTATAATGCAAAAAAAGGCATTCAGTTTAACTTCAGAAGTCCCCTTAGTCTATCACAGTCTCAACATTGTTTAAAAGTACAAAACTCAAAGTCTCCTCTGAGGAAAACTTTGGGGAGTTGTTTTTCCCTTCTATCATGTGGGTCCTAAGGATAGAACTCACATCATCAGGCGTAGCAGCAAGCTCCTTTATCCACTAAGCCATCTCATTGGCCCTATCACCAGCTCTATGAAACAGTTTCCTAATACATTTGACTAGAAACCTCTTCCTTGGTCCTCTAGTATAAATATAATAGCAATAGAACAAATAGAGGTCAGGAAGGTGGAGACAATAGAAATCATGTAGACTCCAGTCCTATTGTGAGCTGCTATCCTGGGCCAGCTTCTGCCCAGTCTCCATGAAAGCCTGAGTCACCCCTGAGTCTGAGATATTCCTCCTTGGAAATGATTTGAACATCCTTATTAGAGTCAAGGTCAGGAATCAGGAATGTTTTCAGTTTAAAAATTGGATTGTGTTGCCCTACTGTGTTGGAAAGCAAATCCAAGAATAAAATTTAAGACAGTGGCTTTAGGGAGAGAGAGTCTGGCACCCAAACTTCATAGGCCTGTTCACTGTGCCTTACAGCTTGGCCTTGTCTTGTTGGCAGTGTTGGCCCTAGTGCTGTGATTATGTCTGCACACTAAACATAGGGAAGGGATCTATCAGAGATGATTGATTTCTCTGCTCTCTTGACCATCAAATCTATGGGTTTGCCCCAATCTCACTTCTTTGGCTCCTGAAGGTCAGAGTCTGTCTCTTTACTTTTCTTTAACTCATAAAATCATTAAACAGTATGTGCAGATGATTACCAGGATTGAATCAGTCAGTGAAAAACCTAAGTAAGCCTATAGAATATATATACTTCAGTACACTATAGGTTATGAGTACATATGGGTTTTTTTGTGTAAGGGAGATCCATGTGTGCATATAGGTGCTTGTAGGGGTGTGTGTGTGTGTGTGTGTGTGTGTGTGTGTGTGTGTGTGTGTGTGTGTGTTGGAGGAGTATATATATGTAGATGTACTGCACAATTTTATGAACATGAGTATTGTTATATATGAGGTCTGGAGCAAACCTCAGATGCCACTCTCCAGGTGTCCTCCACCTTTTGTTTGTGACAGGACCTCTCATTGACCTAAGATTTCACTAAGTGGAGTAGGGTGTCTGGATAGTGCACTCCAAGCTTCTAATCATCCCCACCTTCCAGCTTGCCACTGTGAGGCACACAACACCATGACCAACATACTGTGGAGGTTCTTGGGATCAAACCCAGGGGTTCACACTTGCCAGACAGATACTATCCTGCATGTGCCATCTCCCAAGCCCCATATAATTATTATAATGAACTTCTTGTGTCCGTTGTGTGAACTCCCTGTCCACATACAACCCGATTTGTCCACACTCCCTTGTTATTTTATAGCATATCACATGTAATATTTCATTTACTCTCCAAAGTATAAAAGCAGTTTTAAAACACCAATTAGTCCTATTCTTCTCACTTTTTCCAGGACCATTTATTTTCATTTATATACTCAAATAATAAAAAATCAAATTTGAGTAAGTTCAGCTCAAAGTGTCTAGTAGATTATTTTTACCTTCGTGGGGAAGGTAGACATGAAAGTCATACATGAAACTACAGCAGAGACTCATCCTGTGCCCCAAAAAATTATCTGACTTTAGCTATTCTAAGAAGGAGAGAGAAAACAAAAACCAATTCTGAAAAAGAAAAGAGAGAGAGGGAGAAGAAATCAAGGAAAATGCAGATGAGTGGAACTACAATGAATGGAAAGAGATGAGAGGGAAGTTAGCAGTGGGATGGAGGGGAAATTAGCATTTCCTATAGTAACTGAGTTTCTTCATGTCCCCACTAAGTGTGAGACAGGAACCTACTTTGTCTTCATTTATCCAATCCTAATGTGACTTTCAGAGCAGAACATATCTCCACTCTGGGTGGGATTTTTGTGTGTTTAAGGATGTGTTTTCTCTTAAAAGGCATTTATTTCAATTTGTCTCAACAACACAGAGAGCGCCTATGTTTTATTGTGAGTGGGAAGGACCCTTAGCTCACAGGTTTTTAGTCAGGCACCTACAGCAAGGATTCAGCTACAAGTCCACAAGTATATGCTGTGCCATCCTGGTTGGGGTGAACTCCAAACATGCAGCTCTTGGGATCTCTATGTTCCATCACCATATTTTCAACCCTTCTGTGGCTCCAGGTTCAGCAAGGAGAATAAAGGCAACATTGATCCATATATATACCTGCCCTTTGGGAACGGACCCAGAAACTGCCTTGGTATGAGGTTTGCTCTCATCAGCATGAAACTTGCTGTCATAGGAGTCCTGCAGAACTTCACTGTCCTGCCTTGTGAGGAGACACAGGTGAGGCAAGAAGTGTTCTCAACAAATAACATTTCCACTTTTTATATTAAAAAAAAAAGACTTAGAGCTTTACATGTGGAAAATAAAATGCTTGTCTTAGCTACTTTTCTATTGCTGTGATTTAAAAAATGACCAAGGCAACTTATTTTATTAAAAAAAAGTGTTTAATTGGGCTTATGGTTACAGAACAGTAAAGTCCATGGTGATAGAGTGAAGACATGGTGGCAGGAACAGCTGAGAATTCAGAGACAGGGAGAGGAGAGAGAGAGAGAGAGAGAGAGAGAGAGAGAGAGAGAGAGAGAGAGAGAGAGAGAGAGTCTGGGAATTAATGATACCAGCCTTTTGAAACCTCAAAGCCCACCCCCAGTGATACATCACATCCATCTAAACCTCCCTCTCCTCCTAATCCTTCCTGAACAGTTCCATCAACTGGGACTCAAGAATCCAATCATAAACCCGTGGGAGCCATTCTCATTAAAACCACCACAATGCTCATTAAACTTTTAATAATGTATGGAACCAAGAATGCATGTGTAGTCTAATGTGAACTTTAATATCCTGAACTGACTTTAAACCTGAGCTCAGGTTTCTTCCCTGAGCTATGTCTGAAATAAAGATCAAATAAGGAATTCATTTAGAGTCAGTCCAGATTGGTGAGAAAAAGCTATACAAAATCTCCTTGAAATTGAGTCCAAGTTAACTGGAGATGAGGAGAGACTGTGTATGAAGCATACATTAATCACCTTATGGTTTGTGAGTGGGAAACATAAGTAGGACTTAAGAGAACTTTCTACGAGTCAGGAGTTCCCAATTACTGGCTGTGCTTTAGAACTACTGAAGAGCCTTCACAATGTCTGGTCAAATCAGATACATTGAAACAATTCACCACAAGTGTGGCTTTAAAACATACACCTTACTTCTCCTGCACAACAAAAGTTGAGAAGCATTGATGTGACTGATTATTACAAGATTGTTACATGGTATCAAGCACTTCGGGTGTTCAGGCCTTCCTGGCCATGACCCTACATTTCAGGAGTTCTGCTCCAGCAAAAATAACTTCCTTTTTATACTTTCATAGTAAGTCTCTGTTTCTACTTTATCTTCCTCTTTACTCTAGTAATTCCAATACCTCAAATCAATACCTAAAAAACTCAAATAAACATTCCCAATTATAATCAGGGCTCATTTATTCCATTTCTGTTACTGGTTATTGCCAAACTGTCTCAGACTCACCAGCAGCCCAGGTAATGGCACGGAGAACTTTTTATCAATTATGAAAACTTAGACTTAGCTTAGGCTTGTTCCCAACAAGCTCTTATACTTAAATTAACCAGCTTATATTAATCTACATTCTATCTCTTGGTCCACCACCTCCTGAGTACCAGCACCTGTTCTTTCCTCCTCATCTGGCTGGTGAATCCTCTCACCTGATTCTTTCCCAGCATGCTTATCTCTGCCCAGGAGTTCCACTTATCCTTTCCTGGATTGCTATAGGCCATGAGCTCTTTATTAAACCAATCAGAATATGTTGGAGGGAGTGTTTACAAAATGTGATTTTGCCATAAGAATAGCAATACCAAAGTCCAGCCTATAATCGGATCTCTGCTGACACAGAGATCAGCATTAGAATAATACAAAGACAACCTTTACACAGTGCACCAAAAGATCAGCCCAACATTTGGTTCCCACAGATTCTTCATCATTCAAGTAAATACTTTTTCTCTAGGCCATCCGATTCAGTTCTCTGTATCTTCCTTAAATTGAAGAATACACCAACCCTTATATAAAGTATGTGTGATGCTTTGCTGGGGAACACATACATTGAAATCCTTCACTGTATTTTAGAGAGTGCTTGCCAGTTTCTTAAGAGTTCTTAAAACTTTATTTTATGTTTATATTTTTAACTATAATTTTTAATGTGTGTCTTTAGAAAACATGCATATATATACAATATATATCTTATTATGTTATTAATGTTGAAACATCTTTCCTGAAGAACTTATCATTTCAAAAATATGTATTGTCTTTTATTCTCATTAATGGGTGGTTTGAATATGAATGGCCCTCACAGGCTCATATATTTGAATGCTTATTCATCAGGGAGTGGCACTATTTGAAAAGACAGGTGTGGCTTTGTTGGCAGAAGTGTATCACTGGGTATGGACTTTGAGGTTTCAAAACTCCACACTAGGCCCAGTGTTTTTGCTCTCTCTCTTTGTGGATCAAAATGCAGCTCTCACCTCCTTCTCCAGCACCAGGCCTGCCTGCTTATTGTCATGTTCCTCCTCACCATGATGAGAATGGACTGAGCCTATGAAACTGTAAGAAAGCCCCCAATCAGAGTTGCCACGGTCATGGTGTCTCTTCACAGGACTAGAACAGTGACGAAGACAATGGGATACTATGTATATCATTGCCTGATGGTATGTTCCAACACACATGTATGAAATACATAGTACTTTCCTGTTCCATTGCCTTCTTTGAAGGGAGGCCAGGAGGACTTTGGTGGCCTATGGATGCAGTGTGGCTGTCCTGTAAGATTGTGCAGCAGATTTTCAAATGGGTACATGGACAAAGCATTTGGTTTTGAAAGTAAGCAGAACTTGGAGATTCATGGCAAGATTTTGTCACCCACAGTCTGACACCCCTCCACCATGACAATTTTCTTTCTTTCTTTTCCTTGTACTGAGAGCAAATTACTCCAGTAGATGATTTCCCCCCTCCAGACTGATGCAACTGAGGCAGAATTATTATGAAAACATTGAGGTACTCAGAAAGTCACCTTTCACACAACCCTTAGAAGCTAAAATAACAAGGGCCAAAGCTTCCTGAAGTCCTTGCCCACCACCAAACTGAGTGGGGACACCCGATGCCCAGGCACTTTGATAACTGAGCCCCTCCATGGAGGTGAAATTGTGATACTTGCTCAGGATTACCTTATGCTTCAACAAATGTAAAATTAACTTTATATTCCTTTCAAAATCCATTTGCCATGTACTTAAGATATGATCTAAAAATTTAACATGTCCTTTTCACTTAAAATTTAAGTCACTAAGGAGCCCAAACCAACATCAGTTTTCCATGGCTCTATATACACCTTAGGGGTTCAACTAATAGTTTCCTGTATAAAAAATAGATAAGGGCTTTTACTATCCAGTTTCAGTGAATATATAGGCATAAAGAACTAAGGATAGATGGCTGATATAGATGACTGATAACATTATATCACACATGCTGATATACAGTGTATTTGTGTGTATAAAGCATCATGGTCCTTAATGTATCTGTTATCCTTGCTTCTGCCCTTGCTGGTGGTTCACTCACTGCTTCTCATTATAATTGTTCAACTACTGCAGATCCCCTTGAAGTTCAGCAGGCAACCGATTTTCCAACCAGAAAAACCCATCATCCTAAAGATTGTGTCAAGAGATAAACCCAGAACTGGACAGTGAATTTCTCACAGGAACCATGTTATATTCTTCAAGGAGACTGTGTCACAGAACATCAGAGAATTTGATTAACCTTAGAATAAGATCAAAATAATATGGGTATAATCAACTTTCCTTGATGACTCAGTATTCAGAAATTCATTGAAAAACATTGATGCTGCAGTGTATCACCTATTGTATGATTCAAAGAAAATTATTAACTCAGTGGTAGATGTAGAGGTTCATCTTCTGGTTTTTGTGGGACCACCTACACTGATTCTAGTTAGTTTCATCAATTCTGAATCATAACTGCAGTAACTATTTCTCTGTAGTCTATCAATAGAAATCATTGTATTGACTGTTAGTAACTGTGTATCAAATTTTCTTTCTAAAAAATAGGATATTAAGAATATAAATAAAGATATCTTTCCAAATGCATGATGTACACATCAATGGCAAAACCATTGAATCAATAAATCAAGATATTAATCCTTTCCAATCACACTTATGTGAACCAGTTTGGGATGTCCACTTGACTCTAAAAGTTTGGTGATGTTGATCCATTTTTATTTGAAACATTTCTTGAGAAATGTATTCATAGTTTAAGTCTGCCACATTTGAGGGATTTATAATATAGCTTAAATGAAACCTTGATCTTAGGATTGACCTAGTATCGTCTTCCTCTCCTCCCACATCTCTAAAAGTCCATGTTTTCTTAGACTTCTTTGGAGTCTATGGCTGTTAGTCTTGTCAACTTCAGAGAATCTAGAATCCCCTGGGAGGGATATGGGTATCCAGGCATGCCTGTGTTTTGGATTGAGTTGGTTAAGGTATGAAGACCTACCCACTGTGGGTGGGACTGTATAAGTAGACAAAGGAAGCTGAGCATCAGCAAGCTTCCATCGCTCTGCCTCCTGATTGTGGATTCCACATGACCAATCTTCAGGTTCCTGCCACCCTGACTTCTCCAAGATGAACTCTCCCAGAGAACTGTGAGGCAGAGTCAGCTCTTACTTTCCTAAGGTGCTTTTGTCACAGTATTTATCACAGTAACAGGACAATAAATGAAGATTGAATCCATTATGTGCTCCTCACTGTCCTACAAGAGTGACAATAAAATAAAAATGGCTGACTAGACCCAAGACACCCATGCCTCCCAGTGTAGTGCAGTGGAAGACACCAAGCTGCCCAGGTCTCCATTTCAAACCCCCTTCTATTCCACCATCCAAAGATAGGGGAGAAAAGATGGTAAATAGGACAAAGGGAGGTAGACCTATTTAAAAGTAGTTCTTTGGGAGCAATTCCAACCTCCGTTTGTCAGAAAACCAGCAGAGTATTCAGTAGTGTTAGGATACCAAACAGAAATCAGCAGCAGTTACATGATCTAACAGAAACTGCCAGGCCTCTACCAAATTGGCATGGGTCAGTGGAAATGACCAGAACCAGCCAGGGACACCAGGAGAAGTACTCTGCAATGCTGCTGTCAAACAAAGTGAAGATCAGCAATGACAAAGATACAAGACCAGTGAATACTTTCTCTAAACATCACATGTCCTCCCATGGGTCTTGCCTCAGCAAAACACCAGGTGAATCTGCCTTACCACATGAGTTTATAATGTCTGATATATCCACCAACTTCCAATTCAGCAGTGGTTTACAAGATTCACTTAAAAATATATTTGGGATAGGATAAATGGGTCAGAGTCACCTGACAACTAGACCCCAATCAACACTATAAAAAGCCAGAAAAGGTAGGGTATACTTGTCGTCCTAGTGGTATAGAGGCAAAGGCAGGGACATCCCTTGGGCTTGCTGGATAGATAGTCTTGTCAGTCAGTGAGTTCACTGAGAGTCCCTGTCTCAAACAGTAAAGTGCAGGTTCAGCAAGATGGCTCAAGGAGTAAGTTGCCAGCTGCCAAAACTTACAACTTGTATTCCGTTCCAGAACCCATATGGTAAAAGGAGAGAACCAACCATAGGTTGGTTTATGACCTCTACACAGGTTCTGAGAAGTATGTACTTTTGTGCACATACACACACCACAATGTAATTTTAAATGATAATTATAAAGGAAAGAGACAATAAGAAATACACCCTGATATCAAACTCTGACATCCATGCATATGAACACACATGTGAACATGTAACTACCTAAACAAGCATACAACACACACACACACACACACATCCAAATCATGACAGAATGAATAGAAATATTTTCAAGCAATAGGAAACTTCAAAGAGAGCTAGCTCTCACCTGAACTAACAATCAAGAGCAAATCTAAACCAGATCCACCCAATCACTGACTATGAACGCCAAAAATATTTCGTTTCTTGGTATCTTGTGGACATGATATCATTACAGCCATGAAGTCACAAAAGACCTGGTTACCTGCACAAGACACACCCAAGAGAAAATCAGTCAACAGCACAGCAGAAGTTGCCAGAGAATATGAGCTGAGGTGCTTGTGATAATTGATGGCTGCTAGGAAAGGAAGAGTCAGTTTTTCTCCAGAGGCAGCCCCAGGTAGTTGCCTCTGCTCCACAAAACTATGAATATAGAGACAGCACTAATTAGACTTAGCAGGTTGTAAACAGAAAAAAAGACATGATGATGGGTGGAGGATTTAGGAGGGCATTCAAAGGAATTTGAGGGGAGAATAGGTGATGTATATGAAAAAATATATTGTGTACACATGAAACTCTCTCTTTCTTTCTTTCTTTTTGGTATTCTCTGGATAGGGTTTCTCTGTATAGTCCTGGCTGTCCTGGAACTCAGTCTGTAGACCAGGTGGGCCTCAAACTCAGAAATCTGCCTGCCTCTGCCTCCCAAATGCTGGGATTAAAGGCATGCACCACCACTGCCTGGCCACATGAAATTATCAAAGAAAATATTTTTATATCATTTTAACATGTTTTGTTTCAGATTCTCCTTCATTTAGATCTCTATGTTCTCTCTTAATATATCTAAAGACCTCAGGTCACTGGTTCATGTTAACAGCATTAGAAGGTGCTGTACACAATACTGGATGAAAAAAGTAATCATCACTCTCTCCAAGCTGTGAACCATATGAGCTACAATAATGACCTGCCTGGAAGACATGCCCACTGGAGGAACTGTGTCACAGATGTTATGGGAGTAACAATCACTTTTTCAGTTGGATTTCAGGCCAACTCCATGAAATGGAATCAATAGCAGATACCATCTATGAGGCCACATACCTGAGACTAGATATATTATGAGTCCTAGGGAAGAAACCTCCTACTACTAACCTGTTAAATGAATGTAGCAATGAAAGGATTCCTAAATCTGCTATATCCACAGAATAGAGAATTACTCAACCCTCATTACAGAAGCTTCTTCATGCAGTATTCAGTAGTTAACAATAAGGCCTACAATTTGTCAACATGAAGTGACTTTGACACACTCAGCTCTAACTAGGTAGAATGTCTGGATCATACATCCCTCTCAAGGTACAATAGAAGCCAGAAAGAGTGTAAGAGCCAGAGGTAGTGGACGACATTAAGGAAACGGCATTTCAGACACAACAAACAGATGTACATATGAACTCACAGAGACTGTGACAAAATCCACATGATCTGTACAAGCTCAAACTAGACAAAATTCCAGTGGGGAGAAGCTCAACGTCCTGCCAAAACCAAGGAGATGTGGTCAGAAGAGAGCTCCTAGGAGAGGAAAAGTCAGTTTTCTTCAATGGGGTGACACTGGGTTTATCAACTACACTCCAGTGCAGGCCTCACATTAGGAGTAGCTATCTAACACAAACAGGACTCCATAGTTTTAGTTTTGTTTTGAAATAGTGTGAGAGAATATAATGTTGGTGAGAAAGGATAGAATCTAGAAAGAGTTAGGGAAAGGAATTACTAGGACTAAAATAAATTTCAATGTAGCCAGGCACTGGTGGCTTATGCCTTTAATCCCAGCACTTGGGAGGCAGAGGCAGGCAGATTTCTATGTTCAAGGCCAGTCTGGTCTACAGAGTGACTTCCATTCAGGGCTACACAGATAAACTCTGTCTCAAACAAAACAAAACAAAAACAAAACAAAAAAACAATACATTTGATGAAGCCCTCAAAAAATATAAAAACAGTTTTAAAATTAGTATTTTTAAAGAGATGTTTATTTATATTTTCTGTGTAATATTTATTGTACAATTAGAATCTAATACCAATTCTACATTTAGAGTTGGCAAAATAGTTCACCTTTTCATCAAAAAAAATTATTGATCAAATTAAAGAGACATGGGTTTTGTCAAAAGAGCTCAAAGGAAATTGACGGAGACAATCAGATGTGGGTGGAAATGGTCACATGAGAACTAGTGAATTCCCTATTCTATCACTGACTTGGTCATCTCCTTTATATTAGATGGGTCTTTGTATAGACACTGAGAAGCTCAATTGATGTACTGAATCTTTAACCATGCATCAAGACCAGTCAATTAAACCTCATCATCTTCTGGATTTTATTCATTAGGTAAATTAGAGAGTCCAATGTTCTTACAAACCACCTTTACAGCAGAACTCCTTAAGGTAAAGTCACACTCAGGTTGTGACTGCACAACATTTAGAACAATGGGTTTTGCTGGTTGAAGAATTGGTTGTCTGCTCAATTTCAGAGGTATCTGGAACAAGGGAAGAAAAATATTGTGAAGCAATTAGTGAGCCAGCAACAACACCAGAAGAAAATAGAAAACAGCATTTTGGGATAATAATGCTTTGGAGAAACAAAACCAGCTAGATTTAACATTAAATACTTCATTATTCTCCCAATTGAATGTCAATTGAATGGTGAAAGTATGCTTCCAAACATGCATTAGGTCAAATTTTGATTTAGAATTCAGGGCCTGAGACAATTTTATTTTGGTCTATATTATTTCTGTTACCATGCTGATTTAGAGTAAAACAGGTGCATTTAACTCTTTTAACCTTATTCTTAGGTATTAAGTCATATTATATTTTTTAAGTCATGAAAAGTTGTTTTTGATTTGTTGAAACTTGCAAGATAATCTTAAGAGGATACATTTCAACTCTATGGACACTTTCAGCTCCTAGATCACCACTTCAGTTGAGCCCATCCAGGACAAGTCTTCAGGAGGACAAATACTTTGCTTTTCTAGCATCTATTCTTAGCTTCCAAGAATGAAATGAATGGGAAGTTCTAAGTCAACAAGGTTTTCGATAACACTTTAGTCTCATGCTCTTTAGTGATGAATGAGGAAAGCCTCCAATGGAGAAATCTTCTAGTCACAGGAATGGAAAGTGGAACAAAGTCATCATGGAGACACAGAAGTGTCAAATTTAAGATGACTGGAGTTTGCCAGAGCATCTTCCCCATGCCAGTTGTGCTATGAGGTCTCAAAACTAGAGCTTTGTTTTGTCTGTCTAAATTCCTGTATATGACTTAAATGCTCGAGTAATAAAATACTAAAATAAACATGTAGGTAAATATATACAACTCTTAAGGCACAGACCAAAGAAACATTTCCATCCACTCATTTGTACAGAAATAAAACTCATTGATAAAGAGAAGCCATATTCTAAAAACACAAATCCTATAAATCTTAGCCATCTCTTCAAATGAAACAAGAACAAGCTGTTTAGGAAAATGTGAATGCTTTCTCTGAATGTAATATCTTACTCTTTTCTGATTTGAAAAAGTATACACATGATTTTGATGGTGGAATGGAAAAAAAAGATTTGCATATAAATAGATACACAAATAGTATCTGTTAATTTTAAGTTAATGCTTTTATAAAAGAATATTATAAATGAAAGCATTTAAAATGCTTATCAAAGGCTTTCAATACACAAGCTCTCCTCAGAGAACCACTGGAGTTTCTAATGATATGGAAAAGAGAGGAAATATTCTTCAAAACAGAGAGAACAAACATAATCAAACTAGAAGTTTTAATGACACATAGGTAATGAAAACAGCCTGCAAGAGGCCAAAGTAAAACATGGAGTAAATGAGGAAAGAAACCTAAGAGGAAGATTCATTTAGAGTGAATAAGAACTTGAACTGTGAGAGCAGAATGAGAAGGAAAATAAAGATACATAGTACATAGAAATATGATAACTACTTGTTTTGTAGAGCAGAGCTCATGAGAATTGAGCAAGAATCATCACATTGTCCCATAAGGTTGAAGTTCATCATAACAAGCAACTTTTTAAAGATTTATAGTTTATATATAGGAGCATTTTGCCAGAACATATTCATATATTCATATATACCAAGTGTGTACAACCTAAAGAAAAGTCAGAGGGAGACATCAGAGCCCATGGAACTAAAGTTCAAATGATTATGAACCACCATGTGGGTGATGGAAACTAAATTTAGGTCCTTTGTAAGACCAGCAAGTGCTCTTAGCCACTGAACCATCTCATGAGACCCAGAAATCATCTTTTAAAATAATGAGTCTCAACTTGGCATCACATGTGAGATCAGAGATGGGATATATATTTTTTTTCTATATTCTTTGTTTACATTCTAAATGATTTCCCCATTCCCAGTTCCCCCACTCCGCAAAAGTCCCATAAGCATTCTTCCCTCCCCCTTTCCCCATTTACCTAAGAATTTCATGAATTCATTGTTTTTAATTGCTGAATAGTATTCCAGTGTGTAAATATACATGGAAAATATCTCTGATAAAATTGAAGAAATATAGAGAAAAACACGTTAAGATTGACTATTTCATGGAAAAATTATACAGATAAAATGGAAGGTATAAAAATGTTCCTAAGTTGATTGAAAGTAAAATTATAGACATTGTCTGATAAAACTGAAGATCCACATGGAAAATACTTCTGACTAAATTGAAGAAAAATACAGAGAAACGTTAAAATTGAAGATTATCATGGACAATTATACCAACAAAATGGTAGGCACAAAAACATTCCTAAATTGATTGAAATTTGAGCTACAAACACCCACCCCCCCGACGATACCGAAGATCTACATGAAAAAACACCTCCGACAAAATCGAAGAAATACACAGAAAAATACACAGATAATATTAAAGATTATCATGGAAAATAATACAGTCAAAATGGTAGACACAAAAAGCATTACTAAACTGAAAGAGGAGCCACAAACATTTTCTGATAAAATCGAAGATCCACATGAAAAACATCTCTGTTAGACTATGTTTTTTATTGGGGAATTGAGTCTATTGACGTTATAAGATATTAAGGAATAGTGATTGTTGCTTCCTGTTATTTTTGATGTTCTTTTTGTTTGTGTGGTTACTTTCTTCTGGGTTTGTTGGAAAAAGATTACTTTCTTGCTTTTTCTAGGGTGTAGTTTCCCTCCTCATGTTGGCGTTTTCCATCTATTATCCTTTGTAGGGCTGGATTTGTGGAAAGATATTGTGTAAATTTGGTTTTATCATGGAATATCTTGTTTTCTCCATCTACGGTAACTGAGAGTTTTGCTGGATATAGTAGTTTGGGCTGGCATTTGTGTTCTCTTAGGGTCTGTATGAGATCTGCCCAGGATCTTCTGGCTTTCATAGTCCCAGGTGAGAAGTCTGGTGTAATTCTGATAGGCCTGCCTTTATAGGTTACTTGACCTTTTTCTCTTACTGCTTTTAAAATTCTTTCTTTATTTAGTGCATTTGACATTTTGATTATTATGTGCCGGGAAGACTTTCTGTTCTGGTCCAGTCTGTTTGGAGTTCTGTAGGCTTCTTGTATGTTCATGGACATCTCTTTCTTTAGGTTAGGGAAGTTTTCTTCTATAATTTTGTTGAAGATATTTACTGGCCCTTTAAGTTGCAAATCTTCACTCCCTTCTATACCTATAATCCTTAGGTTTGGTCTTCTCATTGTGTCCTGGATTTCCTGGATGTTTTGGCTCAGGAGATTTTTGCCTTTTGCATTTTCTTTAACTGTTGAGTCAATGTTTTCTATGGTATCTTCAGCCCCTGAGATTCTTTCTTCTTTCTCTTGTATTCTGTTGTTGATGCTTGCCTCTATGATTCCTGAATTCTTTCCAAGATTTTCTATCTCCAGAGATGTCTCACTTTGTGATTTCTTTTTTTTATTTTCTAAGTTTTTTTATTTACATTCCAAATCATTTCCCCTTTTCTGTTTCCTCCCTCCCTGAAAATCCCATAAGCCCCCTTCCCTCCCTCTTTTCCCCATTCAACCCCCTCTCGCTTCTCTGTCCTGTCATTCCCCTACATCCAGTCTTTCCAGGACCAGGGGTCTCTCCTTCCATCTTCTTGGAAATCTATTGATATGCAAATTGTGTCTGGGGTATTTCTTCGATTTTGTAGGAGGTGTTTTTTCATGTAGATCTCGGGTTTCGTGGGGGGGGGGGGAGTTTGTAGTTCCACTTTCAATCAATTTAGGAATGTTTTTGTGCCTACCA
Organism: Tokudaia tokunoshimensis; assembly: GCA_036184795.1. NCBI lineage: Eukaryota > Metazoa > Chordata > Mammalia > Rodentia > Muridae > Tokudaia > Tokudaia tokunoshimensis. The sequence goes on along the minus strand of BTHU01000006.1, from coordinate 35,365,679 downwards.
TTTTGTTGGTATAATTGTCCATGATAATCTTCAATTTTATCATTTTTCTGTATTTTTCTTCAATTTAGTCAGAAATATTTTCCATGTGGATCTTCAGTTTTATCAGACAATGTCTATAATTTTACTTTCAATCAACTTAGGAACATTTTTATACCTTCCATTTTATCTGTACAATTTTCCATGTAATAGTCAGTTTTAACACGTTTTTCTATATATTTCTTGAATTTTTTCAGGAATATTTTCCTTGTAGATCTTCAATTTTATCAGAAAGTGTTTATAATTCCACTTTCAAAAAACTTAGGAATATTTTTATGCCTACCATTTTATCTGTATAATTTTTCCATGAAATACTCAATCTTAATGCGTTTTTTATATATTTCTTCAATTTTATCAGAGATATTTTCCATGTATATTTACACAATGGAATACTACTCAGCAATTAAAAACAATGAATTCATGAAATTCTTAGGTAAATGGGGAACAGGGGGAGGGAAGAGGGCTTATGGGACTTTCGGGGATGGGGGAACCGGGAAAGGGGAAATCATTTGGAATGTAAATAAAGAATATGGAAAATAAAAAAAAAGAAATAAAATGAAACAGACTTCAAGTAGTCACCACGTGGGGTAAACAAATAATCTGGGCTAATTGACCAGTCTGGTAAAATTGTTAAATTGTCTAACAAATACAAGTATTTCTACTGAAAAGATTATAAATTCCTAATAAGTAGTAATTGTAATTATATGGAATAAGAGGCTGGAGAGATGGCTCAGAGGTTAAGAGAACTGACTGCTCTCCTGAATGTCCTGAGTTCAAATCCCAACAACCACATGGTTGCTCACAACCATCTGTAAAAGATCTGATGCCCCCTTCTAATGTGTCTGAAGACATCTACAGTGTACTTACATATAATAATAAATAAATCGTTAAGCTAAGGGGAGTAGGGCTGACCAGAGAGAGGGAATTTAAATTCCCAGCAACCACATGATAGCTAACAATCATCAGTACAGCTATAATGCACTCTCATACATAAAATAAATAAATCTTTAAAAAATATATATGGAATAAAAGATTCCCTGGTGTCCTAGAGTGTCTAAGAATGACAAGTTTCCATGATGTAAACACATTTAAACACACACACATAAACACACACTCATACATACATACATACACATTCATATCCTTACACACATGCACCTATATTCCTTGTAGATTTTCAATTTTATCAGAAAATGTTTATAATTCCACTTTCAATCAACTTAGGAATATTTTTATGCCTACCATTTTATCTGTATAATTTTTCCATGAAATAGTCAATCTTAACGTGTTTTTCTATATATTTCATCAATTTTATCAGAGATATTTTCCATGTATATTTACACAATGGAATGCTACTCAGCAATTAAAAACAAAGAATTAATGAAATTCTTAGACAAATGGGGAAAAGGGGGAGGGAAAAGGGCTTATGGGACTTTTGGGGAGGAGGGAACTGGGAAAGGGGAAATCATTTAGAATGTAAATAAAGAATATAGAAAATAAAAAAAAATCTCAAAAAAAAAAATAAAAAGATCTTTTCCAAATTTGTTGGTTTCCGTTTTGTCCTACTGACAGTGACCTTTGCCTTACAGAAACTTTGCAATTTTATGAGGTACCATTTGTCAATTCTTGGTCTTAGAGCATAAGCTATCGGTGTTCTGTTCAGGATATTTTCTCTGTGCCCATGTGCTCAAGGCTCTTCCCTAGTTTCTTTTCTATTAGTTTCACTGTGTCTGGTTTTATGTGGAGGTCCTTGATCCACTTGGACTTGAGCTCACAAGGAGATAAGAATGGATCGATTTGCATTCTTCTGCATGCTAGCTGCCAATTGAACCAGCACCATTTGTTGAAAAGGCTATCCTTTTTCAACTGGATGGTTTTAGCTCCTTTGTCAAAGATCAAGTGACCATAGGTGTGTGGGTTCATTTCTGGATCTTCAATTCTATTCCATTGATTTACCTGCCTGTCACTGTACCAATACCATGCATTTTTAACACTATTGCTCTGTAGTACTGCTTAAGATCTGGGATACTGATTCCCCGAGAAGTTCTTTTACTGTTGAGAATAGTTTTAGCTATCCTGGATTTTTTGTTATTCCAGATGAATTTGAGAATTTCTCTTTCTAACTCTATGAAGAATTGAGTTGGGGTTTTGACGGGGAGCGCATTGAACCTGTATATTGCTTTTGGCAAGATGGCCATTTTTACTGTATTAATCCTACCAATCCATGAGCATGGCAGATTTTTCCATCTTCTGAGATCTTCTTCGATTTCTTTCTTCAAAGACTTGAAGTTCTTGTCATACAGATCTTTCACTGGTTTGGTTAGAGTCACACCAAGACACTTTATATTGTTTGTGGTTATTGTGAAGGGTGTCATTTCCCTAATTTCTTTCTTAGCCTGTTTATCCTTTGAGTATAGGAAGGCTACTGATGTGTTTGAGTTAATTTTATATCCGGCCACTTTGCTGAAGTTGTTTATCAGTTGTAGGAGTTCTCTGGTGGAGATTTTTGGGTCACTTAAGTATACTATCATATCATCTACAAATAGTGATAATTTGACATCTTCCTTTCCAATTTGTATCCCTTTGACCTCCCTTTGTTGTCTAATTGCTCTAGCTAGAACTTCAAGTACTATACTGAATAAATATGGAGAGAGAGGGCAGCCTTATCTAATCCCTAATTTAAGTGGGATGGCTTCAAATTTCTCTCCATATAGTTTGATGTTGGCTACTGGATTGCTGTATATTGCTTTTACTATGTTTAGGTATGGGCCTTGAATTCCTTCTCTTTCCAGGACTTTTAACATGAAAGGATGCTGAATTTTTTCAAATGCTTTTTCAGCATCTAATGAAATGACCATGTGGCTTTTTTCTTTGAGTTTGTTTATGTAGTGGATTACATTGATCGATTTCCGTATATTGAACCATCCCTGCATCCCTGGGATGAAACCTACCTGATCATGGTGAATGATCATTTTGATGGGTTCTTGGACTCAGTTGGCAAGAATTTTATTGAGTATTTTTGCATCGATATTCATAAGGGAAATAAGTCTGAAGTTCTCATTCTTTGTTGGATCTTTGCGTGGTTTTGGTATCAGCGAAATTGTGGCTTCATAGAACAAGTTGGCTAGTGTTTCTTCTGTTTCTATTTTGTAGGATAATTTGAAGAGTATTGGTGTGAGGTCTTCTTTGAAGGTCTGATAGAATTCTGCACTAAAACCATATGGTCCTGTGCTTGTTTTGGTTGGGAGACTTTCAATGACCACTTCTATTTCTTTAGGGGTTATGGGACTGTTTAGATGGTCTATCTGGCCTTGATTTAACTTTGATATTTGGTATCTGTCTAGGAAATTGTCCATTTCATCCATATTTTCCCATTGTGTTGAGTATAGGCTTTTGTAGTGGGATCTGATGATTTTTTTTTGAATTTCTTCAGTTTCTGTTGTTATACCCCTTTTCATTTCTGAGTTTGCTAATTTGGATACTGTTTCTGTGCCCTCTGGTTAGTCTGGCTAAAGGTTTATCTATCTTGTTGATTTTCTCAAAGAACCAGCTCCTGGTTTTGTTGATTCTTTGTATAGTTCTTTTTGTTTCTACTTGGTTGATTTCAGTCCTGAATTTGATGATTTCCTGCCTTCTACTCCTCTTGGGTGTATTAGCTTCTTTCTGTTCTAAAGCTTTCATGTGTGCCGTTAAGCTGCTAGTGGGTGACTTCAACTCCCCACTCTCCTCAATGGACAGATCAGGGAAACACAAACTTAACAGAGGCACAGTGAAAACTAACAGAGTTTTTGACCAAATGAACTTAATAGATATCTATAGAACATTTCATCCTAAATCAAAAGAATATACCTTCTTCTCAGCACCTCATGGTACCTTCTCCAAAATTGAGCATATATTTGGTCAGAAAACAGACCTCAACAGATACAAGAAGATTGAACTAATCCCACACCTCCTATCAGAACACTATGGAGTAAGGCTGGTCTTCAATAGCAACAAAAATGAAAATGAAGGTACAACATACCCAAATTTATGGGACTCAATGAAAGTAGTGCTAAGAGGAAAACTCATAGCATGAGTGTAGGATGAAATGTTCTATAGATATCTATTAAGTTCATTTGGTCAAAACCTCTGTTAGTTTCACTGTGCCTCTGTTAAGTTTGTGTTTCCCTGATCTGTCCATTGAGGAGAGTGGGGAGTTGAAGTCACCCACAATTATTGTGTAAGGTGCAATGTGTGCTTTCAGCTTTAGCAGAATTTCTTTTACGAATGAATGTGCCCTTGCATTTGGAGCATAGATGTTCAGAATTGAGAGTTCTTCTTGGTAGATTTTTACTTTGATGAGTATGAAGTGTCCTTCTGTGTCTATTTGATGACTTTTGGTTCAAAGTCAATTTTATCTGATATTAGAATGAAAACTCCAGCTTGTTTTCTGGGACCATTTGCTTGGAAAACTGTTTTCCAGCCTTTTACTCTGAGGTAGTGTTTGTCTTTGACACTAAGATGCGTTTCCTGTATGCAGCAAAATATTGGGTTCTGTTTACGTATCCAGTGTGTTAATCTATGTCTTTTTATTGGGGAATTAAGTCCATTGATGTTAATCGATATTAAGAAATAGTGATTGCTGCTTCCTGCTATTTTTGATCTAATTTTTACGTTTGTGTGGTTATCTTCTTTTGCGTTTGTTGGAAGAAGATTAATTTCTTGTTTTTTCTGGTGTGTAGTTTGCCTCCTTTTGTTGGTGTTTTCCATTCATTATCCTTTGAAGGGCTGGATTTGTGGAAAGACACTGTGTAAATTTGGTTTTGTCATGAAATACCTTGGTTTCTCCATCTATGGTAATTGAGAGATTTGTTGGGCATAGCAGTCTGGGTTGGCATTTGTCTTCCCTTATGGTCTGTATGAGATGTGCCCAGGATCTTCTGGCTTTCATGGTCTCTGGTGAGAAGTCTGGTGAAAATTATGGTAGGTTTACCTTTATAGGTTACTTGACCTTTTTCCCTTACAGCTTTTAATATTCTTTCTTTGTTTAGTACATTTGACATTTTAATTATTATGTGATGGGAGGAATTTCTTTTCTGGTCAAATCTATTTGGAGTTTTGTAGGCTTCTTGAATGTTCATGGGCATCTCTTTCTTTAGGTTAGGGAAGTTTTCTTCTATAATTTGTTGAAGACATTACTGGCCCTTTAATTGGAAATCTTCACTCTCGTCTACACCTATAATCTTTAGGTTTGGTCTTCTCATTGTGTCCTGGATTTCCTGGATGTTTTGGGCCAGGAGCTTTTTGCATTTTGCATTTTCTTTGACTGTTATTTCTATGCTTTCTATGGTATCTTCTGCATCTGAGATTCTCTCTTCTATTTCTTCTATTCTGTTGTTGATGCTTGGATCCATTATTCCTGACTTCTTTCCTAGGTTTTCTATGTCCAGAGTTGTTTCCCTTTGTGATTTCTTTATTGTTTCTACGTCCATTTTTAGATCCAGGATGGTTTTGTTCAATTCCTTCACTTGTTTTGTTGTGTTTTCCTGTAGTTCTTTAAGGGCTTCTCCCTGTTTACTTGTGTTCTTCTGTATTTCTTTAAGGGAGTTATTTATGAAGCCCTCTATCAGGATCATGTACTGTGATTTTAAATGCAGATCTTGCTTTTCTAGTGTGATGGAGTATCCAGGTCTTGCTGTTGTGGGAGAATTGGGTTCACATGGTGCCAGACTGCCTTGATTTCTGTTGGTAACATTCCTACAATTACTTTTGCCATCTGGTTATCTCTGGTGTTAGTTAGTCCTGCTGTCACTGGCTGGTGCTTATCCCTCCTGTGTACCTGCAGCCTATCTCAGCACCCCAGGGTGACCATCTTTCCCCTGGCACAGAGTGCTATGGGACTGCCCAGCTTCTGGGTGCAGGTGGCGTCCTGGCAGGCCTTGTCCCAAGAGATCTTACACTTGGGTATTCCTTGCGTACCTGTCTGCACCTGTCTGCTTAGTCACAGGGGCAAAGATGGCAGCCTCACCTCTAAACTCGGGACTCCCTCTAACCGCAGGACTCCCTCTAGGACAGGCAGATATCCCCTGGCAGGGTAGGTGCACAGATGGCTGTGGTACTGCCTAGCTCCTGGGTGCAGGTGGGGCCCTGACAGCCTGAGTCCCAAGTGATCTCACACTCAAGTGTTCTCTGCATTCCTGGCTGTAACCCACACTAGAGTTTTAAAAACAACAATGACAAATCTAAACAGTGCTATCTCATTATGTAATTGGAAACTTTTTTTTTCAAGACTCACTTTAGAAAGGATATTTCAAAAACTGTATTGAAAAAATTGATTCTTTTAATTCTGGGTTTAACATGGCAATATTGCAATTAGTGGTCTAACTACCACAGGTAACCATGCACACCAAACTGTAACACAGAGAAACTGCAAAGTGATTCTTACCAGCAGTTACTACTGCTGAGAGTAAAGAAAGAATCAAGTAGTTTGTCCCTTTGTTATTGGTCACTTATTACTGAGTTCCTGGAAATAAACACAACCCCTTCCAAACATAATTATATAAACTATTTTGGTCATAGAAAAAAGTTCCAATACTGTTAGGTACATACAGAATGTAAGATCTACCTTGATTCAAAAAAAAAAAGAGTTCAGAAAGTGTAATTCCTTCTCCAGTTTCCTTTAAAAATCTGATTTATTTCCAAGCCTAGGATAAAAGTTCCAAGACTAGTGTATAGATTCGTGGCCATATGAGGTCCAAGTACACCCTCCAAACAAACAAACAAATCCTAACTCGCAAACCAAACAACAGAATGCTGAGCTGAGAAGTTGAGTTTTTTAAAACACTGGTAACATGATTTCCACTGTCAACACGAGTATAAAAGATGTCATCACTTCTGCTTGTGAGATCCAGTGCAAAGAATTTAAGGGGATGAAAAAACTGGCCATCCTGGGCAGTGGGGGCACTTAGTAGAGGCAGCAGCCCATGGGGAGAAGGCTGCTACACGTCGCTGGGAGACCGAGCTCTCTGAGACAGCGTGGAAGGGATGCACCCACAGCAAATGAGGCAGAGGGCTTTCTGGATCTCTTGGTTTCTGAAAGCATATATGACAGGGTTGATGATGGAATTTCAGGTGGTGGGCAGGATCAACCTGCACACTGCACCTGAATAATGTGGACAGCAGGGGAATACTTACGAGAATGTCCCCAGGCAGGTCTGGGTGACCCACCAAACAGTACATATCAGAAATTTGGAGGAGTGTCAGTATGGCACCTGCTGAGAAAGTGTAGGGACTTGAGTTGTGATCCCCATCATTCACCTAAAACACTGGTGTGACCATGTCCATTGGATAGACTAGGTGTTGGTTTTTGTTTAGTTTTGGGTTTTGTTTTGTTTTGTTTTTTGCCCCATATATTATTGCCCTGGGTAAAGATGGTACCTGTCACACTTACACACACACACACACACACACACACACACACACAGACATAGACAAACACACACAGACACACACAAACACATACACATACACACACACATGCACATGCAAACACGCACGATGAAGCACACACACAAAAATTGGCTGCCAAATTATTGAAACACACAACCCACACCTAAAAAACCTAAAAGTTTATTCTGGAGCCAAATATGACTGTTCATGGCCCCTAAACTGCAAACACCCTCTGTGTAGTAACACTTTGAAGTTTTCATAGTACCTATACAAGAAAAGTTAGAAATAAAGTTACTTTTCAAGTGTATTGATGTAAATATCATCTGGTATACAACTTAAAGAAAATAGGGGAATCTGGGGGCTGGACAGACTGCTCATCAGTTAATAGCACTGGCTGCCCTACTTAAAGACTAGGGATAGTACTTTCCACCATTTTACATGGTTAGCCCTAAAAACAAAAAGTTTTCCCTGTGGCAGAATGCGCACCTGGGTGACATCCTCCCCCACCCCCTTGCAAAAGACTTAAACACTTGGGTTCAGTTCAGCACACACATGGTTGTTCACAACCACCTGTCACCACAGTTCCAGGAGATTCAACGTACCCTTCTGATCTCTGAGGGCACTGCATATATACATGTGATGCATCAGCATACATGCAGAAAAATCACCTATACACATAAAATAAAAATAAAATACTGATGCACATTGAAGGAGAGTTTCACAGTCTCAGTTTACAAAATTACCTTGACCCAGATTCATGTATGATTTAGAAAAATTCAACTTTATAACTTTATTGGTTCCTTTCCAAGTAGTAGACAGTAAAATCCAAGAATAAATTTACTGTGCTTTAAATGGCCCTTAGAAGGAGGTTACAATTGGATCAGGAGCCTCTCTCTCTCTCTCTCTCTCTCTCTCTCTCTCTCTCTCTCTCTCTCTCTCTCTCTCTCCCTCCTGATAGCTGATAGAATGTGATTGCTTCTGCCACCATCACCATACCTCTTCCTCTATGCCATGCCTCCCCCACCCCCCACCCCCCATCCCACATGTCATGGCTCCTCCCCCACCACCAATGGGCTATCACTCTGGAACCATAGGCTAAAATAAACCCTTTCTTCCTCAAGCTGCTTTTAGTCATGGTCTTTTATCACAGAGGCAGAGAGTGTGTGGGGGCGGGGAGGAGACTCCTAGCTCCTCCTCCGCAGCGTCTAAGGTTTAAGCACAGAACCCAGTCAGGAGTTATTATGGGCATGAGCAATGTTACTCAGGGCTCTTACAGAGAAAATCATCCAACTTGAAATTTCACATCATTTTCAACTTGTTCCTTTAAAAAAAAATTCTTATTTTTTACGTATGCATTGGTCTGCATAAGTTATACCATATGGCATACAGTGCCAGCAGGGACCAGAAGAGGGCAAGCAATCCCTGGAGCCAGACTCACAGGCACTAGGCAGCCAGCATGGTTACTGGGATCTGAACCTCTGCCATCCTGAAAGAGGAGCAAGGGCTCTTAACCACTGAGCCACCTCTCCTGCCCCCAAGCCATTCTTGAAAACATTCTCAATAGAAGGAGTCATCAAGCTGAGCATGTGACACTTGTTCATAACCCCAGCACTATGGGGGGGTGGGGGGAAGGAGGACCAGAGTTTTAAAGTCGTCCTCAGCTATACATCGAACTTGAGGCAAACCTGAGCTACATAAGATCCTAGCTTAACTGCCCTCGACGAACAAACAAGAACAACACAACAACCTATATTACATTATTTTATGAGAATTATTCCCAACCTGCCCACAAAGCCAATCACTCTTAACATTTCTAGAACCTTTCATCACCCAGAAAACAATCACCCAAACCATTCTATATAATATAAACATTTGAACAGTAATTAAGCAATTAGGACTTAATAAACTCCATAATGATTATGCCGGTGAGCAGCCTATGGTGATACACATTGTACTGAGTGACAATTACAAATTTCCACTGGGTAGAGTGGCTCCTGCTAGGAATCCCAGCATGGGGGAGGCCAAAGCGGCAGGATCAAGAGTTCAAGGCTAGCCTGGGAGCTAGGTGTGGTGGTGCACATCTTTAATCCCAGAGCTTGGGAGAGGCATGTGGATCTCTGCGAGTTAGAGGCCAGCCTGGTCAACATAGAGAGTTCTAGGACAGCCATAGCTACATAGTGAGAACCAAACAAAACAGCTACCCTGGGCCACATAGTGAGACCCGGTCTGAAATAAATAAATAGATAGATAGATAGATAGATAGATAGATAGATAGATAGATAGATAGATAGATAGATATTTCTACTACCCTGTAAACAACATGTATGATAAAGTAAACAGGCCAGGTGGTGGTGGCACACTCCTTTAATCCCAGCACAGGCAGGGAACCCAAGCCAGCCTGGTCTACAGAGCAAGTTCCAGGACAGCACAAATTCTAGGTCAGCCAAAGCTCTTCTACAGAGAAACTCTGTGTATACATCTAAACTCTAAAACAACAACAAGACAAAATAAGACAAAGCAAAGAATATAATATATGCCAAAGATAAAACTGCACATATATGATAGAACGCTTATAATATAGTCACCAAAGAGACAGACAATTCTCCCATTCACGCTTATTAGAAAAGTAGACCAAGTATGCAAAATAGGTGCTTAAAGGTGAGATAGGCTTAATAAGGTAGTAAAACCTACCAGCTTGTGGGGCGGTGGTGGCGCACGCCTTTAATCCCAGCACTTGGGAGGCAGGGGCAGGCGGATTTTAGAGTTCGAGGCCAGCCTGGTCTACAGAGTGAGTTCCAGGACAGCCAAGACTACCCAGAGAAACCCTGTCTCGAAAAACCTAAATAAATAAATAAATAAATAAAATTCCTGGTCAAGTCCCAAGAACAAAGAGTACTTAAGAGAGCCAACTCCTAGCCAGGCAATGACGCCTTTAATCCCAGCACTCAGGAGGCAGAGGCAGGCGGATCTCTTAAGTTTGAGGTGAGCCTGTTCTACAGAATAAGTTCCAAGATAGCCATGTCTACACAAAGAGACCCTATCTTGAAAAACCACAAAACAAAAGAGAGTGCACACCAGCCCCATATGTGAAACTTCTTTACCTCACTTGATACTTAGCCCAGGCTAATCTCAAATTCCAGGATTCTGAGTAGCTGAGGCCACACAGAAGCAGAATACTGGTTTTCTAGTTCTGGGAAGGGAAGAGCCAAAGCAGACCTTTTAGCAGCGTCTCTGGAGCACAAAGACAAGAGCTGGAGTCCAGGAACCACCATGAATCTTGGAATTCTAATTGCTTTTCTTTAGATTTCTCTTTGCTGGTTCTAGGAAGGGAACTCTGAACCTTATACACACCAGGAAAGTGCTATAGTTGTGTGCCACGCCTCCATCCCTCACTGGGGGATTCCAGGCAGGTCTCTACCTCCGTGCTACACCTTTGAACAACCCCCTTGCCTCAGGAATACAGGCATGAGCCACTGGGTCCAGTCAACCTTCAATTGTTTGGATATGGGGCCGATACAATCTGAGTACGAAATCCGTTTACTTTAGCATATCAGTTTACATATAATCTGATTTGAGTCATGCTCACAGACCCAGAATGATGTCTGACCAAATATCTAGGTGTCCTGTAACCTAGTGAAGCTGACACATAAGCTGTCTGTCTGTCTGTCTGTCTGTCTGTCTGTCTGTCTGTCTGTCTGTCTCTCTGTGGCAAAATAAGAAGCACATGAACCCGCTGTACTGGATTTGTGTGTCAACTCGACACAGGCTGGAGTTATCACAGAGAAAGGAGCTTCAGTTGGGGAAGTGCCTCCAAGAGACAGATCCATTTTCTCAGTTGGTGATCAAGCGGGGAGGGCCCTTTGTGGGTGGTGCCATCCCTGGGCTGGTGGTCTTGGGTTCTATAAGGAAGCAAGTCAGTAAGAAACATCCCTCCATGGCCTGGGCATCAGCTCCTGCTTCCTGACCTGCTTGAGTTCCAGTCCTGACTTCCTTTGGTGATGAACAGCAATGTGGAAGTGTAAGCTGAATAAACCCTTTCCTCCCCAACTTGCTTCTTGGTCGTGATGTTTGTGTCCAACTCTCAGGAGAAAATAGAAAAAAAAGAGGTGACTTAAGAGACAGCAGTACTCTCTTAAGAAAGGGCAGCTTTTACTAGGATAATTATAGAGAGACAGGCTGCAGAGAGAGAGAGAGAGAGAGAGAGAGAGAGAGAGAGAGAGAGAGAGAGAGAGAGAGAGAGAACAAGCTGGACATGGGTGAAGACAGAACAAGCCAGAGAATGAGAAAGAGGCAAGATCAGAACAGACTGCCAAGGTTAGTGTGTGGCCGAGCACAGCAACTCAATCAGAAGCCAAGACAAAAGCCAGATAGAGTCAGTCATCCTGGAGAGGAGGAGTTTGAGCCAGAACAGCTGAGTCGAACCAGCCGGCTGGAGCTCAGAGAGAACCAGAGAGGGTGAGCTTATCCAGCAGTGAGTGTCAGAGGCTGAAAACATTCTAGGCCTAGATAAGATTGTACGGAGGCTAGAAGCAGACGGAGGCAGCAAGCCTTTGAGATGACAAATGCCTCAGGCAAGTAAAAGCCTCTTTTACAGTTACAGGTTTTTGTAAGCTGTCTGTCATGGGTGTTGGGAACGAACTCAGGAACTCCAGTAGAACAGCACATCTCCTAACCACTAGGCCCTCTCTCTGGCCCCAGCACTCTGCATTTCAAGGCACCAATGCTTTAGTAGGATGCTGAATGTCCCCCCAAAGGCCCATGTACTGAAGGCTTGGTCCCCATGGTAGCACAGCTGCAAGGTTGCGGGGCCCTCAGGAGTCAGGCCCTAGTGAGAGCTCGCCCCATAGGGTCACAACTCTGAAGAGTATCATGCTACCCTGATCTTTTTGTTTTTACTTCCTAGCCTTGAGGCAAGCACTTTGCTAGGCCACATGCTCCCTGTCATTACCATTCAGCACATCTGCCATAGACCTGAAGCAAGGGGTCTGTCCAATCTCATATGATATGCGTGCATATGATGTATGTGTATAGAGTGTATATGTGTGTATACACATGGTGAGTGTGTGCGTGTGTGTGTGTGTATGTGTGTGTGTGTTGGTGCACAGGTACTATGGTAAGCTTTTGGAGGTCAGAGGTCAACTTCGGGAGTCGGTCCTTGTCTTATACCTTGTAGGAGGCAGGGTCTCCCATTCATACCTGTGCACACCAGGCTAGCTGGCCTCTGAGCATCCTAGGATTTAACCGTGTCCCTCTCCCATCCAGCCACAGACACAGGATTATAGATGTGGCTGCTTCATCAGCTTTGTGTGGGTTCTGAACTCCAGTCCTCAGAGTTGTAGGGCGAGTGCTTTACACATTGAGCCATCGCTCCAGCCCAAACTTTTCCCTTTATAATCTGATGGTCTCAAGTATTTTATTAAAACGGTGAGAAGCCAGTGCACCATCTACCCTGCTAAAATAACTTCTTACAGACTTCTCATTTTGGATACTAAATCAGCATCGTTGCAGAAGCCTAAAAAACAAGCACTGAATGACTCAGTGCTTACTCCCTTTGGAATTCCACTGATTATACCAGATCCCGATGGTCTCTTGGGAGAAACCAGAGCAGGAGGCCATTCTTGTCTCAAGAATTTCAAGTCTCAAAACAGTTTTGTAGTTACCTCTGTTGTAGAATAAGGCAGCCTGACTTAAAGAGCCTCGTGCAAAACTAAGAACTCAACTGCCTCGACTGCCCCCATAAAGCATAAAAGTTGTGGCTTTATTTGGGCTGACATGCTAAACAGTGACTCAAAAGGTGGAACTGAGGCCAGCTGGGGTGGCGTACATCTTTATTCCTGGCACTTGGAAGGCAGAATCAGGTGAATCTCTATGAAGTCTGTGCCAGCCTGGGCTACGTTGCAAGTTTCCAGACTAGCCTGGTATACACAATGAGATTCTGTCTTGAAGGGGGAAAAAAAATCAGATTATCTAATAAATGGCTCTCATTTTATGGGTGCTGTTGTGTTTTGCCAACTTGATTGGATTCAAAGTCACCTCGCAGACACATCTGGGCATGTCTGAACGTGGCATCCCATAGTTGGGGCTCTTAACACTATTTTCTTGTTGCTTCTTTCCCAACTGTGGGCTGGATGCAGGGGCACATGCCTGTAACCAGCAGCCTTCAGCTCCCTCTGTCATGTCTTCCCTGCAATGAGGGACTGCATCCCTTCAAACCAGGAGCCGAAATAACCCCTTCCTTCCTTAAGTGGATTTTGCATGGATTCTCTCACAACCGAGACAAAGTAACAATCCAACAAGGCTGCACACCTCTCGTCAAAGTAAACCACAGCTGAGTTTTTCCTTGTCTGCTTTTGGCTCTGGGTACCAACTGTATACACTGAGGAAATGACTCACTTATCCTACAACACATAAGGAGTCATGCTTTACATGAATGCTATTTTCTCCCTGTCAGGTTGTCTCTCAGGAGGGATATTTAATTTACAATTATCTTCCCACTCCATTCCCTTGCTCCCCCCATGTCAGGACCTGTAGCCATGGAACAAATTTAAAACCCAAGAGTTCTAAGTCGGGAGAACTCTGTGAACAACTGAACTGTTTAACTGTAAATAATAGCACATGGGTGTGAACTTGGGCAAGTTTTCAGATTAACCTCTGTAGACAGTGCCTTACAATCAAGGGATTCTGAATGGAAATTCCTTGAAGTCCCTTCTCTATTTAAGGTCCTGCAGACTGCTTGGCCCTGCTCAACTGGGATGTAGTGTGAAGAGATCAAATGTTATAGACTCCGAAAGTATCTTGGGGCGTCTCTTCATTTTTTTATAGAATATACATATATATATGTATATATATACATACTTATATATACATATATATACATACTTATATATACATATATATACTTATATATATAAGACTGATACAGTGAGTATGCATATATATATATATATATATATATATATATATATATATGAACTCAGGCTCTCTGGAAGAGCAGTCAATGCTCTTAACCACTGAGCCATCTCTCCAGCCCATTGAATCTTCACTTTTGAGACAGGATCTCATGTAGTCTAGGTTGCCCTCAAACCCTTACGTAGCCTACGCTGCTTCTGATCTTCCTCCCTCTACCTCTGAAGTGCTCGAGATTACAGGCATGTGGTACCATCTCAGGTTTATACAGGGCTGCGGAACTAACCAAAGGTTTTGTGACTGTTAGGTAAGTACTCCGTCAATTGAGCTATATCCCCAGCCACTATCTTTATTTTTATACTTAGCTTAACATTCTCAGGCTTGTTATGTAAAACCCTTGCAGTATATCAGCAGACCTCTAGCTTCCACTAACCCTAAAGCTAAGATTACTCTAACCTGGGGGGCTGATGAGATGGCTCCGTGGGTAAGAGCACTGACTGCTCTTCTGAAGGTCCTGAGTTCAAATTCCAGCAACCACATGGTGGCTCACAACCATCTGTAATGGGATCTGATGCCCTCTTCTGGTGTGTCTGAAGACAGCTACAATGTACTTACATATAGTAAGATAAATCTAAAAAAAAGAAAAACAAAACAAGAAAGAAAAGAAAAAAAGAGTACTCTAAGTCGAAACCTAAGAAAGATTGACTCTTCTTGCTATAGCCCTCCTACCTGATGTTCCCACCAATATAACTGCTAAACGTACTGATTTATGGCTTTCTCTTGTCCTGCAACTATAAAAGTTCACCAAAGGTCAGAGAGATGGCTTAGTGGGAAAAATACTTGCTGAACAAGCCTAACCACGTGAGTTTGATCTCTGGAATCCATGTAAAGGTGAAAGCAGAGAACTGAGTCCACATACTGACCACCATACTTGTGCTACCCATAACACACATCATACGGACACACTAATAATAATTCTAAAGACTACAACGCCACTGGTTTCAAGGTAGAACAAGTACTTGGGAGGCAGAGGCAGGCGGATTTCCGAGTTCGAGGCCAGCCTGGTCTCCAGCCGGGGCTAAACAGAGAAACCCTGTCTCGAAAAAAAATTTTTTTAATTGTTCTTCAGAACCACAAAGGCTGAGAGATCCTATCTCAGTGATTTAAAAAAAACTTGAGACCATGGGGGGGTGGGGGGGGGTGGGTGGGTGTGTGTGTGTGTGTGTGTGTGTGTGTGTGTGTGTGTGTGTGTGTGTGTGTGTGTCTGTGTCTGTGTCTGTGTGTCTGTGTGTCTCACCTGGACAACAGTTATTAAGACACAGATTCCCAACGAGGGCTACGTTCTGCGCCTGCGCCCGCCGGCTGAGCTCGGCCGCTCTGCGCATGCGCCCGGGTCATTTCCGGGATCTGTCAGCCGCTCCCTCTAGGCCTCCCTCCTCTGTCCGCGCCCGCCGGAGCCTGTTCGCGTCGACTGACCAGAGTCCGCGAATCGTCCGCTCCGGACCTCCCGACCTCCCCGACCCCAGGTAAGGGGCCGCAGGGCCGAGAGTCTAGCCCGGGTCGCCTCCATTTTTTGTACGCTCTATGGCGCGCGGGGGCGGCGGGCCCAGGGCGGTTAGGCGCGGGGTCTCGAGCTGGTGGAGCCGGGATCTCTGTTCTTCGTGGTTAACCCTTAGTCCTTGGTGTCCCCCCCGCCCCCCCCAGCACGCAGACCGAGCGTTTCTGAGCACTCTCCAGCTGCCCTCCATCTCGGATGAGAGAAGGAACAGCTTGACTTCCGACACCCCCTCAGTACCATTTGCACCCCTATTGTGAGCATTTACCACAATCTGTAAAATTCGTTTAGACGGGCCGATCGCCCCCTGATGGCTTGTCACGAATATCTGTTCATCTCTTCGACGTCTAGGATGTTGTCTAGAGCAGCCTCCGATCCGTCAGTTATTGGGGAACCCTCCCCAGCAAGAGAAACCCATCTTTCGAGTAAGATGCCTCTGCTCTAGCCCCCGCTTTTGCAAGTCAAAGTTGTGCTCTCCTCTGCACTCCGATTCATAGAGTCCTTTATGGAGAACCGCCAGAGTTCCCGTTTGACTCTGCCACTTTGTCAGGTGTCTCTGGGAGAGTTGCTTCTTGGTGCCTCAGTTTCCCCAGCTGCAGTAAGAAGATTCTCAGTCTACCTGGTTTTATTGGGTTCGCGTGGAGTTCATTTGCTTAAGTTGCTTACAGCAATTCCTAACCCAGAGTAGCTGTTCCAATGGTCTGAAAATAAGTAACAGCCTTTACTGGGGCTTCTGAGACATCCGATGCATAGCTGCCTTCCTTTCCCTTTCTGCTCTCTTTCCTCTGGAGAAGGACATAAGGACTAGGAATTATTTATGTTTCTGGCCCCATCCAGATACTTAACACTGTTGGGAACATGGAAGGGACTTAATACATTGCAGCTTAGAATCTCTGAGTATAAAGCCATCTGTTGTCGTGGTGTGTCTCTCTCCTATCTCCTCGTTGCCCCGGTTTTTGAAACGACCTAGTTTGGCATCCTATTTTATTAGTTTCACTTAATCTTTTGGTTGCCATGGTGGCCTTAGGATATCAGGTCTCTAGAAGTTGTCAGTCCAGGTTGCTTGTCCCATTAGACTGAGTCTCTGGCTATGGGGGGTGGGGGTGGGGTTCTTCAGTTCATCTGTTCACAGCTTGGGGGATACTTTTGAAAGTTGCAGACTCCTTTGGAGGATGGGGGGCCGTGTTTTGATCTAAATTATCTAGTGTTAGGTCAAAATAAGTTCTCTACAGGAAGTGTGGAGATGGTCTGACGAAGCTGGAATTTAGAATGAAGCCTGTCTGAACATTGGTAGGGTGTGGTGACCTTGTCAGAGCACTTGCTGGTATTGCTGGGTCGGGTAATGAGAGCAATTAGAAACTAGATGAATCACAGACTTGAAACTGGGAATAGCCACTACCGGGCCAAGACACCAACATATGTGATAGATGTGCCCAAGTTCAGAGGATCCTTCTAGGCTGCTTCAAAGCTTTATGTCAGAGGAAGAAAGAGACTAATTTACTGGGCTTGCAAGATGTCTCTGCCATTAAAGGCTAGGCTTACAACCCAAAAGATCAGAGAACTAACTTACTGGGATCGGTTTTGGGCTGCTTTTATGTACTGTGTCATTTAATTCTCCTGACTGTTGTCATTTGGAGATGAAATGAAAAACTTGCCGTACTGGCTGGCTTTGTGTGTAAACTTGACACAAGCTGGAGTTATCACAGAGAAAGGAGCCTCCCTTGAGGAAATACCTCCATGAGATCCAGCTGTGGGGCATTTTCTCAATTAGTGATCAAGGAGGGAGGGCCCCTTGTGGGTGGTGCCATCTCTGGGCTGGTAGTCTTGGGTTCTATAAGAGAGCAGACTGAGCAAGCCAGGGGAAGCAAGCCAGTAAGGAACATCCCTCCATGGCCTCTGCATCAGCTCCTGCTTCCTGACCTGCTTGAGTTCCAGTCCTGACCTCCTTTGGTGATGAACAGCAATGTGGAAGTGAAAGCTGAAGAAACCCTTTCCTCCCCAACTTGCTTCTTGGTCGTGATGTTTGTGCAGGAACAGAAACCCTGACTGAGCCACTTGTCCAGCATCTCATTATGTATGTTAACATGAAGATTCAAACTCAGGTCCACTCGTCTCCAGATCCCATGGCTAACCAGACATTGAAAGACTTCACTCAAAGGCTGGGGATGTGGTGGAGTTGGTGGAGCCCTTGCCTGGTGTGCACAGTGCAGAGGTTGGCTCGCCAGCAGGGCAAGAAGAAAAGGCTGTGCTGAGTGACAGCTGAGGAGTAGGAAGGCGCCCATGGAGACCCCCTGAGGAGTAGGAAGGCGCCCATGGAGACCCCTCTTCCTCCATCCTTTTCATCCCTCAGAGCTGGACAGGGCCGTAGAAGCCTGGGTTTGGTTGATTGGCTTTGTTGGAGACAGGCTTCACAGTGTATAATCCTGGTTGGCCTGGAACTCAGAGATCCTTCCGCCTCTGCCTCCTCAGTTCCTGGAAAAACCTATTAAGTTCATGTCATCGCCTGTAGTGTTCCCTTTTCTCCTCTTGAGCCTTGTTAAGATTTTCAAACATTCCTTAAGTCACCTGCAGTTTAGTGACTTAAAATTATCACCATATGAATGAAGGTTTATTTTACTTGGTACACAATTGTGGCTTAAAATAGCCACTATAAAGGAAGGACATGTTGGAATGTATATTCAATTATAGGACTTGACTGATTTAACAAAATTAGAAATGCAGTTGTAGAAGTATTTCTGCTGTTGTCTGTACTGGTTACCTCTTTTGGAAACTTATGTATGTCCTTAGAAAAACTGGGTGGAAGAGTGAGAAAGTCTTTATCTGCATGTGTGACGTTCAGCTCTTCATGAAATAGGTGCCCCTATTACATGTCGATATCCAAGCTATTAGCTTACAAACCAGTTTTGTTCAGTTAACAAGTGAGTTTATCAGATTTGGATTTTAAGCTACATTGTTTACAGTTAGTAATATTTGTAACAAGCCACTTTTAAAAAGGTGTGTGTGCGCCCACATGCATGCTGCCATATGTGTGTGGTTGCCTGCAGAGAGGTGTCAGGTTCTTTGGAGCTGGATATACACAGAAGCAGCTTGACATTATGGGTGCTGGGAACTGAATTCTGGTCCTCTGGAAGAGCAGCAAGTGCTCCTGACCATCGAACGTTCTCTCCCCCACCCCCTGCCATAAGATGTTATTTTGAGTTTAATATACGTCAATATAATAAATAATATATATATAATAATATAAGCATATCAGGTATCAGAAATGAGAGATACATGCAGTGTGCATCTGGAAGCTTTGTTTGCTTGTGATACTCACACACACTTTTATTTATTTTGTGTATGTGCACGTGCGCCGTGGTGCATATGTAAAGGTTGGAAGACAGCTTGATTCTTTTCTACCATGTAGGCCTCTCAGGTCATTACAGTTGAACCTCACTGAACCCTTGTATTAGCCCTTGGCTGTTTGTTCTGAGAAGGGTTTCACTGTGTAGCTCTGACTGGCCTGGAATGAGTAGTGCGTCTCCTGCCTCTGCCTTCTGAATGCCTACAGGCACGTGTCATCTTGAAAGTTTGTTTGTTTAGAGCAGGAGTCTTAATACATAACTTTGGCTGGCTCAGAACTCACTATGCAGATCAGGCAGACCTAGAACTCTAACAGAAAACCAACTGCCTCCACCACCCTAGTGCAGGGTTAAAGGCATGCGGCACCACACAAAGATGAGAACTTACGTTTTTAAAAAACAAATTAAGCAGTCTCACTTGAATTTATTTTTTAAAAAAATTTTGTGATTTCCAAGAAAGGCCTAGCTTGTTAGAAGTGCCCAGTTCTTTACTTTGCATACGCTCCCCCACCCTCCCCCAAAAAAAGTAAGGAGCTAGAGGGACAGCTCAGCGTTTAAGAGTGCATGATACTGCTATTGCAGAGGACCCAGACTTGGTTCCTAGCACTGCATCAGTCGCCTCATAACTAACTGTAACTCCAACTCCAGAGGATCCAGCACCCTCTTCTGGCTTCTGTAGACACTGCACTTGGGTATATGAAACACACACACACACACACACACACACACACTCAATTTTAAAATTTTAAAAATCTTTTTTTAAAGTAAATTAAGATGAAAGCCAAATTAAAGGCTCTTTATGAGTTGGAGTTTGCTTTCTAGAACATATAAAAGGAAAAATGTACTAAAATGTTTCAGTGTTTTTGCAGATAGCTCAGGCTGGCCCTGTATTTACTGAATAGCTGAGGATAACATTGAATTGCTGATCCTTTTGTCTGCCCCTCCAAAGTGCTGGTATTAGAGATGTGCACCGGGCGGTGGTGGCGCACGCCTTTAATCCCAGCACTTGGGAGGCAGAGGCAGGAGGATTTCTGAGTTCAAGGCCAGCCTGGTCTACATAGTGAGTTCCAGGGCAGCCAAGGCTATATAGTGAGAAGAAAGGACATTTCATCCCAAACACATCATCACTTTATCTCCTAATGGCTAAGACTTGTTCCTACCTAAGGCAATACCATTATCATAGCTAGGATGAAGATAATTTCATGCTGCTATATAATAATCAAGTTCAAATTCAAATTTGTTACACAACACATGTCCTTTATGGTTATTTTTAAATATACCAATTATAATCAACCATCTTTTATGAAATCTGATTTTCATAGCTCTCTTGAAATCTAGTACAGATTCTTCCCTCTACCTCCCAAATGCTGGGATCTCAGCTATTTGCTACCATATCTGTCCATACTGCCTTTTAAAAGGTCAGGCAAGCTGTTTTCTAGAGGGCACCTCTGGGATTTTTAGAGAGAGACAAAGGGTGAGTGAGTGTGTGAGTATGTGTTTATGTGTGTGTTTGTGTATACATGGGAACTTGTGTTTGTGGTGTGCATGCATGGGAATGTGTCACAACATGCTTAGACACCAAAGGACAGCCTCCGGTGTCAGTCCTCACCTTCTACCTTGTTTGAGACAGAGACCCTTCTGTTTGTAGAAATGTATGTCCTGGGTCCCTCCTAAGAGTCTCATGTCTCCACCAGTAGGATCACTGGGACCACAGAGGCATTTGCTTCTGTTTCCAGCTCTCTTCAGGGTTTGGGGACCAGAGCTCAGGTCATCTGGCTTCTACAGCAAGCGCTTTAACCGCTGAGTATATCTGAAGAGCTACATCAGTATTGACTTCATTTTTTGGTGTTGCTTGACTCCACCTTTCCAGTTTGTCTCCTATAAACTGGAAGTGAGGACCAGATTGTGATTGGATGTAGAGTAAATCTGTTTGCCGGTGTGCTTCATACCTGGGCTGATCATCTTCCAAGGCTTACCTAGGACGGCATGTAACTTCCTGTTAGACTGACTTTAGACTTCCTTTTAAGGCAGAGTCTACTCCATAGCCCAGGATGGCAGGGAACTCTCCCAGACTTCCTCTCACCTCTGCCTGTTGAGTGCTAAGACACACTTGGTCAGATTTACTTTTATTCTAAACTTACTTGCATTGTATGTCTCTGGGGGTATGTCCTTGTGGTGCAGGTGCTGTGGAGCTGGAGTTACAGTTGCTGTGCCTGGATCATTGTGGGTCCTGGGACTAACTCAGGCCCTCTGTAGTAGCAGCGTGCACTCCTAACTGCTGAGCCATCTCTTCAGCACCATTCTTTTCCTCCTCTCTTCATGGGGAGTCAACCAGGACCTTCCACATGCTGGACAAGCACTATCCCATTGAGCTACATCCCCAGGCCTTCCCGCCTTGAGTAGCCATTTCATTCTTACAAGTGTCCTGGTGTGGATGACAAATTAAATCATTGTTTTCAAGTTATAATATGCTGGTCACGTTCCCTCCTCCAGGACTGTTGGTTTAGATTGCTCCACTCCCCTGTTTGTTGCTGCAGGTTTGTTCACTTGGTCAAGGTGATGCCTACCAGATTTCTTTATTGTGAAAGCATGCTTTCCTTCCCATAATTTAGTAAGTCCTGTGTTGGCTGGTAATTTGAGGGTGAATATCCCATTCCATCACAGGCTTTGACCTGTGACTTGAGAGTTCGTTGATGACCCTTGAGAGTAGAGTCTGTACTGGTGGTTACTGTGCTCTAGTCCTTGTTACGGGATTGATTTTTCCATTGAGATTGAGTCTTCTCTAATGGGAGATCAATGTTGTATTTATCACAAATAGTTTGGGTCCCTCTGACAACTTAAACTCTTATTGCATGACATTTTGAGTGTTTTCTTTCCTTTTGCTTGTTACAGCTTTCTGACCTGTGAAAACACTTAACAAACATGTCTCTGCATCAGTTTCTGCTAGAGCCAATCACCTGCCATGCCTGGAACAGAGATCGTACCCGTAAGTTCAAATTTCCTGATCTTTTGTATGGGGGTGGGGTTGTGTAGAGCCCAGAGAGGTCCATGTCAATTGCTCCTTGCCACCCTTTGGTCTTTGAGACTGGGTCTCTCAGTAAACTTGGAGCACTTCAGTTTGGCCATTGAGCTGCAGGTATCCTTCATCTTGGCCCCACCCCCTCACCCCAGTGCTGAGGTTATGGACATATGCTGCTATACTGGTTTTTAATGGGTTTGGGGGATTACACTCAGGTCCTCCTATTTACATGGCAAACACATTACCAACTGAGCTATTGCCTGGCAGTGTGTGTGTGTGTGTGTGTGTGTGTGTGTGTGTGAGAGAGAGAGAGAGAGAGAAAGAGAAACAACACTGACCCCAAAGTCTCTCCAGTACTAGACAAGTACTCTGTCATGGAGCTGCATCTTTGGCCCCCTTTTCTAATACTTTTGATACACTTCACATGTAGGCATTTTTAGGATTCACATATTTTAGTTTTGTGAGAAAATGTAAACGTCAGCCTTTTAAAACATGTAAGTCACTGGTTTTAATATATCTGCTGCACCAGTCTTTATTTTGAATTTCAGATTGAATTTACTTTTTTAAAATTTATTTATTTATTTATTTATTTATTTATTTATTTATTTATTTTGTTGGCTGTCCTGGAACTCCCTCTGTAGACCAGGCTGGCCTCGAACTCAGAGATCTGCCATCCTCTGCCTCTC
The DNA here is from genome assembly GCA_036184795.1 of Tokudaia tokunoshimensis. Lineage (NCBI taxonomy): Eukaryota > Metazoa > Chordata > Mammalia > Rodentia > Muridae > Tokudaia > Tokudaia tokunoshimensis. The sequence continues at coordinate 35,342,708 of BTHU01000006.1, read as the reverse complement.
AAGTGCTGGGATTAAAGGCGTGCGCCACCTCTGCCCGGCTCAGATTGAGTTTTCTTCATATGAAAATCATACATTGAAAAGCTTGGAGATCCAGAACTTTTTGAGTTCCAACATGATGGACCAAAGTTTTGCATTTTGGCTCATTGTGGCTCATGCCTGAAGTTCCAGCCCTGGGAAAGCTGAGGCAGGACCTCAGGTCTTGCTTGGACTAAGTGCAACTCTAACAACTAAAGGAGAGAGGTCGGGACCCAGCGGAGGGGTAGATTCCTGCAGTCACAGTTCTCCATGTCCAGACTCCAGCGCTGCAGCGAACAACAGGGATGGCAGGCTGCTAACAGTTCTGCTGCCTTCTTTCTCCAGAGATCGCCCTGAGCCCCAACAATCATGAAGTGCACATCTACAAGAAGAATGGGAGTCAGTGGACGAAAGCTCATGAGCTGAAGGAACATAACGGACACATCACAGGTAAGGCCGCTGCAGGCTTAGTGTGCTCTTCCCAAAAAAGTGCTTTCTTCAGAAGTAAGAACCCCAAGCAAGCTAAGCAGACGCTCACATGTCAGGCCCCGTAGGATTTACTGAGTCTTCACTTTCTTCCCTTCGTTCTTCTTTTCTCTTTCTTTTTTCTCTTCAGGTTTTTTGAGACAAGGTCTCTCTATGTAGCTCTGGCTATCTTGGAACTCACTGTATGTAGAGCAAGCTGGCTTTGAACCCATGGAGATCTGCCTGCTCCTGCCTCACAAGTCCGACAATTAAAGTCATCTGGCTTAATTTTTCTTTAGAGAAAACTTGAGGGGAAAAAATAGTAACTTTGTTACATGCTTCTTATGGCCCAGTCGGCACACAGCAGTCCTGTAGTGTATGGAGGGCTGAGCCATGAAAGCCAGAGACCTATGAACTGGAAGCACCAAGAGAAGTTGCAGCTGACTGTCTTTGCTGTGGGGCACATCTTCCTTTGTGTTGTTTGAGGAGCCAGAGTGTCTTTTGAATGAGGCCAGTGAGATGCCTCGGTGGGTAAAAGCATATGTTGCCAAGTGTCGTGACCCAAGTTTGATCCTTGAGATGCACGTGGAAGAAGAGGACTCACTCCCACCGGTTGTCGTCTGACATGCTCATGCTCTGAATAGAAGCTGTTAAAACTAAAGCAGGAGAGATACAGCCAGCATCTTGTCAGATTACCTTTCAGACAGTTAGCGAAGTCTCCTGACTCAGGAAATCATCTTGGTTTCTATGCCAGAATGCTTAAAAAGGTATACAGGAGTAAGAAAGGGAGTGAAGCCCCCCTTGTCTGGGGTCTTTTCTGCTTCCCTAGAAGACCTCATCCAGGCTTGTTCAGTGTGTCTGCGGTGCTCAGACATTCATAACGTGTTTTCAGTGCTGGCAAGTATGAAACTGTCCAGAAACCACTGAGCCATTCGTTGCTTAAAGATTGCTCTTATATTTGGTCATTGTCTCTGAGACTTGTAACGCTTGGGAAGTGGAGGAAAGAGGATCGGGATTTCAGGGTCATCCTCAGCTACATAAGGAAGTTTGAGGCCAGCCTGGGCTACATGAGACTGTTATATACTGATTAGCCTAAAGATATTCTTGCCTAGATCAGGAAAACAGCAAACAAAAACCAACATAACATGTTTTGACCTTCTGTGCCCTTTGAAGTTGTTCAGCACTGGGACTGGAGAGATGGCTCAGTAGATAAAGTACCTGCTCAAAGTATGAACACATGAGTTTGAATCCCCCAAAGCCAAGCATGGATGAATGCACATGTACTCCTGGGACTTGGTTAGTGGGGTAGCTAGCTAGCCAGTGTAGCCAAAACAGTGAGCTTCAGGTGCAGGGAGAAGGCCTGTTTCAAAAAGACAAGGGAAGAGCAGTAGAGGAAGATGCCCAAGGTTGATCTTGGCTTGCGTGCACATGCACTTGCATGAGCACAGAGAAGTTGTCCAGCGTCCCAGGGCATTGTGGTTCCTAGCCATGCCTCCTGCTTTACCAGGGGGTTTGTGTGCGATGCTTCTGAGCTCCAGAGCTTTGTGTGGCACCAAAGCCAGCAGTGTCCCTCTTGCGTTCCATGACCTTGTTCCTATAGATTTGGCCTCTTCAGCTTCTGATACAATGGCCTCATGCCTACGAGTAAGGACACTCATCTTAGTTTGAATTTTGACATTAGGAAATATTTTTAAATGAGAAAAGACTAAAATGGAAGGACCCTTCCCTCCTTCCCCCAAAGAGCCAAAGTTGTAAAATACTTAATTTTCTTCCTACATCTCTTGGGGTCCTTTGAACTTGGACCCATTTTCTGATGGCCTCTGTTAGATCTGAAGAATTTAGAAAAGTCTGCATATTCTTCTGACAGACCTAGGATCAACAGTGTTCTCTGAGACTGTAAATATGAGGGGCAGGATCTGACAAACTCTAGAAGGGACTATCAGCATTTCATAGAGCAGAGTGTGGCACGTGGTGGAGTTCCGGCCACCCTCTGAGTTGATTTCTTGGGGTTAGCTACTTGATCATTATTACCCTTCTCACGTCCTGGATGGCCTGGAACTCTCTATATAAACAAAGTTTACTTTGAACTCGTAGAGATCTGCCTGTCTCTGTGTCCTGGGATTAAAGTCATGGGCCACCACACATGGCTACTATTTCTCTTCTCTTCTCTTCTCTTCTCTTCTCTTCTCTTCTCTTCTCTTCTCTTCTCTTCTCTTCTCTTCTCTTCTCTTCTCTTCTCTTCTCTCCTCTCCTCTCCTCTCCTCTCCTCTCCTCTCCTCTCCTCTCCTCTCCTCTCCTCTCCTCTCCTCTCCTCTCCTCTCCCCTCCCCTCCCCTCCCCTCCCCTCCCCTCCCCTCCCCTCCCCTCTTCCCCTCCCCTCCCCTCTTCCCCTCCCCTCCCCTCCCTTCCTTTTCCCCCCCTTCCCTCCCCTCCCCTTCTCCCCCCTCTCTCTCTTTCTTTGTCTAGGCAGGGTTTCTCTTTCCCTGACTGCCCTAGAACTTGCTCTGTAGATCACGCTAGTCTAGAGATTAGAGATCCGCCCACCAAGTGCTGAGATTAAAGGCTTGAACCACTTGCCTGATGCTCCGCTACTTCTTTAAAATATTTTCCTGGGCTGAGAGGACAACTCAGTGGATAAAGTGCTTGTCTGTGTAAGTGTGAGGCTGGAGTTCAGACCCCTGGAACCACAGAAATGCTGGGCAGACTGCTGCCCAGAATCCTAGCTCTCTGAAGGAGCAGTTGGGGATACCAGCACAAGCTAGGAAGCTAGGGCAGCAGGAAATGGCAAGCTTTGAGTTCAGTGAGATCCTGCTGCAATAAATAAAGGTGGAGAATGACCAAGAAAGACACCAGAGGCACATGGAACGTGTGAAGCACATATGCAAAAACAAAGCAAGCCCCAAACCATTTTATTATGACTCTGTGTGTGTTTGTGTGTGTGCATGCATAAATGCTAGGCACGATGGCATCTTCTTGTGGATTCCAGAATTTAAATGATAGTTATAAATGTGTAGTTCAGCTATTGGATTTGAAGTGGCTTTATTGGGGTGACTTGGAAAATGTTATCATTTTTGTTATGAGAACAGTGTAGATTAGTTTTTCTCCCTTCTTAGGTGGGTGAGCAAGCAATCCCAACACTAGGAGGTAGAAGCAGAAGGATCAGGAGCTTAAGAGTCTTCTCAGCCACATTGTGATTTCAAGGCCAACCTGGGCTTCTTGACACCATGTCCCAAAAGAAAACACGAATTCCCAGTTCTGTTCTACCTGGCTTTGTAAGGATCCCTCTTCCTCCTGTGTCCTTGGGAGAGAAACTGCCTTGGTTTTGTATGAGATGATAACCATAGACAAGAGGGGGGAGGGGAAGAAACCACCAAGGCCACGACGGTTACCCCATGCCCAGCTGTCACCTGCTATAGCCCAATCCCTTGTCACTGGCCAGGAGCAGCAAGTGACCTGTGCTTCACTTGCAGGTATTGACTGGGCTCCTAAGAGCGACCGTATTGTCACTTGCGGGGCAGACCGCAACGCCTATGTCTGGAGTCAGAAAGATGGCATCTGGAAGCCCACCCTGGTGATCCTGAGGATTAACCGTGCAGCCACGTTTGTGAAGTGGTCCCCACTTGAGAACAAGTTTGCTGTGGGGAGCGGAGCCCGGCTCATCTCTGTTTGTTACTTTGAGTCTGAAAATGACTGGTGAGCAAAGTTGCATGTGCCCTGTCATTACGCTTCGGATGCTGTGCTCGGATGCTGTGATCTTGGGGCCTGTTGAGGCTCTGCGTTTGCAGGGCCCGCCCTGGGCTGGAGAGGGCTTCTCCCTCTCAGTCCCTCCTCCTGTGCACATGACCCAGCTCCCATACTTTTTCTTTTAATCTTCCCTTCCTCACTCCCCTACTACCTTTCGCCCATTACTTCCTCCTCCCTTCCCTTCCCTCCTTCAGTTCCTTCATTTCCATCCTTCCCTTGCCAGCTCCCTACTTTTCTTAATTCATATAGGAAACATTTCCTCCTGGCTAAGTTTCAGCCACAGTACTGTTTACTGTTTGTGATAGATCGTCCTCTTTATAAGTAAATTAGACCTGACTGTGGTCTCATGTAGTCAGGAAAGAAGCTGTATATTCAGTGAAGTTTCCCAGCTGTCGGACAGTCATCAGGTCAGGTGCGGTGTACACACATGTAATCTTAGCTTTCATGAGTTTGAGACCAGCCTGGGGTATGAGTAGCAAGCTAAGGCCTGAACATGTATAGGGAACTTTTACCTAGCAAAGAGCAAGCATATGGGCCGCCCTTCAGCAGAAGCCCATGAAAGAGTTCTCAGGAATAAGTCAAAGGACATCATTAGACATTAAAAAAAAATGTACTTACAGGACTTACTTCAGTAGTGTAGCTAACATTTCTTGTGGATTCCAATTTAAATGATAGTTATAAAGGTGTAGTTCAACTGCTGGATTTGAAGTGGGTTTATTGAGGTGGCTTGGAAAATGTTATCATTTTTGTTATGAGGACAGTGTAAATTAGTTTTTCTCCCTTCTTAGGTGGGTGAGCAAGCACATTAAGAAGCCGATTCGCTCCACAGTCCTCAGCTTGGACTGGCATCCCAACAATGTTTTGCTGGCTGCAGGCTCCTGTGACTTCAAATGCAGGTGGGGATAAAAGTACTGAGAGACTTGAGCTGCCTGATGTTCAGCTTTGACAGGCGTCCATAGGGTTCCCTATAAAGCACTGTGGGGACTCAAAGATGAAGGAACTAGAAAAGAGACTGGGGCTGGCTCTGTGGGTGGAATGTGTCCTAGCTAGTACAATACCCTGGTTTCCATCCCCCAGCCCTGCATAAGCCAGGCATGGTGGTGCATGCCTGTAACCTCAGCACTCTGGATGTAGAGGCAGGAAAAGCAGAAGTGCATGATCATCCTCGGTTACATAGTGAGTGTGAGGCCAGCCTAGGCTATGTGAGACCGAGAGAGAGAGAGAGAGAGAGAGAGAGAGAGAGAGAGCGCGAGCGAGTGCCGGTGTACAGTGATTAAAAGAACAAGTACTAAAAGATACGATGGACTGGGTCTTGGGTAAGTGGTAGCTGCAGCAGGTCAGTGGGCATAGTAGGTCGGCGGGCACAGCAGGTCAGTGGGCATAGTAGGTCGGAGGGCACAGCAGGTCAGTGGGCATAGTAGGTCGGCGGGCACAGCAGGTCAGTGGGCATAGTAGGTTGGCGGGCACAGCAGGTCAGTGGGCATAGTAGGTTGGCGGGCACAGCAGGTCAGTGGGCATAGTAGGTTGGTAGGCATAGCAGGTCAGTGGGCATAGTAGGTTGGTGGGCACAGCAGGTCAGTGGGCATAGTAGGTTGGCGGGCACAGCAGGTCAGTGGGCATAGTAGGTTGGCGGGCACAGCAGGTCAGTGGGCATAGTAGGTTGGCGGGCACAGCAGGTCAGTGGGCATAGTAGGTTGGTAGGCATAGCAGGTCAGTGGGCATAGTAGATTGGCGGGCACAGCAGGTCAGTGGGCATAGTAGGTTGGTAGGCATAGGAGGTCAGTGGGCATAGTAGGTTGGCAGGCACAGCAGGTCAGTGGGCATAGTAGGTTGGCAGGCACAGCAGGTCAGTGGGCATAGTAGGTTGGTAGGCACAGCAGGTCAGTGGGCATAGTAGGTTGGTAGGCACAGCAGGTCAGTGGGCATAGTAGGTTGGCGGGCACAGCAGGTCAGTGGGCATAGTAGGTTGGCGGGCATAGCAGGTCAGTGGGCATAGTAGGTTGGTAGGCACAGCAGGTCAGTGGGCATAGTAGGGTTTGCCAGGCACAGCAGGTCAGTGGGCATAGTAGGTTGGCGGGCACAGCAGGTCAGTGGGCATAGTAGGTTGGCGGGCATAGCAGGTCAGTGGGCATAGTAGGTTGGTAGGCACAGCAGGTCAGTGGGCATAGTAGGGTTTGCCAGGCACAGCAGGTCAGTGGGCAAAGTAGGTTGGCGGGCATAGCAGGTCAGTGGGCATAGTAGGTCAGTGGGCATAGTAGGTTGGTAGGCACAGCAGGTCAGTGGGCATAGTAGGGTTTGCCAGGCACAGCAGGTCAGTGGGCATAGTAGGGTTTGCCAGGCACAGCAGGTCAGTGGGCAAAGTAGGTTGACGGGCATAGCAGGTCAGTGGGCAAAGTAGGTTGGCGGGCATAGCAGGTCAGTGGGCATAGTAGTTTGGCGGGCATAGCAGGTCAGTGGGCATAGTAGGTTGGCGGGCATAACAGGTCAGTGGGCATAGTAGGTTGGCGGGCACAGCAGGTCGGTGGCACAGCAGGTCAGTGGGCACAGTAGGTTGGCGGGCACAGCAGGTCAGTGGGCATAGTAGGTTGGCGGGCACAGCAGGTCAGTGGGCATAGTAGGTTGGTAGGCATAGCAGGTCAGTGGGCATAGTAGGTTGGTGGGCACAGTAGGTCAGTGGGCATAGTAGGTTGGCGGGCACAGCAGGTCAGTGGGCATAGTAGGTTGGCGGGCACAGCAGGTCAGTGGGCATAGTAGGTTGGCGGGCACAGCAGGTCAGTGGGCATAGTAGGTTGGTAGGCATAGCAGGTCAGTGGGCATAGTAGATTGGCGGGCACAGCAGGTCAGTGGGCATAGTAGGTTGGTAGGCATAGGAGGTCAGTGGGCATAGTAGGTTGGCAGGCACAGCAGGTCAGTGGGCATAGTAGGTTGGCAGGCACAGCAGGTCAGTGGGCATAGTAGGTTGGTAGGCACAGCAGGTCAGTGGGCATAGTAGGTTGGTAGGCACAGCAGGTCAGTGGGCATAGTAGGTTGGCGGGCACAGCAGGTCAGTGGGCATAGTAGGTTGGCGGGCATAGCAGGTCAGTGGGCATAGTAGGTTGGTAGGCACAGCAGGTCAGTGGGCATAGTAGGTTGGTAGGCACAGCAGGTCAGTGGGCATAGTAGGTTGGCGGGCACAGCAGGTCAGTGGGCATAGTAGGTTGGCGGGCATAGCAGGTCAGTGGGCATAGTAGGTTGGTAGGCACAGCAGGTCAGTGGGCATAGTAGGGTTTGCCAGGCACAGCAGGTCAGTGGGCAAAGTAGGTTGGCGGGCATAGCAGGTCAGTGGGCATAGTAGGTCAGTGGGCATAGTAGGTTGGTAGGCACAGCAGGTCAGTGGGCATAGTAGGGTTTGCCAGGCACAGCAGGTCAGTGGGCATAGTAGGGTTTGCCAGGCACAGCAGGTCAGTGGGCAAAGTAGGTTGACGGGCATAGCAGGTCAGTGGGCAAAGTAGGTTGGCGGGCATAGCAGGTCAGTGGGCATAGTAGTTTGGCGGGCATAGCAGGTCAGTGGGCATAGTAGGTCGGCGGGCACAGCAGGTCAGTGGGCATAGTAGGTTGGCGGGCACAGCAGGTCAGTGGGCATAGTAGGTTGGCGGGCACAGCAGGTCAGTGGGCATAGTAGGTTGGTAGGCATAGCAGGTCAGTGGGCATAGTAGGTTGGTGGGCACAGCAGGTCAGTGGGCATAGTAGGTTGGCGGGCACAGCAGGTCAGTGGGCATAGTAGGTTGGCGGGCACAGCAGGTCAGTGGGCATAGTAGGTTGGCGGGCACAGCAGGTCAGTGGGCATAGTAGGTTGGTAGGCATAGCAGGTCAGTGGGCATAGTAGATTGGCGGGCACAGCAGGTCAGTGGGCATAGTAGGTTGGTAGGCATAGGAGGTCAGTGGGCATAGTAGGTTGGCAGGCACAGCAGGTCAGTGGGCATAGTAGGTTGGCAGGCACAGCAGGTCAGTGGGCATAGTAGGTTGGTAGGCACAGCAGGTCAGTGGGCATAGTAGGTTGGTAGGCACAGCAGGTCAGTGGGCATAGTAGGTTGGCGGGCACAGCAGGTCAGTGGGCATAGTAGGTTGGCGGGCATAGCAGGTCAGTGGGCATAGTAGGTTGGTAGGCACAGCAGGTCAGTGGGCATAGTAGGTTGGTAGGCACAGCAGGTCAGTGGGCATAGTAGGTTGGCGGGCACAGCAGGTCAGTGGGCATAGTAGGTTGGCGGGCATAGCAGGTCAGTGGGCATAGTAGGTTGGTAGGCACAGCAGGTCAGTGGGCATAGTAGGGTTTGCCAGGCACAGCAGGTCAGTGGGCAAAGTAGGTTGGCAGGCATAGCAGGTCAGTGGGCATAGTAGGTCAGTGGGCATAGTAGGTTGGTAGGCACAGCAGGTCAGTGGGCATAGTAGGGTTTGCCAGGCACAGCAGGTCAGTGGGCATAGTAGGGTTTGCCAGGCACAGCAGGTCAGTGGGCAAAGTAGGTTGACGGGCATAGCAGGTCAGTGGGCAAAGTAGGTTGGCGGGCATAGCAGGTCAGTGGGCATAGTAGTTTGGCGGGCATAGCAGGTCAGTGGGCATAGTAGGTTGGCGGGCATAACAGGTCAGTGGGCATAGTAGGTTGGCGGGCACAGCAGGTCGGTGGCACAGCAGGTCAGTGGGCACAGTAGGTTGGCGGGCACAGCAGGTCGGTGAGCACAGGAGGTTGGCGGGCACAGTGAGTGTTCTTTAGGCAGAGTATCAGTAGTTTCAAGTTCAGGACTAACTCATGTTGTTTCCATCCGTTCATCTCTCTTGCAGTGTCTTTCTCAGTTTTTTAAATAGATTTATTATTTATCTGTATGCATGTGTGTGCCTGGCAAAGGCCAGAAGAGGACAGGAGACCCCCAGGAACTAGAGTTATAGGTGGTTGGGAGCCACCTGGGTGCTGGGACCCAACTCCAGTTCTCTGCAAGAGCAGCAAGTGCCCTTAACCACTGAGCCATGTCTTCAGGGGTTCACAGGGGTCACCTAAGACCACTGGATAACTCAGGTATTTATATTATCATTTATGGCAATAGTAAAGTTACAGTTATGAAGTAACAAAAATAATTTTATGATTGAGGGATAGGTCACCACAACATGAGGAACTGTATTATAGGGTTGCAGTATTAGGAAGATTGAGGACCACTGACCTATGTGAAAATTTTTTAGAAAACTTGACCAGAGATTTAGATTTAACTACAAAACAAAACAAAATACAGGACTGGCGTGGCTCAGTGGAAGAGCACTTGCCCGGCATGTACCAAAGCCCAGGGTTCAACCCTCTACACTGCAAATAAAGAAAAAATTAAGAAGGGGTGGGGGAGGATGGGGAGGACGCATCAGCAGGTGCCTGTAGCCCCGTACACAGGAGAGCTCATGGCTCCCACTCACTGCTGCCTTCAGCTGCACTCTCACTGGGCTTAGGGAGCCAGAGGTTTGGGGTTTTTTGTTTGTTTGTTTATATTGTTTTTTGAGACAGGGTTTCTCTGTGTAGCCCTGGCTGTCCTGGAACTTGTTCTGTAGACCAGGCTGGCCTTGAACTCAGAAATCCGCCTGCTTCTGCCTCCCAAGTGCTGGGACTGAACGTGTGCGCCATAACTGCCCAGCCTAGAGTTCTTTTAGGGAGACTTGAGGTTCGATTTCCTCCTGTTCTTCCTCCTCCTAGCTAGGCTACCTTGGACTTGTGGTGTTCCTGCCTTAGCCTCCAGGGGGCTGGAGTTATGAGTGAGCACCACATAGGCTCGGGTGTTTTCCAAAGAGAAGATGAGTAAGAAGACACTGGAAGGCAGAGTCCAGCAGCACTTCGTCCCTCCCTGTGGCTTCAGAAACTGTCCTCTTCTCTCTCCACCTTATTTTTTTGAGACACAGTCTCTCACCAAACCTAGTGTTTGCTATTTCAGCTAGACTGTCTGCCTGGCCAGCGAGCCCCATGGTCTGTCTCCGCCCTGCTCTGTACTCGGTCACAGGTGCTGCCATTCCCTGCTTTTTATGTGGGTGATGAGGATCTGAACTTAGGTCTTCATGCCTGTTCAGCGAGCGCTTCACCGATTGGCCATCTCCTTGGCTCCCAACACTCTCCCGTTTTTTGGGAAGCGTTGTCTTACTGTGTAGCCCTGATTGACTGGCCTGCACTCACAGAGACCCTCCTGCCTCTACCTCCTGAGCTCTGAGATTAAAGATGTGCGCTGCTCAGCTTCCCAGCTCATGGGCCTTTAAGTAAGGTGGTATCTGGCTTGTTTGGGTACGGGCCATTTCTCTATGGCTGCTGACTGTGGGCTTCTTGGAGTGCCGTGCTGAGGCGACTGCTGTAGTAGGAAGAACAGGCTACCCCTGCTGACAATGCAGTCTGACATGGGTGACAGTAGTCCTCTTCACATGTGTTTAGGAGACCCTCAACACCTCTGTGTGCAGCTGCTGTGGATCGACCGGCCTTGCCCATCTCGCGTCTCAACCCCTTTGTTCTGGATTGTCTTCCCACAGCTGCAGGGGCCATTTTCTGTATTCATATATTTTCATTTGCTTTTTCCTTCTTTTCCGTGTTTTGAACAACAGAGTGTTTTCTGCCTACATCAAAGAGGTGGATGAGAAGCCAGCCAGCACGCCTTGGGGCAGCAAGATGCCTTTTGGTCAGCTGATGTCTGAGTTCGGTGGCAGTGGCACCGGTGGCTGGGTGCATGGGGTCAGCTTCTCTGCCAGTGGGAGCCGCCTGGCCTGGGTCAGCCATGACAGCACTGTGTCTGTTGCTGATGCCTCAAAAAGTGTGCAGTGAGTATTTCCTTGCAGGTGACTGAGGGACGTGGGTGGAAGGTTTCAGTACCACTGAGGCTGCCCTGCCCTGGTATCGTGCGAACACCCCAACAACTGCAGCTGCCTTGAAAGTCCAGGCAGGTACTAAATACCTGTTAATGATTTTAAAGAGTTGGCACTTCCTTCCAGAAACACCTCTTGGTGGCAGTCCTCCTGGTGTGTTGCTAACAAGGGTCCCTTCAGAATTGCCAGGTTATTTTGTATCTGTGAGTCTTTCCCCGGGAAGATGTGAACAAGCACCCGTTCACCTGATGCAGTGTGTACATGACAACCAAAGGATAATTCCACCAAGGTCCAACTTCCCGACTTCACTCACTGGGCTCACGTGTGGAGCACAGTCACAGGAGCGTGGGTGACCCCAAAGCAGACTCAGCATCAAAAAATCTTACCTGGCATGGGCAGTGACTTGTCCAGAGAGGCACAGATGGGACCTCCGTCCTTCAGCTAGGCTCTACACTCTATACATGGTCGGTAGCCTCTCCTTAGAGCACCTGCAGTTAGTGCAGAATGCTATACAGCTGGCTGCGGGCACAGGAGAGAGCAGCTGGGATCCCAGGGGAGGGCCCAGTGGCCTACCCCCACCTATGAGGCAGTGCCAGTAGACAACAGACCCACTCTGAGAGGCTCTGAAAAGTCCCAGCTGCTCAGATGGAGATGATGTCTGTCGAACTTGGAGGATAGCACTGCAGAAGTCTGTGGCTGTTTCCTATGCCAGTGTCACCCACCAACTTTAAGGGAAATAGGACTGAGGCATGGTGGCTCATACTTCCACTTCCAGCACTCAGGAAGTAGAGGCAGGAGGATTATGAATTCAAGGCCAGCCTGGGCTACATACCAAAACCCTGTCTCAGAAAACCAGGTCTGAGTCTCTTGCACCTGCCCAGCATGTACACACCTTCAGTTCCTTTTTCTAACACCACCCCAAAAAGTAGAAAGAAAAAGAGATCCATTGTTACTCCATGCTGTCACAGAACAATGCCGCCTTCATGCTACTTGGAGAACCCGAATTACGATGACTCATTTGTGAAGAGGGTGTCACCAGCTCAGCCTGGAAGTAAAATTTGCTCAGTAGCAAAGGAAGAAACCTGGAGTCCTCCTTTTAGGAATCTTTGTACTTTTCTGGGAGCCCTTCCCCATAGGCAGCTAAGAGAAGCTTCTTGTGACAGTCCCTAGATTGGCCACTCTATGTATGGAAACAGACATAGTGAGAGGCACAAAACTGGACATTTCAGAAGGTGATCTCCCTCTCCCTCCCCCCCCTCAAGATTTATTTATTTATTTTTTTATATATAAGTACACTGTCGCTGTCTTCAAACACACCAGAAGAGGGCATCAGATCTCATTACTGATGGTTGTGAGCCACCATGTGGTTGCTGGGATTTGAACTCAGGACCTGTGGAAGAGCGGTCAGTGCTCTTAACTGCTGAGCCATCGCTCCAGCCCGACATCTTCTCTCTTAAGCTGAACTTAGTATAGGAATTCTTTTGTAAACCCATGTTAAAAATATGGTTTGGAACTCCTATGTAACCTGGGCTGGTGTCAAGCTTATGATCCTCCTGCCTCAGCCTCCCACATAAATGTTTTATAAGGCAGGCATGGTGGTGCAAACCTGCAGTTCCAATATTCAGGAAGCCTAGGCAGGGGAGGTCAAGAGTTTGAGGCTATCCTGGGCTACATAGTAGGAATCTTAAAACACCAAATACATGAAACTGAAGGGATGGCTCAGTGGGTAAAGGTGTCTGACCCCTGGAGTCCACTTTGTCGAGAAGAGGACTGACTCCACACATGATATCACACGCGCGCACACACGGGGCCTATTTGAATGTGAGGGGTCTGAGACTAAGATTGATCTCATAGTGGTGACTTACACAGGGCATGACTGCCAGCAAGTGTCTCTGTGGTACCAGCACCGGTACGCTCTCCCCAGCAGGAGTGGCGGGAAGAGCTATGGCAGGTAAGGGAGGAAAAGCCATTGCAGGCCAAGGCAGCAGTCCGAGCCAAGGTGTGAGGACTTGAATGGCTAGGAGGATCAGAGCCAGTGCCCTGGGACGAAGGCGGAAAGGAAGGACTCCTTGTGGTCCATGAATAGAGAGCTTTTAGCAAGGGGCAGGGCCCAGGCTAGAGAGAGCTAGTCTTGTATTTGACTGACTGACTGATTAATTGATAGAGGGTACTAGGGGTCAAACCAGTGCCTTGCACATATTATGTCCCCAACTTAAAGGCTTCAGTTTCTGAAGGTCACTTTGGGGTCACCTTATGCTTGAGATTCCTGTAAGGAGAGGTCAGGGAACTCTTTTTAGAGAAGTATTGGCTAACCCTGCATAAGCCACTCTGAGAATGGGGCCTTTGTTGTCGTCTGTCTGTGAAGGGGTGTGGGCTGTGGTTCCCCTAGTGTAACAAGTGTTCTTGTGTTCAGGGTTTCAACTCTGAGAACGGAGTTCCTGCCGCTGCTTAGTGTGTCATTTGTCTCAGAGAACAGCGTTGTGGCTGCCGTAAGTATCTGCCATCCTCACAGTGTGCCACGTGCAGCTCCAAGCCAGAAACAAGGCGTGCTCTGTGACAGGCTGGGAGAGGCCGCGCCTGTGAGCACTCTCCTGGGGTGGCAGGTAGGCGGGGAGCCATCTGCTGACCCATCTCCCGTTTCAGGGCCATGACTGCTGCCCGATGCTCTTCAACTACGATGACCGTGGCTGTTTGACCTTTGTGTCCAAACTAGACGTCCCAAAACAGAGCATCCAGCGCAACATGTCTGCTATGGAACGCTTCCGTAACATGGACAAGAGGGCCACTACCGAGGACCGCAACACAGCCTTGGAAACACTGCACCAGAACAGCATCACGTAGGTACCCCAGCCGCCTCAGCCTGGAGTCGGGCACTGTGCTTCTGTAGAAAACTGGCTGGCCAAGGTGCTCACTCCTTGTCAGTTTCTTAGAGAAGCCCCCTGTGCTGCAGGCCTAGTGACCCTGAAGGAATGAGGCCAGTAGTAAGCCAGTGCCTTCCCAGCTGCTAAGGTCTCATTTTCAGTTTGTGACAGAGAGGAAGTTGGCTCAGTGTGGTAGCTCAGGTCTTTAATCTTACATTCAGGAGGCAGAGATAAGTGTAAATCTCTGTGAATTGAAGGCCAACCTGATCTACATAGCCTACACAGTGGATTCCAGGCCAGCCAAGGCTGCACAGTATAGCTAGTTTTTGCTACTTCATGAGTTCTTTTTCTCATCCTTTATACCCCATTTCACCCTGTCACTAAATAGGAGAGAAAGAAGGATAGAGGGAGAGAGAGAGATTAGATTCAAGGATCTCTATCTTCTTGTTTCTTCTTTGAGCACAACTACTAAGCTACAACTAACACCTCTGAAAGACCACTAACCCCACCTATCGGGGCGCTAGCATTTGAAAAGTCCCCAGAATTCCAAATTTCGCACAATTGCAGAAACTATCTACAGTTGGCAAAACCTCACCTCTGCTAGAGCATGAGGCAAATCACAGCCAGCTGCTGTGGTCAGGCCGAAGCAGCCCATATCCTGTACTGGGGTTAAAACGGAAAGATTGTGTGCGTGTGTTTAAGAAACCAAAATTCCAGAATTCTCACTACAGCGTGGTGAAACCCTTTCTCAAAAAACAAAAGCTGAGCTCCCACCGTTTTATCCTTATGCCCTGCAAGGGGCATTTGCACCCAGCATTCAGGAGACGTGTGGTTCTTGTCAGAGAAGGTCTGGCTGGCTGAGTAGTCTACCGTCGTGTGTAGGAGGTAGATTCATGCTGGGCATGGTGGCACAGGCCTGTGGTCCCAGTACCTGGGAGCCTGAGGCAAGAGTATTGGTAAGGTGCCAGCCAGTGGCTCAGTGGACAAAGGCTCTTGCTGTGAAGCCAACTGAGCAAGCTCTCCAGAACCTCCACGGCGAAAGGAACAAGCTTAGCCCCAAGCGCTGTCCTCTGCCCTCCACACAACATAAACGAGATGAGAGAGAGTCATGGTGGGCCGCTCTCAGCTCACAGCTGTACAGTAGTCTGTCGTCTCCTCCCTCAGACGGGCAGGAGACATTGCTACTCTGGACACTTGAGAAAGAAGCAGCTGTCTGCAGTCAGTCTTGGAAGCTGTCCAGATGATAGCTCACGAAGGTTGTTTGGTCTGTCTGCGCAGCCCTGGAGGATCTGGAGGAGTGACTGCCTGCCATTGACATTGTAATGAGTCATTTATTTTGTCTTTGGTGTTTTGGACTTGGAATTGAACCCAGAACCTAGGACTTGTTAGGCAAATACCCCTCCACTGAGCCACAGCACCAGCCCCTGTAAAGACGAATTTCAAGTGCAAGGCTCTGGGCCTCCTGTTGTGGCTGTCCTAGCAGGTTGATTTGAGAGGGTGTGTTGGGGACCAGTTGGCCTCTGTCATGCTCTAGCTGTGCCTCCATTTGAAAATACAAAGCGATTCTTATATCTGCATCACTACTGAGGCCCTGAGCCCTCTGTTCCTCCTACCCATCACGTGCTGGGAGGCCATTATCCCTCCCTCACACCCCCATTTTTATCATAGGATTTCAAATAGTTTAGGTTGGCCTCAGACTCACTGAATAGGCTGGGGTAGGGTTGGGATCAGAGAATGGATGGGTACAGAATTGCTGTTACTGAGGATGACCTTGAATTTCTAATCTTCTGTCTCCACCTTTAAATTGCTAGGGTACAGGCATGTACAGACACACCCGATTATGTGGTATTGGGGATCCAGTCAGAGCCTCCTGTATGCTAGGCAGCCACTGTGCAGATAAGCTGCATCCCAAGCTATTGAGCCCACTCCTGGTTTGAGACAGGGTCTTGCTATGTAACCCTGACGGGTCTGGAACTTAATATATCATCAACTCTCTGTGGGACATTTTCTGACTCTGACTGTCACAGCCTAAGACTGTGGACGTGGTGATAGTCAGGAAGAGTCCATTTTCTCCAGTGCCTCTGACTCTTGGTGGGGAGAGTGGGGCTCATTTCTACCACAGACCTCATAACCTTTTGATTTTGCTTTTCTTTCAGTCAAGTGTCTATTTATGAAGTGGACAAGCAAGACTGTCGAAAATTTTGCACTACTGGCATTGATGGAGCCATGACAATTTGGGATTTCAAGGTAAATCTTTTGGTAGTAGATTTTGCAGTGTTGGGGATAGAGCATATCAGGCAAGGACTCTTACACTGAACTACCTTAGCCCTGGATTCCACCAAACATTTTTTCCTTCTTGAAAGCCAGGGTCAGATGGAGTGTCAGCAGAAGAGTCGGCCCAGACTCTCAGCAAGAGGGACACCATTCTCAGTGGGTGGCTGAGGCCTCCTAGACGCTGCTTGTTCTCAGACAAACCCTGATGTCGCGGTCGGAGTCGGCCCAGGGTTAGCCACCAGTCAACATTTCTGTTTATACACTATTTTATAGCTTACACCAATTTATTTAATAAATACAACTGGGCGTGGGCCTCATTTCTGTAACGTCTACACTTGGGAAGCTGAGGCAGAAGGATTGCTTTAAGCAAGGATTTTTAAGAAGGATTGCTTTAAGACTTTGCCGCCCCAACCCCAATGTAGTGAGCTGAGAAGATGGAAAACACACACACACACACCACACACACACACACACACCACACACATACCACACACAGACTACACACATACATATACACACATACATACACACACCACACGCACACCACACATACATATACACACATACATACACACTCAACACATGCACACATGTGAAGGGTCTGGCATGATGGCTCAGCAGTTAAGACTACTTGCTTAGGATTCAGGATTCAGTTCCCAACATCCACGTGACAGCTCACAACCAAATGTAACTCCAGTTCCAGGGCATCTGTCCTCCTTAGACACCAGGCACACAAGGGTACACATACATACATGCAGACAATCATTATACACTTTAAAATACAGAAATAAATCTTAAAAGTCCAAGCATAGTGATGCATGTCTTTAATCCCAGGAGTTAGAGGAAAGCAGATCTCTGAGTTGGAGGCCAGCCTGGTCTGTGTAGAGTCCTAGGCTGGCCAGGATTGTGCAGTGAAACCCTGCCTTAAAAAGAAAAAAGGGGACAAGCAGGGTGATGGTGGTACACAGCTTTAATCCCAGTATGCTTGGGAAAAAAAAACAAGAGGGAGGGAGGGAGGGAGGGAGTGCAGAGTTTGGAGAGGTGGTGTGAGCCTTCTGGGGAAGCAGCCTAGAGCTGAGGCCTGCAGGGTGCAGAGTGAGGAAGGTGGGCTGGGCCCCACCAGGAGGAGGGCAACAGTGTGTCCGCAGGGAAGGCAGGCAGGCAGCCAGTCCTTGGGCTGATCAGTGTTGTGCTTTTCCCAAGACCCTAGAGTCTTCCATCCAGGGTCTCCGGATAATGTGAAGCCGAGCGAGCGAGCCTCTGCCATCCAGCATGAGGGACGGGACTGAGCACACTCTGCCGTTCACTGGGGGTGAGGGTCGCTGGCCCAGGAAAACACTGTCACACTGAAGCAACTAGCGTGTGTTCGTGGGGATGTCGTGGGTGAAGTGTGGGATTTAGAGACAGCAGTGGTTGGTTTTGCTTTTTCTTTCATTTCGTTTTGTTTTGATTTTGCTATCTCATTCCATTTTTGACCAAAGCTTCTCTTTAAGTAGTTTATTATGAAATATTGTCACACTAACTTAAAGGGGAAGGGAAATGTGTACATTGTGTGCTTAAAAAAAAAATTAAAGATCCCAAGTGTGCAAATGTGTTTTTTTCTTTATATTCTTTCTGTTCTCAGCAGAGAAACAAATCCATCTTCATTACTTTAGTTTGTTTTTAAGATCAGGCCCTAGATCTCAGTCCTTAAACTCCACCATCCTCTGCAACCATTAGCCAGAGAGGACCATGTATTGAGCCGGGCATGTAGAGCACACTTATAACCCAGCACCCCAAAGGTGAGACAGGAGGATTGCAAGTTCAAGGCACAAAAGCAATATTAACAGGCCTCATGGGAACGGGCGTCTGTTGATTGGTCTTGGGACGCTGCATTCCGTCTGCAAAGTTGGTGCCCAGAAGCCCTGTGCTGGAGAGCTGAGGAGCCATGGAGAATCCCTCCTCCACTAATGCACAGAGCCACTTAGAGCATGCCCTGGGAGGCTCTGAGTTACCCCATCTCTTTCCTCTGCCCCACCCATAAGCAGAGAAAAGGGGGCCGCTGCCATCTTGACTTAGAGATTCTTATGCTCAGCCTGCGATATTTCCACCCTAACTCAGTATCACATATCATGGGCAGGACTGAGGATCATTCTAGGTGTGGATCTAAATGGGTGGCAGATTCACTTAGGGGGCTGAGGCAGGAGGATTGCTGTAACTTTGAGGCTACTCCAGTCTACAAGACCCTTGTCTACTAACATCGACATCAAAAATGAATCTAGAATAGTATTATATATTTTTTCTTTTTTTCTTTTTCTTTTTTTGGTTTTTCGAGACAGGGTTTCTTTGTGTAGCCCTGGCTGTCCTGGAACTCACTCTGTAGGCCAGGCTGGCCTCGAACTCAGAAATCTGCCTGCCTCTGCCTCCCAAGTGCTGGGATTAAAGGCATGCGCCACCACTGCCTGGCATGTTTTATCTTTTTGAAGCAGGGTCTTATGTATCCCAGGGTAGCCTGGGACTTGCTACATAAGTAAGGATGACCTTGAACAACGGGTCCTCTGGCTTATACCTTATGTGCTAGGATTACATGTGTGTTCAACTAGGCATGGCTTATATGATGCTGAGGTTAGAATCCAGACCCCTGTGCATGCCGGCCGGCACTCTTCCAACCAGGCCAAGGCCCCAGGTCCTGGACAATAGTTAGCATTCCATTGTGGCCTGGTTAGCAAGGGTCTCAGAGGACATCATGTTATTTGCAAAGACAGTGGCCCTTTTGATGGCTCATGGCAAGCCTTACTATCTCCATGAGCGAGTTATAGCAGTAGCACTGAGTGCCTGCTGCTGGCCCTGCCTCCTCCGCTCCCATGCTCCAGCATCCTTCCTGTGCCCCTGAAGACCGGAGCCTCTCGAAGCACGTGGACTTGTGGACTTGACTATGCCAAGCAGGTACTGACTGCACACACAGCTCTGTAGCGTTGACTTCAGCCCCACTACACTTGCGGGCCCCGAGGAAGGGGTGATTAACCAGAGCCCCAGCAGTAAGGACCAGGCAGGCTCCCTACTGCGTGGGGACAGGGCTCTTCCTGCCTCAGTGCTGAGTGCTGATGATGGATCGGGACCTTCGGAAGGAGTGCACCGAAGGGTATCCACTCGAGACTTGAACTCCACAGCTGTCCGTGGACTATTCTGACTGAGAAGGCGGGCCACGCAGCTGAGGGCGCTTGAGAACTGGGCCGGGATGCCAGGGGCTGAGGCTGCTGGTGGACCTTTGACACAGAGCCGTGGCCTTGGGTGGCTGGCAGTTTCCCTCCTCTCCTGCTAACAGTCGTCAGGCTGTGGTCTCTTGGTGTCAGGGTCCTTGTTCTGGCCCTTGCAACAAAGGGGACATTGTATCTGGAGCTGCAGGGGAAGGTCTCCTACTATCTTGACCAGTCCAGTCAGCTGTGCCTGGGGAGGCAGAAAGGCTGATGTGGGGGGGGGGGGAAGAGAGCTGAGAATCAGCAGCACTTGCTAATGGAAGATGCTGTACCGGCCCCACCCGACTCCCTTCTCCTGAGTGACCTATGTGAGGCTACATTTCTGGGAAACCAGAGATGCAGCAGAGAGAGAGCAGCTCATCTTCATTCCCAAGGCACTATGTGCGCACATTCCTGGAAGAGACAGAAAGCCATCCAAGGTGTTCCCCAAGCCCTCTTCACCAAAGACTTGCTTCACTTGAGGACGTAAAGCTCCGTCTCTGTGGTGCACCCTGTCAGTGTAATAATCCCAGCAACCAGGAAGCCCAAGGCAGGAGGAGTTTGAATTCTGGATCAGCCTGGGCTATAAAGATCCTGAGGTAGAAGGTGGCGCGAGGGGGGCATGAGCTTTGCAGTTTGAGGTTTCCTCTCTGTGTTAGTTTTTATTGTACATTTATTTATATTGTATCAGGGACATGCACACCGCAGTGCACATGTGGAGGTCATAGGACAAAGGGCAGAAGTCACTGAACCATCTAATGGCCCTGGCAACTGATACAAACGAGGGGCTTGGAGATATGACTCAGCAGTTAAGAGCACTGACTGCTCTTCCAGAGGACCCGGGTTCACTTCCCAGCAACCACACGGCAGCTCACAATTGTCTGTAACGCCAAGATCTGGCGCCCTCGCACAGACATACATGCAGGCAGAACACCAACGCACATAAATGAAAATAAGTTTAAAAAAAGAAAGGGAAGAAAAGGCTGGGGAAGTGGCAGAGTGCTTGTTGTGCAAGGATCCAAGTTCCAGCCCTGAACCCACTTAAGAAAAAAAAAAAGCCAGATGTGGTTGGCTCATGCCTTTAATCCTACACAGAGGCAGAGGCAGGCTACATGATGAGTTCCAGTACAGCCAGGGCGAGAGAGAGAGAGAGAGAGAGAGAGAGAGAGAGAGAGAGAGAGAGAGAGAGAGAGAGAGAGAGAGAGGGAGAGAGAGAGAGACAGACAGAGAGAGAGACAGAGAGAGAGAGAGAGAGAGAGAGAGAGGGAGAGAGAGAGAGAGAGAGACCCTCCCTATCTGGGGTGGGGGGTGGGGTGCTCATTGGTTAAGATCATTTACTGCTCTTGCAGAGGACCTGAATTTAATTCCCAGCACCCATACAGTGGCTCTCAACAGCAGTGACTTCAGTTCCAGGGGATCAAATGCCCTCTTCCAACCCCCAAGGGTACTGCATGCGCTTGGTGCACATGCATGCAAGCAAAACATCCATACACATAAAAGTAATTAGATTTTCTTTTTTTTTTTTTTTTTTAAAAAAAAAAGCTCTCTGGCCATGGTGGCACACACTTTTAATCCTAGCACTCAGGAGGCAGGAGCAGGCAGGTCATTGTGAGTTCAGGCCAGCTAGGGCTACACTTGAAGAACCTGTCTCAAAAATGAACAAAAGCAGGCGTAGTGGCATGTGTCTGTGACCCCAGCACTGGGGGGTGAAATCAGGGGGATCCCTGGGGTGCAAAGTCCTGCCAACCTTAACACTCGGTGAGAAACTCAAAACACAAGCTGCCTGTGGAAGGCGGACCTCTGGCAAACACGCATGCGCCCTCGCGTGCATGAACTGCTTTGCCCCATGGCATCAAAGTTCTCGATCTGCGGTCACTTGGCTGCAGGCAGCGTGTGGCAGGCAGCACAGAGGGCTGAGGTGGAGCCCGGCTGCTCACCTTCGAGCAGCATCTCACAGCGCACAGAGCCAGTGAGTCAACGCTACCACGGTGACTTTCTTCTCAAGAGGGCCAAGCTCCTAAAGGACGGCTTCGGGAGATGCTTTACCATCTCCCACTTTCCTCCATGAGGCGGGGTGGGGTTGGAGGCATTGCCTTGAGAAGGCTCACTTCACAGCTATGGAAACTGAGATCGAGGCTAAGTGGCAGACTTCTATGCGGTTTCCATTCATTCATTCATTCATTCATTCATTCTCTGGATGGTGCTGAGTGAATCCCATGGGTGCACAGCCTTTCTATCAGGGTCTGAGGGGAGGACAGCCAGTGGCATTGAACATGGCTGCGGCACACGTGAGTTTTTTCATCCCCTCAGGTCCATTCCCTTAGCAGAAAGAAGCAGTTTTCAGAGATGTGTTAAAAAAAAAAATCACAAACCACCATAATAAAGCAGATAGGGACTTGAGGCACCTTAGAGTGATAGAACACCTAGAATCCCCCCAATGAGGGGCTGGATTGTGGCTCAGTGGTAGAGCCCCTGCCTAGAATCCCCCAGTGAGGGGCTGGGGTGTGGCTCAGTGGTAGAGCCCCTGCCTAGAGTCCCCCAGTGAGGGGCTGGGGCGTGGCTCAGTGGTAGAGCCCCTGCCTAGAATCCCCCAGTGAGGGGCTGGATTGTGGCTCAGTGGTAGAGCCCCTGCCTAGAATCTCCCAGTGAGGGGCTGGGGTGTGGCTCAGTGGTAGAGCCCCTGCCTAGAGTCCCCCAGTGAGGGGCTGGGGCGTGGCTCAGTGGTAGAGCCCCTGCCTAGAGTCCCCCAGTGAGGGGCTGGGGCGTGGCTCAGTGGTAGAGCCCCTGCCTAGAGTCCCCCAGTGAGGGGCTGGGGCGTGGCTCAGTGGTAGAGCCCCTGCCTAGAATCCCCCAGTGAGGGGCTGGGGGTGTGACTCAGTGGTAGAGCCCCTGCCTAGAATCCCCCAGTGAGGGGCTGGGGGCGTGGCTCAGTGGTAGAGCCCCTGCCTAGAATCCCCCAGTGAGGGGCTGGGGGCGTGGCTCAGTGGTAGAGCCCCTGCCTAGAATCCCCCAGTGAGGGGCTGGGGTGTGGCTCAGTGGTAGAGCCCCTGCCTAGAATCCCCCAGGGAGGGGCTGGGGCGTGGCTCAGTGGTAGAGCCCCTGCCTAGAATCCCCCAGTGAGGGGCTGGATTGTGGCTCAGTGGTAGAGCCCCTGCCTAGAATCTCCCAGTGAGGGGCTGGGGTGTGGCTCAGTGGTAGAGCCCCTGCCTAGAGTCCCCCAGTGAGGGGCTGGGGCGTGGCTCAGTGGTAGAGCCCCTGCCTAGAGTCCCCCAGTGAGGGGCTGGGGCGTGGCTCAGTGGTAGAGCCCCTGCCTAGAGTCCCCCAGTGAGGGGCTGGGGCGTGGCTCAGTGGTAGAGCCCCTGCCTAGAATCCCCCAGTGAGGGGCTGGGGGCGTGGCTCAGTGGTAGAGCTCCTGCCTAGAATCCCCCAGTGAGGGGCTGGGGGCGTGGCTCAGTGGTAGAGCCCCTGCCTAGAATCCCCCAGTGAGGAGCTGGGGGCGTGGCTCAGTGGTAGAGACCCTGCCTAGAATCCCCCAGTGAGGGGCTGGGGCGTGGCTCAGTGGTAGAGCCCCTGCCTAGAGTCCCCCAGTGAGGGGCTGGGGGTGTGACTCAGTGGTAGAGCCCCTGCCTAGAATCCCCCAGGGAGGGGCTGGGGTGTGGCTCAGTGGTAGAGCCCCTGCCTAGAATCCCCCAGTGAGGGGCTAGGGGGTGTGGCTCAGTGGTAGAGCCCCTGCCTAGAATCCCCCAGGGAGGGTCTGGGGTGTAGCTCAGTGGTAGAGCCCCTGCCTAGAATCCCCCAGTGAGGGGCTGGGGTGTGGCTCAGTGGTAGAGCCCCTGCCTAGAATCCCCCAGTGAGGGGCTGGGGTGTGGCTCAGTGGTAGAGCCCCTGCCTAGAATCCTCCAGTGAGGGGCTGGGGCGTGGCTCAGTGGTAGAGCCCCTGCCTAGAATCTCCCAGTGAGGGACTGGGGTGTGGCTCAGTGGTAGAGCCCCTGCCTAGAATCCCCCAGTGAGGGGCTGGGGTGTGGCTCAGTGGTAGAGCCCCTGCCTAGAATCCTCCAGTGAGGGGCTGGGGCGTGGCTCAGTGGTAGAGCCCTGCCTAGAATCCCCCAGGGAGGGGCTGGGGTGTGACTCAGTGGTAGAGCCCCTGCCTAGAATCCCCCAGTGAGGGGCTGGGGTGTGGCTCAGTGCTTGTGTAAGGAAGGTCTTGGGTTCATACCCACCATCATAAAAAAACAAAACAAATCAAAAACCTGGTCCATGAACCTTAACCCTCTTGAAAGGAGCTTGAGCTCAAGCTGACCAGGGCTGACCAGCGCTCTGGTTTTCGCCGCGGGATTGTCTTGTCCTGTGTTCTGCTCTGAGGACTCCCCTCCTCTTGGGGGTTGCCCTTCACACATACAGCTCATTGAGAGGAGCTTCTCTGTAGTGGGTCACTGCCTAGAGTCCTGGGCTTGGTTTTGTTTTGTCCATCCTCTGAAGACAGTGGGTCATTTTAGGTCACTAGCCCAGGACAGAGAACTGTAGAACACCACAAGCTTACAAAGTCAGATCACTCAAGGCCTCCTGGGGCCATTACTGGGCTTTTAGAGAGCTGAGTGAGTAGGGTCAGATTGCCAGGCAGGGATGCACTGTCCCACAGGAGGAAGACTGCGGGTACAGTTTTTCCTAGCTAATCCAAAGACACCTGGCATCGCCAAGGCTACAGATACAAACCTACAGGAACGGCAAAGTAGAGGTGGCGGTGGCGGTGATGGAAAATCTGAGCTAAATCTTACTGAGCTGGGGGTGTCTGGTGGCAAGGGGGAACTGAGGCAGGAGAATCACAAGCTCGAGTCCAGCCCAAGAAACTTAAGGAGACTTAAGTGGTGTGTGTGTGTGTGTGTGTGTGTGTGTGTGTGTATCACATATGTCACTGAGCATGGGCTGGGTGTTCACTACAGCGACCGCTCCAAACTTCGAATATTTTATTGCACCGGGCATGGTGGTGCACTGCTTAAATCCCAGAACTCAGAACTTGGAGACAGAGATAGGAGGATGGATCTCTTGAGTTCAAGGGCAGTCTGGCCCTTGAGCTAATTCCCGGACAGCCAGGGCTACACAGAGGA
The DNA here is from genome assembly GCA_036184795.1 of Tokudaia tokunoshimensis. Classification (NCBI taxonomy): domain Eukaryota; kingdom Metazoa; phylum Chordata; class Mammalia; order Rodentia; family Muridae; genus Tokudaia; species Tokudaia tokunoshimensis. The sequence continues at coordinate 35,318,180 of BTHU01000006.1, read as the reverse complement.
AACCCTGTCTCAAAAAAACCAAAGCAAACAAGAAAAGTATTACATTTACTTACCGTGTGTGTGTGTGTGTGTGTGTGTGTGTGTGTGTGTGTGTGTGTGTGTGTGTGTATGTGCATGTTTACACACTCGTTCACTACGGCTGGCATGCGTGTGGAAGTCAGACGACAACCTACCTAAAGGAGTCTAGTCTCTCCTCTTTGAGTGCTGGGAGTTCAATTCAAGACCTTAGTCTGGGTGACAAGCACTTGTAGCATCTGAGCCATCTTGCTGGCCCATTTCTTTGTTTTGTGCGGCAGGGTTTCATGTAACCCAGGCTGTCCTTTAGCTGTACAGCCACAGATGAACTTGAACCTCATCTTTCTTCCTGCACCTCCCCAGCGCTGGGATGACAGGGGTGGGTTATCACAGGCACCTCTAACCATGTTAGCCACCGCTAGAGAACGTGCTCAGGTCTCAGCGGAAACGAAGCCTGTATCAGTGATACAGGATACTGCGGGAGCCTAGGGAGGATCTCTCATAAGGTGGGAAGCAAAGAAAAGGAAACTTCAGAAGCACCTAACCTGGATGACCCTTGACCCTGGAGCCACCTGACTCAGGTCTTCTTCCTGGACACCAGCGACTCTAGACTCTACCATCTTTGAGACACTGAGAGTCTGGGGAACGGTGAGTGGAGTGCACCTAGAGTGCGAGGAGCGGGGCCCAGCAGGAGTCATTAAGTTGCGGGGTGCTGCGTGTGACCTCAAAACCTCTGACTTCTTGGTGGCCCGATCTCGGGCTTCCGCCCTCTAGCTGCTCAGACACCTCCCCTCCCCTCTTCCAGCCTCAGTTTCCCCATTCAGAAAGTAGTCAGGGACTACAGCGCACGATCTCCGGACCAATCTTGAGCTGAGCTGGACTTAGCTGAGGTCCGGGCGGCTTGGTACCCCCGAGGGGTGGGCGGGCCCTGGGATCTGGCCTCAGCCGCCCGGGTCCCGCCCCTGGTCCCTGCGGGGCTGTGCCCGAAGGCCCCGCCCCCCGCCCACGAGGAAGTAGCTGCGGCGCTGCGCGGGTCTCAGAGCCGGTTCGGCGCGTCGACTGTCCAGAGTCCGCGGCCGAGGGGACCCGAGGTGAGGGGCGTGGGGTGGTCACGAGGTGTGTGTGGGGGTCTGAGGCCACCTAGAAGTCAGGGGACTCGAGATGATGTTCGACGGTGAGGGGGGATGGGAATGAGAGAGGAGTGGAGAGCCGTGTGCTTGGGGGCCTGGTGGGGCTCCCGGCGAGGGTGGGGCAGGCGAGGAGCTAGTGGGGGGCGTCGTTCTGGGGGATGCGGGGCGCGGTGGGAAGAATCGCAGAGATTCCCCGCTCACTCGACGCTATCGAGGCGGCACAACCCCCAGCCCTCGCGCCCCCTCTCCGCTCTCCTGGCCCCGCTTTCTGATCCCCGCGCCCCGTGTCGCCCCGTTACTTAGGGCGCAGGGCCCCACCCCCAGTCACTTCCCCCTCGGTCCGCAGCCTTCCGGGTTGTTGCGACCGGGAAATGAGCTAGCACCCCCGCCCCGCCTCATCTCCCAGTGACCATGCCCACCCAGCAGGGGTCCCGGTTCCTGGGTCTCACCGGGCTTGGGTGAGCGGATCCCGGCGGCGCGAGGGGCAGCCAGCCAGGCCACCCCGACCAGGCCACCCCGGCGGGGCCCGCGAGCGGACAGGAATCCTGAACTGGGAGCCAGCCTAGGTGCTGGCCATGGAGCTAATTCCCGCGAGGCAGCTCCAGCCTGGGGCGTCGTGGCTGGTGACGCAGGCGAGCCACCTCGCCTGTGTAGAGCTCAACTTGCCTTGCCTGGAAAATGGGGACCTTCCATATCCGGAGGCTTAGCGGCCAGATGTGGCCAACACACTTGGCAGTGTGCCTGCCTGCCTGCTGCTGCCGACCTTATTTCTGCGGTCGGGTGGACCTGGCCTTGTGTGGTGGTAGGGTTGGGTGGGGTCCGAAGCTGCAGCCCGGTGGGGCGACTTGGAGGGAAGTTCAACTTCTTCACGTGGACCGTAAAAAAAGAAATAGTTCTACCTGGTTGACTTCGACAGTTAGAGAATGTGCGGGGCCACGAAATGGAGCAGTACAGAAAAGCACTGACGGGGGTGGGGGTGGGGTGGAGCGTGTGGGTCTGAGTTCGAATCCCCCGGTATCTACGGCCCTCAAACACACACACTGAAGAGTGTAAGGCAAAGTTCTGCGTGAATGAAAACTTCTAGTGATTCTTTAGACAGGGTCTCTCCCTCCCTGCACCAAGGCTGGCCTCGAATTCATAGAGCTCTGCCTCCCCGGTGCTGAGATTAAAGGTGAGCACACATTGGGATCTTTTAAATAACAAATAACCTCAACTAGAATGAAAGTATTTTGTTCTGTGTTGGTCCCAGGGCTTCGAACTTCTTAGGCAAGTGCTCTACCAACGATCCTCACCCTCCAGCCTCCCCAGTGGTATGTGGGTTTTTCCAGTCTCTCACTCACTGATATAAAAAGGGTTTTCTGCAGTAAGGCAACCCCAAGAAAGAGGGCTTTAAAAGTTTGCTTTTTCAAGTTACTAAGTTCATCAGTATCATTCTTTCTTTTTTAAAGATTTGTTATGGGTTGGGTGTGCGCGTACGTGTACACACACACACACACTTGAGCCCCCGGGGTAGTGGAAAATGATGTTCCCTGGAGCTAGAGTATTTATTTGGTGGTTGAGGGCTACTGGAGTCCTCTGCAAAGAGCCTTCTCTCCAGCCCCACATTCTATCTGTTCTCACACAAGCTGGTGGGATTAGAAGTTAGCACACTGCCCTTCAAAAGAGTGGTCTGTGTTTTGGAGAAGTTTTGTTTTGATTCTTTAAACTGATGTTTTACAGTAGTTTAGAATTTATTTTAATCTGTGTTGCTGGAGTTGACTTTCCCTCATTCAGTAAGTCTTCAAGGGCAGTCTAGAGGAGGAGGAAGAGGAGGAGGAGGAGGAGGAACTGGGGGTTTGGAGGGCTGCTCACCCCACACAGCCTCCTACCCACAACAGGAAGTTGAGTAAGGCTTAGCACCGTAAAAAAAAGAAAAAAACCTGCTGCTCGCTGTACTCAGCCGAGGCCCAAGCTGGGCGGGGACTTCCTGGATTGCCTGTGGAGCCGAGCTTCTTGCTGCAGGCAATTCCTGCTTGGCTAACATCTCAAATTCAGCCAGACTCTGTGATTCGAGGAAACACGGCCAAGAAAAGCCTAGGGTCTAGGGCAAAGGATACCCAGCCAGGATAGGGAGCTAGAGTATTATTTATTTATAACAACATTTATATATTTGTGTGTGTGGGTGTGTGTAGGGTAGAGGACAACTTACAAGCGTTAATTAGTTCCCTTGTTCCACTATGTGGGTCCTGGGGATCAAACTCGGGTCATCAGGCTAGGCTGCAAGCACTTATACCTGGTGAGCCATCTTACCAGCCTGTCTGTCTTACCTATCTGTCTGTCTATCATCCATCCATCTACCTATCATCCATCCATCTATCATCTGTCTGTCTGTCTATCTATCTATCTATCTATCTATCTATCTATCTATCTATCTATCTACCTACCTATCTACCTACCTACCTACCTACCTACCTATCTTTCACAGGTTCTCCCTATGAAGCCCAAGCTGGCTTCAAACTAATGATCCTGCAGCCTCACCCACCCCACCCCACCCCACCCCCCACCCCCGTGTCTCCGATGTGCAGCATCGCACCCTGCTGGAGAGTTTAAGCCCAGCACTCTTGGGAAGACCTCTGAGACCCAAGAACTTGGCAGTAGAGGGGCCTGAGGCTCTGCCTGGCTGGCTTAGCAGGGGAGCTGCATAGGTCCTCCCCAGCCAGGGGTGTCCTGAGGTAGAAACTTCTGGGTTTTCTGACCACATGTTCCATTAGGAACACAGAGGGCCTCTCCCAGTTGTTGATGCATTTCTGTGGTGCAACCAGGCATGATCCTCGACACATTATTCCTTGATACAGACAGCAAGAGAGTGGAAGTCATTCAGCAATGGTCAGGAAATATTCCTGGAGGGCTATGGGTGTGAGAGATAGAGCCCCTGCCTAGAATGTACAAGGTTTTGGATACCATTCCCAATAGTGTAATAGAAAACAAACAAAACAACAAAAACCCCTCATTTTCTCTTGTATCTGAAGCTGGCCTCAAATTCAGGACCCTCCTGCCTTAGTCTCTAGAGTGCAAGGGATTACTGTAATGTGCTACCAGGTACAGTTTAAGAATTCATGTCTATGGGGCTGTCAGGTGGCTCAGTGATGAAGAGCACTGGCTGCTCTTCCAGAAGACCTGAGTTCAACTCCCAGCAACCACATGGTGGCTCACAACCATCTATAATAGGATATAATGCCCTCTTCTGGCATAAGGGTGTACATGCAGATAGAGCACTCATATATTAAATAAATCTTAAAAACAAAGAATAAAAAAAGAATTGTTGTCTAAAAAAATTTAGGGTCATGCCAAAGTCCCTAGTCTTTTATGTTTTTGAGCATTCTCAGGATAGAGACCCCAAGTCACTTTGAAGACCCAAAGCACCATTCAGTGCCCCTTCTAGGAATTTCTAGGGAAACAGACCCTTCCTCAGCATGACAGCCCCATTCCATGCTCCCTCCCTTTCCCCTCCTAACTCTGGCAGTAACCCCATGTGGGCCCCGCTCCTGGGATGACAGAGACCCAGCCCTGTGCTGGTGGGGGATGGCTTGGAGCCCCAGGATCCCTGTTTCCCAGGCAGTAATAGAACAAGAGCAGGTCTCATAGTCTCCCGGGCCACCTCTTTGACAGATGGATGAGCCGCCATAGGGAGCAATAAAGTGGACAGGCGTTGGGACAGATCCCAGCAGAACCAAAATAAGGAAGAACTCTCCTAGGCTTCATGTGTGCCAGGATTACAGGTTTGCATCACCACACCCCACTCCTGGTTGCATTTCTTTCTCTGTGTGTGGGTGTGGTTTTGTTTTTGTTGTTGTTTTTGCTTTTGAGACAGGATCTCTCTGTGTAGCCCTGGCTGTCCAGGAACTCTGTGTAGACCAGGCTGGCCTTGCACTCACCGAGATCCGTCTACCTCTGCCGTGAGCACTGAGCTTTAAAGGTGTATGCCATTTCGCACAGCTACGGTGTACTCTTTTTACATCAAGGTGGATGACAGGTGGTGGGTCACACTCCCTGCCCCTCCCCTTTGAGGATGCTGCTAGTTGGGTTGCTTTTCAGAAAAGATGAGTCTTCCCCTTCCTTCCTCTCTCTGCCCCACCCCCCATCCCCCACCCCCGCCGCCCGTGCTGTCAGCATTCCTGGTAGATGTGTGTGAACCTTTTACTCAGACACCCTGTGCCTCTGGTTAGTGTTACAAGCTTTTTACCGTTTCCATACACAACCTTTAGGTTCTAGGAAATTGGGGTCAGGGCTCCCCCGGTTGTCTTAAATTATCCACTAAGACACATGGAGCCTGCTACTGGGGGCAGCAAAATATCAGGCACTGGGAAGTCAGGTTCTGCCTCCAGGCTACAGCCTTGGATGTCACTGGGGTACAGGGACCAGGCAGAGCTCGCTAGGTTGTCTGCTTTATGGGTTAGGCTGACTTCAGGCTTCCGTTGCTGATCTTTTTGTGTTTTAAGTCGGGGTTTCTCTGGTAGCCCTGACTGTCATGGAACTCACTCCATAGAATAGGTTGGCCTGGAATTTAGAGATCCTCCTGCCTCTGCCCCTGAGTGCTGGGATTAAAGGCATGCATCTCCTTTTGGGGTGCATGCCTTTGCGAAGCCTTTTGTAGTAAAGGGAGCCCTATAAGACTGATAAAGCCAGGGCTGGAGAGATGGCTCAGCGGTTAAGAGCACTGACTGCTCTTCTGAAGGTCCTGAGTTCAAATCCCAACAACCACATGGTAGCTCTCAGCCATCTGTAATGAGATCTGATGCCCTCTTCTAGTGTGTCTGAAGACAGCTACAGTGTACTTACATATAACAATAAATAAATCTTAAAAAAAAAAAGACTGATAAAGCCACCAATGATAGTGCTATGATCCAAACTGGAGTTTCTTTCTACTTAAAAAAAAAAACAAAATTATTTTTATTTTTAATTGTGTGTCTCTATGGGTATGCACATGTGACTGCAGTGCCCACAGAGACCAGGAGAGGTTGTTGGGTCCCTCAGAGCATGAGTTACAGCCAGTTGTGATGACACAAATAGTCCTGGTTTCTGTGGCCACCCCCAGGAACTTTCTAGAATGTCCCTGTTGTATCTGGAATTGAGGTTTTCACGTCTAAACAGGAGTTGGACAGGCCAGGGGCAGGGCTCATTGGAGAGTGCACTGTGGAAGGTTCTTGATGCAACTGAGCCCAGATTGAAAATGGCCAAGGGTGTGGGCCAGAGCATGGTGTGTGTGTGTGTGTGTGTGTGTGTGTGTGTGTGTGTGAGAGAGAGAGAGAGAGAGAGAGAGAGAGAGAGAGAGAGATGAAAGCATGGTTTGTTCAATTGGCTTCTTCTATGTTAATCTTTCATAAACTGTTTTTCTATTTACTTGTATGTGTGTTCACATTTGTGCCACACATGTATGTGGAGGGTACAGAACAACCCGGGGGAGTCAGGTCTCTCCTCCCATCATGTGGGTCCCAGGGATTGAACTCAGGTTGTCACGTCTGGCGGCAAGTGCCTTTACCCACTGAGTACACCCACCCAGGCCAGCAGACCACTCCCTGACCACCCAGCTGCGCAGGGCTGTGCCGTCATAGTTTTAGAAGACTGCATTTCGTTTAGTTGAGACTGGCTTAGGTGGAATTCACTATGTGCTAAGGATGACTTTGAACGTCTGATTATTCTCCTGCCTCTGCCTCTTAAGCTTGTGTCGACACACTCGGTTTACGTGGTGCTGAGGAGGGAACCCTCCTCATGAGTGCTGGGTGAGCACTGCCAACTGAGCTACATCCCCAGCCCTGGTTGCTTTCTGAGACAAGGTCTGGGTAGCCCAGGGTGGCCTCAAATTTTACTCTTCTATTGCTGGAGTTACAGGCATGTGCTGTCAAATCCAGCCTTGGGTATACCACCCCACTCTACCCTCCCCCCTCAGCTCGGGGCAGAGGTGGGGGCGGGGCAGAGGGGGGGCTCCATGGTACAACTGGTAGACAGTACCATGATGGCTCTCCATATTCTCGAAACATCCTGTCTTTGGGGAGGTGGGGGAAGGGGTTGGGCAGAACCAGGACTTGGGGAGGTAACTTTAAGCATTTTTTGGATGGGTGTCTTAGTGGAGTAAGACTAGAGAGAGCTCCTAGGCATGACAGTGTAGACTGGAATGGGTAGGAAGTACATCTTGGCAGGATGTGAGAGAAGCAAGGTGAATGCCTTGGCGGGGCGGGGGCGGAGGCGGCGGTGGGGTGGGGTGGTGGTGGCATGTGCTTCAGGCCAAGGGCCCAGAGGCAGCTCCTTAGCCAGGCGGGGCTATTGGGAAGCCTGAAGGTGGGGTGTCCGTCCTCAGTCCCAGAGACCTCTGAACCTAAGTGTGTAGGGGAGGAAGCTGCGGGAGTCTAGCTCTGAGCCTGGCCCCAGAGCGCCCGCTGTCTCATCTGCTTTGCTCAACCCGCAGGGCCTAGGAAGGGAGGACCAGGCACTGACTGGCCCAACTGCATTGTGAGCTAGGCTCTTGACTTAAGTGGGTTAGGGATATTGTTGAGTTTTTACATCACTCTTAAATAGGACTATGTGTGTGGGAGGGTGTATCCTACACTATAAAGAAACTGAGGCACAGGTGAAGAGTAGCAGGCTTGTGTGGCTCAGGGTCCCAGCCCCCAGTCACATAGTGTCGTTGCCTCGGGTCCCAAGCTCTGTTCCACCTTCATGTTGATTCCTGCAGCCCAGGACATCTGCTCTCTGGGAATGAGGAACACTGGGACTCATGGAGAGGGTGACCAGACTGTTCCTCCCTGCCAAGAGCAGGGCACGGGTGACACGCATTCTGCCTCCCTCCCTAGGTCCCGGAGACCAGTGACTATGGCCTACCATAGCTTCCTGGTGGAGCCCATCAGCTGCCATGCCTGGAACAAGGACCGTACACGTGAGCGCTCGCTTCTGCAGGGTGGCCTTCCAACTGGGATCGCTGGGTCCAGTGGAGTGGCAGGGCAGTGGGAGTGACGGGTGGGGTGCAGCCAGACTCCACATCGTGGGTCTCTGCCTAAAGCAAGCGGTTGCTCCTGGGTGAGCGGCAGAGGTGACCATCAGGCAGAAAGGGAGAATGCTGGTAGGTTGGGTAGATCGGTTTAACAGCCAGGGCCTCCTGGATCTGCTCCGGTGGGTGGTGGGACACACCTGTCATCCCAGAACTCAGGAGACTGAGGCAGGGGGCTTAGAAGTTTGAGGCCAGCATGAGCTACACAGTGAGACCTATTTCCATAATCAACAAACGGGGCCAGGGAGACGGCTCAGCATGGCTTGCCAAGCAAGCCTGATGAGTTTGAACCACAGAACCCACATGGCGAAGGGAGAGAACTTGAGACTGCAAGGCCTGACTTGCATTTCCAGGCCATGGCACGCATGTGTATAAACACATAGACACACATACACACACATACACACACACACATACACACACACATACACACATATACACACACACATACACACACATACACACACACACATACACACACACATACACACATATACACACACACACACACACATACACACACATACACACATACACACACACACACACACACACACGCACAGAGACATAAATAGGAAATGCTTTAAGGGCATGGTGGGTAGGAGGGTCCCAGGGCCGAGAGGAACCTCATGGAGACAGGGCAGTGATAGGACTTCTGCTAACACAGAGCTGTGGGATGAGGTGGGGCTCCAGGGCCCTGAGACTGTGGGGAATCTGGGTGCTAGGTACAGGAGTGGTCCAACACAACATCAGGGGTCGCCTGGCTCTTGAAGACCAACAGAGAAGAACAGAGAGGACAGAGAGCAGAGGTGGGCAGGATGGGCACCCACGCTGCTGCCTCCGTCAGCTCACGCCTGTCTCCCTGCAGAGATCGCCATCTGCCCCAACAACCATGAGGTGCACATCTATGAGAAGAGTGGTGCCAAGTGGAACAAGGTGCACGAGCTCAAGGAGCACAACGGGCAGGTGACAGGTGGGTCAGCACCACTCTCTCGAGAGGGGACGAGGGGACAGGGCAGAGCCACCGTGGCCAGGACCTCACTCACAGTATAAGTTGGAATAGTTTGGGTTGCAATGGAAACGACCCTGATCCCGGTTGATTTAGGCCCCATAAAGATGGTCCAGTGCATAAAGGGGGCTTACTGCCAAACTTGAAGATCTGAGTTCCATCCCTAGGACCCATGTGGTAGGAGGGTACTGGTTCCTACAAGTTGTCCTCTGACCTCCACAAACTAGCCGTGGCACATGTAAGGCACTAAGTCAATAAATGAAAATTTGAAGGTGGTAAAGAGGTTACGTTGGGTGTGCCTAACTAAACACTTAGATGTTCAAGAGAGGCTTGATTGACAGCTCAGTATCGGGAGGCAGAGTTCTTACCTGTTTCTTGGCTTTACCTCCAAAATGTTTGGCATTAGCTGGTGAAGATTGTTACCCCCCCACACACACACACACACAATAAGCTCTAGTAGTCACCCCTAGTGTGAGTGGTTGGGGAGGCAGCTCAGCAGTATAGCACCTTCCTAGACTTCTCCACTGTCCGGTTGGTCATGGATCTCAGCAGTAGAGCATTTGCATAGAATTCCCTAGTCAGGGGCAGTAGAACGCCTGCCTAAAATTTTCCAGTGAGGCTGGAGGCATGGCTCAGTGGTAGAGCCCTTGGTTAGCGTGTGCAAGACCCTGGGCACCACAGTTAAAGATCTGGACATGGCCACTGTAACTCTGGTGCCTGTAGTCTTATGTCCTCTGACCTGACCCTGCAGGCATCGACTGGGCCCCTGAGAGTAACCGCATTGTGACCTGCGGCACAGACCGCAATGCCTATGTGTGGACGCTGAAGGGCCGCACTTGGAAGCCCACTCTGGTCATCCTCCGGATCAATCGAGCTGCCCGCTGTGTGCGCTGGGCCCCCAACGAGAACAAGTTCGCTGTGGGCAGTGGCTCCCGGGTCATTTCCATCTGTTATTTTGAGCAGGAGAATGACTGGTGGGTACTTGGTTGGGGCCAGAGAAGGCAGGGGGTGGGGGAATATGGGCTGGGGCATGGGTGCTGGTGGAGCCCAGAACTACAGACTTACATGATGCAAGATCAGAATGTCCCTGAACACGGCAGATGCAATGTGGAGACTCCAGGACATCTGTCCGCTGAGCCTCACTGAGGCAGAGGGTCCTCTCTCCTGTGACCCTGCAGCTCTGACTTGGTAATAAAAGTGGCGCAGACCACACTACTGTTACTTCTGGGGATACTATGCTGAGCTCCATGCACTGCTACCAGCTTCCCCGCAGCACTGTGAACTGGGCCTGACACCTCTGTGGCAGTAGGTGTCAGACTTCAGAGACCACTCATGCGCACCCAGCCACATTCTTTTTAAAAGGATGGGGTCTGAATGTAGGCTAGGAGGACCTCGAGCTCAGCGTATAGCCAAGGATGATCTTAAACTCGTGTTCCTCTTGCCTCTGCCTAATACTGGCTTGCTAGGTAAGAACCTGCCACTGAACCATATTCTCAACCCTAGGTTATTTTTTTTTGAGACAGGGTCTTGCTATGTAGCCATGGCTACCCTTGAATTCAATTCTCTATTATTATTTGTGTGTGCCAGATGCCTGTCTCACCTGTGTCTTAATCTCCCCTGTGCTGGAGGACAGGACAGTTTTGAGTCTGGGAAAACAATTTATATTCCACCCTAACTAACCATTTAGAACCACATCATGGTCTTATGTGGTTGGGAGTGGCAAGGCATAGAGTTCTGACCTCAGAAGGAACCCCGTATATCACTGCCTGAAGTAGGCGCTCTGGGTATCTCACCTGAGGCACCTGTTGACCCTACTACTGTCCCTAGGGTGCTGCAATCTGTGTAGCCCACCTGCCTGCCTCTCTTACCCGTGTGTCTAGGTGGGTGTGCAAACACATCAAAAAGCCCATCCGCTCCACTGTCCTGAGCCTGGACTGGCATCCCAACAACGTACTCCTGGCTGCAGGCTCCTGTGATTTCAAGTGCAGGTGAGCTGGGCATCTGCCCGGGAGGGAGAGCCCTATCCGACAAACAGCAGGGCTTGGAGGGTGGAGGAGGGATCCAAGTCCCTCCTTCAGGACCAGCTCCTGATGTCCAGCAGCAAGGTGACCTGGCATCCCTGAGACATCGGTTTACTCTGCAAATGGTCACCATCATGGCCTGCTAGCACCCCGGGGAGGATGGAGTCATTGCCATCTCTTGAATGGTAGCAGTCTCCCCAGTCTGTCTCCTCCACTGCAGCTGTCCTGATTCCTACTGAAGGAGAGCGGTGTGTGCTTCTTCCCACTCACTGATGAATGACCAATAACCTCAACAAAACTCCATTCGATATTTTTCACTTCTGGACCTACAACCCGACTTCTCTTGGCCAGTGAATCCAAATTCCTCCCAGTTCCAGGCAAACTAGGCCTCTTCTTCCAGTCTCTGAATTCTCACTTGGGAAACTGTAGGCACCAGAGCCCTCTTCCTGATCCTCGGTTCAGAGACTGTGTTGTTCTCACTAGGCTTTTGGGTTGGCACACACCTGCCGCTTTCATCTTGAGATATAGTGTCTTGTTGTATAGCCCAGGCTACCACGTATGATCCTTCATTATAAATATGTATTGTGTGGGCCAAGAGGAGAGGGCAGATTGGAGCACAGGAGCTGTTCTGGGGACTGTAGTAAATATCTAGCCTGCAGGGACTGAGACACCCTCTGTAACCATACTAGTTGGACATCAGCTTTCAGTTCAGGATCCCAAGGGTGCCAGGTCACAAGAAGCTGCCAGCCCCCTCTCAGTAACAGAGCAGAGGCTCAGACTCCAAGTCTGAATCTGCCAGTCCCTCAGGATCAGGTCTAGGATCTACAGGCTCAGTGCACCTGTCTTGTTTTGGGGAGGACCCCCCCCCCCCGCCCAGGTTCCTCCCAACCCCTTCGGTCTTTCATTTTCCCCTCCAGGATCTTCTCTGCCTATATCAAGGAGGTGGAGGAGCGACCAGCCCCTACTCCATGGGGCTCCAAGATGCCCTTTGGGGAGCTGATGTTTGAATCGAGCAGCAGCTGTGGCTGGGTGCATGGCGTCTGCTTCTCGGCCAGTGGGAGCCGAGTTGCTTGGGTCAGCCATGACAGCACGGTGTGCCTGGCAAATGCTGACAAGAAGATGGCGTGAGTATGGGGCCAGAGATGTGGGGGAGCGGAGAGTAACTGCAACTGAAGCCCAGAGCAGGGGATGGGGGAGGGGATGCTGTAGCTGACCCAGTCTCTCTTTCAGCGTGGCAACCCTGGCCTCTGAGACGTTACCACTCCTGGCCGTCACCTTCATCACAGAAAATAGTCTAGTGGCAGCGGTAAGTGGCATTTGGGGAGGCAAAGGCAGGGGCCGGTAAGTAGTCTCTTCGCTCATCCCTCTCTCTCCTTTTTTTCCTTCCTTCAACCATATATTATGCAGAATAGTCTGGGTCACTCGGTGGTAACAAATTTCCTATGCTGTACATTCGCAGCCCGGGGGGATTTTTAAAGTCTCACTGTGTAGCCTAGGCTAGTCTTCTCTTTCCCCTTTCCGTTCTCCATGCTGGCTTCCAATGTGTTCTGGGCTACATGAATGATCAAAGGAAAGAGTCAGTGATGGCAGAATTCTGCTCCTCAGCAGCAGGGGACCCAGCCCCTCAAGGACTGAGCGCTGACAGCTTCCTCGGAGGCAGCCCTCTTTATTTTTACACACAGAAGGCACCTTAGCAAGACAATTTCCATACACCAAACCCTCTCATCTGATAGAGGGCTTGTCTTGAAAGACCCATCACCTAAGCGGTTTTCAGCCATAGGAGACTTCCTGGTTTGCCAGGCATGCCTCCAGACTAAGGTATGCAAAGGCTCTGAGAACCCTTCAAAAATCTCAGCATAAAATCTCAGGTAACAGTCACTGACAGAAGGCTACTTCAGAGCTGAGGTGCCATCACTCCAGATTATGCCAGCTAAAAAGATCTGCAAACCTCCAACTTACAGTCCTCCTGCCTCAGCCTCCGAGTAGGTGGGACTGCAGATGTTCTTTTGCAGGCACATCTATCCAGGGTGGGTGTCGTGGGAAGGGGAGTCTGACGGGAGCTTTGTTTCCAGTGCTTCCACACTTGTCTGGAGTGTCCGAGAGCCCGTCTAAAATTGTGCCCTAACATTTCTGCTCACACTGGCCAGTGCAAATGACTAGGTCGCGTCTGACTGAAAAGGCAGGTTTGTGGCCTGTAAGACTGCTCAGAGGCTAAAGGCACTTGCTGCCAACCCTGATGTCTTTGAGTTCAATTCTTGGATCCTATAGGGTGAAAGGAAAGAACCAACTCTCTCCTCGGATCTCTGCATACACACCCCTCCCCTCCCCTCCCTCCCTCCCTCCCTCCCTCCCTCTCTCTCTCTCTCTCTCTCTCTCTCTCACACACACACACACACACACACACACACCCTCCCTCTTCAAATTAAAAGAGTAAAAGTTTTCGAGGCATGCCCCTAGGAATGGACTTGGGGTCACCAAGTGCCCCCAAAGCTACTGTCTCTTCTGTCCACTATTCTGTTAATATGGAGAGCTTGTTTTCTGCCTCAAGAATCACCAGCTGGGGTGGAGGTCTGCCCAAGGAAAGAGTCCCAGACATACATGCAGTAGATGCAGGCCTTGCTATGGTGCAGGGAAGACAACTTTCATATCTGCCCCTACTTTATACATCTAGGGTTGAGGTCTTTTTCTCTTATTTCTGGGTCATGGGGTATCTGTTTCCTGGGAGCCTGTTTCCCTGTTTCAGGGTTCCTATCTCAAACGATCTCCAGTGGCACTCATTCCTTCCTTAGGGCCACGACTGCTTCCCGGTGCTGTTTACCTATGACAATGCTTCGGGGACATTGAGCTTTGGTGGCCGGCTGGATGTGCCTAAGCAGAGCTCCCAGCGTGGCATGACCGCCCGAGAGCGCTTCCAGAACTTGGACAAGAAGGCCAGCTCTGAGGGGGGTGCAGCCACGGGGGCCGGCCTGGATTCGCTGCACAAGAACAGTGTCAGGTGCTTCCACAGAGACCCAAGGACCCCTTCAGAGGGCTGGGTGGGAGCCAGAGGGAGGTGGGGCTGCGGAGCACGGTGCAGGAGTGAGGACGGGGAGGATGGGACAGGTCAGGACTACAGAAGGAGGAAGCAGGCAGACTTCCAGGTTGCAGTCCAACAGTAGGAACCTAGCAGTCATCCTGGCTCTATATATCTGGCTGGCTATCGGAGCCTCTAGGATGCAGGAAAATGACTGGTGGGTTTCCTGGGGTGGGCATCTTGCTAGATTCCTTCCCAGGTGAAGGAATCCAAACCTTTTTAGATAACCCTCCAAAACCCTAAAGCTATCAGTCACAGGGGCCCACCCCTGTAGCTTCTGGGGTTGTTCAGTATCAGGCACTGTGTCCCTGCTTCCTAGTCCCCCTCCCCCAGCTCAGCACATTAGTGACACTCTACATTCCCCATGCATTCAGGTCTAGACCTTGAGTGTCTTGTTCCAGAGCTAGGACTATTTCCCTCACCTGACACTGTTCCTCCAAGCCTTGTTTCATGGCTAGTTCTACCTCATCTTGGTATTACTTCTCATGGGAGTGGGTCTGGGAGCTCATGGCCAGCAAGCTTGGCCCCTCAACCCAACCTTCTTACAGTCAAATCTCAGTGCTCAGCGGGGGCAAGGCCAGGTGCTCGCAGTTCTGCACTACAGGCATGGATGGCGGCATGAGCATCTGGGACGTGAAGGTGAGCTAGCTACCCTGGGCCTGGTGGGGAACATCGCTTGAGCTTTTGGGCTTACATGCCTCTCTTTTGGGATTCAAACTCGGCCCCCTTTGGTGCTGGGGCTGACATGGGAGTTAGGCATCTGCGGGACAGCTGAGAAGCAGCCTAGTCATTCTTCCCTTGCAGAGCCTGGAGTCGGCCTTGAAGGACCTGAAGATCAAATGAGCTGAGGAGTGCTGCCCTCATCCCAACTGCTGGGGAGAGGCAAAGGCTTGGGGAGGCTAAGGGCTGCTTTGCTGAATGCTTCTAGGTCTGCAAGGGGGCTGCGTTCTCTCTCTCTCTCTCTCTCTCTCTCTCTCCAAGGAGGGGAAGAGGTAGGTGGGGAACTTTCCTGCCTATTTAATGAAAATGTGCCTTTTAAAGAAATGCTCTCATTTGCTGCAAACCAAAAACAAGACAAAAACCCAAAGCACACTGCTGGTCATGAACTGCTTCAAACTGTGGGCTAATAAACATACCAGATGTGGACAGGTCTGCCTGTGCCTGATATAAGGGGTACTGGGAACAAAACTGACAAAGACGGGGACCCTCTCCCGCCTGGGCTGCAGCTGTCATGACCAGCCTTGAACTTGAGATCCATTTGCCTCAAGTTACTTGTTAAGTGGTGTGGTTCTGATACAAATGGGGTACACCTTGCTCTGGACCTGAATATTAAGAGATCTCTTATTTTTCCACTATGACGTAGGCAACTGGTTTTTGGTAAATGTTCGTTGGTTTCTATACAGTCCCTTATTTCTATGTTAGTCTAAGGCCTTTTGTCTTTGGGTTAGCCTTTACATAGCATCTGAACTGACAATTATTTGACAATTACATCAAAGATTTCCTATGGTGAGAACCATCCTTCTGTAAGACAAAAACACCCAACCATACATGAGGCCATACAAGTGCCCATTATTCTTTAATTCAGCCTAGGCCTCAGAGTTTGTGTGACAAGCTCTATGCTGAAGGTCATCACATCCATGGTCTCCTTCAAGTGGGCAAAGGCTCCAACAAGACACACACATACATACTCACACACATACACTCTCTCTTTCTCTCTCTCTCTTCTGCAATCAACCCAAGCAGTATACTTTAGACTGGTGTTGGGAACTTCAAGTAGGAACCCCCACCTATAAACATTTTACAAATTTTTACTATTGTGTCCTAGGGCTAGCAACAGGGCATTGCTAAAATGCTATCACCTTCCTATTTTGGAGCCAACTTTGAATCTGGGTAGCTGCAGGATCCCTCCAGAGGCCATCAGTTGGGGTCAGGCCCAAAGGCATGTGGTAGTAGTCAATGTCATTCAGGTGCAGTATCCCACTCAGATGGGGCCAGGACAGGAGCCTTTCACTGGGCCTGAATGCACAAGTCACTCACTGGCTAGCCCTAGGCCTGCTGCCTCACTGCTGAGAACTGAGGGGTGGCTCAGGCGGTGGTGAGCCCTGGGGGCTCCTGGGAGCCTTCTCCCAGCAGAAGATGAGGGTGTGACCAGCAGACAGCACCCGGAAGCCCATGGGGCAGCTTGACACTGCTCCAGTCTGCTATAGGTTCAGGACTGGCCCCCAGAAACATCCTAGGTCTCTGTCACTGACCTCTAGGCCCTGTACCTTACTTTGTGCAAAAGCCAGAGTGTTTCCCCAGGTAGGTGTGTGCCCTAAACCCTGCTGGTACCTGCCATGAACAAAAATAGGGACAGCAGATAAAAGAACTGCCAAACAAGGATTTACGATAATGTTGTTTAATCTGCCAAATATACAAGTTGAATTTGAGGAGCATGTCTTGTCTGGGTGATGCACAGTGACCAGAGGTTTCTTGAAATGATCAATGGGTAGGGTTAAAAATGGGCACTAGCCCTGACCAGGTGGGTAGGAAGGGGACAGAGCAGAGAGGAGAGGCCTCACCGGACGGAACTGGCCAGGCACAAACCTTGGACCTTTCACGGCACAGACTCCTGGAGCCCCTCTGAGTGAGCACCCAGACAATCTGGGCTGGTTGTTATAGCAGCTGTCTGCTGGCACCACCCCACCCTGCTAGCATGTAATCTACTGGACAAATGGAATCTCCTCACCCCACTTCCCAGGCATCCCCCCAACCAGGGTTCCAAATTCTAAAAACAGCGAAAACATTCAAATGGTTACGTATGAAATGCTGTCCTGCATCTTTCTGTCTCAAAGATAGCAGCTGCCCCTCCCCCCAGCCCCCCCCCCACACCCCCTTAACAATTTCTGTGCCAAGATGAAGAGGAGGCCCCAGGCCGTAGGGGCTCCTGGCCATAGGGGCTGCTGCAGCGGCACCAGGGCACAGGGTGGGTGAGACATGGCAGAGGTCCTGGCGGCACGGCCCAGTTCCCCGGCATCTCCTCCCACAGGCCAGCTTACTTATTCAGGGAGAGCGACTGCATTCGTTTTCCTGACAAAGTTGCATCATCTTTTGCTGAGGGGATTGGAAGGGAAAGGTGGGGGTTAGAACATAGCAAAAACACCTCCCACACCCCTCTGAACCACAGGACTTCAGGGCCGAGGCCTCAGAGAACACTCTGTGCAAACAGACTGCTCTCACAGAGAGCCAGGGATCCAGGCTGCCACCCAAGGCATGTCACAGGGCCCAGGCATCCAGATGTTCCTGCTGTGCTCAAGTGAGTGGCTGTCCGTTCAGGCCCACCCACAAGCAGTCTGGTGGCTACTGGGAACTTCCAACCCCTAGCAGAACCCTGCATTTCCAACCTCTCTGTGTATTCTAAAGTCTAAGTCAGCATCAATATCTAGCTGCACCTCGAGTCCTTTCTTGCTTGGGTTTGGGAAGCCAAATGAGTCAAGATAAATAAGCTCAGAGAAGTGCGGATATGGATGCCCTGCTGAGTTCTCAGTTCTAGGCCTCAGTTTCCTCATAAGTAAGTCGGCAGGAAAGTAGGCTAAGGGCCTCTCTCATAACCATCCCTGCCCCCTTTCTCATAGAGGGTCTAAGGTAAAACGCTTCACCACACTACACATACCCAAGCCTGGAAGCCCCTAGATGCCAAGAGGGAGGAAGGGAGGGTGAGGAGCGGCTCACGGGCTGGTGCCTACTGTCAGTGTCTCTTACAGATAGCTCAAGCGCCTGGGCGCAGAGTGGCAGCTCTAGGCACAGCAATTTTTGGTTTTACAAGGCTCAAAGACCTGCTGGTGCTGAGGCCTTTTGCTGCTAGAGTCAGTCAGTAACTGACAGGGATAAACAGGGCTCTGTTGATTCCAACCCTCATCTGACTCCATGATGGTGGACAGGAGCATCTCTCCCGAGATTGCAAAGCTTTACTGGCTGACATGGGTGAACAAGCAGTTCTCACTCCTCAGCCTCTCCAACCTCACAAGCAGGGTTCAGGGTCCTGTTCAAAACCAGTCAGGTAACTGTCGCTGGGGCTGACAGACTCATACTTACCTTTCCTCTCTTCTTCTTTCTTTCTTGCTGCCTCCTCCCGCTGTTTCCGGATGATTGCCAGCCGGGCGAGATCAGCCTTAGCCTGCTCTGTCTTCCCAGCCAAATGCATCTTCATGTAGCGCTCTTTTGCTTTCTGCTTCTCTATTTCTTCTCTGTTTGGATAAAATGTCAGTGTCATCACTGTTAGCGGAAGTACTCCAGAGCAAAGGAAGAGGACGTCCAGTTAAGGGGTGCTCTGGTCATGGGTTTCACTTAGTGGATATCCTCAAATAAGCAAGGAAAGGGAATGTGCCCATGTGGCAAACCCCCATGAGAACTCTGGCCCAAAAGGGAACAGTGCCTTCTTGCAGGGACCAGGTTGGTGCCTGAAGACTTCAGAGAGTTTAGTGGCCACAATGAGAATGTGGAACTTAACCCAAGAACACTGTTCCAGAGGTGACCGTAAGGAAGGCACCGGATAGGGAATGGAAGCTACAGACGACAGGAAAGACACAACCTGACTTGAGAGCACCGGGATACAGCACATTCTTACAGTAGCTCAGGTGCACTTCCCAAGCAGGTGAGCCCCCCAGTGGGGTGGGAACAAAAGCAGGATTCCATGCAGACTAGGAAGGTCATCAGTTCCCCTGTGTGAGTCTCACTAGGAGGGCTGCCTATGACATTAGAAAGCTCCATTTGCACTGATATCCTGGAAGAGCTACATAAAGAGGAAAGAGCCCTGGCAGGGCCAGCAGGGAGCTTTCTGGAGGCCTTCCTAGTGTCCAAGGCTGGAGAGTAAGAAGCAATGCATGGGGACCTGCTTCAGGAGAACGGATGAGAAACTCAGCTACCAAGGGCTGGATAGGGAAATACTACACTCCGAGACTAGACAATACTATGGAGGTGTGGAGAGAACACTATTGGCCAGCAGATCCTGACAAGGATGTGCCAGATCGAGATGTCTCTCTAAACAAAGCTGCTTCAAGGTTCTGCAGGGCCACCTCAGTAGAGACCAAGTACCAGAAAGTTGCAGGCTTTCATGGTTATCATTTCTGTTGGGTGAAGTAATGGGATCTCTTTGGTACTGGTGAGAACTTGAGGCTCAAAGAGGGCAGCAACTTATTCATGGCTGCTCAGGAAAGCGGCAGAACCCTGGTGGTGGGAGTAGCAGGGGCATTAGAGCCCTTCTGCTCTGGGAAGGACAGTCCAGCCTGTTGGATTTCTGAGGAAACACAAACACATACACACCCCACCCAACCCCACTCCACCCAAACCTAACCAAACCTAATGGAGAAGTACAGAAATAAGAGTGTCCTCCACAGCCTCAGTGACACTCAGACCCTGTAGTTTTCAGATACGTTCTTTAGCCATCATGGGATCTGAAAAGGGTAGCAGGCTAGAATCCTAGCAGCTTTTGGTCTATTGAAAAGCTATGAAGGTGTCTCATCCCACAAAGTCAATGAGGCCGAAGGTGTGGCTGAGAGGTAGAGTGCCTGTTTTGGGGCCCTAGACTGTGTACTAAGGCTGCAGATCTACCAAGCAGATGTTACCGTTCTCTCCTTGAAAGCTCCTTTGGCCCATCCAGATCCAGTTGTGTGACCTTCTTAGTTGTCTGTGCCACCCGGTTGGGGTTCTCAATGTCAATGAGCCCTTCCACACCTTTTCGCTTTTGCTAGGATAGAACAAGACTGTTACAGAGAGGTTTAGGTCTTGGGGGCCTTAGAAGGCCAAGCCACCAACAGCCCATCAGGATGGGGACACCATTTTGGAGTATCTCACCAATCTGGGAGGGCAAAGAAAACGAGTGTGTATGACAATCTGTGTCAGACCCCAGCAGCCTGGCAGCTCAAGATCAACAGAGAACACCACTCCTTTCAATCTCAGTCTCCCGAGCAGCTTCCCATGGAATCCCGAGCCTGATTTTTCTCTGGAATAACACATGGTGGGTTCCCAGAGCAGGGTGAGCCATGGTGTTGCAATTCCCACACATCTCAGCTTTGAGTAGGAAAGAAGAGATTTAAGAAGCTAAAGCTGCTGGCCTCAGTGGGAGAGGATGTGCCTAGTCCAGCAGTGACCTGATGTGCAAGCAAGGGTAGGTTGGTACCCATAGGGGGCCTCCCACTTCTCTGTGAAGGAGAAGGGGAATGGGGAGGTGAGGGACAGAGTGTGTGTGTGTGTGTGTGTGTGTGTGTGTGTGTGTGTGTGTGTGTGTGTGTGTAAAACTGGGTGGCAGGATGGAGGAAGACTGTGATCCAGACATAAAGTGAAAAAATAAATAAATTAACGGGAAAGGAAAAAAAAAGAGCTAAGCCATCTTATCTGGGGAGGCTGAAGAAGAAATGCAAACACATTTCTACAGTAGGTTTCCTTAAAATGGCCAGAAGGAGCTTCCAGATGCTGACTGATCTGACCGCAGGTTCCCTGTGCCTGCCTCCAGCTTGACTACCTCTCTCTAGTGTAGAGAGGCATACAGACCTGTCCTCAGCCAGCCTCATCTTTCCTTCCCTCAGCACGCCCAGAACATGGCTAGAGTTTATCTATCCACTCTTCTACTCTGCTACTGCCAACCACAGAAGTGCAAGCCATGGATGCCCTCTCCTGAGTTCTACCACGACATCTTAGCATCTGTCCCCAGAGAGCCACCATCAGTGATGGGACAAGAGGCTGGACAGGGTACAGGCACTTACTGCAGACACTCGATGAGTTGAGTTTGGTCCCCAGGACCCATGATTCCTGCAGCTTGTCAGACTGCACACATCACAGCACGCCATGCACCACCCCCTCCACGATAAGTACTTTTTAAAACACAAACTAAAAGCAAACCTGGTTATCTCTCTCCTACTTTCAAGTTGCTCCTGCCTCGTCCCTGATGTGGCGAAGCCAACGCTCTTCTGAAACTACAGAGGTAGCCTCGCCTCTCTTCGTCCACCTGGTATCATCTGCCTGCTAAGTCACAGCCCAACAGCCCCACTTTCTGTTTTTCAAACATGCAGAGCTTGTTCCCACCCCAGGACTTCTGCATTTTGCCTGGTTGCTTCAACTGCTCTCCCTAATATTTGTTTATTTTGTTTTTGTGTTAAACATGACTGGCTCCATCCTTGGCTTAAGCCACCTCATTAGCACAGCCCTATTCCAAGTAGCCTCTATCAGTCTGAGTCATAGCACTTTTCACAGTTTGAATTTGCACTGTTCATTTACTTCATTTTCACTGTATGTTCCCATTAGATCCTGAGTCCTAAAGAGCAACAGCTTTTAGTAATTATCGGTAGGCATGTGACATCACTAGGAGGCAGAGACAGGGAGACCAGTTAGTTCATCAACCAGTTCAAGGCCAGGACCAGTTATATATCAAGTCTGAGGTTCAAGTTAAGATACATGAGACCCCAACTCCCAGTAGCAGGTAGGTGGGTAAAGATCTAGTCTTGCAAACCTGATATCCTGAGTTTGATCCCTGGAACTCACACCGCAGTGGAAGGAGAGAACCCACTCCACTGTCTGTTTTCTGACTTCACATGCTACCTTGGTATGTATCTAACTCCCTCCAATTAAAAAACAATACAAAAGCAACTGAGGATGGTGGTACATGCTCATAAACCCAGCACTTTGGGAGGGGGAGGCAGAACTGTCAGGAGGTCACAGTAGCCTAGGTTCTATAGGGCCCTGTCCTAAAAACCCAAACACACATTTATCTGCCCAGTGAACAAGTGTGGCCTGCAGTCTACAGACTCACCTGGTAGTCATCATCTTCATCTTCACTCTCATCTGAGTCTAGAGACTTCTTCTCCTTTTTGGGGTCACCTGAAGCCCCATCTCCACCTTCTTCTTGATCATCTTCTTCCTGTTTCAGAAATGGACAACCTGCAGAATCAAAAATGCAAAACAGACCCCCAAGAATGTAACACCCACAGCCACCCTCTGACTGCGGACTGTAGGCCACTGGAGGGCTCGAGCCTCGTAGGCCACTCAGCACCATGGACCAGAGGTCAAAGGGCCTGATAAAGCCACAAAAGACTCTGATCCTTTATAGCCACCTTGGTCAGCTCAGAAAGAAGCTCATCTCACAGGGTCACAAAGACCCAGGTGTGGAGCTGAGAACTGAGCACCTGCTGGGTTGGTACTTGCTACATGCAGCTGCCAAAGTAACCTTCTTGGTCATGCCTTCTTGGCTGTACGCTCCCATGGTCACACCTGTCCACATATGGCTTTTTGGCACCAAATGCCTAAGACCACACCTTGGCAGGCTACCAATCTCTACATTTCTTTCTGTTTCAACAACAACAACAACAACAACAAAAATCACTGGAATGAGCCAACATTGTAGCTCATACCAGTAATCTCAGCACATAGGAGGCTGAGGCAGAAGGATTGCCAAGAGTACAAACTAGCCTGAGTTACGCAGATTCTGTCCCCCCCCCCCAAAAAAAAGTAAGAAAGCCCAATAAAAACCTCTCTTAACAGTCGCCTGCACATTCTCCAAGGTTCCATGCCAGGAACTCCACAAATTCAAAGTTCTCAAAACTCCCAGAATCCCAGCTAGAGATGGCTTCTCCCCTTCTCAGGGATCCTGGGAGAGGAGCTATCTGCTCCCTTAAGTCCTTAGTTCAGGTGTGGATATTCACTGTTGCAGAGGATGCAGATAAGAGTAGACTGGACAGGGTATCCCAGCCCAGAGGAAAGGGAACTCCTAGGTCAGCTTGAACTGGAGGATGGCAGGCAGCTCTAGTAAGTCACAGAAGAGGTGATGCTGAAGAGAGCCAATAGCAATAAAGAGGACAGTGGGGGAGTGGGAAGGCAGGCTGTATGCTGTATAGAGTCTGGCAGGACAGTGGGGGAGTGGGAAGGCAGGCTGTATGCTGTATAGAGTCTGGCAGGACAGTGGGGGAGTGGGAAGGCAGGCTGTATGCTGTATAGAGTCTGGCAGGACAGTGGGGGAGTGGGAAGGCAGGCTGTATGCTGTATAGAGTCTGGCAGGACAGTGGGGGAGTGGGAAGGCAGGCTGTATGTTGTATAGAGTCTGGCAGGACAGTGGGGGAGTGGGAAGGCAGGCTGTATGCTGTATAGAGTCTGGCAGGACAGTAGGGGAGTGGGAAGGCAGGCTGTATGTTGTATAGAGTCTGGAAGGCAGCCCTATGTGGGGGGAGCTGCAGGGAATTGGTTGGAGCTGTACATGGACAGCAGCTGGTAGAGAGAGGGCCTCTAGAAGGCAGGCAAACAGGACCACGAGTGGAAACCACCAAGGCAGGTTCTTGTTGGTCCAGCCATAGGATCATCCCTCTGCTCCAGGGCTCACACTTGCCATCTGGTGTCCTTCCCACCCTCATGAGTGACATCTCTTTCTGGTTTCATCAGAAACCAGAAGCAAGGCAACACACTGGACCACTGGAGCAGACAGACATGTACTCACGTTGGCCTTCTGCTTCTCAGCCTGTAGCTGGGCATCGATCTCCTCAGGGCTTGTATACTGCCTCACTCGGCCTTTGTGGCCTCCCTTTCTACCTGCACAAAGATCAGTAGTTTAGGAAGGTAAGAGAGAAGTCAGCCTTCACTACACTGACCCCCAAAAGGCTATCCTGTTCAGTCCAAGGGAACCTCACCTCCCTTCACCAAGTACCACCCAAACCTACAGTGATCTCAAAGGTCAAAAGCAGCAGCTTAAGACACCTGATGCACAGATCGCCAGATGTAGGTTCCTAAGACCAAGACCTGAGGTGAGGAGAGGGAGACAGTCTGACTGAATCCTGTTTTCTTAAAATCCAGCTGGGCACGGTGGTGTACTTCTTTAGTCCCAGCATTTGAGACTCCAGAGGCTGGCAAGATATAGATCTCTTGAGTTCCAGGCCAGCCTGTTCTACATATGGAGTAGGGAGTAGCCTGGTCTACATATGAGGGCAGAGTGAGACCTTGTCTCAAACAATTAAATCCCAATAGTGTTCTCAAGGGTAAAGGTATAGCACAAGAGTCACTGCAGGTTCTATACCACAGACAAGGAGACTTAATGTCAAGCAATGTGTAAAGGAGGAAGAATTCTGAAGTCTAGAGCTCTGGGTTCCAATCTCAGTTGTATTATTTCCTACATCTGTGGCTCTGTGTGTCCCTTCCCAGAGCCTCTGTTTCCTTGTTTCCCACAAGGCTGCCATGGAAGTAAGTTGGATACCATTTGAAAAGCAACTGGAACTATGGCATTGGGTAAGCAACACAAAATGTCTGTTAATCTGTCCTAATACACTGGTTGGTAGTACGATTTAAGTTAGCACTGGCTCCATAAGCACACTACTGCCAATGGCAGCAGAAAGGAAAAAATACTGGATGCTTATCTTGGTGATGTGAAAGAGAATACTTACAGTTAGCCCAAAAATCTACCAACAGAAACTCTGTATTCAGAATTAAACTAGCAAATAGGGCTGGAGAAACAGCTCAGCAGTTACGAACATTTGCTGTTCTTTCAGATAGCCCCAGTTGGTTCCCAGCACCTACAGGGCAGCTCAAAGAGGCCTTTTCTTGATTTCGGCAGACCCCTTGCTGTGAGTAGAGAATCTATGATTAGAAGCTAGATCTACTCCAAGCTCTGAAGACCACTGCAGAGACACAGTGACTTCCTAGACAGCAGCTGCAGAGCTGTAATTGAGCTGCCAACAGCCTACACCACCCATTTTTAATGACTACCTAAGTTCCCAGGGGTATCTAGGTATGCTCATGAAAGGCCTATTGTGAGATACTAAGCTTTACCATTAAAAACAAACAAACAAAAAAACCCCCAACCAGCCAAAGCAAAATCCTTTCTTGGCCTCTTACGATTCCAGGTTGAGGTAACAGATCAAAACTGGTTATCGCATTCCCTACACTTGTCTATGAGATACTGACCTTAGTTTGGTTTACACCGGCTCTTTCAAGACTCTTAAAAAATAATTCACAGTATACTGAAAACAGAACCGGTCCTTTGCTCCTGGGGAGTTTAACAGTTTTTATCACTGTTTTCTCATAGTAGCCCAAGCAAGGAAACAAGCCTTGTCTGCCTGCAAAGCTCAGAAATCAAGACTAAATCAATTAGCTATGAGTTCATATTTAAGACTGTCAAATTGTAATTCCCAACCTTGGAGTCAGGAGCTGAAAAAAGTTCCTTTGCCTTTTAAAGGTGAGACTGAGGAACAAAAGACAGTGCTCTTCCAGACAGAATCAGCAGAGAACTAAGTTTAGACGCACTTGGCCCTATAAAGCCTAATATCTGCATATTGACAGGGAGCAATTTAAGCTTGAAAAAGCTCCAGGCAGATGTTCCTGTGGGCTGACTGTTTTAACTGGCTTAACCCGTGAGCTGCCAACATTAACTGAACATCTGTTCTGTGCTGGGAGCTAGCCAGGCCCTTAGAGCGATTTATTCTATCATCGTATAACGCCTGTCCGCCTGTCCCATACTCATCAAACTAAGCCTTATTAATACCTCTGTAGTTCAGATGAAGAAAACGAGCTAGGAGAGGTTAAAGTCTTGTCTGAGGCCACAGAATTAAGATGTGATATGTTTGGTATTCAAACCCCTGATTCTAAGGGGTAAAAACAATATACGATGGGAAACGCTGTCTTCTTGGTCTCTACACACAGCAATAGCTGGGCATTTAAGGGCTGCGGGGCACTGGGCTGAGTACGTGGGTTACCTAGTTTATGCCTCTCATCATAACGAGTAGGTATAATAATCAATGCCCCCCCCCTTTGGAAACGACAAAACCGAGACACAAAGAAGTTAAGCGACTGGCTCAGAAGCACATCATTAATGGCTACGGGTGCAAGGAGAGAATCAAAGCCAGGTCCCATATCATCAAGTCAAGCAAGGTCTTATTATGAGGCAGGCGTGGCAGCGACAGAAGCCACATTTTATGCTCGAGGCAGACAGGCCCCGCACCAGCGCGGGACGCGGTGACTCAGTCAACGGCCAAATGGGAGGACAAACTCCAGACGCTCCCGAGGCTTGGAGGAGAGACTCCTGGATCCCGCTTTCCTCCGGGACAAGGACCCAGCACCCGTGAATCTCCTCAAAAATCCCCGACGGAGGAGGCCCTCAACCACTGTGGTCCTCAGTTTCCTAGTCTGGACAATTGAGCGTCGGGGCCCACGCATGGCTGGGAGGCGACGGGGATGGCCTCCATCGGCGCGGATCTCCTAGAGGCCCCAGGCCCGCGGGCTGAGGAGACGGCGGTAGCCGGTCTACGGCCGCCACTCGAGAAGCCACGCGAACCACGCGCGCCCACTCCCTCACCTCCTTTAGGCATCTCGGCTCCGGCGGCTGCAGCGGCGGCGGCGGCGCCTCGAAGTGACACCGGAACCGGAAATGCTTAGAATCAACTTCTTCCGCCCGGCCTGGTCCCTCTCCGCGCGCCGCTGCTTCCGCCGCCGCCGCCGCCGTCGCCGTCTCTGCCGCTGCGAGAAACTGGGACCTCACCGAGGCCGAGCTGTCTTGAGAGGTGCCTGAATTCCTGGCCAGAACGCGTGCTGCCAGGAATCCGCCTTCCCCGGTGTCCTTGTCCGAGGAGACACGTAGCCGTGCGGACCACCTCTACAGGAAGTGAAAGGAAAAGGGCCGTATGGTTTCCGGAATTCTATAAAGGCAGCGCCGCGGACACCTAAGATGACGCAATCTACGGACAAGGTGGGCGGGGCCCCGCGAGGGCCTTATTCTGAAGAGTTTCTTACGGGAGCGGAAGCCGTCAATAAAGAAGCGGCGGCCTTAGGTGGTTGAGTTTCCGGTGAGTGTTTCTTAGCACGGTTCTTGAGTACTATGTCTTTGTCAGTGATTATGGCCAAGAGGGCTGTGTGAGCTGTTTAAGTGGCAGAAGCTGGAGTCCCCGATGACTTGGTGCCTTCGTCGTTCTGCACGGGGGATGGCAAACTTGGGGCTCGCTCTTTCTCTCTCTGCGTGTGTGTTTCCCCACGTCGTTTTCTTTTCCCGGGACCGATTTCTGTCTAAACACCGCTTTGTTCTCAAATGCTGCTTGTGTTTTCCGCCATTGTCCCGTCCGTAACTTCGCTCTCGTTCACCCCTTATCCCGAACTCTTCTACGTCTGTAAGCAGCCAAACACCTCTTTCCTTCTGATACGATCACCTCTTCGTTTTACCTCTCCCCGGACTCAAGAGTCTCTCTGGTTGAATCCTCCTAGGTCAGGAGAAAGTGATTCTCTATAATCAGGCTGCGCGCCCTGGGAAGGGCTCAGACTCAGTCAATCTCTTAACGTAAGCGCTGGAAAACCCGGAGCAAAGACCACTGATGGGGAAGTCAGGAGCCTCTAATCTGTTAGACTCACCAGTTCTCAGCTATGTGACTCTGAGTCCACCTCATAGAGTTTGATTCTTCACTTATTAAATTGTTAAGGAGGTGTGTGTGTGGGGGGGGTTGTCAAGTGTCATTCACCATACAGTGGATGGGGCTGAATACATTTTTGAACAGATGAATTAGTTAGACTTATAGGTTACTCTTTACCAGCTAGAAATCTTTATGCAATTTGGAAAAAAAAAAGCTTTTCTATTTAGATTTTGACTGGCCGGCTTCGCTCTGAAAAGACTGATTTTGGCAGCTATTTAACACGTTAAATCGACTGCTCTTATTCTAAAGATGAGACAGAAGACTGAAGAGGAAAAGTAATCTCCCCCCAAAGTCACAGAATAATTGGGGAATCTGGACAGGAGCACAGACTTGTAACCGCGAAGACCAAGGATTTTATATTACTCTCGTAGGAAAGAGACCCAAAGGTATTGTGCACGTTTGTCTGTGTGTCTGTCTGCCTTTCTTTCTTCTTTTCTCTCTGGATAGGGTCTCATGTAGTCTAGATTGGGCTCAAACTCACCATATACCTGAAACTGGCCTTGAATTCCTGATCCTTCTGACTCCATCTCACACATGCTTGGGTAATGTGTGTATGTCACTTTTCCCATCTAGGGAAGCTGCTTGGGCCTTCTGGAGAGTGATCTGCCATAGACATGCTTTTGATTTGAATGGTAGATGGTAATCTAAAATAAAGGAAAAGAATAGAGAGAATAGGGAGGGAAGAGTAGATAGCATCCAGCAGAAATCAACCGGGGAAGCCACTTGAAGGCACCAAGCTGGAGTGCCCAAGAGTTCTGGGTATAAATATTAGAGAGATCTCAGATGAGGCTTCCAAGCGGAAGAGCGAACTGTAACAAGCAGAGGTAAGACCAGCAGATGCTAACAGCTCCAGCAGAAGCCGATTGAGGAAACTAAAGCAGTCAGAGTTCTTGATTGAACTTCTCTCCGTGACTGAACTTCCTGTGGCTGAAGTGCTGACAGTAATGGCTTCTCTTTTCTACTGTAGATGCTTTTATACCGTGAGGTAAACAATAGATAGATTACCATCCGAGATCGCAAGCAAGGCCTCACGTGATTTTATTCCTGGGCTGTTTTGCTGTTCCTTATTCCTCCCTCTTGTAGAGTGTGTGTGTTGGGGGTGGGGAGCAGCTCATGCCCAGAGAAGAGGCCGGGGAGGATACTGAGACACCTGTTTGGGTCTGAAATAGGGGGCAGAGTCAACACATGGTTACTTAAGGGCATAGCATAAATTACACTGTCGGAGCCTGACAGCTCAAGGAGCAGAGGAATGATTGTCAAAGCCCTTTGGCAACCTGAGACTCAGAAAGCAGTTGATTTTCTTGTAGATCTTTACAAGCTATCTTGCTGGGAAATGCCCAAAGTCAAAAGAAGCCGGAAAGCACCTCCAGATGGCTGGGAGTTGATCGAACCGACGTTGGATGAACTAGATCAAAAGATGAGAGAAGGTGAGTAGGGTCTTCTTGCCTGGGTGTGCTGGGCAGTGTCAAGCTTAGTGTCTCCAAGGACAGAAAGAAAGAAAAACACTGAGAAGAGGCTTCTTTATCAGCTCAGAGTGCTTGAAACTTCTGAAGAGTAAGATAACGTTAATGAGAAAATCATCCCCCTCCCCAAAAAGGTTTGTTGTTGTTTCATTATTAGTGTATTTGTGAAAGATCAGGTGTCTTTGTCACTTTCAGTGTTTTGCTGGAAACAGGGTCTCCAGCAGACATAGTTCTGGCTGTCCTGGAACTCATGGAGAGCTCCTGGCCTCTGCCACCCTAGCACTAGGATTAAAGGTATGTCTCCCACAATGGCTAGCTCACTGTGGGTTTGTGTGTGTGCTTGGACTTTATTTTACTTTGGGGCGGGTGGGGGAGTGTATGCATGAGTACAGGTACCTGGGGAAGAAGAGGGTGTGAGACCCCCCCTAAAGCTGGAGTTACAAGCAGTTGTAAGCCACCCTGACGGGTGCTGGGAATAGCCCCTTTGTTGTGAAGTCTTTTTATCCATGCCCTTTTTTCTTTTTGAGACTCTAGCTTTGGCTGGCCTAGAACTCCGCCACATATTCACATTCTTTTTGTGGGTCTTTGAAAGGCTTTATCCCATGGTCTTTTCACCATGTAGCAGTTTCTGCAACAAAGCACCATGGTGATCTTGTGCTTTGGGAATCTTTACAGTCTGCTTGTCTTTGGAAATTTTGTCAAAGGCTATGCTAACCTTGGATAAGCACAGTATGCCCTACTTTGATTGCTGTTACTGTGATAAAACACCAGACCAAAAGCAACATAGGGAAGGAAAGGTTTATTTGGCTTACAATTCCAGGTTACAGTCTATCATGCAGGTGATGTCAAGGCAGTACTAAGCACATCACTTCCACGGTCCAAAGCAGAGAATGAAGCTGGAGAGATGGCTCATGGTTGAGAGCATTTACTGCTCTAGCCAGCACCTCTTCTGATACCCATGGGCAGCAGGTACACTAGTGCACATACATCTGTGCCAGCAGAACACTCACACATAAGGTAAAATATATGAAACTTAAAGATTAATGAACACATGCTGTTTGCTTAATACAGAAGTTCACCTAACTAGCTTTGTTCGCTCTTACATAGTTCAGGCCTCACACCTCCAGCATCTGACTGATGACCATGTTCATTCGGCCTTTCTACCTCAGTCAGGCCAACATGACTTATCTTATTCCTCAATTGGGTCTCCCATAGGTGATTGCATCTGGCAAGATGATAACTTTAAAAGCCATCTTACTGTATGACTACTTAAATTGGTATTTGTGTATGTGGCAAGGAGGGCGGTACTACAAAGTTAGTGTGTAGGGGTTAGAGAACAACTTAGAGAAGTCGGTTCTCTTCTGTGGGTTCCAGGGATCACACTCTTATCTGCTTTAGGAGCAAACACCCTTACCCACTGATCTATCCCATGGGCCCCCTGAAATTTTTTTCTTTAAATATATTTGAATGTTTTGCCTCTTGTGTACTGCATCTAGCATTTACAAAGGCCAAAAGAAGGATGTTGGATCCCTGGAAGTGGAATTAGTTATGAGCTGCCACCTAAGTGCTAGGAATAGAATCTGGGTTCTCTGGAAGTGCTCTTAACCACTGAGTCTTCTCTTCAGCTCCCCTTGAATGTCTGTTTAAAACAATCTTTGGAATACCTGTTTATAGCTAATCTGATCATTGCTTTTATGAGTTCATACCTATAGTAATAATTATTAAGCCAGTGTTAACTTTGCTTTTCTCTTTTCTCAACTGATTGTGCTTAGACTGTCTCTGTGAAACACCCAGAACTTATAGTCAAAGTTGCTATGGGCCAAGAGATTTCTTGACACAAGTCTGAAAATAAAGGAAATTAGAGTATAGAGTAAGGAAAAGTCCAGGTCTCTTTGATGTATTCCTAGACTCATGGTAACTCTTAACTTCTTGGGGAATTGTCATACATTTTCTCCACCAGTTTGCATTCTGCTAGACAGACTTGAGGATTCCAGGTTCCAGTCAGCCCTTTTAGTTCATCATTTTCATTACTATCTGCATGAATATAAAAGTCATAGCTGTAGATAAGGAAGCAGACATGCTACATCCTCTGTAGAATGACGAGCTCCAAAACATATACATGCTTGTTTCTCCGCAGCTGAAACTGAGCCCCATGAGGGAAAGAGGAAAGTGGAATCTCTGTGGCCCATCTTCAGGATCCATCACCAGAAAACCCGCTATATCTTCGACCTCTTTTACAAGAGGAAAGCCATAAGCAGAGGTAAATGTGACTGGCTAAATTCCCTGGCCTTTAAGAAAACTCTTACTCTGAGTCCATACTTGTAGAGGCAAGCATGTGCCTTGGCTTCCATGTGAAGCCTGCAGGACAACCTGCAGGTTTTGGTTCTCTCTTTTTGCCATGTGATGGGGGATCAAATTCAGGTCATTAGGCTTGTATAGAAAGCATTCTTGATCCCTGAGCCATCTTGCCTCTTGACGT
This sequence comes from Tokudaia tokunoshimensis, assembly GCA_036184795.1. Classification (NCBI taxonomy): domain Eukaryota; kingdom Metazoa; phylum Chordata; class Mammalia; order Rodentia; family Muridae; genus Tokudaia; species Tokudaia tokunoshimensis. The sequence goes on along the minus strand of BTHU01000006.1, from coordinate 35,286,566 downwards.
TTTTGTACTTGCTTTCAGGATTTATACAGTAGTTTATAAAAAGCTGGGTCTGATGACACACACCTTTAATCCCAGCATTCAGGAGGTGGAGGCAGGCGGATCTTTATGAATTTGAGGCAAGCTTGGTCTACAGAGTGAGTTCCAGGACAGTCAGGGCTACACAGAGAAACCCTTGTCTTGAAAAACCAGAAGAAAAGGAAGAGGAGGATGAGAAGAAAGAAAGAGGGAAAAAAGCTAAGTGTTATGGTTCAGACCATACTTTCAGCACTAGGGAGGTAGAGGCAGGAAGACTAGGGAGTTCCAGCTAACCCTTCAGTGTAATGTGTTGCGGTAAATCTTCAACCCAAATAAGCCCATGCAAGGAAAACACAACTCAACTAATATGCATACAAGCTGCGTCCCTGATTGTGCAGATCTACCACTATATTCCCCAGCTGTGAGGTCCCGCATAACTTGTGGATTCTCATGGTTACGCCATTTTCCTTCCACCACCTCCTCTTCAGTCTTCCTCTCTCTCCTTCCTCTCCTCATTCTACCCCTCGCGCTCTCCTTTTCTCCCCAGAACTTTTTAGCTCCATGTTCCTTTCCACTGCCCAGTCACCGGCTCTAGCCTTTATTTTACAGTTAAAACGGGGAGAAGGTTCACATGAAGTCACTCCTCCTCCTCGCTCAGTCAGCCCCTCTTGGGGAAGCAGAATTAGCATCAAAATACAAACACCACCAAAGCAATCCCCAGAAATAATGAGAGACCCTGGCTCCAGAAAAGAAAATTAGAGCAGTGTTATCTTTGCAAACCCATCAAGCGTCAGTTTTCTTACCATGGGAGATGAAGTAATTTGTGTGTGGTGTTCTTATTTTTGAAACAGGGTTACACTATGTATCCCTGGTTGGCATGGAATTTATTATATACAGATTGGCCTTGCACTTAAAATGCTCTGCCTGCCTCTGCTAATTTCTGGGATTATTGGCTTTTGTTGCTGTTTTTTAGTTTTGCTTTTTGAGACAGGGTTTATGTAATCATAGCTCTCCTAGAACTTAATTTATAGACCAGTCTGGCCTCGAACTCAAAGAAATCGCTCTGTCTATCTTCTAAGTACCATGATCAAAGGCTTGTGCCACCATACCCAGCTTAACTTTCCTTTTAGTCTAGGGTGAAGGCAGGTTTGTTATGCCATGTTCTGATGTCCCCAACTTTCTGACAGAACTCTATGAATACTGCATTAAAGAAGGCTATGCAGACAAAAACCTGATTGCAAAGTGGAAGAAGCAGGGCTATGAGAACCTGTGCTGCCTGCGCTGCATTCAGACTCGGGACACCAACTTTGGCACCAACTGCATTTGCCGGGTTCCCAAAAGCAAGCTGGAAGTGGTAATGCCTGATGGTTGGATGGGACGTTATTTCTGTTTAAAACTTTGCCTTAGTTGACCATAGGGGTCTTTTAGAAAGTAGTTTCGTCACTAGAACCCTACTAGCCACCCTTCCCAAAAGTGAGTCCTGACCACGGATCCTTTTGGATCCTTTTGAGGTGGTATATGGGGCTGATCTCAGTACTGCCGGTGGGTAAATAACTGAGGCAGTCCTCACTCCTTAGGGAGTAGTGATGGCAGTAGCTCTGAGGTGATGGGAGGGCTACGTTAGCAAGGCTGGTTGCCAGGTAACCTATCCCTCTAGTCTCACAGGGACATTAATCTCTGCATGTCTTCTGCTAGAACTTTGTTCCAAAGCCAGTGTGGTAGCTCATGCCTTTAATCCCCAATACTTGGGAGGTTGAGGCCAGCCTGGGCTAGTACTGAGATCCTGCTTCAAAAAGAAAAAAGTGGTTTCAAGGGCAGGCCAGACACCCAGCAGCACAGTGGTGTACGGTAGCTGGGCTCCAGGCTCCAGACCCTTGAAATGGAGTGTGACGGAGGTCAGGACAGATAGGCCATCCATTCAGCTTGACCTCCGTTTCCTCTCATTATACTGAAGCAAGACTTAATTCCCAGAGTTTTCATTGAGTGCAGATGGCCTCAGCTTAGCGGGCAGCTCTGTTCCCCGTACCAAGGGTGGGGCTCCGTGTGGCTGTGCTGAGCCATGGCTGGAGGGCAATATCTGCTTCCCAAGAAGCCCTTGGTGTCCCAGCCTGTGGTTCAGGTGTAGCCGAGCTTCAGGGCCAGATTGTTGCCTCGGTTGGTAGAGGCCCCTAGAAGGTTCTATCTCCAGTGCCCTCTAGAGCCAGATGTGCACGTGCCCATCTGTAATCCTAGCACTCAGCAGCTGTTAGCAGGACCAGAAAATTAGGGTCATCCTTTATGAGACTCTTTCTCAGTTAAAACAGATCTACAGAGCTTTACCAGAGAACTTTATTTATAGCTTAGAATGGACTCATGGTCTCCAGAAAAGGAGGTAAAGAGCATTGCTCCAGCCCCAACTCCCCACTCCCCCAGCCACTATGCCCCTGGGCCAAGACTGTTCTGGCCGTAGGAACTAAAGTGCAGACCTTTTGCCCTAGTGGCCTCAAGAACTCTGGCTTTAGCCCACTTGGCAGTGGCAGGCCCACCATTCCTTGTGGTGTGTCTTGTTATAGCAATACACACAGACTAACTTCCGCCTGTAGTAACTGTTCAGGCTGAAAGGCCCAAGTAGATCTGTCTAGTAAAGATGCTGTCTGCAAGGGAGCCCTCCACGAGCACCCCGTTGAGCAGGTTCCTGGAGGCGCACGCAGGGTTCTAGCAGTGTATTCCGATGTTCTTCTGTTACAGGGTCGCATCATCGAGTGCACACACTGTGGCTGCCGGGGTTGCTCTGGCTGACACCCTTGACTCCTCTGCATCCTGGACTTCGGACCTTGGGCTCGTGCCCATCGGGCCACTGCCTCCTGAAGCAGCTCTTCTCAGAGTGGTGCTCAGAGAAAAGACCCAGGGGAAGCATGAGCTCTACAGGTGAATGCTTTAGTGGTCACCAGCTGAGATCTGTAAAAATAAAGCCTTTAGACCTCTTCGCTACATTCTTTCTTTCAGAACAGCAGACTGTGAGCTTAGTCCTGTCGTAAATGCCTTGTGATGTCTTGGCCTGATGTGATGTGGGACCTGCCTTGTCTGGCCACCCTGAACCCAGCGTTTGCCTGTAAAGTGCTGTGGTGCCTCTGGAATATTCTTGGCTTCTGAAGTTGAAGGGACTCCGAGCTCCACCAGCAGTGTGAAGGCTGGGAACTTGACGCGGCATGCTCTGTCATCCGTCCCTAAGGCCTCCAGCATTGTCACTGGTGCCCTGGTCCCCGGCAGGCTTGTTCTGGAACTCCTTCCATGGGTGGTGGGCTTCCTCTGCTGGCATCACTTTCAGCCACTGCTTGTAATAGGCTCGAAAGCCATCAATCTTCTCCAAGTAGGTGTTTTTCCCTTTATACTATAATTAGAGATGCACAGGACTATGTCAGTGTGAGTGACATATAGGGACACTATGAAACTATACAATACAATGACTATAGAATATGCTAAAAGAGCAGAGCATTCAGAAATGTTTTCAGCCAATCTAAGCTATTGCATGTCACCCAAAATGAACCCAAGTCTCACAGCAGCTGACCCCTGTCCTTTCCTCAAGGAGACTACCAAATAATTTGACATTAGATTCATTGCTGTAAAGGGCCAAGTTCTGGAAAATCTGTTATTTGGGAATAGGCCATACCTCCCTTTGCCTAACAGCCATCTAGCCTAACCCATGGAAGTCACCTTAGCCCACAGCTAGAATCAGGCAACCCCTCAACTCTGCCTCTGTTTTGCTGAGCTGTTGCTATTCTGACCTTGGATCACTGCAGCATCTTGCAGGGAGGAGAGGTGTGATGAGTTTGAAACATGACAGGGGCACCATGGGAAAAAGTAAGCCAAACGCTGTTAAAACAGTACTAAAAGTTTACGTTTAAACAGGTTTAAGTTTTGAGCTGGACGTGGTGAGGCACACCTTTGTTCCCAACATCTGGATAGCAGAGACAGGCAAGATCTCTTAAGTTAGAGGCCAGTCCACTCTACAATGCAAGTTCCAGAATAGCCAGGGCTACACAGAGACCAAATCTAGGAAATAAGATTAAATATGCTGAAGAAATGGCTGAGTGCTTACTATTCAAGCATGATGACAAGTTCAAACTCTAGTACCCATGCCTCCTGCTATGTAGTCCCTGGGCTAGGGAGATAAGACAGGAGATAGCAAGTCTAGTCAAACTGGTGAGCTCCAGTTTCAGTAAGAGATCCTGTCTCAGAAAAGTGGAGAGTGTTAGAAGGCTTTAAGTGATCTTAGGTCTTCAGTTGCACTAATTTCCTTCTATGCACTAAGACTATGAAACCATCTATTAAGTTATTTACAACATGGAACTGAAAATAATCTAGGGGCTAGAGAGAGAACTTGGCAGCTAAGAGCTTTGAATGGGTTCCACTCCATGCACCCATCAGATGGCAGAAAACTACCTATAACTCCAGTTCGAAGGGATCAGGCTTCCTTGGGTACTGTACACAGACAGGCAAGACACCCATACATGCTGGTGACACAGGCCTTTAATCCCAGTACTCGGGAGGCAGAGGCAGGTGGATGGATCTCTGAGTTCAAGGCCAGCCTGGTCTATAGAGTGAGTTCTAGGACAGTCATGGCTATACAGAAACCGTATCTCAAAAACACAGCTAGAGAGATGGCTCAGGGGTTAAGAGCACTGACTGCTCTTCCCAAGCTCAGTTCCCAGCAACCACATGGTGGCTCACAACCATCTGTAATGGGATCTGATGCCCTCTTCTGGGGTGTCTGAAGAGAGCAACAGTGTACTCACATACATTAAATAAATTAAAAAAAAAAACCCTCAAACACCCATATATATGTTTTTAAAAGGCAAAAAGGTGACCTCCAGAGGCTCAGACGTGCCTGATGCCCAGCACAGCCTGCCCTGCTGACCCACTCATTCAGCAAGAGCCACGCATGGCGGCCCCTCCTGAGCACTGCCTCGAGTGCTCTCACCTATTCACTGTCTCCTTTCCCATCTGATTTGTGGTCATCTAGGCCACAGTTGCCGTTAGTACCCTGGAGACAACACAGGGCCTGACCCAACAGAGCCAGATCCAAAGGAGCCTGATGTCCTTGAAGGGGTAACAATTACCCTCATCAGCCCTCAGACTATCACCTGCAGTGCCACTGTGCAAACATTCAGTGGGTGAGTACTGAGCACCAATCAACACATAGCATTGGGGACCAGGTCAACAGGCAGGCTGCCTCTCTTAAGTCCAGTCAAGACAAGAACCAAGTGTGAACGCGGTAAACAAGGTATCACAAGACTGTGGTATGTGGGGGAAGGGGAGGTGGATCCACAAAGACTACTTAAGAGCGGACAACGGTGCATACCTATAATCTCAGCTGTTGAGAGGTATAGGCAAGAGAAGCAGTAGGTCATGGCCAGCCTGAGTTACCTGACTCTGCTAATAAACACAAAAAGTGGGCTAGAGAGATGGCTTAAGATTAAGAGAACATAGGGCTGGAGAGATGGCTCAGAGGTTAAAAGCACTGGCAGGTCTTCCAGAGGTCCTGAGTTCAAATCCCAACAACCACACAGTGGCTTATAACCATCTATAATGAGATCTGGTGCCTTCTGGTCTGAAGGCATACGTGCAAGCAGAACACTATATAATAAATAAATAAGAAATACAAACACCATTTTAAGCTAGGCAGCGGTGGCGCACGCCTGTAATCCCAGCACTTGGGAGGCAGAGGCAGGCAGATTTCTGAGTTCGAGGCCAGCCTGGTCTACAGAGTGAGTTTGAGGACAGCCAGGGTTACACAGAGAAACCCTGTCTCAAAAAAAAAAAAAAAACTTCTGGGGAGGGAGGAAACAGGAAAGGGGAAATCATTTGGAATGTAAATAGAAAAAATATAGAAAAAAAAATTAAGAGAACATACTACTCTCCCAGAGGATCTGAGTTGAATTCCCTGCATCCACACCAGGCACACCACACCACAACCACCTGTTAGCTCCAGGGGAGTCAGTGTGGCTCAGGGCCTTGGGTTTCTTTTAAGAAAACTTGTTGGGGGCTGGAGAGATGGCCCAGCAGTTAAGAGCACTGGCTGTTCTTCCAGAGGTCATGAATTCAAAAAAAACTGGAGCAAGCAGGGCCAGAGTGGGGGGTGGGGGGAGGGAAAAAAAAAAAGAAAACTTGTTGGACAACATTCAAGGAAATGAATGTCAAGACGCAAAAGTGAAAAGTAGAGATGGCGGCTGCTAAGCGAGCCGTAAGCACTGACAGTAAGCTTGGCGCACGAACCCGGTCAAAGGTGGGAGGGTACTCGGCTGCAAACTCTAGCTGGCGGATGACCACTTCGTTTACTGGGACGCTGTTCTGCCTCATGTCCTTCAGGATGTTGATGAGATAGGTGTAGTCCAGCTTCTTGAGGGCTGCGTTGATAAGGGTGCTGTAGATGTGAATGTTAGGGGTCATCTGGGACTCCTGGAAGATGAACATCATGAACATGATCAGCATGAGGGTGGCTGGTAGGACAAAGCAGTCTGCTCTGCCAGGCCACAGGTCCACAGACAGGTCTGCCCCACAGGGTAGGCACCAGAACAAGGGTAGGACTGTACACTAGCCTTCTAGCCCTCCACCGACACAACAAAGCATGCCCTAGTTGGGGAGGAAGACTGGTGTGCAGGGGTCAACAGACAGGCAGGAAATGAGGTGTGAAGTACCTCCTCACTCCTGGCTGTAGTTTATTAGTTGACACTGTCATCATTAGGCATTGGTGAGCCCGGAACAGACGACATTAGTTGGGTGATAGAATGCGTGGACAGTATTTAGTCCTTAGGAAGTGGCCACTGCTGGGACTGGATGAAATCCACTCAGCAAGCACTCATGAGGGTCAGAGAGAGTGTGCATCGGAGGGAGCCAGGGCTGTGGAACTACCCTTTGTCCCCAGGGCTTCTGGTCCATCCCTCCAGGATGTTGGGGCTCAGCCCCATTCATATCTCAGGGCCGGTTTTTACGGTGGTTTAAAGGGGTGCTGTCCACTTGCCCTGCCCCATCCTCATTTGATCCTGCTGGGCCTCATTTTCCCAACAGCTTTCTTCCTTTCAACCCCAGAGGTCTCTCAGAACCATGGGCGGCAGGCTCGGGGCTGGGCCCGGGCCCCTCACCTTCATGTCTGCCAGTAGCTGCATACCATCCCCGGGCCGATGGCACCCAATGGCCAGACTGCAGAAAGTCCGTAGATTGGGGACAATTCCTTTCTTTGCCAGGATTGGCAACAGTGCCTGTAGGACAGACATGCTACCGTTACCTGTGACCCACAGGCTCTGGCCTGTTGTTCTGATGAGTCACTCTGCTGTATGCTACAGGCCTAGAAGTACAACTCTACTCAGCGGCCCCTTGACTCCCTCAGCTGACTGCACGGCAATCCCAATCTCAGCTCAGCACTCAAGATCTCATGCCCCTTTGTCTCAATGTCCTTCTCTCATCTGCCCTTCCTACCCTGTCTCATGCTCCTTGGCTGCCCATCCATGCAGTGGGCCAAGAAACTAGGAGCACGTGATATAGGGCAGGTCTGTGCTGACCAGTACTGTATGATACTGTATGTATGTACCTTTCAGCTTGGGAGGGTCCCAGGAAAGGACTCTGTCATCTTAGCTTGTCCAGAGGACAGTGTGTGCTGCACTAGCACCATTTCTCTGTCACCCTTGACCCCCACAGATGCACAGGGTGCTGCTTCCGTCAAAGCAAGCATCACATAGAAATTGCCTGTGAGCCATGAGGTGGCGCGTATGCCTTTATGCCTAGCACTGGGGAGGCACAGGCAGGCGGGTCTACACAGTGAGCTGCAGGGCTGCAGGGCTGTAACACAGAGGAGACACTGTCTTGAAAAACCAGGAAAAAAAAATAAACCTGATTATGTAAGTGAACAAAAGCCTGTAAGAAGCCTGGCTATTGTCTATGTGAGATGGAGAAAGCCACACAACCTGCTCTGACCAGGACAGAAGCAGATAGATCCCAGTGTGGGTGAGGAAAGTCAGAAGATCCTGGAGATATACTAGGGTGCCTCGTGGTACGTCTTTCCTTGGGGGAGGCGGGTTGGGGTCGGGTGCTGAGCCCGAGTCTCAGTACAAAGCCTCAGCTGGCCTGGAGTTCACTATGCAAACTTGGAAATCCACCCACCTCTACCTCCCAAGTCTGTTACCATATCCAGCCCCCATCCCCCCTTTTTAAGAAAAGGGTCACAGGCTGGCACTGAACTTTCAATGTGGCTTGCTGGATTGTTTTATGTCAACCCGACAAAAGCTAGAGTTATCTGATAGTAGGAATTTCAATGGAGAAAATACCTACATAAGATGGGGCTGCAGGGCATTCTCTCATCTAGTGCTTGATGGGGAAGGCCCACCGCACTATGGGTGGTACCATCCCTGGGCTGGGTCGCATAAGAAAGCCCTAGCTGTCCTGGAACTCACTCTGTAGACCAGGTTGGCCTCGAACTCAGAAATCCACCTGCCTCTGCCTCCCAAGTGCTGGGATTAAAGGCATGTGCCACCACTGCTGGGCCCTCATAGTGATTCTTAAGGCGGCTGAACAACTCTATGGTCCAGTTCCTGAAGTGCCTGCCCATCTTATGTACCACTCCTCAGTGTAATGGTATTCGTGTCCAGCATGTCAGCAAGACCCTTCTCCATGAATGCACTACGGTGCAGCTGGCTGGCCTGTGGCTCAGTTCCTAGCCTGACATATGGCGAGGCCTAGAATAGGGCTCTAGACATGTCTGCTGACTAGTGAGCGGTGATCTAGGATCTGAAGGTCACAGAGGGAAGAGAAGGGGAGCCCCCAGTAGACCCCTTACCTTGGCTCCCTCCAGGTCCCCCAGCTTGCTCTTCTTCCTTATCAGCGTGTTGAAGAAGGTTACGTCAGCCTCCACCCTATGTCTGTCCAGGATGGACAGCAGCGAGGACTCTGCGGGGGTCCCAGGTTCCACCACCTCGGCCAGTAGAGTGAGGGTTTTGATGTCTGGCTGGAGCCCATGCTCTGCCATCTTACCCAGGAAGCCTTCCAGGCCCCCCATCAAAGCCAGCCTATCAGCAGGTGTGACCACTGTCCCAAAGGAGACCACAGCGGGGGAGAGAGTCCCAAGACTTAGGAGATTGACTTCCAGATCCAAGTGGGGAGGCTTCAGGGCCAGTGGGGTAAGGGCGACCATGTGGCCAGGTTCTGCCTTGGTTTCTGCCTCAGGCTGGGTGCTACTTGTTACCCTGGCTTCAGGAAAGGCTGGTGGCCCCTCGAGTTTCTGAGAAGGTTCCAGAAACAGCTGCCTCTCCAGTGCTTCCACATGTCTGACTGACACACCATGCCCTGCCCTGGCCTGGACTTTCCTCCCTGCCAGATGCCTGCCTGTTGGGGGCGGGAGCAGGATGGTCTCTTCCTGGGATGTTAGGAGCAGCCTGGAGGCCACCTCTGGGTCCCCCAGACCACAGTCTCGCGCTGCCCCCAACAGGAGATTGTAGCCATGCCTACTTGGTTTGATCCCCAGACTCAGCATCTGCCGCCACACCTGAAGGAAAAAATAGATGTCAGAGCTGCAAGTTCCTACCGGCCTTCAGAGGAAGTAAGTACTGTTGTCACCAGCCAACAGAGGAAAAGCTAAGAACTAGCAGGCAGTCTTCCTAGATGAGGCTGCCTTGGATTAAAGTCTATGATGGATTTGCTCCGGTAGACAAGGCCCGGGAGAAATCCATTTTAGGAAAGAGTCCTGTTATTAATATGCTTTTCTTGTTATTATTAAATATATATATAATATAGCTATTGCCCCACCCTTTTGAGCAGATTTCTACAGTCCTATGAATATGTACTATCTTGTACTGATGCTATATAGACAGATAGATGATTCTATACAATTTCTAACTTGATTCAAATAATTTTAGGAAGAAAGTTTTTAGAGATAGTTTTAGTTTGCTAGAAAGATGTAATAAAGTCAGAATCAAGAATAGAATGTGGTGCCCGGCAGTGGTGGCGCACGCCTTTAATCCCAGCACTTGGGAGGTAGAGACAGGTAGATTTCTGAGTTTGAGGCCAGCCTGGTCTACAGAGTGAGTTCCAGGACAGCCGGAGCTACACAGAGAAACCCTGTCTCAAAAAAACCAAAAAAAAAAAAAAATAGAATGTGGGGCTGGCGAGATGACTCAGTGGTTAAGCGCACTGTCTGCTCTTCCAGAGGTCCTGAGTTCAATTCCAAGCAACTACATGGTGCCTCACAACCATCTGTAATGGGATCTGAAGACAGCAACACTGTACTTATACATAATAAATAAATCTTTAAAAAAAAAAGAATGTGCCCTCTCCTCAGAATAGTAAGTAAAGGCTACATATTAAGAAATAGAATGAGTTTTCACGATCACATTAAAGAGAGAAACAGACTTGGGAGAATTTTGTGTCCAAGGATAGTCACAGGCGTGCCCTATGACAAGGCAAGGATCACGTAAAAACTGTTGCCTTCAACTTGTTTTTTTTCGAGACAGGGTTTCTCTGTGTAGCCCTGGCTGTTCTGGAACTCACTCTGTAGACCAGGCTGGCCTCGAACTCAGAAATCCGCCTGCCTCTGCTTCCCAAGTGCTGGGATTAAAGGCGTGCGCCACCACTGCCCGGCTAAATATTCTCCTTACTTTTTTTGTTTGTTTTTTCTTTTCGAGGTATTTTCTGTGTAGCCCTGGCTGTCCTGGAACTCACTCTGTAGAATAGGCTGGCCTTGAACTCAGAAATCCAGCTGCCTTGAACTTTTAATGAGTATGTTATAATGAAACACTGCTTTGAACTTAATATCAACATCCTTCGGTAACTCCCATTTTATCTCTGAGGTAATTTTCTAAAGAACTTTTTGTCTAAAGGTATAAAAGACCAGAGAAAAGAAATAATGCTGTTGATTGAATGGTTTGGTTTGGGAAGCTCTATCCAATCCATTTATCCTTCCTTCCATCCATCCATCCATCCATCCATCCTTTTAAATGTACACATCTGTCTGTGTGTATACACATCATATATGTGTATGTATGTAAGCATGCGTGAATACTTGTGGACTTGATTGTGACAGACGGATGGGGCCTGACCAGTGTGGGTTATGGATGTTTGAATGTATACATGTCTGTGGATATTTGCCTGTACAAAGCATCTTAATTCTTTTCCTTTCCTTCCTCTCTGGTTCACAAAGAGTTAACTAGCTTATCTGAGGCTCCTGGCTGACTCACCAGAGAAAGGAGCACCAAGCAATTAATCTTTTCACTTAATCTCCTGCTGTTTTATGATGATGTGCTGAACAGTTTCTAGCCTCAGAGGAACTCACAGAAGGCAGGTCAGCTACTGAAGCACAGTGACGTAGACTCAAGACAGGTAAATGTTTTATTATCGTACAGCAACCCTAAAGATCTCTTCACATCATGTCTTCCCCCTCTGCTGCCTCAAGAAGAACCGATAAGAAATAAGACCTGCAGGGGATGACCCCTGGCAAAATGTGAATTAATCCTCAGACCAGCAAACTCATAAGGCGAGAGAAAGCTGGAGTAACTCGGGGGCGGAGCCAAGGCCGGGCATGTGAGAAGCCCTGGGTCAAAACCACAGCGCCATGGAAGGAAAAAGAGAAGAACAAGAAAAACAATGGCTGAGGGTGTGACTAAGGGTGTGGAAGCCCTAGGTTCAATCCCTGTGAGACGGGCCTATAATCCCAGGTGGGATCAAGATTAACCTGAGCAATATAATGAGTCATCAAAGTGGGGGGGGACAGTAAGGCACTGGCCACCAACCTGATGACCTGAGCTTAATCTCTAGAATCTACATGGGTAAAGGAGAGAGCTGACCTAGCAAGTTGTCCTCTGATCTCTATGTTTGTGTTATGGAATGCAAACACACCCTCAAACATACATGTATACATATATACACAAACATATATACATATACAGTAAAAATTATAAATAAAACATAAATTATATATATATATAAATATAATAAAAACAGGTTTAAAAAGCCGGGCAGTAATGGCACACACCTTTAATCCCAGCACTTGGGAGGCAGGGGTAGGTGGATTTCTGAGTTCGAGGCCAGCCTGGTCTACAGAGTGAGTTCCAGGACAGCCAGGGCTACACAGAGAAACCCTGTCTCGAAAAAACAAAAAAGAAAAAGAAAAAAGAATATAAAAGAAAAAAAAAGGTTTAAAAAAGCGATGACACAAAGCATCTACAGTGTCCAACCTAGCGCCAGGCACGGTAGCATAGCCTGCACTTTTAAATGGCTGTGAGACACCGTGCAGGTGCACTGGGGACCGGACCCAGGTCTTCTACAAGAGCAGCCAATGCTCTTAACTGCCGAGCCAGCTCTCCAGACCCCTCTGTTGTTATTTGTTTGTTTGTTTAGTTTTCTGAGACAGATTCTCACTACATAGCCTTGGAAGTCAGTATGCAGATCAGGCTGGCCTCAAACTCAGAAATGCCTCTGTCTCCTAGATGCTGGGATTAAAGACACGGCACTAACTCACTTGCCCATTTTTTGGTTTTGATAGGAGCCTACACAACCTGGGCCAGGACCCCGTCGGACACCCTAGCTTATCAGAGAGAGGTCTGCGGATGGGGAAAGTTAGCACCAGGTGGGCAAACCTTGTAAGGGGCCAATGCCTACTCTGGCAAGGTTTTGAGTAAGGCAAGGTCTTGGCAGCCTTTTCTAAGGAATGGTCAGTAACCATCCTATTGAAAAAAAATGATAAAATGTGGCGGCAGGGATTCACACACAAGAACCAGATAAACTTGGTTTTCTCTCTCTTTCTCTCTCTCTCTCTCTCTCTCTCTCTCTTGTGACAGTGTCTCAAACTCAAACTAGAACTTTTTTTTCCTATTTATTTATTATGTATACAGTGTTCTGCCTGCATGTATGCCTGCAGGCCAAAAAAAGGGCACCAGATCTCATTATAGATGGTTATGAGCCACCGTGTGGTTGCTGGGAATCAAACTCAGGACCTCTGGAAGAGCAGCTAGTACTCGTAACCTCTGAGCCATCTCTCCAGCCTCCAAACTAGAACTATTAACATAGAGCAGGCTAGACTCAAACTCACAGAGACCTGCTGGGCCAGCTAATGTTAACCTTAGGTAGTTTTTCTTTCTCTAATTTGAGGTGTGTGTGCGTGTCTGTGTGTGTATAGAAGTTGTGTGTGTATAGAGGTGTGTGTGCGTGTCTGTGTGTGTATAAAAGCTGTCGTATATGGGTATGTCCATCTGTATATATGCAGAGGCCAGAGGTGAACATCAGCTGCCCTCTCTGCCTTATCTGCTGGAGATAGGGTCTCTCACTGAAGAGAGGCTGGGGCTAGGCTGGCAGACACCAAGACCCAGCCACCCTCATGTTATTGCTGCCCAAGGAGCTAGGGTTACACACTCAGGACCATGTCCTGAGCTCTGGGGACTTGAGGGTTTACACAGCAGGTGCTCTTCCTTCTGAGCGTCCCTAGCCCTAAGTCCCAGCTCTTAGAGGCTGTGGGATCTCAGGTAAGCTGAGTCTGTGAGCCTCGGTTTCCTCACCTGCAAAAGGGGCCGACAGTGCCTTAAAGAGACAGCTCAGGAAGGATGCTGCACAGACACGCTATTAGCACTGACAGGTTTTGTTCATATCATGCTACTGCCTCCAAATTTTTTGCAGAGGGGACACAACCTTGTGATCTTGGGTTGTCATTCTACAAACTGGCCAGGAAGCTTCCTATAAATCTGGAAACAGGGCTTCTGGACAGGGCGGCTGTCAAACTGTGGTGAACATATTAGATGACAGAACTTAGAAAAACAAAAACAAAACATCCATGGTGGCAATACCAACATCCACTCCCCACATGACGGAGGGGTCATCGCCGGGGGTCTGAAATGGGATTAGAACCGCTGGGCAGTGAGGACACACACCTTTAATGCCAGCACCTGGGAGAAAGAGCAGGCAGAGCTCTGTAAGTTCAAGTCCAGCCTGGTCTACAGATTGAGTTCTAGGACAGTGAAGGCTACATAAAGAAACCCTCTATCCAAAATGGGTGTGTGTGTGTGGGGGGGTATGTGTCTCACTCAGGGACTAAGTGTACATTCCTGAGTTGCACCTGCAGAGAGGCCAAGTAGAGAAGGAGCCTGAGGGATGGGCTGAACATGTACCCAGTGAACATACCATAATGGTGAGGAACCCAAAATTAGAAGGTCTGAGCAAGAAAGGTACGGACCATCTGTTACTGAGGTTTTGTCTTTTACGGTTTATTGTAATGCTGAGTGTCGGTCCCCAAGTCCTGGAGTCTACAGTCACCTCTGTGACCCTGTCCCCAAGTTAATTCTGATTGATGACTAATGGTGCCGACAGCCAATAGCTGGGCAGAAGAGACATAGGTGGGGTTGAGGTTTCCCAGACTTGGGAGCAGAAGAGGACCACAAGGAAGAAGAAGGTGCAGGAGAGGAGGAAGGAGAAGCTGCCATGGGTTGAGGGTCAAGAGAACACAGCCCCGAGGGCTGCCCAACTGGAGCTAAGAGTAGCCCAGATGAAATATAATAAACAAATAATAATTAATAACTAGGGGTTATTGATAGAAAGGTAGATTCTAACAGCATGTCGGGTAGGCAGATGCCCAGCTCTTGTGTTGTTCAAGGCTTATCATAAATACAATATGTGTCTTTCATCTGGGAACATAATGGTCTAAGGTGGGTAGAAGGGCTGAGACTGAAATAATTTCTACACCCTTCTCTGCCTTCACTAGTGAGGCAGTATTCCCACAAGCCTTTCCATGCTGTCTACAAAACTGAAGAAGAGCATGCCCTGCAATGGAACATGAAGGCTGGAACGGCAGACGTAGAAACATACCTGGCACGGTAGACTGGAGAGCACGCTCGGCGGGTAGGTAGGAGAGCACATAGCTCTTTTAGAGGACCTGAGTATCATTTCCCAGCATCCACTCAAAGGGGCTCACAACAGGCTATAACTCCAGCTTCAGGAGACCATTTCTGGCCTCCTACACACATATAGTTTATAAACAAAAGCCAAATGTACTGGCTGGTTTTGTGTGTCAACTTGACCCAGGCTGGAGTTAACACAGAGAAAGGAGCTCCAGTTGAGGAAATGCCTCCATGAGATAGATCCAGCTGTGGGGCATTTTCTCAATTAGGGATCAAGTGCGGAGGGCCACTTGTGGTGAAGGAAATAAAACAAGTTTTATAGATATTTGTAAAATAAGGTTTTTGGAAAATGAACACGAGGCTTGGTGGTCAGAGTGACCAGACCTAGTTGAGACTAGCCAAAACAAACATAACTGTTCTTGAGAAGAATCCCTTATGTCAGCATAATCTTCTCGGACCACCCTGTTCTTCCTCCCTCCAAAGAACTTATCAGCCTGGCTCTTGCTCAAGGACTTTCCAAGGCCAGGTGCAAAGCGGGATGAGGAAAGTTGACTGACTTAGCTAAGAATGCCCCCTTAAGTGAATCAACCAATGCCTGAAGGGATCCTTTGTCTTGTATTCCACTAATCAGAGTACGCCAACTTTTCCTATTGCTGAGGACTGCTCTCTGTAAAGTATAAAAGATGTGAGCTTTCTTTGTTCAGGGTTGTTGCCTCTCTCTGTGAGGCCCAACCCCACGCGTGGATCAACCCATCAATAAACCTCATGCTTTTGCAGCAATCTTTTGTCAAGCTGTGGTCTGTGGGGTTGTACCCCTGAGCAGACCTGGAGGGTCTGCTGAGTTACAACAGTGGGTGGTGCCATCCCTGGGCTGGTAGTCTTGGGTTCTATAAGAGAGCAAGCTGAGCAAGCCAGGGGAAGCAAGCCAGTAAGAAACATCCCTCCAGGGCCTCTGCATCAGCTCCTGCTTCCTGACCTGCTTGAGTTCCAGTCCTGACTTCCTTTGGTGATGAACAGCAGTGTGGAAGTGTAAGCTGAATAAACCCTTTCCTCCCCAACTTGCTTCTTGGTCATGATGTTTTATGCAGGAAAAGAAACCTGACTAAAACACCAAACAATGATAACCCTGGTACCCGGTAAGACTGACCTGCATGGCTTGCCGGAAGCCTGTCGTCTTGTCCTGGATACAGCCCATGAGCAGGAAACAGAAGGTCTCTTCTGTGACTGCATGCCCCCTTTGAATGATTTCCTGGGAAAGAGAAGAAGGCAGTCTCACTCTGAAGCTATGGCAAGGCCCATTCTGACCTAGGTCAGTACCAGGTCCATGCATCTCTAAGGAATAGGGGCCTGGATACAGCCCTGGGGCCAGTTAGAACCAGCTCCCAAGTGAAGCATCTAACTGTCCCCTACACACACACACTACCTCTGGGCCGGTCATCCAAGCTCTGCTTCTCGAGGCAAGAGTGTGCAAAGCTGGCTGCAGCAGCCACTGTATTGGAGGTTCAGTTTCCTTATTTGTGCAAGCACACACCTTGCAGAATGTCTGAACAATCTTCCAACCACATATAAGGCAAGTACAATCCCCCCAGCCTCTTCAGTGTCAAGCTGGGCAAGACCTCCTTAAAGACACTTGTACCTCTGAACCTCCTGTCCTTCCACTCAGTACAGCGACACCCTCTTGCCCTCCAGCTTACAGCCCACCGTGTGACTGAGGCCACAGAAAGGCTCTGTTGGATTTGTGGGTGAACCCCAGCATAAAGCACAGGCTGTCTCATTTCTCCTGAACATTCCAGGTGTAAGGAGAAAGATAAGTCTCTCTCCCACACTTGTCCCAGACTGACTTTGAAGAAAGGAAAAAAGGGAGCTCCCACCTTGAAGACATCCAGGCACATCCTGAGGTCTGCACACTTGGCGGCCACCTTCAGCAGGGCATGATACGTTTTCAGGTTGAGCTGGAAGTTTTTGGCCCGGAGCTGCTGTTGGAGCTTCAGCGCACTCTGCAGGGCAGAGTCCTTCCAGGGGGACTCCGCACAGACATTGAACAGAGCTGTGTATGTGGCATCCGAGGGCTCCAGGTCTCTCTTCTTCATCTGTTGAGATAGGAGAAAATTAAAGGTGGTTCTAGAAGTTGGATACAGAGATCAGCAGCCACTCTGAAGGCTCCAAGAAAGGTTTGTTACCACAGCCAACGAGCCCAAGAGCCAAGGCTGACCCAAGTGGCACCTCATATACAGCATTCAAACTCCTTACTCTACCAGAAAAATGGAGCCTGTATTCCCAGAAATGGCAGCAGGAAACTATCCTCCAGGGCATTTGAGAGAATATTCTAGAGCTGGCATACTTGTATCATGTGCTTCCAACAGCCCTATCCTGAGACCTGCCCAGCTCACCCTGACCATCCAGGGTGGGCACAGAGTGTGTCTGTTCTGGGAAAGGCAGACTGGTATTCACTGAGAGTTCACGAGCCAGTGAACTCTTTCAGAAGCCAGGGATGAGATGGTTTAGAAAAGTTATTACAACAATTCATATATCCTTTTAGAAGTGCAGTTTTAGCACTTAAAGTGGTAGCTCATGCCTTTAATCCCAGCACTTGGAAGGCAGAGGCAGGCAGATCTCTGAGTTCATGGCCAACTTGGTACACAGAGCGAGTGTCAGGACAGCCAGTGCTACACAGAGAAAACCCCTGCCAAAAAGTGAAGTTTTGTCAAACTTGTTGGCAAATGCCTCCGTCAGGAGACAGGCAAGAGGATCTCTGAGTTCAAGGCCAGCCCAGTCTACACAGTGAGTTCCAGGTCATCCAAGGCTACACAGTAACACCATCTCAAAAAAACAAAACAAAACAAAAAAATTAAAAAAAAAACCAAGGGGCTGGAGAGATGGCTCAGTGGTTAAGAACCCTGATAACTCTTCAAGGTAACCCATGTTCAATTCTCAGTACCCACAAGGCAGCTCACAACTGTCTGTAACTCCAATATCTGACACCCTCACACAGAAATACATGCACGCAAAACACCGTTGCATATAAAATAAAAATAAATGAATGTATAAAGGGAGAAACTCACTTTACTCTGGCGATAGCCTGTGAGAACTGCACTAGGGTACCAAATATGAGGACTAGGGTTAGCAGGGTCTGTGCTGGATCAAGGGCTCCCTTAGCCTCTGGCCCCAGGAAAAGATGGCTTGTCTCTTACTTGAGACTACAGTTGGCCTGAGTAAGACAAGTTCTTGATTCATTAGGAAGCAGAACAGGATACATATATGAATAAGTGTGGGGTCTGTGGAGAGGAACACAGACTAACTGGGCATGGCAGCAGCGAAGCACGTCTCTGTCACCTCACTGGATGCCCCAAGATGACCTCAATTTGGACTCAATGTCATCTTCCCCACTGTGTGACATTATGCTCAGGACCTGCACCCAGCATGACTTCAGACCTTTGGCCCCTGTCTATCTGACCCACACTCACATCATTGAAGAGCCGGAAGGCCTTCTTCAGGTACCCGACGCGCCCGCAGCCCCCAATCAGCACCGTGTAGTTGCACTCCAGAGGCTGCAAGCGCTCCTCCTTCAGCATCTGCCTCTCAAACAGATCCAGGGCCTCTGCAAGCTAGGGAAAGAGGTGACAGGAGAGGGGGCTCAGGACAGCTTCTGAAACCTGTAGCAAGCCAGGGAGAGGGTAGCATGCCTTTGGTAGGAGGACCAAAGCTATTCTAGGCCACACAGCCTGGGACTCAAAAAACATTTCCTCAAAACAAGCAAAAAAATGGCTGGAGAGATGGCTCAGTTGTTAAGAGCACTGACTGCTCTTCCAGAGGTCCTGAGTTCAACCCCCAGCCACCATATGGTGGCTCACAACCATCTGTAATGAGATCGGATGCCCTTTTCTGGTGTATCTGAAGACAGTTAGAGTGTACTTACATATAATAAATTAAAAAAAAAAAGCAAAAAACCTACCCAAAATAAAAGGCCCCCAGAAGAGGGTGAGAGGCAGAGGGACCTTCTGATATGATACAGGGAGACAGCTCCCTCCTCCCTCTGATGCAAACCTTCTGCCCAAGGCAGTCTTTGCCTATGTCTAATTCCCCACACCATCCCCGTCTCCTGTCCATGCGCTCCCTCCTTACTTTGTTTCTGGGGTAGTGCTGAAGATCTCTCCCATCGCCTGCACATGCGCAGCACCCACTTTATAAACTGAAGACCTAGCCCCCCTTTTTTTTTTTGAGACACTATGACTATGTAGACCAGGCTGGCCCCAAATTCAGAGATCTGCCTGCCTCAGTGCTGAGATTAGAGATAGGTGCCACCAGAGCCGGCTCTCCTTTTTCTTATCTGTTCATTCAAATAATAGCCACTAAGTCCTCCCAGGAGCCAGGCAGGGTCTGTTCACTTGGGGAGCTAGGGTATAAGAAGAAGCCTGCTCGTGAAGCTACTGTTCTGGCTGGGAAAGGGAAAAAGAAATAAGCTGGGCGTGACGATGTGTGCCTGTAATTCCAGCACATGGAAAGATGAGGCAGGAGGATCTTGACTTTGGGTCCAACCTAAAGCAGTTTAAGGCTAACATAGGCTACAGAATAAACCCTTGTCTCAGAAAAGCCAAAATAAAATGGTGGTGGTGGGACAAGATGGCTCAGGGGATAAAGGTGCCAACAAGCCTACCAACTGGAGTTAGGTCTCTGGGTTCCACACGGCAGGAGAGAACTGACTCCCCCAAATTGACCTTGTCTGTCACATATGAAACTTGATATATGTATATGCACATAAATACGGGGAGTAACACACTAAAATAAATGCAGTTAAATGGGGAAGGGCCGAGCTGTAGCATAGTTGACCGAGTTTGTGTCTAGCTTGCACGAAGTCCTGGCTTTGATCCCAGTGCCACACAGTGCACACCTGTATCCACAGCACTGGGGAGGTGGAAGCAGGGGGATCAAATCCAGCCTAGGATACATAAGGCTCTAAAAATATAAATAAGGGGGTTGGAGGGACGGCATCCACTAAGAGCACAGAAGTTTCCAGAAGTCCCAAGTTCTGTTCCTAGCACCTTTGTCAGGCTACTGATAGCCACATATAACTCCAGCTTCGGGGATATAATGCTCTCACTTCTCTGGGTGCACAGACATACATATGCATACATTCACATACAGCAGGAAAAACAGAGTCTTGGGGTTGGTCCTGCCTGCTGTGTATTCAGATGCTGAGGTCTGTGCTTCAAGACCAGGTTGCAGCATGGACATGGGCATTGTATTGACCAATGTGCTGTAAAGAATGCTGCCCAAAGGTCTCTGATTGGATAACAAAAGGCTACAGCCTGTGACTGGGCAGGGGAGAGAGGGAGGCGGAACTTCAGATTGAGTAGGGGGAGTCTAAGGTACAGGACTGCAAGGAAAAGGAAAGGAGAGTGAAGGAGGGGATTACCCTGGGGTGGGATCTCTGAGCAGTGGTGGCGCACGCCTTTAATCCCAGCACTTGGGAGGCAGAGGCAGGCGGATTTCTGAGTTTGAGGCCAGCCTGGTCTACAGAGCGAGTTCCAGAACAGCCAGACAGCCAGGGCTACACAGAGAAACCCTGTCTCAAAAAAAAAAAAAAAAAGAAACCATGGGATGGGATGGACCATGGGCACGTGACCAGGAGTAGCACGCCCAGAGGACACTCATGCAACAAAGTAAGACTCAGTTGGCAAGTATTGGGGGATTTATCTGGTTATAAATAGACAAGTTTGGGTTATAATAGTCTCAGAACCTGCCCAGTTTTAGGTTTGCAGCTTGTTAATAAAAATGCCAGTTTTCGGGCTGGAGAGATGGCTCAGTGATTAAGAGCATGTACCATTCTTGCAGAGGACCTGAATTCAACTCCCAGCATCCACATCAGGCAGCTAACTCCAAGGGATTCTCCTAACTTCAGGCACATGCATATATACAGAAATACACAGGTATACATATAAATAAGTAATAATAAAAATATTAAAAAAAAATAGCAGGTCTGTGAAAACAAAACAAAACCCTGATAAAAGCAAAGTTTATAAAGTGTTCTAAAAATAACAAATAAGTTGGGTATAGTAGTTTATGTCTTTAATCCCAGCAGAGGCAGGTAGATCTCTGAGTTCAAAACCATTTTTGCCTATATAATGAGTTCTAGGACAGCCAGAAATTTGGAGAGACAGAGAGAGAGAGAGAGAGACCCTATACCAAAAAAATAATAAAAATCAAATAAATAAAATAAGCTAGATGTGCTACTCCATGTCTGTAATCCAGTATTTGTGAGTCAGTGGCCACTCTGTGAGTTCCAGTTTAGCTAGGGCTACACAGTTAAGACTGTGAAAAAGGTATAAAATAATAAAATAAGCTCGGTATAAGTAATCCCAGCACTTAAGAAGGGAAGACAGGGGGCTGGTGAGATGGCTCAGTGGTTAAGAGCTCCAACTGCTCTTCCAAAGGTCCTGAGTTCAAATCCCAGCAACCACATGGTGCCTCACAACCATCCATAACGAGATCTGACTCCCTCTTCTGGAGTGTCTGAAGACAGCTACAGTGTACTTACAAATAATAAAATAAATAATTTTTTTTTAAAAGGAAAGAGAGGAAGATATGTTTTAGGCTATCCTGAGCTACATACTGAGTACCGATTAGCCAGGGCTACCCAGCAAGATAGCCTTGAAAGAATGAAAATTAGCCAGGCAGTGGTGGCACATGCCTTTAATTCCAGCACTTGGGAGGCAGAGGCAGGCGGATTTCTGAGTTCAGGGCCAGCCTGGTCTACAGAGTGAGTTCCAGGACAGCCAGGGCTACACAGAGAAACCCTGTCTCGGAAAGAAAAAATAGAATGAAAATTAGTTAGAGCTGGCAACAGTTTAGAGGTCAAATAGTTAAGAATAAAACACGACTCAAGGAAATGTGATATAGACAAGAAGACCAATGGGATTACCTCCGTGTAGTGAGTTAAAGATAGGTAAGGGGCTAGCAATATGGTTCATCAGATAAAGGCGCTTGCGGTGCAAGTGACCAGAGTTCGATCCCTGGGCCACGCAGAAAGGAGGAAAGGAAGAACTAGCTCTATACGTTGCCCTCTGGCTTCCACGTGTGCACCGTGGCACACACACTCACACACGCACATCAACAGCAGTAACAGAGACCCACGGACTGAGCACTGAACACCCCAACTTCAACAGCTGAGAAGGCTACCCCACATAAAATGCCAACCCAGCAGAAGGAAATCCCAAGATTCTCATGCAAAATGCCTAGCTACTGTACAACAGTAACCAGTTCGCCCTGCCTGCCCTCTTCCCAGTTTCCAGCCCAGCCTCTTCAAACGTCCTCCCTCAGTTCCCAAACAGTCTACGTAACGTTCCCTTCCCAGTAGTTTCACCAATACTAGCAGCTCCAAACCATAACATGTGTTCAAGCCTATCTATCTGCTCAGCTCGGCTCCTCCGGGCTCAACTGTCTCCTAAGAATGTCTTCACTAACTGCCTTCTCTTCCCACTCTGCTAGCTCCCATCTATCCCACCCAGTTCCCAGAAATCCAAGGGGCATCTAACACTGAAGGTCATAGGGTCAAGCAGTTCTCACAGCTAAGACTTCTTAAAGGGCCAGGGACACAAGCTTAAATCACAGTCTACACTCTCAGACCTTTCCTTCCTTGATCAGACGCTTGCACTGGAAGAAGTACCAGTATGGAGTGTTCCTCCGGC
The DNA here is from genome assembly GCA_036184795.1 of Tokudaia tokunoshimensis. Lineage (NCBI taxonomy): Eukaryota > Metazoa > Chordata > Mammalia > Rodentia > Muridae > Tokudaia > Tokudaia tokunoshimensis. The sequence continues at coordinate 35,264,020 of BTHU01000006.1, read as the reverse complement.
CCCGCCACTGTTTGGGTTCCAGTTCTTCCTCCTCAACGCCCTGCTCCTTGAGCTGCAGGTTATAGAGCTGGGCTGTTGATTTGTGGAATATTCTCCGGGAAGAGAATTTGTCAGAGAGGGTCCCAAAGCTCTCTTCTTCCTCCTCCTTCTCCTCCTCCTCCTCCGGAGGAGTCACGGTGCTGAGCTTACTGGAGTCGGAGCAGAGGTTGCTCATTTTCTTCTGACTCCCTCTGCCCAGGGGCAGGTGGGAGGCAGAGCTGCAGAAGGCGGCCCTCAGCTGGGCAGGGCCCCCCCTGCCTCCTGTCCATCGGGGAGATCCAAGAAGATCCAGGTGTTGGAGGACAGACAGGCCTATGGGGTGGGGACCAGCAAAGAGCCGGGAGAGTCTTAGGAGGTCCATCACGGGCCACCTCAAGCCCTTGCAGCCTGGAATCAAGAGAAACAAGGAAAGTGCATTAGCCTCCATGTAAAAGTCAGAAAGGAGAGACAAGTGTAGTCACAAGGGTGGGCTCTGAGTTAGGAAGCCCTGGCTCTGTTCAGGGTGGGGAGTGGGAGATGGGCCGAACTTACTATCTCAGCAAGTAGCTGGGTAGAAAAGAGTCAGAAATTCAAGGTCATCCTCAGCTATAATATCAACTTCAAGGCTAGCCTGGGCTTCATGAGATTGTCTCTAAATAAATAAATAAGAGTAAGGCGTGATGGGCCACACCTTTAGCCCCTGCACCAGGGAGACAGAGGCAGGAGGATTTCTGAGTTCAATGTCGGCCTGGTCTACAACAGTGAGTCCAAGCTAGTCAGTGCTACCTAGAGAGCCCAGTCTCAAGGCCCAAGAGGGTCTCAGCAGATAAAGGTGCTTGCTGAAGAGCTTGATGACCTGAGTGTGATTTCTGAACCTACTCGGTAGAACTTATACAAGCTGTTCCCTGATCTGCACACATGTGGTGTGCAAGGCACATAGATGCACATGCGCTCTCTCACAAAGCCACAGCCTCCCATCCTAGTATTCTATTCTTATTAGGCTGTGCTGGGCTAGAGAGAGTTCAGCCCTTTAATAAAAAAAAATAAAACAAACAACAAAATAAAACATAAAAACAAGACAAATAGTTATGAAGGTATTTTAAAGCTTAGCTCTCCAGGGTCTCCTGTGATGCCGGCTGGCCTCGAACTTCTGATCCTCCTGCCTCCACCTGCCACTTACCGGGATTACAAGAATATACTAACACTACCGGTTTATGCGGTGCTGGGGCAAGCACTTTACCAACTGAGCCAGCCCTCCATCTCCTTACCCTACTTCTAAACGTCTGTATTAAAAATGCACCCACAGAGAGACCTGGGATCCTAGGGTCGCTCCTTGCTTCCTCTCCCCAGGCCTTCAGAGCCTACGTTTTCTAATTTGACGCCCGAGCTTGGACAGAGTCCCTCAGGTCCAATTTCGGCCCAGCTTCCGGGATTCCTATGAGGGTTGAATAGAAACTCACCCTGCGCGTTCTAAGCAGCGAGCCCCTAGTGAGACGTCCTCAAGTCCTCAGACAGACCGCGGCCCCAGAGACGCCGCTTTCACACTCAAGCACACACGCCGGAGATCCCACGCAGGCGCACTTACATCGCCGCCTCGCGTTCTGTGAGATACCGAACCGAAAGAAAAAGGCTATCGGCGATCGGCTAGCCAGGCCTGAAGGAGTGGCGTGACTCTGCGCTCTATTGGCTTAGTCTGGGTGGGGGAAAAGGGGCGGGCGCGGGCTCAGGCGCTCCCGGCATCCCTCGCGGGGCGGCGGCTGTGGCGGCGGCGGCGGCAAGCGAGACTGGGACCAGGGAGAGGTAGTGGGAGGTGCGGAGAGCGGCCGAGAGACTTGAAGGGGAGCTGGGCCCAAGGCCGCCGCCGCCGCCATGCAGGAAATCATCGCCAGCGTGGATCACATCAAGTTCGACTTGGAGATCGCCGTGGAGCAGCAGCTCGGGGCGCAGCCGCTGCCCTTCCCCGGCATGGACAGTGAGTGCGGGGCCCGGCGGGTGGGCGACTCTGATTCTGACCAGAGGCTACCCCGGCACCTTCATCTCGCCTAGTTCCTTCGCTTCCGCCCTGGAACTTCCCGGTGTCACTCTTTTTCTTGGATCCTTGGTCCCCGGGGACTGCTCCGTGGCACTCCTTGGGACAGCAGGACTGTGTCGGTTGTTCGCGTCATTCTTCAGTGAACCCGTGTTATCCTGACGTGGAACCCCCTTCCCCCACCCTGTTTCAACTACAGCAAAGTTTTAGACTGTCTCCCTCTTAAGATGGTCCACCTCTTAAGAGTGCTCCTTTCGACTTTCGTCAGAACTAGGCGTTAGAAGAGTATGAGGGTCTCTCACTGTCGAGGACTCCAAGTAGACCCTCATATTCCAGGTTTGCTTGAGTCTTAACTCCTGGGAAGTCCTTCCTGGTCCCGGAATTGGCCGTTTTGCTTCTCACTACCCCACCTCCGGGTCACCTGTCCCAACACAAGCCCACAGGGGAACTTTTAGACCTTTGGATGGTTTTCCTATTCTGGTGGGATATAGGGGAGCCGGTTCAGTTCTGGCATAATTGGTTTTGTTGGTTTTGTTGTTGTCGTCGTCGTCGTCGTTGTTGTTATTGTTTCGAGACAGGGTTTTTCTGTATAGCCCTCCCTGGCTGTCCTGAAACTCACTCTGTAGACCAGGCTGGCCTCGAACTCAGAAACCCGCCTGCTTCTGCCTCCCAAGTGCTGGGATTAAAGGCATGCGCCACCACCGCCCAGCCGTGTGTCTACTCTTACTCGATTTGATTGCACTGCCTTGCGACCGTGGACCATTTATGTGGGTCAGCTCTTTAACTCCCCCTGGACACAATAGAGCCACAAACCTGTGGAGGCAAGTGTGCACTTGAAAATTTGAGTTTCTTTAAAACACACACACACACACAGATATAGGAATATGTTTTTATTTTATTTCCAGGTGTGAGATCTGGGGCCTCTTCAGCTTGTCCACAGCATCCGACTATGATTTGCCTTGTGCTTTAGCAGGGGTGTGATCCTGCCAGTGGCAGATAGCTTTTGCGATTGTGTGACATTTGGAATTTGGAGGACTCTTAACAGGGTATATAAATGCTAGGGCCCCAAGAGTGCGGGTTGTTGGTTGGTGGAGGGTTGTTAAGTACACAAAAAAGAAGCAACAAGAAATTTGAAAAAAAGAAAAATTAAGCCGGGCAGTGGTGTCACATGCCTTTGATCCCAGCACTTGGGAGGCAGAGGCAGGCGGATCTCTGAGTTCAAGGCCAGCCTGGTCTATAGAGTGAGTTCCAGGACAGCCAGTAAAGGATCATCATGATGACTTGCCCCCTAATCAGCAGGAAGCAGTCTAACAATGGCATCACCCCCTTTCTCCCCTCTATCCTTTTTTCTCTCCTATCTAGTGTTAGGAGGTTGAAAGGGTGGAAGAAGAGGGGTGGAGAAGGGTAGAACCACAAAATAGCCAAAGTCTCCCTTGGAGATGCAGGGATATACGTAGCATGGGTACCTCTCAGACTCAGTTCCAGACTTGGTGGGTGTCCTTGGCACTCACTTCTTGTTTGTGGTTGTGTTGGGTATGTCAAAGCCCAGCAAGGCCACAGATCCTCCTGTGATCCTCTTTGACAAGTGTAAATTCTGCCCTGAAGATGTGTTCTTATCCATCCTCCCAGTCCCGTGACTGCATTTCTGACTTTCAAGAAGGAAGCAAGAGTAACTTCTAAATAGAAAGATCACAACTATTCTTAGATTATGTTTCTTTGATTTGTTTGTTTGTTTGCTTGCTTATTTTTATTTATTTATTTATTTTTGTTTTTTCAAGACAGGGTTTACTCTGTGTAGCCCTGGCTGTCCCGGAACTCACTCTGTAGACCAGGCTGGCCTCAAACTCAGAAATCCGCCTGCCTCTGCCTCCCAAGTGCTGGGATTAAAGGCGTGCGCCACCACCGCCCAGCTTGTTTTGTTTTGCTTTGCTTTTGAGACCACTTCAGGTAGTCTAGGCTGGCCTGGAGTTGCTTATGTAGCCAAGAATGCTTCAACTCCTGACCCTCCTTTTCTCTACTTCCCAAGTGTCAAAATTACTTACACCTCCATTTCCAATTCATGTAGAGCTAGCAACTGAACCCAGAACTTTGTGAATGAGAGTTGGACAGATTGGTTTTGTGTGTCAACCTGACACAGCTAGAGTCACCAGAGAGGAAGGAGCCTCCCTTGAGGAAATGCCTCCATGAGATCCAGCTGTAAGGCCTTTTCTCAATTAGTGATCAGTGGGGAAGGGCCCACTGTGGGTGGTGCCATCCCTGGGCTGGTGGTCTTGTCTGTAAGAAAGCAGACTGGGCAAGCCAGTAAGCAGCACCCTTTTATGGCCTCTGCATCAGCTCCTGCCTCCAGGCTCCTGCCCTGTTTGACTTCCTGCCTTGACTTTCTTTGGAGATGAACAGCAATGTGGAAGTGTAAGCTGAATAAATACTTTCCTCCCCACTTTTTGATCTTGGTGTTTTGTTGCAGGAAATATAGCACTAAGACACTACACTAACATCAAGTAATCTACCAACTGAGCTACATCTCTAGCCTTTGTTTTACTTATTTTTGTTTGTTTGTTTGTTTTTGTGTTTTGAGACAGTCTGGCTATATGACCACAGCTGGCCTAGAATATACCAAGTAACTTTTCTTGAATTTGAAATCTTCCTGCCTCAGTTTCCTTCTCCCAGGCACTGGGATCACCAGTGTCCACCATCACACCCAGCAACATCTTTGCCTTCTGCCACTTTAACTCTGGCCTCGCAAAACCTGCCTGCTTCAGTGAAGCCACTGAATCTCTTGGAAGTTAGCAAGAGAAAGTACATGCGTGGGTTTAAGAAACGTCATTTCAGCCACAGAGTGATGGCTCTTGCCTGTAATCCCAGCGCTCGGGAGGGAGGGGCAGGCAGATCTCTGAAGCTGAGGCCAGGCTGGTCTACAGATCAAGTCCTAGGATAACCAGAGCTATTGCACAGAGAAACCCTGTCTCTCAGCAAAAGAAAAAAAGAAAAACAAAAGGAAAAAAGACAGAAAGAAATGCTGACCTTGGTTTTTGTGTTTTAAGTTTACTGTTTTCTGAAAATGCACGATGATGAATCATTGAAAACTGTTTATGAATCATGGCTAGTGAGTTTCTGGACTCGCTGACTGCTGCCACATTCTGACTGTAGCTTTACTGCCCTCGCAGAGTTGGCTGCACTTGTAGGGATGAATGGCTCCTTTATAATTCCACGGCGACGATGCATATTAAGGGCTGGCCTGCTTGATCGTCCATTATATCCTTCCACTAGGTGAATGTCTAAAGAGGCACCTGCCTGCTCAGAGGCCTCATCTAGTGGTTGTTATTTCCTTTGAGACCATTCATTCCTTCTCTCTGTCTCATTCTAATATACCTGTAAATTAAGCCCTATGGGAAGTCTGAGCTGGGGGTAATTATTTCTCTGATCTTGTGTTCCTTCTTGCCCTCTCCACCCATTCTTAAAAGTCTTGAAAGCTCTTGACTTCCAGGGGGTTCTCAGTGTTTAATCCCACAATACAGTCCAAGTTAACAAGTTTGACTGAGACAAGTGGCTTTTGCCTTGAGACAGGGCCTCACTGTGTTGCCCTAGCTGGCTTGGAACTAAATATGTAGACCTGGCTAGCCTAGAACTCAGGTCTGCCTGTGTCTGCCTCTTGAGTACTGGGATATACCACCTTGCCAGCTCCCTACATCCTGGATTAAAGGTCTTAAGAGTCTCCTCCATTGGTACCTAGCTTTAGTTGATAACTGGTTCTTTCCTCTTACAGAGTCAGGGGCTGCTGTCTGTGAATTCTTTTTGAAAGCTGCCTGTGGCAAAGGTAAGAGACCCTTGACTTCCTCACATCCTTCTTGAGGTATCTTGTGTTGTTTGTATTTTGATGTTAATTTTGTTTTTTTAAAAGAGGTTATTTTTGATAGGCAGTCTATCATGTATTTAGGTAATTTTATGTGAGTTTTTTCTTTATTTTAATTGATTAATAAAGGTTAGAGCCTGTGATTGGGTGGTGGAGGGGAAAGGTGGGACTGGAGGTTTGAGAGTGGGGGCAGGTAGAGAGGAGAAGAGGACGAGAAGGGAAGGGGAGAGGACTGAAGAAGAAGAGGGGGAAGCCATGATGGAGCAGAAGCATGTGGCCAAGAGAAACCACAAGTAACAAGGGGTCTTATAGCTGGGGAGTAAGTTAGTATGGTGTCAGGTCTGCCCAATAGGCTTATAGCTTATAATTATAATAACTGAATTGTGTGTTTTTTACATGGGCTTATTGGGGTTGGAAATTCCAGCTACACCCTGCCCTCCAGCAGATTTACAGGCCACTTGGTATCTGCTTGTATTTCCTTCAGTTGTGTTTATTATGTTGTAGGTGAATGTTCCTAAATGACGCTGTGGCTTAGATAGGCTAGGAGGACATTGGACTATGGTACCCAAAACCTACATACAGACTGAGCCTGCCCAGCTTAAAGGCTGCCTTCTTCTGTTACTTCTCATGGTCCCAGAATGACATGTAGCCATGCCCAGTGTCTGAATACAGACTTGTTTGTTTGTTATTTTAGTGTATTCAAGCTCACTGTTCCTCAGCGGCTTCCTAGTCAACGACTGGCCAGCTCTTTCTTCTGGGGCCTTCAAACCAGGCCTCAACAGAGCCTGTGTGAGCCTAGTTATGCACTGATTCATAGGTGTTTGTGGGCAGGACCATATGTGTCAGCAGCTTCAATAAGGAGCACAGACCCAGAGCAAAGGATGCTCTGAATGAATGGACTAGTCCAGTGAATTTGGCCTCCACGGTGCAGTTACTGCTGAAGCAGTAGACCTTGAAGTGGATAACAGCTTGACTTCATGCTTTCTGGTCAGGACATCATTCTTTGGGTCCTAGTCTCATTCCCACGTTTGCTCAGCTATTCCGCCTTCTGACTGTTAAGTACTTACACAGATAGTAGCAGGCTGGGCCCTGTTGGGTTTTTTTCTCAAACTTTAATAAAATGTCCTAGGCTTCTTTTTAATTCATCTTCTAAATCTTTTATTAGTGAGACTACGAATTCCAAAAGGGAACCCCAGTTTCCCAGATAATATGTGTTACACACTATGGGCCTCCCGAAATTCTACCAGGAATGTGACCTTTTGCTACAAAGGCACTCCCTCTCAATTCATGGCACTAGAGCTGCCCCAGAGCTGGTAGCCATGCACATGTGCTGACGGATTACAACTTCAAGGTGCAGTTCCTCAGCCGTACTGCGCTAGCTCGCATGCTTAGCAGCCACATGAGGCTAGTGGCTGCTGTGCTGGACTGTGAAGATGTAGAGCATTTCTCTCCATTGTGGCCAAAAATCCCATCGGGCAGGGCTGGCCCCACCTTCATTAGCCGCAGACTTATTCTCAGCAGCCCTTCCAGCATGGCTGGCCTCCATTACATCTGCAGGGGGTGGCTCTCTCCCATCTGGGTGGGGCTCCCTGCTGCGGGACACTGCTCCTGCTCGTGGTGTCTCACAGCTCTGCATGGTAAAGCTGATTGCCATCTTGAGGCTGCAGAGCACTCTGAATGGGACCCAGGATTCTGCTAATGGCCCCCTTTATCCCGTAAGGCTTATTTTTTTGCCACCCCTCCACTAGTACCCGAGGACCACTAGAATTGTTTTATTTGTTTAAGGAACCAGTTCATCCCCATCCCACCCCCCAGGCTTATTATGTATCTGTCTTAATACTAATGTCTGTGAAATTATGACATGATATTTTAGTGTTTTGTTGTTATTCTTGTTGTTCTCAGACAAGGCCTTGCTGTGTAGTCCTGTGCCCTGGAATTCACTATATAGACCAGAGTGGCTTTAAACTCACAGAGACCCACTGCCTTTGTCTCTGGAGTTCTGGGATTAAAAGTGTGTGCCACCATACCCAGCAGTTCTAGTTGTGTTTTTCTAAGATACTTTAAACTTAAATACATGACTATTAAATTTAAAATAGAAATATAGAGATGGCTCAGTAGTTAAAAGCTGCTCTTCCAAAAGACCCAGGTTCAATTTCCAGCACCCACATAGCAATTCACAACCATCCGTAACTGTAGCTTCAGGGGATTTGACACATACCCCTCCCCTTTTCTGGCCTTTGCCAACACTGTAGGCACATGTAGTACACAAACAGGCAAAACATTTGTTTGCTGGTGTTCTACCTAGATCTACGTTGCCTTCTCCAGAGACACCTCTGCTGGTTTGGGGTGGTTCAGAGAACTGTAGCTCTCCAGCTTTCCCTAGGTCCTGAGCCTGTATCTTCACTCTTCTGACAGGGGGCATGTGCCCATTCCGCCACATTAGTGGTGAGAAGACAGTTGTGTGCAAACACTGGCTGAGAGGACTGTGTAAGAAGGGGGACCAGTGCGAGTTCCTGCACGAATATGACATGACCAAGATGCCTGAGTGCTACTTTTACTCCAAGTTCGGTAAGGCGTGTGGAACCCTGGGGGCTTCCCAGGGGCCCAAGTGGCTGCTCTCTGCATCTCTTGCTCTCTTCTTCCCAGTACTTGGGCAGAGCCCAGCACCCTGAGCTGGCTCTTCAGTAAGGGGGTCTTACTGTTCTCTGTAATAACTTCATGTCCTTGCGGCACTTCAGGGTCTGGAGCACTTTGGGACACTGAGTGAGCAGTCCCAATGAGCAAGCCAGAAGCTGGCTGGAAACTGTCACTGCTCGTGGCAGCCTTTCCCCTGAAATCCACATCTCCTGGCATAATCTCTGTTCACCCCCAGCCTAACGTTTCTGCCATCTCTCTGGGAACGTGATCTTAGACAGTTACACGGCTATCCCAGCAGTCCTCAGAAGAGCAGTCTAGGGCAGACTGCCTTCTGGTAAAAGTGAACCTAAACGTCCCATGAAATTAAGATTGCTTTGAGTGCTGATTAGAGACCAGGAGGCCAGCCCCTCCTGTTTGGGGTGGCCTGAGTGGAGAAGCAGGCAGAGTGGAGCCGGAACAGAACTTAGCCCCCAGGGATCTGCTCCGGCCTACCGATAGCGGTATCTCAAGAAGTTCTGATGGTCAGCCCATGGGCTTCTGTGTTTCTAGGCCCTATGCACTGCCCAAAAGAAGATCAGAAGGCTTCCAGAGGCTATGTGGTGAGCTGAGCTTCTCAGCACTGAGACTAGAGAGGCTGGTTGTTTTAGTATTGTGGGTTTTTGGTGTTTTTGAGTCTGGGTCTTGTATTATACCCTACCCTGGTCTGTGATTGATGATGTAGATCTGGGTTGTCTTGAATATTCAATGAACCTCCTACTTCACTCAGTCTCCAAGTGCTGGGCTAACAGGTGAGACTCACCACGCTTGGCTTTGGGTGCTGATTCCTTAGTTTCGTTTCTCTTTTTCTTTTTCTTTTGTTTTTTTAAAATAATGTGTATTATTGGTGATAATGCTGCTTGTTTTTGTTTTGTTTGAATTTTTTTTTTTTTTGAAGCAGTATAAGCCGAGGGGTCAACACACACAGACAGAAGTGGGATGCAGGCTTCCTTCTCAAGCTCGTCCCACCTACTACATCCATACCATTGCCATCTCCGACCTTGTCACAGAGCATGGGCAGGGCCTCCCTCCGCAGGCTGTCGCGGGTTGCCCCTCTTTTATGCTGACAGCCACAGTCCAGGCACGCACCCACGTCTCTAACGGCCGCTTCACTTGCCTGTCCGTTGTAGAGCCATCTGCCTTGTGTGGCTGCGCAGCTGCCGACAGATGGGCCATGCATTTGTGTTGCAGATCCTCCCCCTCCGGGTCTTACACGGACAGGCCTTTCCTTGCCTGCTAGAGTTTTGCCACAGTGGCTCAGACTCAAGTATCTGGTAAATTAGGGGGAGAACAGGGGGTTGGTTATGGAAAATACTGTGAAAGAAATGAATAGAAGTAATTCACACCTCAGAACTGGCTTGAGCAAAGTGATCTGCGAAGGTCCCTGAGGGACATCCTGAGCTGGAGGCTGAGGACTCATCTTGGGCAGCAGGGGAGAAGCCATTGTGGCTAGGTGAGGAGCACTGGGTCTTTAAGCAAGTGGGCCGGGCATCCTCTGCACTGTATGTGGAATGTGTTAGCTTTGATTGCAGAGCGCAGCCTGGAGGTGCATCCTCATGTTGGTCCAGCCAGCCTGATGTCCTGAGAGGTACTGGTCAACACCTTATCATCAGCAAGGCCACAACACAGACCCAGCCTTGACCTCTCCTGTAGTACACCAAATGTTTCTCAAGTTAGAGTTCTTCAGACCTCCTGTGTCACAGCACTTAAGTGTGAAGAGTTGGCAGAATAGTGATTTCCTGGTCTCAATAGATGCACTTAAAATGTCTAGTCTCACACTACCTTGGGATGTTCAGGTCAAGCGGAACTAGTCCCCTCCCAGTGGCAGTGATGTGTGTGAAGGCAGGACTTGTCACAGCACCACAGACTTTGCCCTTGGCTATTGCATGAGCTAGCTGGTCCTGGACACTAGAACCACCTGATCCCTTTGGTTTGGGAGACAGTCCCAGCACAGTTCCATGAGGCCACATGTACACATTTCCTGCAGGGGAATGCAGCAATAAGGAGTGCCCCTTCCTGCACATCGACCCTGAATCCAAGATCAAAGACTGCCCTTGGTATGACCGCGGCTTCTGTAAGCATGGTAGGTGACAGCAGGCCTCCTCGGGCTCACCTGATCCCAAGACTAGATCCTCTTAGGGCATCACTTCCCCTGCCCTACCTAGCTCAGCAAAACCTGTGGCCAGTGAGGTTTTAGATTTATTTACTGTTTTCCTTATGGCAGGGTCTCACTGTATAGCCCAAGCTGGCTTCAAACTCAGCTCTCTTGTTAGTCTCCTATGGACTGTGATCACAGGTGGGCGCCGTGGGGCGTTTTCCTACCTTCCTTTCCCTAAAACCTCCCAACAAAGCTGTGATAGGATGTTCCTGCTTATGCTTCTGATGAGTTCAGCATGGGGAGTATAGCACACTGTCCCCTGTGAATAAGACACGAAGCCAACATTTGAAGCCACACTCTGGCTCTGTACCTCAAGCAGTCTAAGCAAGGCTGACTGTAATGGACACTTAGGCATTGCCTCACCGAAAGACTGTCTGAACAATCTGGATGCTGGGCTTTGCAGGTCCCCTGTGTAGGCATCGGCACACCCGGAGAGTCATTTGTGTGAACTACCTTGTTGGATTCTGCCCTGAGGGACCATCATGTAAATTCATGCAGTGAGTATCCTCTGTGCCGCGCTGGGTTCCTAGATGCAGCTGGGCTTGAGGCTCTAGGTGGCATCCACCCTTACGGTCTGAGTAGAACTAAGAGGTGGGAAGGAGCTACTGCTATGTCTGCTGATGATGATTCCGCTTCTAGAGCCCAAAGGCTCTAGAGCCCTTCTGCCTAGCCCAGCATTTAGCCTTCTGTGAGCTGTGGGCCACTGGTAAATGCTACGGGCCCTGTGTACTAAAATAGCTCTCATATAGTACCCTTACAAGCCACTTAGGGAATTAGGAATTCACTGTATTGGCCCTGAGCTTGGTGTTCCATATACAGTAGTACATGAACAGAAGGCAGGAGAATGACCGTTTCCCATATACAAACCCATAGGTTCAGGGCTCTATCATTGCTGTTAGTGGCTAATGGAGCCTGGTCAAGTGCAAAGCCACTTGGACCTCTGGAGCTGGGTTCTTGTCCCCCAGGATTAGTATCCTTCTCCTAGGTCCATAACATTGACCCTGAGAATCTAAGGCACATGTGTCACATGGTAGTTGTGGTACTGGGCTTCTGTCTAAAGAGCCCCGGGGATGGTAGAGCCTTCCTGTCCACTGCTGATTTGGCCACATTACCCAACCTGCAGCAGTTGTCAAGTTTGCCTGGTTTGTCGTGTGGTCCCTTCCTTACTGAGGGCAAGTAGCCCCCTGCTCCTGATGAAACCCCTGAGGGACTTGCATCTCTCCGTCCAGGGACACCTGCTTGCAGGTGAGCATGTCACTGAGCGCTTCCGTGCATCCTGCGGAGAGCTGATACTCTTCCGGACTGTGTGGGGCTTTTATACACGTGCCCTCTCCTGCACAGCACCAGGACCAGAACAGCCATCCTTCTTCTAGAACACAAGGACCAGAACAGCCATGCCTTCTTCTAGAGCAGCGCTCATCCAAGGGCCCCACCATCAATATTTTGTGCTAGTCCTGCCCTGTGTCCCAAAGTTTGGATTGCTTTTGTTTTGCTCAGAGGATGCGTGTGGTTTTTCCAAACACTACCTGGCCCTAACTCCTCTCATGCCCTGTCTTCCTTTTTGGCCAGCCCTCGATTTGAACTGCCCATGGGAACCACTGAGCAGCCCCCACTACCACAGCAGACACAGCCGCCAACAAAGGTATTGTACCCTGCTGCCTCCCTGGCCACACTGGCCTACAGAGATGGCCTCATTACCCACTCTGTGTGAGGTTTATTGTAGACTCCACCTGGGGGCCTGTGAGGAAGGAAAGGGGGAGGCAGGAGGGGGGGGTGCCCTCTTATTCCAACAGGAAAATCAGGGCGAAGCAGTTTTCTTGTTTTAGAGATGAAGGGTTGTGAGCCCCAGAGCGGGTGGGAGATGGGTCCATGTAGCAATTACTGAACTGTGGGGCTGTGCAGTTGTGGCTCTGTGGTGTCTGCCTTGGGAGCTGAGAGCAAGAGCAGGGGGGCTGGGCCAGCATTGGCTGCTCTTGCTTCTGAGTCAGAACCTTCCCTTTACAAAGGAAGACACTTGGCCTTCCAGAGGGAGGGATTTACCTAAGGGGACACTGCCAAGCAGTGGCAGACATGGGAGCTGATTTCTGCAAGTGCCGGCATGGCTCCGGCGGCGCTTATCCTGTCCCAAACAGGAATAAAGGGCTATCCAGACCCACAATTCAGTCAGTGTGACCCCTAAGCACAAGCAAAGGGAAATGTCATGGACAAGTGGAATGGACAATAGTGCTCAAACCAGGGCACCCTGGGCTTACAAATGGGATGGCGCATTGGGCCAGAGGAAGGTCTGGCCTGCATGACAAGCAGGGTCTTCAGCGGGTCTGCATAAGCTAACCTGCCCTCCTGAAACCGCACTTTGCCTGACTGGCTTTTAAGTCAGGCACCATGTCCTCTTTTAGACCTTCCCAGTGCCAGAGGCTGAAGGGCTTGTACCGATCCCTACGCTCAGGTGATACCTAGCAAATGAGACTCCCTGAAGAAAGCCAGAAGGTCCCTGGCATAGGTACAGCTGATAGCCTTGGGGTCCCTAGCTCTAGCCTCATATCTCACGGGTCAGAGCCAAGATCCCATCTGGTTGGAGGTGGACTTGTTCTGGAATCCCTACCTAAGAGCCCCACTCCCCTTTCCATGTGACTCCTAGAGGAGGGCCCTCTCAGCCCCTAGACTGCAGGCCAGCATATCAGGCTCCAACTGTTTTTCTGTGACTGTTGCTCGCCGTGTAGGCTGCTAAACATCTGGCTGAACCAAGCGTTCATCCTGACCTGAAGCTAGAACCTCAGAAACAAAAGTAAGGCCTGATCATGCCCTCACCCCACTGCCCAGAGACTTCCTCTTGTCTCTTCCATGTTTTCTTTTCTACTTTTAGTTCTCGTTTTTGTGTGTCTGCATGGTGTTTTTCCGGACAGCAGCTCCTGCCATCATCACCAGAACTTTCTTTTCGGCCCACTTTGCTGGGGCAGGCCATTGCGGAAGCCCTCTTCCTGCTGATTATGCAAGAGAGGCCCCGTCCTTTTTTTTCCTGTCCCCATTGGTAGTCCACGTGCACGTGTTTTCCGCAGTAAAACCGTGTTGTGTAACTCTTTCCAGCAAAGTAACAATCCGCCATTACAAAGGTCGTCCTCCTTGATCCAGTTAACGAGTCAGAACTCTTCTCCCAATCAGCAGAGAGCCCCGCAGGTCATTGGGGTCATGCAGAGTCAAAACAGCAGCGCAGGCAACCGGGGACCCCGGCCGCTGGAGCAAGTCACTTGCTACAAGGTGAGTCCCGGGGGTGGGGTGGGGCAGCGGGGAAGGGCAGGGTCTTCAGTCAGTGGTCACTCACTCCACAGATGTGTGGGTGGTTTTGGACAGTAAGAACGTTTTTGTTATCGTAGAGTAAAGGTAGGCCACTGTGGTGGGCTAGTCACCATCCTCCTTCCTCTACTGCCCAGACATTGTGGAGGAAGGTGCATGTTCTATTTAATGAGCACAGTGAGCACATTTGAAACGAGAATTTTCAAAAAGTGTGGAGTGGTGCTTAAAACAGCCATGTGTGCATCCCAAAGGAACAGGCCCATGCTCACAGGAATTGGATTAGGACACACCCCAGCCCATACAAGGAGACTCTCGGTAAGAGTCTCATGAGAATTTGTAGTTGCTGGGTAGCACTTACATGAGTTCGGGCTTGTATTTGTATGTTTGATGAGAGCTGAAAAGGTCAAAGCTTAAGGGTGTACCACTGCCATTGGATAAGAACAGGCCCCTCATACTCTGAAGGATGATTAAAATCACAGAACATGTTAGGAGATGTCCTACCTGGTAAATCAGCAGTGACATCCATAGGAGGACTTCAGACCCAGAGGCAGCTCAGTGGATAAGATGGTTATGTAATCCTGAGGACCAGAGTTTAGATCCCTAGCACCTATATAAAGGCTAGGTGGGTGTGGACAAGATCCCTGGAGCTAGGTAAGCCAATCATTGAGTTGTAGGTTCATTTGAGAGCCTACCTCATTAGAGAGAAGGAAGACTATGCCACTTTGGTACTCCGTGCATGGACAATCAAATAAGCATGCGCACACGCGTGTATACATACACACTTGTAGTACACACATGTACAGAAAAAAACACTGGAGGGATAGAGGAAAATACCTACACAAGCATGCACATGGACTCCTAGAGCGACCTTAATTCCTATGCCTTCTTTCTTTGTAGTATCTTAGGCTCATTCCCTGGCTGTGCATTGCTGGAGGTATGCAGCCTTGCTTTCTGTTTAATGACCAATCTCTACAACCAAGCATGGAAATCTGATCTTTCTCAGTGGCTACATAACCACAGCTTATTTTACCAGAGCTGTTACAAGACTATTTATGGCTTCGTTCTTAACAGTAGTTTTAAAGTCTTGTCTGATAGCCACTGGATCTGCTTTTTGCTAGTGGTTCTGAGCTATAAGATGTTTGTATACATTGCAAGGCATGGCCTAAGGCAGTGCCACCACAACCAGGCATTCTTTGAGAAACTCTGCTCTGTTCCAGAGAAGTTGGTATTCCTGGGGGAAGGGAAGGCAATTGCTTAAAGAAAATTCAAAGTAAAAATATGTGTGGATTCAGGTGCCGAAGGATATGAGGAATGTGTGGCGCTTGGGAGGCGGAGCTTCCCTGGTAACTTTTCAAAGATGTCTCCTAAAGCAGCTCAGCTGTCATCTTGCTTCCCTCTAGCACTATGCAGCAGTGTCTCCTTTATGAAACACTCAGTCCCGGGAAGTAGGACTTCATTGTGGTGGACACATAGCCCAAGGTCTCACTGGCTGCTATGGAGACCACTCATCCACACACACAGTCACATCTGAGTTGGGAGCCAGCAGCGGCAACTCAGATCTGAGTTCAAGGCCAGGCAGAGCGACTGCCAGACCTTGTCTCAGGAGAGGGCGGGCAGGGGCACACTGGATACTGACAGAATGCCACCATGGAAGCCAGGACAGAGCTGACATGGGCAACGTTTGCATCGTGTTGTGACCCCTGCAATCTCCTGTCCATTTGCTCAGTGCTAAGACCAAGGCTGTTCAGGCACTATGGAAGTTGGGATTAGTGACAGCTGTCAGGTGACACTGGCAGCTCTACCTCTCCAGGCTGAAAGATTATCAGATTGCTCTGGCCCTCTGATCAAAGGCTGCCCTCAGATAGCTTTGAAATGTGTGCAAGATCCAGGCGGAAGCTTCAGAATTAGCTCACCCTCAGTGTTCTCAGCAAGGGCTCCCTGAACTGGGGCAGGAGCCTGGTGGCTTCTGTCCGGTCAGTCCCTCCTATCTTCTCTAGGAACCCCAGACATTGGCTTGGAGGTAAGGTGACTGTCCTGCCCTGTGGAGGGGCAAGTGGGGGAGCTCACAGTGCTGTGGCAGACCTGGGCCCAGTGCAGGTGTGGTGGTGCTGGGGAGCTGCTCAGGCCGGCCTCCCGCCTCTTCTGAGCGTCCTCACGGGCTGTTACTTGGTGGGCACTGCTTTAGTTCACACCAGAACTCACTCTCACGCTCTTTCCCATTCCTCCCTCCCATTCCCAGTGTGGTGAAAAAGGACACTACGCCAACAGATGCACCAAAGGGCATTTGGCCTTTCTCAGTGGACAGTGACAGCAGCAGCAGCAGCTGGAATCACTGGAGCAGCCTGAGGGCCCTGCTGTTGGGAGCATGCACTTAGCTACTGACTGTAGGACTGGCAGGACTCTGGCTGGAGCTGCAGGCATACCTGTCAGGGCTCATTTTGAGGGGCCATGTCCTTTCATTTTGCTATAATTTTTTTTTTTAAAGGACCATGTGCTTCAGTTGTGTCCCCTGAGCCAGAGTTTGCCTGGACATCAGTGCCTAGTTTTTTTATTTTTATTTTTTATTTCTTTGGACTCCCTGTACACTGCCCTGTTGGGAAGAGAAGCTGGGAAGGGCTATGCTTGGTCCTCGGTGGAAGACAGCTGGCAGTTCCCCTCAGGGCCTCATTTAAACACCAGCACCTAAAGAGGATGGGTGGCTCATGTGGGGCTGTGGCCAGGTCAGCCTGCTTTTTCCATGTCCTGCTGACATCTGAAGCTGTGCCTATGAATGTGATTTGAACACAGGAGCCCTTCCTGACAAACTTGGAGCACCCACGGCCTGGCCTGGCCCGGCCCTACTTGCGGGATAGGTGCAGGCTCCCCAGGCTGAGCTGCTTTTCTGGGCTCGCTTGCTTGTGGAGCAGCTGTGTGGCAGTGCTTCACGTGCACCTTCAGCCAGTGCTGCAGACCACCCTGAACTAGCCGACCCAGTTGACCTGCGCCTACCTCCTGCCAAGCAAGCTCTGTGCCGTCACTCAGACGCCTGTGGCATGCAGAGGCTGCCCATCCTTGAGCCTAGAAAATGTGAATCCATCACCTGCGACCTGCTGGGCGAGTGGGCCTATCCAGTTCAGTTATAAGAATACTTTCTACGAAGTTGATTAAAAAGTTTGTTTTTTAGCCTGTGTTTCATTACTTAAGAGACTACCGAGGAACTGCCCCTTTTGGCAGATACCAATCTCACAACGAGAAGTGACTGCTACTAGGAAGGGCCTTTGCATCCTATCTCACGTTAGGTTTGATGATACCGAGTCAACAAACTAGGTTAGAGCCAGGTCAGGCTCTAACCCCTATTCATATAGGCTCCATGCAGGGAGTATTCTCCATTCCTCTCTCCTGTAGTATGAATATATTTTTAATAAATCCTAGTGCAGGCTTACTTCCCGCCTTAGGCCGTTTATGTTCACACACAACATGGCCTTTATATTTAACATGCCTTAAGCAGCAAACAGCAGGGCAGCTGCCTAACTCCATGCTGTTAGAATCAACTTTGTCCATAACCCCATTATTACTAATTTCAGTGTTCCATCTGGGCTGCATTCTCTTGGCCCTTTCACATGGCTCTTCTGGTTATCCCCCCTGTACTCTAAGGCATGGTGGCCCTCTTGGTCCCAAGCCCCGGAACCCTAAGCCCCGCCTATGTCTCTCCTTCCCAGCTCTTAGCTGCTGGCATCTTCAGTGTCTTAGTGCCAACAGCTTTAGGGACCCAAATGAACACTGGAAGACTAGCAGCATGAGGCCACACCCACTACAGTCTCCCACTCCCATAAGCCACTGGCAGCTTGGCCTTAACTCTTGAGTTGGGAATGGAGAGTGCTGAGGGTCAGCCATGAGTTTGCTTCAGGCAGGCCAGCACCACTTACCACCCCTCCACTAGGTGTTAACTCTAGCCATTCTACCAGTTGCTGCGCTAGACCTTGTGCAGAAAGGCAGAAGACATTCAGGCCAACCCCGAATCCTCTGCCTTGCTAAAATGTCCAGGACTGGGCTGGAGTGGTGGCTTAGTAGTTAGGAGCACTGGCTACTTTTCCAAGGGCCCTAGTTCAATTCCTAGTACCCACAACTATCCACAGCTCCAGTTCCAGGGAACTTATACCCTCTTCTGGCCTCTGCAGTACTGGTGACACAAATGATGCAAACACCCATACACATTTTTTTTTTAAGTAATTAAAAGCATTTGCAGCTCTTAAAGAGTACCTGGGTTCTATTCCCAGCACCCATATGGCAACTCATATGGTGACTCCAGTTCAAGGGGATTTGAACTGGAGTTTTTCATCTTTGTAGACATGAAGAACATACGTGGTACACATGCATACAGGCAAAATACCCATAAGAGCCAGGTGTGGTGGCATACGCTTTTAATTCCCAGCACTTAGGAGTCAAAGGCGGGCTGATCTCTGAGTTTGAGGCTAGCCTGGTCTACGTAGTCAATTTTAGAACAGCCAGAGCTAAACAGAGAGACCCTGTCCTGAAAGAGAAAAACTGTCATGATTCGGTGGCCTGTGCTTCATACTGTATCAGCAACCAATGGCCACAGCACCTCTAAACAGCCATGGTGCTTATGGTAGAGGACAAGTCTCCCAGACAGTTGGAAACCCCACAGTGCGCTGGGTCACAATCCCAAGCACACAATGGTACACAGCCCACAGGTTCCAGGAGCCAAAATCCCGGGCCGTCGGGACAAGTCAGAACAATGACCACAAGCAAGCAGTACGTGAACCAGTCAGTCACCCTTTATTAGCCACTGAGGTCTCAGTCGGGGTATGGAGGTTCAGCCAGATGAATTCTTCCTGGGTTGGAGTGGGGCAGGCAGTTATGCTCGGCCATGAAATGCCCTCCAGCGAGCCCTCTTCAGTGGTACTTGCGTCGCCGCTCATGTTCTAGAGATAAGAAAAACAGTCTCCTACCCGGTGTCCATGTGACGGCACAGAGAGTGGTGGCAACAGACCACAATCGTCTCAATCCTTCCTGCAATTTTCTTCCAGGTAAGTTAGGATCTACCACCTGGCTAATTTCTTCCCATGTCAAAAGGCAACACAGGCATCCACTATTGCCCCGCCACAAGAAGTGTCGCCCGGGTCCAATGAGACCGGCGAGCTGGTGCTGTAAGCGCGGCCGTGAAGCCTAGGCAGAGACTGATGTTCCCACCAGTCTTCATCAGGCCTCAGCAGCCCAGGTCTGTGACTGAGGAGAGCCTGGGCTTTGCCAGAGCATGTAAGGCCCCTGGATCCTACACTCAAACCTACTTACTATCCTCTCCACACTAGCTCCTAGGGGAGTAAGCCAGTTTTCAACATTTTATATTATGCTTCCCAATCACTAAACTTTAGCCTAATTCATCTTATCTTTCCTGGGTTCTTTTTCATAGGCTCCTCACTTAAACCTGTCTCTTATGTATCACACTACTGTGACTTCTTCTCAGGTGGAAGAGCAAGCAGGTCAGGAGCGTCCCAAAGCTCCCCTGCTAACAAGATGGACTGCCATATCTAACTGACAAAGCCAGGTCATGCTAGAGTACTTACTGAGTTCTTTGTACGAAATGCAGTAGCTGAAAACCACGTAGGCTGCCAGTACCATGTTAATTCCGGAGATGCTGCCTTTCCGAACGTTGATGTACTTGTTGTAATACCGGTCATACCCTGGAAGAGAGGAGGTGTTCACTGCCTATAATACTGACAGTACACAGTTGCATCCCTAGGGCTACACTTACTGGTGATATTGGATAACACAAATACCCTATGATGCTGTCTCCATAACCCAAGGCTAGCCCCAGACTAAACCCATTTAACAGGGCACCTACCCTTTCTTTGGCGTTAATCATGTGGCTGTGGCTCAGGCTGTTAGTCTCTTCCTTCATCTCCACCTCCAGCCTGGCAACCCCCTTACCCTAACTATGCCACAGATTCCAACCCCGGGAGGGCTACTGCATTGTAGCCTGCTAGACTGGCTAAGCCCTTCATTGTTGCGGTTTGATCTGTTGCTATGTACTGTAATGCTAAATTCTATACCCAGAAGGTCTGGGCCTACACGAGTGACCTCTCGTGTTTACAAGTTTGTTTTTGGTTTGTTTTTTTATGCAAACATTGTTCCCTGATTTAAAATTTGGTTAAATAAAATAGGCTACAACCAATTACAGGAGGAATTAGAGACAGGTGGGTTTGAGGTGACCTGGTTGGGGAGAGAGCCTAGAAAAGGAAGAAGAACAAGAGGAGAGAGGAAGCTGCTACGAGGGGCGACGGACCATGAGCATATGGCCAGGAGAAACAGGAAGTACCCGGGGTACACCACGGGGGAGAGCTGGGCCACAGTCCCCCTGCAACTGTCAAAGCCAAATAAAATAACCATAGTCTGAGTCTCATTTATTTGTAAGCTAGTCAGAGATAAACTTAAATTGGTTGTACTATACTTCCTGACGGCACTGAATGCCTGAAATATGTCAGGGTAGGGTTAACAGATGCAGCCCGGGGCACTCACCAGAGAGGACACTAGCATACTCTAGTTGGTGACAATAAATGAGTCCGGTGAGATGTTTTGTTGTAGGTGGAGGCAAAAGGATCACAAGTTTAAGGCTCTCCTCAGTAGCACACTGAACTTGGGGCCTGCTTATCTGAGACTATCTCATAACAAAAAAGGCACCTCAGAGATAAAGGCAGGGGCATCTCTTTAGTTCAGGCCAACCTGGTCTACAAGTTTTATGCCAGCCATGGCTATATAGTGAGACCCCCCCCCCCCCACAACAAAACAAAAGCAACAGCAAAAATGGGATGATCTTATAGGGATTAAAAGTTTAAAATAGCCAGGCAGTGGTGGTGCACGCCTTTAATCCCAACACTTGGGAGGCAGAGGCAGGCGGATTTCTGAGTTCGAGGCTGGCCTGGTCTACAGAGTAAGTTCCAGGATAGCCCTGTCTCGAAAAACCAAACCAAACAAAAAACAAAACAAAAGTTTAAAACAGCAAGGACTGCCTGGGAGGAGCTATGGCATAGGCCATACAAATTTCCTGGACAGCTTATAACAGACAAGGGGGAGAACTGGAAGGAAAGCCTTAAGCTAGGCCAGGTCACAGGAATAGTAGTAGCACACGGTAGCCAGATTTGGGAAATGGGGATCCCTGAGGAGGCCGAGGCCATGCACATCCCTATTGGATGATCTGATCAGTGCTGTACTTCCTAAGGCCTGGGACCGGGCTGGGACCACCACTATTCAAACTCATTCTCTTCTCAAAGAAATCTCTTTTTGTTTGTAGTTTTTCTTTTTGAGAAAAGAGTCTCATGTACCCCAGGCCAACAAATCTGCTAATAGCTGAAGGTGACCCTGACCTCTGGACCTTCGCGCCTCCAGCTTCCTACTGCTACAGTTTCCTCTAAGACAGAGGCACTGATCCCGAGCACTCAAGTTATTTTGAGCTGGGCACGGTGCCACCTACTTGGGAGGCTGAGGCAGGCTGAAGGAAATGAAAGGCCAGCTTGAGCCTGAGAGCCTCCAAACACTGCAAGCCATTTCCAAAGCCAACACATGTCAGGGCTCACCTTTGCTGTTTCTGTGTGCATGCCAACGGTGTGTGCACTCTCACCTTCACAGCTGGGAGAGCAAAGTGTATGGAGGCCAGAGCGCTTGAGGTAGCTTCCTACCTCTCTCCACCAGGTTCTGAGATGAGACTGCTCACTAGACTTGGAGCTGACAGGTTAACTAGACTACCCAGCAGCCAGTGAGCCGAGATCCTCTGTATCTGCCTCTCGGTGTTAGAACTACAAGCACACATTGCTTTTCACACGGGCACTGGAAACCCAAACTCAAGTCCACAGTACCCACTGAGTCATCTCCCTTGCCCATGCAGTCAGCCTGTGATAGGCTCACCCAAATACAAAAATGCAGGAGTTAACCACCATCATCACCCCCTCCACAAGACTATCAATCTCAGCCAGCACGGCCCTTATTGCCCAGGTTAAAGCAAGAGCACTGCTTCTGCCTTCTCGCCCATAGGCACTGACCTCTCCGGAAGGCTCCTGCAATGCCACTGGGAGTGAAATCCCGCATCAGTATCCAGCTAGGCAGCTCCCCAAGTTTAACCTCCATGAGCTTCTTCTCCTTCAATGGCACTGGAAGAAAAACAAAACAAAACATAGACCAACCCTACAGCAATACAGCACTTCTCCCGTGTCACCGTTTCAACGGTTCCTACAAGTAGATGAAGGACACAGACACCATCCGTGACCCACACACTAAAGCCACTATTGTAAGCCTGAGCCTATGCGATGGTAGAGCTGCTTAGCAAAAGCTTTAAACACCGGGGGCTGGAGAGATGGCTCAGAGGACAAGAACGCAGAGGACCTGGCTTCAATTACCAGCATCACACAACAGTCTGTAATCCGATGGCCTTCTGGTAGCCTCTAGCACCGACACATATGTGGTGTACAGACATACATGCAGGCAATAGCACACATACACATTAAAGAAAACGAAAGCTTTCTAAATGAACAGTGTCTAACAGCTGAGAGTGACTGTAAAGAAGAAAGCTAAGGACCACAGGAGAGAATAAAACGGAGCAGCCTAGGGCGCCATAAAGCTAACCCTGAAGCCAAGCAGGGAGACACACACCTATAATCCTGGTTCTCAGGAGATGCAGACAAAATGATCAAGATGTTATAGGGTGAACGACAAACAAACCTCTATCTCAAAAAATAAAAGCCTGAGTTCAAATCCCAGCAACCACATGGTGGCTCACAACCATCTGTACTGAGATCTGACACCCTCTTCTGGAGTGTCTGAAGACAGCTACAGTGTACTCACATATAATAAATAAATAAATAAATAAATAAATAAATCTTAGCCGGGCAGTGGTGGCGCACACCTTTAGTCCCAGCACTTGGGAGGCAGAGCCAGGTGGATTTCTGAGTTCCAGGACAGCCAGGGCTACACAGAGAAACCCTGTCTCACAAAACCAAATAAATAAATAAATAAATCTTTAAAAATAAATAAATAAATACCCCTAACATTTTCCTTATTCATTTACTTTAAAGATGTTTAACCATGGGTACATGTCTGTGTTTTGGTATGCACACAGGAGTAGAGGTGCCTCAGGAGGACAAATGCATCAGATCCCTAGAGCTGGAGTTACAAGTGGCTGTGGGCCAAGGTACATGGGTGCTGGGAAACAAACTCGGGTCCTCTGCAAGAGCAAGGAATGTTCTTAAACACTGAGCCAGCTCACCAGCCCTGTGGTATCTTGTTTAGTCACCATAGAGTTGTAATAATGATTATCCTGCAGTGAGAAGAACCCATACACAGGAAGGAAACAAATCAAACCTCACAACCTGTCTCCATGCTCTGGAAACCGATCTCAGCATAGCTCTGTCCAACCCCTAGGGTTGCCCTAGGGTACGTGGAAGAACCGATCTCCACAACTGTGACTTGCATATGCTTGCACACACAGAATACTGTAACAGAAATTATTTTTTAAGGAGCCAAGCATAGTGATGCATGTATTTTATAATCCCAGCATTTTGGAGACAGAGTCAGGCAGATGTCTATGAATTCAAGACCAGCCTGATCTACATAGTGAGTTCCAGGACAGGCAGAGCTACATAGAAAGACCCTGTTTCCGAAAAAAATAAATAACTTCAAGATTTATTCTTATGAAGTTGGAGAGATGGCTCAGCAGTTAAGAACACTATTCTTCCAGAGGATTCAGGTTCAATTCCCAGCACCCACCTGGCAGCTGACTGTCTGTAACTTTTGTTTTATTTTTGGTTTTTTCAGACAGGGTTTCTCTGTATAGCCCTGGCTGTCCTGGAACTCACTCGGTAGACCAGTCTGGCCTCGACCTCTGCCTCCCAAGTGCTGGGATCAAAGGCATGTGCCACCACTGCCCGGCTGTCTGTAACTTTATTCCAAGGGATATGACACCCTCACATAGACATACATGCAGGCAAAATGCCAATGCACATCAAATAAAAATACATCATTTTTTTAAAAATTTAATATTTTTATTATATGTACATGGGTTTTGCCTGCATGTATGTATATGCACCATATTCATGTTTGGTGCACACAGGTTAGAAGAGGGCATCAGATGCCCTGGAACTAGAGTTTCATATGAATATGAACCACCATGTGGAAGCTGGGAACCAACCTTGTGTCATCTCCACCCACTGAGCCATCTCTCCACCCCCAGACATCTCCACTCCCAAAGCTTCCAAATCATACATGCTACTGTTATTTCCCTCACTTAAAAAAAAACCATCAATACTTAGGAAGCGTGAACTCCAATTCCTTCACTGGAGTCACACAGAACAGATCAGATTAATGTGAACTGACCTCACTCAAATACCCCAAGGGAAAAACAGATGCCCAGTTCACACCAACAGAATCCTTCATTGTGGGTCAGCCATTTTCTCAATTATCTTTGTTTCCTGAGACAAGGTCTTTCTCTATAGCCCTGGCTGACCTGGGACTATGTAGACCAGGCTGATCTTGAACTCAGAGATCTCCCTGAGAACTGGGAGTAAAAGTATGTGCAGCTGCACAGAGCCTGCCTGTTGTTTTCTGACCGCCATACTCTCCCTGTAGCTCTTCTGCACACACACACACACACACACACACACGAACATACATACTCAGCCACCATGCTCAAAGACAGGATTGTATGTAGCCCAAGCTGGACTCAAACCTGCTGCTGTACGTCTTACCTGACCCTGGAGTTACAGGCTTTATGTGGTGCTGAGGATGGAACCCAGGACTTTATGCCTGCTGGGCAAGCACTCCATCAACTGAGCTGTAACTCTACAAGCCCCCCCCCCCAATATCTTTCTTGAACTGAATCATCTTTGTTTGTTGGTTTGGTCTTTTGAGATAGGGTATTGCTGTACAGAATCGACTAGGGTGACAGGTGTACAAACCCACCCCCAGCTAGTTAAGTGTACTAAACTAAACTCTTGACTTCCATTCAAAGGTCTCTTCACACTAACCCTCTACTTAAATAAGATTGCAAACTTCAAGCTGGGTATGATGGCCACATGCCTTTAATCTCAGTACTTAGGAGGCAGACGTAGGGAGACTTTTAAAGAGTTCCAGGCAAGCCTAATCTACCTAGTGATTTCAAGACAGCCATGCTATGTAGGGAGACCTTGTCTTTTTAGAAAACAAGCAAGCAAACATGGTGGTGGCGGGGCCTGCATACACCTTCAATACCAGCAACTGGGGAGGCAGAGGCAGATGGAATTCAAGTTCAAGGATACCCAGGGCTGCAGAGAAACCCTGCGGGGGGGGGGGTGCAAGACTTCTATTTTTTTTTAGAGGCAGGCCCAGGCTGGCCTTACCTCGGAGCAATTGCGCTTCTTCTTCAACCTCTTGAGTATCAATTGTCATCAACGCTCTTCCCGTTGTCTCTTCTAAAAGCATAGTGTTCACGAACCGTCTCCCGCCATTTTACAGCTAAAACGGTCTAACGCCCGCCCCAGGCGGAGGTGGTGCAAGCCTTTTAATCCCAGCACTGAGGAGGCAGAAGCAGGTGGATCTACAGAGGAGTTCCAGGACAGCCAGAGCTACACAGAGAAATCCTACCTGGCAAAACCAAGACCCAAAACAAAACAAAAAGGCCCAGCTTCTTCACACTCCGTTTTTAGACACCCCACCCCTTCTGAGATAAAGAACGGCAACAAGCTAAGTATGGTGGCATAGGCCTGTAATCCTAGTACTGAAGAGCTACCGGCTAATACAGAACGACTGTGGCTACAAGTTCACGCCCAATCTGGACTATGTGGAGAAACCCTGTCTCAAAAGGAGGAGGCAGACAACCGTGAAATGGCTAGCCTGGCTACTGGAGTTCTTCGAAGTTGTCCTCTAACCTGGACACAAGCTCCAGCATTCTCATGACCATACCTAGACACACACGTAACACACAATAATAATACGTAATCCCAACAGTGCACAGTGAATGAGTGAGGGTAGAGATTTGCTCGTACGTGTTAAGGGAACATCTGCTTGTCTGTCACAAGGACATCTCTGAAAGGTAATCTCATTTACCATGAGACCCGCCAACCTAGGTCTGAATCCCCAGCGAGGCTCTCTCAGGACTGGTGACCTTGAACAGGTCACTTCACCTCAGTAGGCGTATTCAATCGCGTACGTAACATAATGTGGTGTCGGGAACCATTCTAGGCACTCGCTGGTCCTGGCCCTTAATCTGAACCTCATCTCCAGGAAGGACAGGCGGGGCAATGCGTAAAGGTTCAAGTGACCCTGCCTATGTCTGTCGCGCAGGAGGAAAAAGCAGCAGCTTAGTCCTCCGCGGAGAGCCAGACAAATGGCTCCCAGTAACGCATATACAGGCCCTGAGAAGCCTCTCCATGCTGACTCGGTCTTCTACCGCCAGGCCAGGCGATGCACAGCAGAAATCCGCTGCTGAGTGTACGGAGGAGGGCGGACAACACAGGACCTTATAGTAAGTGTCCTGCGCGCTTCCGGGGATGCCGCAGTGAAGTCCCCGGGTGAAGAGCAATGGTTCCCGCGGTTCCTTCTCACCCCACTGTGGCCCTGGAGCCTGTGCCCAAATCGGGCTTCCAACCCCACGGCCAGGAAAGGGCCGAGTACTCACCGAGCGACGCCATCTTGAAGTCCTGATGTCCGCAAAAAATCCAGCCGCGCGAAGGCTACTGGGAAGGGCGCACGCACCCCTGCCGGCGCTGGAAGCAGAGGCTCATGGGAAGACTGGTCGCCACTTAGGTAGAGCATTTTGGGACCTATCCCAGACAGAAGAAAAGGACAAAAGGGAAAAGGGACCTTCTGACTTTTTGTCTTTGCTTTTGGATCTGTTGTGAGAAATGAGAGGGGTTAGGGGTGTGGCTCAGAGCTTAAGGCTCTGGTTCCATTCCCAATGCTGAAAAGAAAGAAAAGTAGAGAAGCCTTGAATACGGGAACATTTTTTTTTTTTTTTTTTTTTTTTTGGTTTTTGGAGACAGGGTTTCTCTGCGTAGCCCTGGCTGTCCTGGAACTCACTTTGTAGACCAGGCTGGCCTCGAACTCAGAAATCCTCCTGCCTCTTCCTCCCAAGTGCTGGGATTAAAGGCGTGTGCCACCACCGCCCAGCAACGGGAACATTTTTTAACCCTCCCCAATTCCTTTTACGTCCTATTTATTCACCGTGCTCTGACCCCAAATCCCTCTGAAGTTCCACTCAAGATGCTTAAGTTGTTTCCATGGTGATTGCAAACCCGCCTCCACAGCTGACAGCTGCTTAAATGGATCTTTTCTAAAGCTCCTAAAGGTAGTTTTTTGACCCAAAATCAGAAGTTTTGGATTTAAGCCATGTTAGCGCCAAAGTCGGGCTACTATATAGCTACAGGTATTATCTTGCCACTAATTCCTAACTTTGGGCCTGAAATACAACAAGATTGTATGCAATAACAGAGTCAGTCTAGCCTGGAAATCAGTCTATGTTCTGGGTTGCCCTCAAACTTTCAGCAGTGGCAACTCATGTATTGGAATTACATTTGTGCACTGCCTGTATAAACTGACATGACCACTCCATGGTATAATTAAGGTGAAGTTTTTTTAAATTATTTTTTTATGTATATGGGTGTTTTGCCTACATTGTATGTCTGTGTACCACTTTCATGCAGGGCCCAGTGAGGTCAAAAGAGGGCACTGGATCCCCTGGAGCTGAAGTTAGAGACAGTTGTGAACTCCTGTGTGAGTCGTGGGAATCAAACCTGGGTCCTTTGGAAGAGCAGCAAGTGCTCTTAACTGATGAGCCATCTCTCTAGCCCCCATAAGGGGGGTGGTGTTTATTGTAGATGAGAAAGAGAGAGGGGGGGCGGGATTGAACAGCATCTGGAAGAGTCCAGAGCCGAGAAAGAAGTAGACTGAACATGGACATCTGACTGGACATGGTCAGGGCAATCTAAGAGTGAGAGAATGGGGTGTGTTTGGCGCGGGGGGGGGTAGCAGGGTTATAAGGAGAATGACTAGTTGCGGGGAGGGAAACCCAGGACCTGAAGGAAAAAGCTTAGGGAAGATGAAAAGAGACAGTTTCTCTGTATAGCCCTGGCTGTCCTGGAACTCACTCTGCAGACCAGACTGGCCTCTGAACTCAGAAATCCACCTGCCTCTGCCTCCCAAGGCATACACCACCACTGCCCGGCATAACAGGTATTTCTGATATTGAGAGACTGGAGGCCAGCATGCATTTTGATATGCTGGTAAATGCCACAGGTAGCCATACCTTACATTCCTTCTGCCAAAGGTAAGGAAAATGACTCCTTTTGACAAGAGGAGAACTGGGCTTCACAAATTTCCAAGGAAATTTGTTGCTGGCTTTTATCTAACCACCAGAAGTCCTCCTATAGTCCAGGTTGAGCACATTTCTGGATATTTGGACTGCTTTTTAGAGTTTGGCAGGAAAGCATTAGAGAAAAGGGAATTGTTCCAAGCAAAAGGAACTGCAGTATGCAAATTTACTTGGGGGCAGGGTGGGGGCGAGACACTCTAGCCATCAATATAGAAGGAGCCTGTAGTCAAGCAGGTGTACTGAGTGAGACAAGACTTCGGAGAAGTGCAGACTGTTGAGTTACCATTTTCTTGAAGGGGCTGGGTGGTCCCACATGGGTCATCATCTTAGTGTCTTAAATGATTCTATCTTGGACCAAAGATCTACACCAGCCCAACACTTCTTACGTCAAGTTCCCAAGTGCTTCGCCTCAGAACGCTGGAGTCTGCCTGTATTTAGAGTTGAGTGTAGAGCCAGTATCAAGGGTTCATCTCTGAATGCTTTTGTCTTTTCAGGATTTTAATGAGCAAGAGAGAAGGGGGCAGTGGTGTCACAGGCCTTTGATCCCAGCACTCAGGAGGCAGAGACAGGTGGATCCATGATGCTTAGAGTTGTCGCTAACACAATTATAGGCCACTTTCCAGCCACTTGTATGTTTACTCTCAGGGGAAAGCTGGATAGAGTGGCACACTGCAATAATCCCAGGACTTGAGAGCCTTAGGCAGGAGGATTACCGTGAGTTTGAAAATAGCCTGGGCTACAAAGTGAGTCAGAGGCCAGCCTGGACTACAGACTGTCTGAAACAAAAAGTCACAAAACAATTTTCATTTTGTTTTGTTGAGATGCTAGAATCATTGGACCTAGGGCCTTGTGCATGGGAGGCAAAGGTTCAAGCACTGAGCTATAAAGCTCTCATGAGCATCTGGAGGTCCTAGAAGCACATGGATGGTCAAGGCCCAGCAGCCACTGCATTATCTTGGTACACAGTGAAATCTTTCAGCCCTAGGGATTACTCCAATAATAAAGCTTCAAAGCGAAGTGCAGTCACGTCCCAGGTCTTGGGGCATTTAAAAACCATACTTATTAGAGGGGTGAGGTGTGTATGTGGCGTAGCATGTATGAGGTTAGAGGAATCCTTCTGGGTATCAGTTCTTCCCTTTACCATGTTGGTCCCAGGGATGGAATTCAGGTTGTTTGACTTGGTGGCCAACAGCATTATAACCCTGAAGCCATAGGATTCGAATGCTTCTGTCCTCAGTCTTCTCCTTTTGATTACCCCCAAGGATGTCCTCCTGGACCACTTCCTTCTGTCTCATGAGAAGCCTCAGAAAAAGATCATAGTTATAGATGTGTATAGTGTTGCTGGGGCTCAACTCGGGTTCTCTGCAAGAGCGGTATTTGTCATCTTAACGGCGAAGCCATTGCTCCTGCCCTTTAGCCTTTATCATTAGACATCTCATGGCCCCATTCATCTTTTGGAAAGTTCCCTGCACTACTCCTTCTTCCTTCTCTGCGTGTGTGTATTTAAGTATATATACTTGAAAACACTGGGTCAGTGAGATGTCTCTGGGTAAAGACATTGCTGCCAAGCTTAATGACCTGAGGCCAACCCTGGGAATCTACACAATGTTAGAAGAAAACCAACTCCTTCAAGTTGTCCTGTGGCTTCCACATACACACCATGGCGTGTGTGTACCCCCAGTATAAATAAATGCAAAACCAATTACCACTGTGTGAATGTATGCTTGATGTGTGTGAATGTACATGTGTAGAGATCAGAGGCCATCTCTGAGGAGTCAGTTTCTCTTGTCCTTTACATGGGCTCCAGGGATCAAACTCAGGTTACCAGGCTTCCATGGCAAGTACCTTTACTTGATGGGCCCTCTTGCCCCATGAAAATCTTTTTTCTCTTTTTTCAGTTTCTCTATATAGACCTGGCTGTTGTGGAATTCCCTTTGTAGACCAAGCTGACCTTCCTGTCTCTGCCTCCTGAGTGCAGGGACTAAGGATATGTGCCACAATGTCTGGTTCAATGGAATTCTTTATAAAAGCATGTATTAAGGTTCAACTCAAGCTGTGATGATGCATGCATGCCTTTAATCTCAGCACTCAGGAATCAGACTGCCGAGTTCTAGACCTGGTCTACATTGTGTTCTAAGACAGCCAGAGCAACATAATGAGATCCTGTCTCAAAAACCAACCAAACAGAAAGGTTCAAATGAGACCTACTGTCTTGTGTGTGAGGCCTAAGGAAATCTGTCTGTGAGTGACTGAGGTATCCCAAATGACAATGCACCTTCTACACAAAGAAACAACTGAATAATCACAAGAGTCATGGGTGAGGTGGTAGGCACCTTTAATCTCAACATACAGGAGGTAAAGCCAGAGGCAGGTTGATCTCTTGAGTTTGTGGCCAGCCTGTTCAACATAGCTACTGCCAGATAGCCAGGACTACACAGTGAGACCTTTTCACAATAGCAGCAACAGCAAAAACCACAGGAGTCATGCAGAGACATCTGAAAGCTGGGAGACTGAATTCTGATGGATTCTTTGGTGTCGGACAAGGTGTGTACTCTGTCTAAATCTTTCGCCACATTGAAAACATTTATAAGGTTTTTCTCCCGTGTGAGTTCTCTGGTGTTTAATGAGGGTGGCACTCTGACTGAAGCTTCTCCCACAGACCAAACACACATAGGGCTTCTCTCCCGTGTGGATTCTCTGGTGCTTAAAGAGGTCTGAGCGCTGTTTGAAGCTCTTCTCACAGTCTTCACACTTGTATGGTCTCTCCCCTTTATGTAGTCTCTGATGTCTAAACAGGCTAGAAATATGAAAGCTCTCCCCACAGTCCTCACATTTATAGTACTTCTCACTAGCATGGGTTCTCTGGTGCCGACTCAGATGGGAGCTCTGCCGGAAGCATTCCCCACATTCTGGGCATGCATATGGCTTCTCGCCTGTGTGTGTCCGCTGGTGTTTAACAAGGGCAGCGCTCTGACTGAAGCTTTTCCCACACTCTTGGCACTGATAGGGTTTCTCTCCTGTGTGGGTCCTCTGGTGTTTGAAGAGGTCTGAGCGCTGTCTGAATCTCTTCTCGCAGCTATCACATTTATAAGGTTTGTCTTCCTGGAACTGCCTCTGGGTCTCAAGAAACCCCCAAGCACTGTCCACAAAGCTGTGAGGCTTCGCTGTATGGTACTTCACATGGGAGCCATCTTTGTGGTCATCCCCACACTCGCCGTTGGTACCCAGCTCCTCTGCTGTCTGGATGTGCTGACCAAGGACAGAGCAGCCACTGCTCCCAAACTCCTTAGAGTCCCTTTCATCTTTGGACACATCAGTGAGATGCGGGGTGGCCGTGCATCGGTGCTCTTCAGGAGAACTCTGGAGCTGCAGCAACACAGCAGCTTTTGGCAGCTTTTGCTCCCAGTCCTCACCACATTTGGTAAATGCTGGGACCTTTCCCTGGGACACTTCTTGTAGCCATGCCTGTGGTTCTGCCTCCTTTAAATTTTCTTGCTTTAGAATCACGTCTGTGTTCGCAGCTCTAGTTTCCAAGCCTGCGACATGAAAACAAAAGCTGCTGTTACCTCACCCTGTGTGACAGTGAGATAGAGGTGCTGGTGATGGAAGCGCGTCTAGCCGGCTTCGAGGCGCTCTCCACCAGACTCTGTGGAGCTGAGCCCATGGGGGCGTGCACTCTGCCTGTACAAGCAGACAGCTCTCCTTCTGTACTGTGCCTACAGCTACCAAGGCATTCTTCCCTAGTCCTACTGCACAGCTACACTAAGAGGCAGACACAGAAAGGATGTCACAACAGGTTGATAGCCTTCATCCTTGAATGTGGGCTGGGTTAATATGAGAAAGTCTCCCCAGATGAGCGATAATGGGTATAGTTGGTGACACCAACATATGAAGGTAGGGTTCCAATGCCAGTTCAATCTGGCATTGGGTGAGGGTGCATACAAATTGTCCTCTGGCCTCTACACATGCACCTTTACTACAAGCATGTCCACCCACTCAAACACATACAGATGGGGAGAAGCACATGACACCCCACCTCTGGCTGAGGAGCTGTGGGTTATTAATCACTGCTGGAGAGCCAGAGTGGTTTTTCTTCAAGTATGTAGCCATTGTCAGGTTGCCTGTGCTCCAAGAAACCACACACATACACTTGCAAACCCTAATTAAAACAAAACATTACAAACTTGAACTTGAATGTATGAGGGAACATTTGGGAAAGAAGAAAGGAATGGGAGAGGGCATTCTGGGAAGAAGGGTTCCAAAGTGAGGGGAAGGGGTAAGAGAGGAAAGAGGGTTGATTCTAATCAAGGTACATCACATATACATACATACATACATACATATATATATATATATATATATATATGATTAAAGAACAACTAAAGACTTATTAAAGGCCAGGTGTAGTCGCACACACCCTGAATCCCAGCACTCTGAGAGCCAAGGCAGGCAGATCTCTGAATCCAAATAGCCTGGGCTACATAGTAACTTCCAGTCCAGCAGAGTTACAGTGAGACTCTTTTTCAAAAACACAACAAAAATTATTAGAAACAAACACATGTACACAAAATAAAATAGAGAACAGAAAAACACAGCCTAAGTAACAAAAGAAATTCTAAGACTCTTAACCCATGTTTGTGAATGGCAAACTAGTTCACAGATCATAGAGACCTCAGCTAGTAACCCTGCTTAACAAAAACTGTCAACCTGACACGGCCTACGAAAGGAAAACCTCGGCTGAGGCATCCCTAGATCAGACTGGCCTGTGGGCTCTCTGTGGGGGATTGTTTTGATTTTTAAGTGATGTAGAACATGACAACCCACTGTGGGAGGTACCATCCCTAGGCAAGAAGGCCCTGAGCTGCACGCGACAGCTGGTTGAGGGGCTGTGGAGACCACTCACTGGGTAAAGGCACCTGCAGCAAGTGCAGCTTAAGCTTGATGATCCTCAGGGTACGACATAATAGGAGAAAACTTCTTCCCACAAGTTTGTCGTCTGATCTCCATACAAACGCAGTGGCACACGCACACACACACACACACACACAAGACAACTAAAATTAAAGATGAAAAGATTAAAAAAAAACTGAACCCAAAACAAGCTGTTGTTTTAAAAAAAAAAAAAAGAATGCTAGCGGAGGCTAAGCCAGCCGGCGACAGTGTCCTTCATGGTTTCTACTGTTCTTCTTTATAATGCTGAAGGACCAGCAAGCGGGCCTGCTTTCAGGTTCCTGCCTTGACTTGTCTCAGTGATGGACTCTGACCCTTGCCTCCCCTAAGCTGCTTTTGGTCAGAATGTTTTCTCACAGCAACGGGGAGGAAACTAGAGCAGCTTCCATACACATGCCACACATGCAACAACTCATCAGAGAACAGCACTTACCAGGCACAACTGTACTCCCAGCGTCCTTTGTGCTCTCTCCACAGAAACCCTTCCGAGCTGCAGCCAGCTTCTCCCACTCTTCCCAGGTCAGAGATTCAGCCACATCCCTATAGGTCACGAAGCTCTAGAACAGCATAAGATCTCCATCTAGTACTCACTGTCATGGCAAACACTACCACTAGTCAAAGGGGAAGCTGTCTCTAGAGTGGAAGGAGCTAGTGTAAGAGCCAAGACGAACCACAGATGCTGTGTGAACTGGGTACCGACACGCTTCACTGCCAACCTGGCTGGGTTTACAATCACCCAAAAGTACATCCAGACTAACCTGTGTGAGCATTTCCAGACAGCTTTGACTGTGGAGGGAAGGCCAACTCTGGGTAGGCGGATGCACTGGACTGAATGAACAGAAAGAAGGTGACAAGGGAACACTAGCATCCTCCTCCTTCTGACTGCTAACCTTGAAGCCAGGTGGCCAGTCATGCTTTCCTGATCTCCGACTGCAGCTCTTCCTCAATAAGCCCTGCTCTCAAGTTGCTCTAGTCACAGACGGCAGTGAGATGAGTTGCCATTCTCTGTAGAAGTTAGGTCTGGTTCTTCCTCCCAGCTCTGTGCTTCCAGAAATAAGACTCAGACCCAAAATATATTTACACATACCTTGGCCACATAGCTAGGCTCTCCTCTGATGAGATCATAACTTAAATTAGCCCATGTATTCTAATGTGTATTCTACCACAAGGTTGGTTACCTGTGCTGAGGTACTACGTGTCCACCTTGTCGCATCTTCCTGGGAAAATCTCTAACACCTGGCTCTATCTCAGAATCCTTTCTGCCTCCCCAATGTCCCACCTCCTATTTCCAGACTAAGCTATAAGCCATCAATTTTATTATTGACAGGTGCCACATCCATACAGACTCAAAGATATTCTCTCTATGATTCTCATTAGAAGGCCACATTATGTTTTTGTTGTTGTTGTTGTTTTTGGGTTTTTTTTTTGAGACAGGGTTTCTCTGTGTAGCCCTGGCTGTCCTGGAACTCACTCTGTAGACCAGGCTGGCCTTGAACTCTTAGAGTTCCACCTACTTCCCAATATTGGGACTAGAGGCATGCGTTACTACCTCCTGGCTCCTCCTATAACCCTGAAAAGACTTTCTGTGGATCATCTATGACAAGCTGGGGAAGGCATGACTGAAACGTTTGAGCTCTGTCCCCGTGCCTTATGAAAATGGATACTGAACTGGAATGTGGCTCAGTGTAAGAGCACTGGCCCTGGCATGCACAAGCTGAGCTCAACCCCCAGCACCACATAAACCAGATGGGATAGCAAACACTTATAATCCCGGAACTCAGTAAGTGGAGGCAGGAGGGTCAGAAATTCTAGGGTCTAGCTGGAGAGATGGCTCAGCAGTTAAGAGCACTGACTGCTCTTCAGAAGGTCCTGAGTTCAAATCCCAGCAACCACATGGTGGCTCGCAACCATCCATAACGAGATCTGATACCCTCTTCTGGGGTGTCTGAAGACAGCTACAGTGTACTTAGATATATAATAAATAAATCTTTTTTTTTAAAAAAAAAGGAAGAAAGAAAGAAAGAAATTCCGGGGTCATACTCTTCCCTCTACATAGTGGGTTGTTCTAGGCCAGCCTGGGCTACATAAGATCCTGATTCAACTGGGGGCCCGGAGAGACATCCTAGGTGGAAGATGCTGTGGAGTGTCCCTGAGAGCTCTAGCTTGCCTTGAGCCCTTTCTGCATCCCCACCTTCCTCACTGCCAGGAAGTGAACATATCTGCTCCCGCAGACCCTTCTGTAATGGCATTCTGCTTTACCCCAAGCCCAGAAACAATGAATTCAGCTGATCATGGACTCAACTTCTGACCCACTAAATCACAGTGAATCTTTTGTCCCTTAAATTGTCTTAGGTATCTGTCACAGTGACAAACTAACTTAAACGTAGTATGTATACATGTACATGGCTAATACATGTACATTTCAAATTTTTTTTTTGAGACAGGGTTTCTCTGTATAGTCTTGGCTGTCCTGGAACTCACTCTGTAGACCAGCCTGGCCTCGAACTCAGAGATCCGCCTGCCTCTGCCTCCCGAGAGCTGGGATTAAAGGCGTGCGCCACCGCCGCCCGGCACACACGTATATTTATATTGGCTGAGTTCCCTGTATCTAAAATGCTCGTGAGCCGTTCTGTTCACAATTTCAGACTATCTCACAGTTCAGTCAGGGGTGAAATCAGTGCGCCAGCATCTTTGTAACCTGAGATCCCCAAATCTGAAGTGCCTGAGCGTCTGCCTCCAACAACTAAGCATTAGCCCAACTGCCCACAGTGCTGAGATGGAAAAACATAGCTAAAATAGAAAGTGGCGTTTTGTGGGGAGGATCTACAGGATATTTTGAGGCTAGCTTTTCACGGGCAGGAGAGATGACTCAGAAGAGTGCTTCCTGCTCCTCCAGAAGCCGGACCTGTGTTCAGTTCCAGCACCCACATTAGGCAGCTTACAACCGCCTGGTGATCCAGTGCCAGGGTCCGATACCCTGCTCTGTGCTCCTTGGTCACTCCCACACATGTGGCATACACTCATACACACAGTCAGCCTCACACATGAACAAAAATGAAAAGAAATTAGACTTTTCACCCTGGCAATGATTGGAGATTGTATTCTAAAAGGCACATGCGAGCTCTGTTTCAATGCGCTAGGAATGATGGTCCACACCTTTAACCCCTGAACTTTGGAGGTGCAGTAAGGTGGATCTCTGTGAGTTCAAGGCCAGTCTGGTATATACAATGAGTTCAAGTCAGATAGGGATACACAGTGAGTCTCTGTCTTAAAAAAAGAAAAAAGAAAAAAAATCAAAGTATATATTTCAAAACCAGTAATAATTATTAAGAGTTGTAGTGACTGGCCTTTTTAGTTCTCATTTCGGCAGGTGACTTCTCATGGACCTAACATAGTCAAATATATG
The DNA here is from genome assembly GCA_036184795.1 of Tokudaia tokunoshimensis. NCBI lineage: Eukaryota > Metazoa > Chordata > Mammalia > Rodentia > Muridae > Tokudaia > Tokudaia tokunoshimensis. Next base: position 35,227,316 of record BTHU01000006.1, on the reverse strand, counting down.
GGCCTAAAGGGGCCATTCTCATTCAAAGTGTGCGTGCCTGTGTGTGTGTGTGTGTAGACAACCAGGCTGAATCATGACTGCGCACGCATGTACGTGGATGCAGATGTCTAGAACATGGCATCAGATCCCTTGAAGCTAGACCTACAGAGAGTTATGGGTCCTGGGAACTGAATTCATTCTCTGAGGAGCAGCACAGTGTCTTAAACACTAAACCATCTCTCTGGTGCCACCTAGAGCCCACTCCGGTCTCACCTGGGGGGAGGCCCGGTCCAGTGCTCTTTGCAGAGTCCGCGCCAAGGCCGCAGCCTCCTCCCCGCTTTCAGGGCAGTGGTCCCGCACGTAGGCCTGGAGCTCCTGGGGCAGGATGGTGAGGAACTGCTCCAGCACCAACAGCTCCAGGATCTGCTCTTTGGAGCGCAGCTCGGGTCTCAGCCACCGCCGACAAAGCTCCCAAAGTCGGCTCAGCGCCTCCTCCGGGCCGGCCACTTCCTGGTAGCGCAATTGCCTGAACTGTTTTCGAGAAGTTTCGGGGTTCTGCCAAGCTCCGGAACCGGAGGACTCCTGACTCCCCGGAGAGTCCTCCTCCACTTTCACCGTCCAAAGCCCAGCACCGAGAGGTGGCGGGGAGACCCCAGAGCCCGCAGCCATTGGAGCCTCCGGACCGTCCAGGTCGAGCTTGTTCTCTAGAAGGGCAAAGTCCAATGACCTCACGGACCTTTTCTGAAACCGAGGCGGCCTGGTACCCTCTCCCAAAAACGAGGCCAGGAAAAGGCCACTACCGACACAGCACACCCACGAACAAGGCCTTTTTAGTTCTCTTCTCCGCAGGTGACAGAAAAACAAAGCGGGCCGGAAGTGCGTCATTAGCTCCACCTCTGGGAATAGGCCTCACCTTTGCCTCTCTAAGCGCCGTGGAGGACTAAGATGCATCTCTATGGTTCGCCTTCTTTATTGCACTTAGAGGGACCGCAGGCCACGTCCTGATGGATAAATAAATAAAAGATGGGCTGGAGAGATAGTTCAGCGGCTAAGGACACAGGATACTCTTGTAGAGGATCTGGGTTCAATTCCTGGCTCCCACAACATGGTGCAGGCCAGACAGCCATAAATAAAGTAAAACTAGATATATCTATTTTAATTATTTAAAAATTGTTTTTGATTCTTCGAGACAGGGTTTGTTTTTATTGAACTGGCTATGGAAACTAGACTGGCCTCAAACTCACAGAGATCTGCCTGCCTCTGCTTCTCCAGTGCGACACTTAAAGGCTTGTGCCACCACAGACAGGCAAAATAAATAAATCTTGTTAAAAGAAAAACAAAAACACCCCCAGAGAACCAGAGTTTAGTTCTGACACCACAGGGGCAAGCACACTTACTCTAATCCCAAGGGATCTGACTGCCCTCTTCTGGCATCCTGTGGCCAGTAGGCACACTTGTGGTACATAGACATAACGCAGGTAAGACACTCTACACATTAAAAAGCAAAGCAATGCAAACTTAAAAACCCCATCACTCAAGAGGCAGAGGCGGGAAAATCTCTCAGTTTGAGGCCAGCCTGGTCCAGGGTTACATAGAGAAACCCTGTCTCGAAAAACAAACAAAAAAATTGAAGTAGTGAGTAGCGGCACATGCTTTTAATTTCAGAACTCAGAAGGCAGAGGCAAGGGAATCTCTGTGAGTTCTTGGGGAGCCTGGTCTACATGAGTTCCAGGCCAGCCAGACATACCTTGTGAAACCCTGTGCGGGAAGGGCTGGAGTGTGTGAACAACGTATCTTTAATTCACTGCGTACAGTCCACACAGAGGCCAGAAAGAGGGCATCAGATACCCTAGAACTGGAACCATGGGTGAGATTCAGGGTGAGAAGGGCGGCTAGCCAGTCCTGGGTGCACCCCAAAATACAGCTTTCATCAATCATGGATTTGAGAGACGCTCTACCCGCCGCCCTCAGCGCTGCAACCTTAGTTCTGTAACTAGGTCTTGGAGTGTTTGCAGGGGTTGCAGTTCCGTAGGAGTCTGTTCCAGTGTGACACCAGGCTCTCTGGTAACTGCCAGTATGTGAAGGACTTGGAAAATGATGGAAACAGCTCAAGAGAGGGGGTAGATTATTTAAAATGGGATTTACAATTTAGGGTAACAGGATTTAAGCAAAACTTCCCTTCTTCAAAGTTTAGTCTCTCTCCAGCCGCCAGGCCGCCATGCTCTGGGCGCATCCTTCAGCTTTTCAGTCGATAGGAAAACAGGCACCTCTTCCCTCTGCTACATTTGTTTTGTTTGTTTGTTTTGTCTATTTAAAGGCTAGTCAAGTGCAGAAGGAAAAGGAAAAAGTATGAACAATCAATTGATAGAAGCACTTACCTTCAGACTAGACTCCCTGATGCCTTTTAACATTAAAAAATTACCTAATGTCTGGGGGGGGAGGGGCTTACACAGGGGCTTGTGGAAGTCAAGGGACAACTTTTGGACGTCTCAAATCCAGGGATCAACTCAAGTCGTCACGCTTGGCAGTAAGAGCCCCATTGGCTAGACTGTGTTGCTCGCGCGCGGCAATTTGGGAGATGAGAGCCTCTGGATCTTTGGATCTTGTCATTTTAGGGCAGTAAAGAATGTCTTTGCATGTTTAGAAAAGTAGTCAGGCAGGTGCAGACCTACTTCAATTCCAGAGAGCGCGTGTGTGTGTGCGTGTGTGTGTGTGTGTGTGTGTATGTATGTAGAGCTGGTGTGTGTGCGTGCGTGCGTGTGTGTGTGTGTGTGCGTGTGTATGTAGAGCTGGTGTATGTATGTATGTGTGTATGTAGAGCTGGTGTGTGTGTGTGTGTATGCGTGTGCGTGCGTGCGTGTGTGTGCGTGTGTATGTAGAGCTGGCGTGTGTGTGTGTGTATGTATGTATGTGTGTATGTAGAGCTGGTGTGTGTGTGTATTGTGTGTACGTAGAGCTGGTGTGTGTGTGTGTATGTATGTATGTGTGTATGTAGAGCTGGTGTGTGTGTATATTGTGTGTATGTAGAGCTGGCGTGCTGGTGTGTGTGTGTATTGTGTGTATGTAGAGCTGGTGTGTGTGTGTGTGTGTGTATGTATGTATGTGTGTATGTAGAGCTGGTGTGTGTGTATATTGTGTGTATGTAGAGCTGGCGTGTGTGTGTGTGTGTGTGTGTGTATGTATGTATGTGTGTATGTAGAGCTGGCGTGTGTGTGTGTGTGTGTGTGTGTGTGTATGTATGTGTGTATGTAGAGCTGGTGTGTGTGTATATTGTGTGTATGTAGAGCTGGTGTGTGTGTGTGTGTGTGTATGTATGTAGAGCTGGTGTGTGTGTGTGTTTGTGTACCTGCCCCCTAACCCCCGACCTACCGGCTACGTTTTTTTGGGGGGGGTAGGAAATAGAGTGGCTCTATTTTCCTGGGCTCTTGCCTGAAGGTGGCTGATTGGTCAGCTCCACAAGGGGGCGGGCCCAGGAGTAGCTCCTTCCTCCCGCTGCGCTGCTAGGACCTCCGGGATTCCTAGAGAGGCTACGGAAGCGCTCTTGGGGGTGGGATTTATGGCTGAAGCTCGTACTTGGTTACTTCCGGCGATGAACTGTTGGAAAGTGTCGGACGTCCCTCTCTCTTAGCTTGTGAGAACTCCATCTTCCAAGCCTGGGCTGCAGGGAGTTTGATCTTTGGGTTCCCGGGACTTAGAGACTGGAGAGGTGCCGGTAGGACATTGTGTCCACATTGGGGTCCTATCCCTAACCTTGACCCGGCCGGTCTCTGTCTCCGGGTCAGGAGCTATTCGGAAGAATCCAGGTCCAAATTTCTGAGCATAACCGTGCTTCTAGAACTAATGAAGTCTTCCGTTTATCTGTCAAGTCCTTATGGCTTGAAAGCCAGAACGAGATATGACCATTTTAATGGGTTTCATTCCTATTCTGACTTAAGTTTGGCTTACGATCGAGAGAAGAAACGACTCCGTCTAGAATAATCTTTTCCCGTTATTTATGTGAGATGTGGACTTTTTCGTTTTTAAAACTGTTTTAAGTTGGGCCTCATGTCACTTTTTAATGGCCATTTTTTTTTTTGCGTTATTAAAATCTGGACGTAGTCACTATTAGTTTTATGGGAGAAGTGATGACTAACTTGTAGTTTATATCTTTAAGTGAATGACTCTGTTGAGTGGTTTTCTTTAGTATAGATGACGTCGTTGCCACCTTTCTTAACTAATAATAATTCCAGACATACCAGTAAGGTTGGTCACTGCAAAAAGTGCCCTTTAGAAGAGCAGAGAACGAATCCGGTTAGTGTAACGGGCCGCCTCTAGAGACTCTTGAGTTGGAATGATAATGACAGAATCCAGGGCAGTTACACACTTAGAGCCTCCCGCTGAGACTTCACAAGAGCAAGCAGACCTTCTCATAGTGAAAGTAGAAGAGGAGGACTGTTCCTGGATGCAGGGATACACCCGGCCAGTGCTTGAGACTTTTTACCAGCGCTTCAAGCACTTTCAGTACCATGAGGCAGCGGGACCCCGCGATGCTCTCAGCCAGCTCCGGGTTCTCTGCTGTGAGTGGCTGAGGCCGGAGCTGCACACCAAAGAACAGATCCTGGAGCTGCTAGTGCTGGAGCAGTTCCTCACCATCCTGCCTGAAGAGTTTCAGACCTGGGTGAGAGAACATCACCCTGAGAGCGGGGAAGAAGCCGTGGCTGTGATAGAGAGTATCCAAAGAGAATTGGAGCAGCGCAGACAGCAGGTGCGTTGCAAGAGGGAACGGGGACCCCCGAGGAAGGAGCTGCAATACAGTCTTAGCCCTCTGGTGCTTCAGTCGTTCGTGCTCTGGCTTTGCTTTTGTTTTTGAGACAGTCTCACTATGTATCGTTGGGTGTTTTGGATTTCACTATGTAGATCAGAGATCTCTATGGAGACGGGAACTCACAGAGATCCACCTGCTTCTGCCCCCCCCCCCCAAGTGCTGGGATGAAAGGTGTGTGCCACTGTACTCACTCTGTAGACCAGGTTGGTCTCGAACTCAGAAATCTGCCTGCCTCTGCCTCCCAAGTGCTGGGATTAAAGGCGTGCGCCACCACTGCCCAGTGTAATGAGTTTTAAAGAATAATATTTCTTCCTATTCCTCTCCTTTTTTTTTGAAAATTAAGCTCATGTTTCCTACTTGTGTTTCTTTTCTTTTTATCCTTTTATTCCATTTATATGAGTCCACCGCAGCTGTGTTCATGCACAGCAGAAGAGGGCGTCAGATCCCATTACAGATGGTTGTGAGCCACCATGTGATTGCTGGGAATTGAACTCAGGACCTCCGGAACAGCAGTTAGTGCCCTTAACCGCTGAGCCATTTCTCCAGCTCCCCCTACTTGTGTTTCTTACCTATTAAAAACAATAGATGTTGTGCCTACTGTATGATTGTCATGTTATTTTTCCAGTGTGTTGTCATGGAATTAGCTCTTTATTTCCTGGTTTCTGAGTTTCATGCTTTTAGAAGCCTTTCTTCACTGCAATTTTTGATAACCTTTCCTCAGTCCGTTTTAAACTCGCTTTTTGATAGACTGCTTCATTTAGAATGTATTTAGTATGACTTTATTATTATAGTATTATATGTTATATATAGTGTTATATATATTATATAGTATTAGAATGCCTTTAGTATGGTTTCAGCTATTTTCTTACACATAGCTATACCACGGCTCCAGCAACTTAAAAAAAAGAGTTTAGATTTTTAGAATTATTTATTGTGTTTGTATAAGTGTTCAGCCTGCAGGTGTGCATGTGCCCATGGAGTTTAGATGAGGGTGTTAGCATCCCTCGGAGCTAGAGTTGCAGATGGTCGTGAGCCGCCCATGTGGGTGCTGGGAATTGAACCCAGGTCCTCTGCAAGAGCAACAAGTGCTCTATAGACAGCCGAACCACTTCTCTAGTCCTTATTTTTTTATTTTAAATTATGTGTTTGCGTGTCTGGATTTGTGTGTGTGCGTGCGCGTGTGAGTGCAGGTATGTCCTTGGCGGGCATTGAGCCCACCGACACCTGGAGTTACAGGCGTTCGTGAGCCACCTGATGTGAGTGCTGGAAATTCGCTTGGGTCCCAAGCAAGAGCAACATGTGCTGTCACATTAACCCATGAGCCATCTATCATCCCTTTCCCAGCTGTAGCACAGTTAATTTTAAGGAAATCTTCTTCCCCTTAAATGATTAAAATGCCATCTCTGGGCACACACCTATAATCCCAACAAGCAGAGGCAGGTAGATCTCTATGAGTCTGAGGCCAGCCTGGTCTACGCAGAGAGTTCTAGAGAGAGACCCTGTCTCAAAAATGCAATGCAATCTTTATCAGTGGTTAAACTTCCGCCTCGGGGCATCTGTTGCTGATGTTTGTATTCTAGTTTGTCGGTCCTATTGGTTGTTTCTGAATCCGCTTTTAAGTTATTTGAGGTATAAACAATATTGGCATTTGGTTTGGTTAGTCTCCTCCCCCCCCCCCCGATTTTTTCCTTTCAGGGTTTTCTCCTTACAAACTTAGAACTCAAATTGGTGGAGCATGCCCTTAATCCTAGCACTTGGGAAGCTGAGACAGGAGGATTCTGAGAAGGAGGACCCTGTCTAGAAACAAAACAAAAAAACTATGGGTTTAGAGTGTTGAGGTTGCTTAAGGATTCCAGTTGTCTCTCAGAGCCCCCGTATTTAAGCATAACTACTGGTCTCCTCATTTCCCGTCTGCAGGCAAGGGATAATTCAGAATTCGAGAGCATTCTCACACTCTTTGTCTGCTTTAGCTCACCCTGTGACTCAGGTAGCAGGCCAGGGCTGGCTGCTGACCTGTAAGCCAGACTGCAGCCATCTTGAAGGATCATCAAGCAGAAGGAATTATGTCGGTCTTTCTTTGTTTTTCTTTTCTGTTTCTTTTTTCCTTTCTTTTCTTTTCTTTTCTTTCTTTCTTCTTTTTTTTTGGAAACAGAGTCTCATGTAACCCAAATTAGCCTCAATCTCCTGATGCTCTTCCTCTTCTCTTACCTTCAGAACACTGAGGCAACGGTTATGCAGCCATGCCTTGTTTTCCCCATCTTCCTCCCCTTTGGGGGAGGAGGCGGAGATCGAACCCAGGGCCTCATCTGTTAGGCAAGTGCTCTAAGGCTAAACCAAACTCCAGTCCCCAGATTAAGAGATTCTAAGTGTAAACAAGTGCTCTACCAGGAAGCCAGCCCAGCCCCTTTTACCTTCTGATTTTTGAAACAAGGTCTCTTTATGTTGCCAGGGCTGGTGCTGAATGTTTTGTCCCCCTGCCTCAATTCAAGGTCTTGTGCCTAATTAGAATGTTTAAATTTCCTTTTTTCTTCTCTTCTCTTCCTTTCTCTTTTCTTTCTTCCTTTTATTTTTTAAAAGATTGTATTTATTTTATGTATATGAGTTCACTGTCGCTGTCTTCAGATACCAGAAGAAGGCTTTGGATCTTGTTACATGGTGACTGTGAGCCACCGTGTGGTTGCTGGGATTTGAACTCAGGACCTCTGGAAGAGTAGTCAGTGCTCTTAACTGCTGAGCCCTCTCTCCAGCCCCCTTTATCCTTTTTTAAATATAATTGTTTAATGTGTATGTGGTGAATCTGTGTGTAGGTACCTGTGAAGGCCAGAAAGAGATCAGAGGGCCTAGAGCCAAGGTGAGCCCCAGGTGCGAGTGCTGGGTCCTCCAGGAGTCCCATCTATACTCCTAACCAGTGAGCCGACTCTGCAGCTCTCAGAAGTCTTGAAACGGAAGCTGTAAGGACGAAAGGGAAGGGCAAGAGCGGCAACTTTCTCTGAAGGCAGGGTCTCAATGCTTTCCGGAATCTCTAGGAGTGAGCTACGCCTTGGAGCGGAGTAATTATATGCACCCTAAGTTGAACTGAGGGCCCAGAGCAGGATGGTAGAGGTTGGTATCATGCTAGACATGAACTTTCTGAGGCAGCCCAGTTTAGCTTAGACCCTGCTGCCATCCTCCCACTTCTGCCTCCTGAGTGCCAGAATTACAGGCATGTGAACATAAGCTATCTTAAATCTCAGTCGGACCAGCAGGGACTTCCTGGGTTCCATAATGGCCCTTCCAACTTACCCTTTTGTCTTTCTCCTTTACTAACCTTTATCCACCATCAGCTTCTTAGGGGTCCTGAGTTAGACCAGACACCCTTATTTTGCCTGAAGGTTTGAGAACTCTCTCTGTGCCTGGGTTTCTTCTCCCCCTTTGGATACCTTCTTTTTTAAAATGTGTCTGTGTATGTGTGTGCGTGTGCACGCGCACACAAGTGTGCTGATACCCTCAGAAGCCAGAAGAGGGCATTGGGTTCCCTAGAGCTTGAATTACAGACAGTTGTGAGCCAACTAATGTGTGTATTGGGAACTGAACTTGGGTCCTCTGCAGAAGTGCTTTTAGCTACTGAGGCATCCTCTAGAATCTTCTTCTTCGTCGTCATCGTCTTCTTCTCCTCCTCCTCCTTTTTTTTAAATTTGATTTAATTTATTTTATGTGTATGTGTCTTTTGCTTGCATGAATGTAAGTATGTGTACCACATGTATGCCCGTGGCCCACGGTGGTCAGAAGAGGGTGTCAGATCTCCTGGACCTGGAGTGACAGATGTTTGTGAGCTACCATGTAGGTGCTAGGAACCTAGCTCTGGTCCTCTAGAAGAGCAGCCAATGCTCTTAGCCACGGAGTCAACTCTCCAGCCCTTTCTTAACATCCTTCAGGTGTTTATGGAGTAATCCACTTCCTCAGCCTCTCAGGCTAAAGTGGATTCCGTCTGTTCTGTCTTGTAGCTCTGTTTCTTTCCCATCTAATGTGGAGTTCATAATGAAGTATCTGCAAGTGGGTATGTCTCATGGAAGTCTTTTCCCAGTAGAAATAAGCCATACTTGTTAAACTGCTATTTAATTGGCTCATTGTAGACACAAATTGAGTATTGGGCCGGGGACAGGTGACAGTCTAATGGACTCTAATGGGGCCAGGGGACAGGTGACGTCTAATGGACTCTAATGGGTTCTTTCCCATCCCCCTCTGTAATTTTGCTGATTGGTTGTAGTTGTGGTTGTTAGATTGCCACAAGTCCTGAAGTACTTCCTCAGAAGATGGTACCACCCGGAGCTACGCAGGAGTCCTTCAGTCACCAGCTTCTGCCTGTGGAGGCCCAGTCCGATCAAGAGCCACAGAATCTTCTGGAGGAAAATGGTAAGGCTCATCTACTCGGTGCAGTCAGTAGTCAGTGTGACTAGAAGATGGGGGCTCTGGTCACATGGGCAAGGAGGGCCTGGAGTACGGGCAGGGGCTCCCCTGAGAGAACTGAGACTGTATCACACTTTCATTCTAAATCCAGAAAAGGGCCCTGGGAATATGGTTCTGTTGGCACTGGGCTTGCCTAGAGCGCAAGCTATGGGTTCCATCGCCAGTACCCCATAAACCAGGCGTGGGGCACACCTGTGATCCCAGCACGGGAGCTGGAGGCAGGAGGATCAGCAAACTCGTCCTGGCTATGTAGCAAGTTTGAGGCTGGGCTGCTTGAGACCCTGTCTCAAAAACAAACAAGACGGAAAAAAAAACCTAAGAAAGCTATAATAGGGGGCTGGAGAGATGGCTCAATGGTTAAGATCACTGACTGCTCTTCCGAAGGTCCTGAGTTCAAATCCCAGCAACCACATGGTGCCTCACACCATCTGTAATGAGGTCTGACGCCCTCTTCTGGTGTGTCTAAAGACAGCTACAGTGTGCTTAGATATAATAAATAAATCTTAAAAAAAGAGATGTCTAGTGTTAAAAAAAAAAAAGAAAGCTATAATAGGGACAGGGCATAGTTCGGTGTTAGAGCTTACCCTTAGTTCCATTTCATTTCTAGCACTCCCTCCAAAAGCAAAAGTATGGCAGAAGTGATAATGAAAATGATGTCACTAAGTATAGGGGCTATAGAGTTTTAAGAGTTTTTTTTAACATTTGTTTTACACACACACACACATACACACACACACATATGAGTGCTTTCCTTTCATGTGTATATACACCGTGTGCATGCATTACCTGCAGAGTCCAGAAAAGGCATTGGATTACAGGTGATTGAACTGCCTGATGTGGGTGCTGGGAATTGAACTTTGGTCCTCTACAAGAACAGTATGTGTTTTTAGCCATTGAGTCATCTCTACAGCCCCATACTGTGTTTGTTTGTTTGTTTGGAGATAGGGTCTATAGCTGGCCTCAAACTCACTGTTAATCAATGATGACTTAAACTGTCAATTCTGTGACTACCTCTAAAAATGCTGAGACTGCAGGCATGTGCTACCATGTCTGGTGCCTGTGACACTAGGATGGAAGCCAAGGGCAAGCATTCTACTAACTGAGCTACAGCCCAGCCTCCCAGACCTCCCACAAAACCCCAAACTTTTAAGACACTTTAGTAAAAATCTACTCACTTTATATGCAGTACATTTTAACATGCAAATATCATAACAAATTAAAGATTTTTTTTTTTAAAGATACCTTTATTTATTTTATGCACGTAAGTACACTGTCATTCTCCTCTGGTGAGAAGAGGGCACTGGATCCCATTGTAAATGGCTGTGAGCCACTGTGTGGTTGCTGGGAATTGAACCCAGGACCTCTGGAAGAGCAGTCAGTGTTCTTAACCTCTGAACCATCTCTCTAGCCGTAAAGATCACTGTTATGCAATACTGTCCTTTTGGAATAATGGGATGGTCCAAGATCTTGTTGGGAAACATCACTTGGGAAAGTTGTTTGTGCTAAATGATTCCATACTGACCAAGAATGCCATGGTCCCTTTAATGTGATCAGATCTGTCACCTCAATACCCACTCCTGGTACTGACTGCTTGGTTTGGGGGATTTTTAGTTATTGTTGTTTTGTTTATTTGTTTGCTTGTTTTGTTTTGGGGTCTCACTGTATTGCTTTGACTGTCCCGAATCTCTCTCTGTAGACCAGGCTGGCCTTCAAACCCACAGAGATCTTCCTGCTTGTGCCTCCCGAGTGCTGGAATTAAAGCCGTGCACTATCACCACCCAGCCCAATTTCTTGTTTTAATTAGCTTTTTCTTGCTGTGATAAAACTCCATAGGCAAAACCAACTTGGAGAGGAAAGGGTTTGTTTCGGCATATAGCTTGTAGTCCATTATCCAGAGAAGTCTGGCCAGGAACTCAAGGCAGGAACCTGGAAGCAGGAGGTGCTGCGGAGGCCAGGCAGGAGTGCTGCTTGCTGGCTTCCCCCTCGTGGCTTATTCAGCCTGACCACCAGGCCAGGAGTGGCACTGCCCACAGTGACCCAGGCCTTCTTGCTTTAGTCGTCATCAAGAAGCACCCTATGGCCTTCCTTATGGAGGCCTTCTTCCTGGACGGCCCCCAGCTGTGTCAAGGTGACAGCAGCATCCAGCGCTTCCATTCTTACCACTGTCGCCTTTTTGTGGCCTTGTCAGAGCAATGCTTAATAACAATGATGAGGAAATGCGTTTCTAGTAGTGTCCGTGTGGATATTCATGGCAAGTCATCTGCAGCCTGTGCTGAGATCGAGCACAGAAATTAGTCCATGTGGGGCTGACATGCTTAAGAGTCAGCTGGCTCCTCTCTTTCCAGAGGATCCAGGTTCGATTCCCATGACCCGCATGGCAGCTTACAACTGTAACTCTAGTTCCAAGGGGCTCTGATGCCCTCTTCTGACCTCTGTGGGCCATGCATGCATGTGGTGTGGAGGCACCATACCTATACATATAAAATAAAAGTAGGGCTGGAGAGATGGCTCAGCGGTTAAGAGCACCGACTGCTCTTACAAAGGTCCTGAGTTCAAATCCCAGCAACCACATGGTGGCTCACAACCATCCGTAATGAGATCTGACGCCCTCTTCTGGTGTGATATAATAATAAATAAATAAATCTTTAAAAAAAATAAATAAATAAAAGTAAATCTTAAAAAATCTTTACATGTGATAACCGTCATTCTAGTTGTAAAACAATTTCTTTTTTGTTCTTTAGGAAGCCTCAATATAAATATTGTACAACCCCCCCACCCCCACCCCCCCATTTTTGAGACAGGGTCTCATTATGTATCTCTATTGCGGCTGTATTGAGATTCACTCTGTGAATCAGGTAGGCCTTGAACTTACTGACATCCTCCTGCCTACCTCTGTCTCCTAAGTGCTGGTGTTAAAGGGTGTGCACAGCCACACTTGGCTTTAATCCTACTCTTAAAATCATCTTAGGTTGGTTATAAGAAAAACTCAAAAACTAAATCGTGTTCATTAGACTTTGTCAATAGACCAGTTCATACCGCTGGGCACAGTGGCACATACATACCTGTGGTACCAGCTACATGGGAAGCTGAGGCAGGAGGATCTGGTTAGTCCAGGCATTAGAGTAAGACAGAATCTGCCCATACTGAGCTCTGAAGGTGACTTGTTAGCACATTAAAAATCTGTGAAACTCTGGGAGATGCAGATTTCCCCTAAGCATAGTTAAATGCGTCTGTTACTGAGGGATGGCCCAGGAGGGATTATCTTGACTAAAGCAGGAGACTGAGGGATTTTGTTTCTAGACAGGGGGAGTGGGGTTGGGGATTGAGGATGGGGTGTCTCACTAAGTGTCCCCGTTAGCTTTGAACTCAGAGATCCACTGGCCTCTGTCTCTTGAGCACTAGGATTAAAGGTATGCACCACCATGCCCAGCTGGCCTGGTGTTTCGGAAGAGAGGGAATATAAAGGATTGGGGAGCACAGGCCCAGCAAGGATAGGCTCCTGAGAGCCAAGGTCAACTTAGCTTGGGCGCCTCGGGTCCTCGAGCAAAGGTGGGGTATGGTGGCACTGTGAACCTGACCAGATACTCTTGTTTATTCCTTTTCTCCACGCTCAGCCCTTCCTGTTCTCCAGGTTCCTTCGCTTCCCCTGAAGGACAGCCTGGAGCTGACAGATTCACTCCTCTCCACTGGGCCCCAGGTGAGCTAGCACTCCTCTGCCCTCCATGGGAGTCCATACCCCTTCTCAGCCTCCATCCCCTTCCGTCCTAGTTCTGACACTGGTAACTGTGAGACTACCCTGACGAACACAGCTTATGGAAGAAAGGGCTTATTTTCAGCTCTCTTTAGGTCTCAGTGAATCACAGAAGTCACAGTGGCAAGAACTTGAGACAGATGGTCACCTGTCAAAATTTTGCCCACAATCCAGACCAGAGAAAAATAAGTGGGTGCTGACTCAGCTCTCTCTCTCCCTCTTAATCAATCTAGGAACCTAACCTAGGGATTGGTACCACCCACAGTAGGCTGGCTTCTTGCATTATTCCCTTAATTAAGAAAAGATTCCTCAAAGGGCTATCGACAGGCCAACTTGATCTAGACATTCCCTCACTGAGACTCACTTGCCTGGAGATTCTAGGTTGTGACACCACATTTAGCAAATATATTTAACTAGCTGCTGGGCCTATCCCTAGTTGGTACCTTCCATTCATTCCCTTAGTCCTTTTCCTTTCTGATTAATTCCTGCCCTTTGAGTGCAGTCTCTCCCCTGGTTTCTGACTTAGTGCTCCCAGGTTTTTCCCTCACTGCAGACTGCCTCATTTGCACACAGGGAGTGGGAATTTAGCAGAGATCTCCCATTTCAGAAGTTGGTGAAAATCGAAGATATGGCTGATGTGGCTGTGTCCTTCATCCTGGAGGAATGGGAACGTTTGGACCAGTCCCAGAAGTCTCTTAGTAGGGATGGCGGAAAGGAGGATTGTGAGAGTACCACTCCTGTGGGTAAGAATTGTCGACCTGCATGGGGAGGACTCACTAGTTTTGTTATCTTGTAAAGAGTTTGTGTAGCATGTCCTTCATCCACGCATTTTTTTTTTATTTATTTTACGTATATGAGCACACTGTCGATGTCTTCAGACACACCAGAGGAGGTCATTGTATCCTGTTACAGATGGTTGTGAGCCACCATGCAGTTGCTGGGATTTGAACTCAGGACCTCTGGAAGAGCAGCCAGTGCTCTTAGCCTCTGAACCACCTCTCCAACCCCCAGCTCACGCATGCTTTAATCACTTTATTTTATAATCGTTTGAAAAAACTTTTTTATTTTGTTTTATATGTATGGGTGCTTGCCTTCATGTGTTTGCACCATGTGCATGCCTGATCCCCATGTGCACCATGTGTGTGCCTGATGCCCACAAGGCCAGAAGAGAGTGTTGAATCCTGTGGAACTGGAGAGGGTTATGAGCCACCATATGGGTGCTGGGAATCAAACCTGGGTCCTCTGCAAGAGCAGCCAGTGCTCCTAACTGCTGAGCCAGCTCTCCGGTTCCCTTTACCTAATAATCTTTGAAAGTAAATCAACATGTTTTTGCAGATATTTCTACCTTAATAAGGGTGTGATTGAGATTTTTAGTATGAGGGAGATAGTTTTTACATTTTTTTACTTGTTTATTATTGTGTATATGTGTGATGTGTTTGCATACCATTGTACAGTCAAAGGACAATTTCTTGTTTCTTCTGATACCAGGATCTCACTTTGTAGCTCTGGTTGGCCTGGACTTTCTTCGTAGACCAGGCTGACTCCAAAGTCACAGAGATCCACCTGCTTCTGCCTCCCAAGTGCCGAAATTAAAGTGTGTGCTACCACACCTGGCAAAGGACAACTTCGAATCATTTCTGTTTATCCACCATTATGTTTGTTACAGGGACAAGCCTTAAGCTGGCGGGCCTGCAAGGCAAGTGACTTTATCGGATAAGTCAAGTTACCAGCCCTGTTTCTGTTCTATGAGATTATTTTATTTTATATGTGTGTTTCGCTTGCATGGATGTGTGCATATCATATGCATGCCAGATGCCTATGGACGCCAGAAGAGGGTGTTAGATCTCCTAAAACTGGAGTTATAGATAATTGTAAGTCACCATGTGCTCACAACTCAGGCCCCTGTAAGAGCAACAAATACTCTTAACTACTGAGCTATCTCCTTCCTATTTCTGTTTATCTTTTGAGACAGTCTCAGTATGTATGCCCAAGTGGCCTTGGATCTCTGATACTCCTACTTCAGCCTTTCAAATGCTGGAGTTAATAAACCTAGTTTTCAATCTAGATGATGCTAAAGTGTTGTTGCTGTTGTCGTAGTTATTTTGTGGGTTTTGTTTTGTTTTTGTTTTCCAAATAGGGTCTCCCTGTGTAACTGTAGCTGACCTAGAACTCACTATGTATATCATGCTGCCTTCAAACTGACAGAGATTGGCCTCTCTGACTCCTACAATGTTGTAATTAAAGGTGGTTACCACCGCACCCTGTAACGCAAAATTTTGGCACTAATATTTTTTTAATTATATGTTTATGTGTGAATGCCTGTATGTATGTACATGAACCACATGCATGCCTGGTGCCAGAAGATGGCCTCTCATCCCTCCTGAGTTACAAGTACCTGAAGTGGAGGCTAGGAACCAAACTCCAGTCCTTTGCAAGAACAGTCCATGCTCTTAATAACCAAGCCATTTCTCTTGTCCAGCCCAAGTTGGGTTATTCTTAATAGAATAATCCTTATTTGTTTGTGAAAAACTCCTATCTCCATTACTTTTCTCTCTTTTTTTTTTCCTGGAACAAGACTCCTCAATAAGAAGCATCCCAAGAAAGGAAATGTTAATTTGGCTCTTGGTTTCAGAGACAGCCCATCATGGCGAGGAAGGCCTGGTGGCAGGTGTGAGGCGGCTGGGCACACCACCTCTACAGCTAGGAAGCAGACAGAGTTCTATACAGTCCCAAGACCCTAGCCCATGGGATGATGCCACACACACTCAAGGCGGGTCTTCCCTCCTTTGTTCAATCTTCTGGAAGTACCCTTACACATCCAGATGAGTGACAATGAAGACTAACCATGAGAACATATGAGACCTCGCTAAGTAGTATTTCTTTAGTAGAGTGGTGATTACTGTATCTCAGTGGCCTCCTCTTCCTCCTTCTCCTCCTCCTTCTCGTCTTCCTTTGCCTTCTTTGAATGCTGTATCTGCATGTACACCTGCATGCCAGAAGAGGGCATCAGATCACAGTATACATGAGCCACCATGTGGTTGCTGGGAATTGAACTCAGGACCTCTGGAGGAGCAGCCGGTGCTCTTAACCACCGAGCCATCTCTCCAGCACCCGTGTTAGTTCTTTGTGGCCTTTTTCCTTGTGCATTTTCCAGCCCCATTCTCATATCACCAGTCTACCCCCCCCCCTTACATTTACTTATTTGTTGGGGGTTGGCCTGAATCAACAGGTCATTCTTCAGTGACAGGGTCCTCGGAGAGGACCATGGGTTGTGAAAATAAAGAAGACAGGAAAGCAGGGGCTGGAGAGATGGTTCAGCTTTTAAGAGCACTGACTGCTCTTCACAAGATCCTGAGTTCAATTCCCAGCAACCACATGGTGTGGCTCACAACCATCCATAATGAGATCTGACACCCTCTTCTGGTGTGTCTGAAGACAGCTACAGTGTGCTTATATATAATAATAAATAAATCTTTGGGCCCAAGTGAGTGGGGCCGGAGCCAGCAGAGGTCCTGAGTTAAATCCCCTGCAACCACATGATGGCTCACAACCATCTGTACAGCTACAGTGTGCTCATACACATAAAATAAATAAATCTTAAAAAGAGAGAGGGCAGGGAAAGCTTGGGATCAGGAGTCTCACCCAACTGGGCAGTGGTGGCACACGCCTTTAATCCCAGCACTTGGGATGTAGAGGCAGGAGGATTTCTGAGTTCAAGGCCAGCCTGGTCTACAGAGTGAGTTCCAGGACAGCCAGGGCTACACAGAGAAACACTGTCTCGGGAAAAAAAAAACGGAAATAAGGAGGTCTCACACCAGATGATGGCATACGGAAGTTTATTAAGAAATATATCATCTTATTTACAGCTTGATGGAGGAAAAATGGGTCAAAGTCAGCAGAAACTTTGTCCCCATACAATGGGACAGAGTCAACAGGAAGTTAGTCAAGCAGTGAGGCACAAAGGGAGCATAGGATGTCTCAATTGCATTATAGACTGACCGCTCAATGGTCTGGTGACTGATAACCCTGACCCTTGAAGGGGGCAGAAGTTGAATTCTCAGGATCCAGGAAACTTTAACTCCCCAAGGCCCTGACCCCAGGCCATTACCGGCCTTGACAAGCCAGTCTGTGGTTTCAGGCAAGGAACTAATCTTTCTCCATACGTCAGGGCCTCAGAAGTCCCGGACCAGCCTACCCCTTAACAAGGAATAAGGGGTGGTATGCATGTATGTGGGTCAGAGGACACTTTGTAGGAGTCAGTTCTCTCCTTCCAACATGTGGGTTCCAGGGATCAAACTCAGGTTGTCAGGCATGGCAGCAAATGCCGTTGTCTGCTGAGCCATCTCACCAGCCCCTGGATTTCGTTTTCTTTGATTTATTTGTGTATGTGTTCTGCTCATCAGTTTGTTGAGATCTGAGAGGTAGTCTTATCTCAATGAATTGATTATACATTAAAAATGCTGTATTTTGGGCTGGGAATATGGCTTAAGGTGAAAAGTACTCACACCCTGTGCTGGGTTCCCAGTGCCCATGCCAGGCAGCTCACAGCTGCTTGTGACTCCAGTTTCAGGGGATCTGAGTTAGTCTTCACCTGGACACATATGTCGTACACAGATACACATAAATTTAAAAAAAAGTATTATATTTAATGCAAATATCTTCTTCATTGACTCTCTTTTAAGTTAGTACAGCTAACTTGTGTAATTTAAACCTAACTAGTGTTAATTATATATTTCAGTTAATATAGAGGCACTTACGAGTTATCAGAAGCTTGTGTGAGAGCATGTAGTGCATATCTGTGCATTGGGTACCCATTTGGGTTTTAGGCAGGGTTGTGAGTTCAAATCCAGTCATACTTGTTTACGCTGCGTATTAACTATACCATTCTTTTTTTAAAAAAAGATTTGTTTATTTATTATATGTAAGTACACTGTAGCTGTCTTCAGACACTCCAGAAGAGGGCATTAGATCCCATTACAGATGGTTGTGAGCCACCATGTGGTTGCTGGGATATGAACTCACGACCTTCTGAAGAGCAGTCAGTGCTCTTAACCACTGAACCATCTTTCCAGCCCTAACTATACTGTTGTTAATTTCTGATGTTTTTCCCTTATTCTTTGTGGTACTGCAGGTTGAAATGAGGAGCCCTTGTGTCCTGCTAATCTGTACGTGCTCTTGTATGTGCTGATGTGCATCCCCAACCCCCTGCCCCATCATCTTCTTGCTTTCCTTTGAGACATGATCTTTATGTATCCCTGGCTAACCTGAAAATCGATATGTAGACCAGGCTAGCCTAAAACTCTCGAGATCCCTCTGCTTCTGTCTCCCGAGTGCTGGACTAAAGTCGTGTGCTGCCATACCCAACCCCTTTCACTTTCTGTGTGGAGAAAGGATCTTAGCTGTCCAGGCAAGTCTTGAATTCGCTGTGCAGTCCAGGCTGATCTGGACTTGTGGTCCTTCCGCTCTAGCCTGTCAAGTAGCAGGGATTGCAGCCCTGTGCCAGCACTCTTACAGCTCAGGGTTCCACCCCATTCCCTTCGCATCTCTTCTCTAGAAGGCCACATCCTCTCGTTTCCATGCCTGCAGATTTCTGATGGCAGCATAGAAAGCCAGAATTTAAACAAACAAACAAAAAAAAAATACTCATCACATTTGAAAGTGACTTTAAACAATGAGTAAATAGTTTGAAGACTGCTTCTTTAGTCTAGTTGGTAGAGTGCGTGCTTAAGATTTACAAAGGCCAGGGGTCCACCCCCAGCTCTGTATAAGCAAACATGGTGTCCCACAGCAGCTGCCGTCCCAGCTACCCTTCCTTCTTCCCTTCCCTCCTTTCTTACTTTCTTTCATCGAGGTCTCGTGTATCTCGGGCTGTTCTCCAACTCTGTGTAGCCAAGGATGACCGTGAACTTCTGATCCTCCTGCCTCTACCTCCAGGTGTAGGGGTTACAGGCGTGCCCTACCACAACTGGAGGTGGGACTTGGGGCTTCCGTAGCTTGACTAACACTGTACCTAACCCTTGTGCATTAACATGCATCCTATCCCTGTATTCCAGAGCCTTGGTTTCAGGGTACCGACATTTTCCAAAGCCATGCATTCCTAACATATGAGGTCTCACTCACTTATCCTGTGATCCTCTGCCGTTTGCTTGGGATGTGGGGACCAGCTAATTGACCTGTTTCCCTTCTCTCATTTCAGATTATGAGCCCAAGGAGGGCAACCTAGAGCTCGTGGTGCAGCAGGTCTCTGACGCAGCTGACCCACCCTGGGTAGCCACAGAAAGCACAGAAAAGAAGAGCATTCAGCCTCAGGAGTCTGCAGAAGTCAGTGACCCCAAGGATGTGGTACAGAGGTGGCAGGTGAACCCCACGTTGGGAAACCCAAGGCAGAAAAGAGCTCTGATCTCAGGTCCAGATGTCAACCGGAAGCAGAAGTCAAATGGCGAGCGAGGCCACAGATGTGGTGACTGCGGGAAGTTTTTCCTCCAAGCCTCAAACTTCATTCAGCACCGGAGGATCCACACAGGAGAGAAACCGTTTAAATGTGGGGAGTGTGGGAAAAGCTACAATCAGCGGGTTCACCTCACTCAGCACCAGCGAGTCCACACCGGCGAGAAGCCCTACAAGTGTCAGGTGTGCGGGAAAGCCTTCCGCGTGAGCTCCCATCTGGTGCAGCATCACAGCGTCCACAGCGGGGAGAGGCCATTCGGCTGTAACGAGTGCGGGAAGAGCTTTGGGCGGCACTCGCACCTGATCGAGCACCTGAAGCGCCACTTCAGAGAAAAATCCCAAAGATGTACGTCTGGGGAGTGTGCGTTCCGAGAGTAGACGTTTGTTTATTAGCTTAGGAGGGAAGAACAGATGGGCTGGGAGTGGTGGTGTGGAGGAGGACTGTGACTTCAGAATTAATCCGATGTACTTAGCAGTAGTCCAGCCAGAGCTACATAGTGAGGCCTGGACTCAACGACTACCAAACAGAAGCAAACTAAAACAACAACAAAAACCCAGATGAGTTGTGGTAGCGGGCAAAGATTATAGCTTATTTTCTTCTTAATTTAAACTTAAATTTTAAAATATTATTTCCTTCTCTTTGGAGATGGCATCTCATGTAGCCCAGACTGGCCTTAGACTATATGTAGTCTTAACACTGGAATTCTGAGCCTCCTGCCTCCAGCTTCTGAATGCTAGGATTGCTTTGTAGCCGGAGCTGGCATCCAGTTTGTAAGCCTCTTGTGTTAGGCTCCTAACTACTGGACTACAGTGTGAGTCACTACTCCTGGCTCTCCACCCCCTCCCCACCCCACTGTTTGTTCTGTATAGCCCAGGCTGGCCTCAAACCCAACATCCTCCTGCCTCAGCCCCACAGCTGTTGGGGTTACAGGCAGGTGCCGCACTCTTCCTGACCCAGTAAGCCTCTCCCTCTCTCTTCTTGTTTTACTTTTTGTCTTATTCTGTCCGTTGGCATTAGTACATCCATAAGTCCTCTTTTGTCCTTCCCGTTACACCAGGGTTTTGTTTTGTTTGCTTTGTTTTAGTTTTTGACAGCTTATTCTTTTCCTGAAAAAGAGCTGATGAACTTTGTGTCTGGTCTTCTTCTAGGCAGTGACAGAAGAAGTAAGAACACTAAACTGAATGTTAAGCAAATTCCCGGACTTTCAGAAGCGGACGTGGCACTATCGGGAGAAGTCCAAAGGAACGCTTGTCAGGCTGAAGGTCACAGTGAGGGTTGTGAGCACCAGGATGGGGCAGGCGGCCAGCAGCGGGTTGTCCTGACAGAAACCCTAGGACAATCCTCTTCAAAGACGACAGACTGCAATGAACTCAGCTCTGTCCACAAGAAGTCCTCTCCAGGAGAGAGGCCACACAAATGTAACGAATGTGGGAAAAGCTTCATCCAGAGCGCACACCTCATTCAGCATCGGCGAATCCATACCGGGGAGAAACCGTTCAGGTGTGAGGAATGTGGGAAGAGCTACAACCAGCGTGTCCACCTCACTCAGCATCACCGAGTTCACACCGGTGAGAAGCCCTACGCCTGTCATTTATGTGGGAAAGCCTTCCGAGTGAGGTCCCACCTCGTTCAGCACCAGAGCGTGCACAGCAGGGAGAGGCCCTTCAAGTGCAGCGAGTGCGGGAAGGCATTTGGGAGGCGTTCACATCTCGCCGGTCACCTCCGACTGCACTCTAGAGACAAGTCGCACCAGTGCCACGAGTGTGGAGAGATCTTCTTCCAGTACGTCAGCCTCCTTGAACACCAAGTGCTCCACGTAGGCCAGAAGAGCGAGAAGAGCGGTGTCTGCGAAGAGGCCTACAGCTGGAACCTGACGGTGGTCGAAGACAGGAAGCTGGAGTTACAGGAGCAGCCTTACCAGTGCGATTCCTGCGGGGAAGCCTTTAGTTACAGTTCCGACCTCATTCAGCATTACAGAACTCACTCTGCGGAGAAGCCCCAGAAATGTGAGGCATGCAGGGATGGCGCCGGCCAGTGTCCGCACGTAAAACAGCAACAGAAAAGCTGCCCCAGCAGCAAATGCCATCAGTGCAGTGAGTGTGGCAGGGGCTTCAGTCTGAAGTCTCATCTCAGTCAACATCAGAGAATCCACACTGGCGAGAAGCCCTTCCAGTGCAAAGAGTGTGGAATGAGTTTCAGTTGGAGCTGTAGCCTTTTCAAACATCTGCGAAGCCACGAGAGGACAGATCCCTAAGCACCGAAAGCATTCAGGAATCTGTTGGGAATCAGCCTGGTTTTAGAGAAACCTTCCGTGGCTCTCATAAGTGTAACAACATCAAGAATGTTTCCATCGTAACCATCAGATCAGACCTCCAGACGAGGGGAGACGCTGTTAGGTAGAGCTAGCCTTCAGGGACACTAGAGCAATCCCAAGTGCTCCGAGAGCATCTTTATGCTCAGAACCTCTGGCCAGGTGAGGCAGTGCTCACCTGTATGCCTCGGAGGGCAGAGACAGGCAAATATCTGTTTTACGTAGCAAGTTCCAGGCCAGCCAGAGCTACATAGTGAGACCCCTGGGTGAGAGACAGACAGAAAGAGACCAAGAGACAGACAGGCACACCTCTGGGTTCTGTGGATGAAGGAAAGTCTTGACTTGGCATTGTTTATTTGAAACTCAGAAAAATAACAGAGAAGAGTCGTGAGTGCAGTAGAAATAAGTTTATTTGTAGTTTCCACCTCAACAGCATAGTTGTTCAGAGAGTCGTCCCTCGAAAGGAGCTCTTCCTTGTGATGCCCATCTTGGTACATCTCTGGAAATGACTGTCCCAACCACTAGAGTGTTCCAGCCATTGTTCCCATCCTGAGTATTAAACCTTTTGAAAAGAAGCTGACTTGAAGTTTTTCTCTTTGATAAAACTGGGGTTCAGAGGGTGGATGGGGTGTGTTCTTGCTGACGCTACCAGTCTACAGCTTCTTTGGGAAGCACAGTATTCTTTTCAGTTCCGTTCTCCTGGCAACAGAGTCAGTCCTTGATGGTCAGCGAGAGTGCTCCTCAGTGGGTAAAAGTGTTGGCCACTAAGTCTGGACAGCTTGAGTTTAACCCACAGGAGCCTAAGAGCAGAAGGAGAGAACTGACTTCTGCAAGTTGGGGCTCCAATCTCCACACATGGGCCATGTACATGCAAGCATAAACACACATCATAGTTTGTAGAGTTTGACTTAGTTGGGTGGCATATCTCTGAGGTTTGAGCCAGCCTGGCCTATATAGGAAGTTCCAGGCCAGCCAATGAGACTCTGTCTCAGAAAAACAAAGTGGGAGTCACTGATGCAGTGGTGGCCTGAGCTTTTAATCCCAGCACTCGGGAGACAGAAGCAGGCAGATCTCTGAGTTCCAGGACAGCTTGGTCTACAGAGTGAGTTCCAGGACAGCCAGGGCTACACAGAGAAACCCTGTCTCAAAAAAAGTGGGGGTAGAAACAAAAAAAAAAAAAAAAAAAACCCAATTTGTTTAACTAAAATTTTAATTTGTACATTTATGAGAAGTGATGGTGCTGGTCAGTCAGTCACATAGGTGATGGGAGAGGGGCTTTGAGAGGACAGAGGAAAGGAGGGCTTTGTGGCTCGTGGGTACCTATTTACAGTGTGATGGTATAGATACCTATGCTGGTATCATATAGTAGAAGATGACTTTGATTCTTCTGCCTCTGCCTCCCTGTGTTGGATCACAGGTATGTACCACCATACCATCAGGGTTTATGGAGTTCTAGGGATCAAGCCCAGGGTTTCTGGTGTTTTAGAATACCAGCTGAGCTATATCACTAGCCCCACCCCTTTTCCCAAGCTCCACACCATATTGCCTACTAAGCACTTTACTCATTGTCCGGTCTGCAATTGCCTAACCCAGGACTTCTCCCCTCTATGCCTCTGGCCAGTGACTGATGTGATCTACAAAAGTCTGACTCATTTGCCCCACCATCAAACAGCTGCTGTCTGAGCTCCAAAACCCCCGCCAGGGATCAAGCCAAAGTTCGATTTTATCAGAACCACCCTCATGCTCAATGCCCTTTGTCTTAAGTGTGATCTGCATGCGCACATACCAGGGTGGGTGTGTGGGGGTCAGAGGACAACGGCAGACGGAGGGCCTCGCCTTTCACCTTGTTTGAGATGGGGTCTCGCTTGTTTTTCACTGCTGTGTGTGCTAGGCTAGCTGGCTCTGAAGACCCCTACCATTCTGTTCCTGTCTCCTAGGATGGGATTGTGGCTACTTGTGCTTCTGCATCTGACTTTTTGAAAAGGCCGTTCTGAGGATCTGAGCTCAACATTTATGTCAAGTTTGGGCTACAAGTACTTTCTTTCTTCACTGAA
This sequence comes from Tokudaia tokunoshimensis, assembly GCA_036184795.1. Lineage (NCBI taxonomy): Eukaryota > Metazoa > Chordata > Mammalia > Rodentia > Muridae > Tokudaia > Tokudaia tokunoshimensis. Next base: position 35,203,523 of record BTHU01000006.1, on the reverse strand, counting down.
CCATCTCCCCAGACTTGCCCACTCCTGTTCTATTTCGTTCCTTAAAGGCCCTTCTTGAGGAGCATGCCCTTAGTGACATGATTCTGCACCCCCATTTCTGGTGCTACTTGGTCTAAGAAAGTTGGTGCCATTGGTGGGTCTGTCAGGTGGCTTGGTCACTCACTGTGAGGCAAGGAGGACTCTGTCCTGTCACTGACCTGTGAAGTGCGATGTGATATGAGGTGGGGTGGTTTGTAGGTCCTTTGCAGCTATACTTATATACTTACACACTGATTATAGACTAGAGGCTAGTTCCCTCAAGGAAGAGCACGACAGGATAGCGCACATACAGAAAAAATGCTCCCCACCCCCATCCCCACTGCCACCCCGAAGTGGCCTGTGACTATTTACCCAGGTAGGGGTACTCCATAATAACGGGAGACACTCAGAGCTCTCCCTCTTGCTGGCCCCTTACTCTTAGAATACCAGCATATGGGAGTCAGGTTAAGTGGATCCTAGCCCAGGTCGGTATCTGACTCAGTGGGTCACATGGGCTTCAGTGAATGATTGATACTTCACCCTACCTCATGCATGCCCCATATCCTACTTTTGTTCTTTCGCTAATTGTTTTCTTAAGATTTATTTAAAGTGTGTGTGCTTGTGTGTGTGTGTGTGTGTGTCTATGGTGGGGTGCACGTGCCTGCAGGGGCCAGAAGAAGGTGTCAGATCCTCTAGAGCTGAGTCACAGATAGGTATGAGCCACCTGACATAGGTGACCTTCTGCAAGAATATTAAGTGCTCTTAATTGTGGAGCAATTTCCCCAACACCTTGTTCTTAACTTGACTTGAAGAAGTTATCATTTTTCTACCCTTGTCCCAAAACATGTTACACCTTTGCCAGAGAGAGTAGCTTTGGAACATTAAGGAGAAAAGAGAACTTAGAGAAATTCTAGAGGGAACAACAGCTACAACAACTATACACACGCGCGCGCACACACACACACACACACACACACACACACCAGATGAACCTGTATAAAGGTATTTTTTTATTCTCCTGAAGTAACTGTTGTCTTGAAGTCTTCCTGCTCTGTCAGCTAACCTAGGCCTCGACTCTGTACAATCTAACCTAGGCCTAGAATGTTTTCAGCCTCTGAGACTTGCTTCTGGAAAAGCTCACCCTTCCCAGTTCTTTTCTGAGCTCTGGCTGGCTGGTTCAACTCAACTCTGGCTCAAACTCCTCTTCAAGCTGACTGATTCAATGTGGAGTCTTTCTCAGCCTCTCCTGAATTGCTCTGATTGCTTTCGTACTAACCTTGACAATATGTTCTAATTGTCTGGCTTCCTTCTCATTCTCTGGCTTGTTCTATCTTCATCTGTGTCTAGCTTGTTCTTTAACTGCAACCTGTCTCTCTATAACTGTCTCGGTAAAACTGCTCCTTTCTCTTTCTCTCTGTTTTCTATGGTGCTCCCTTAAGTAACCTCTTTGCCCTGTCCTTGTGAAAGTTGGACATATCCTATCTCTGACTCATTCTGTCACATCTTTCTCTGACTCATCCCTTTGTCTGCCACTCAATTAGACATCACTTTCAAACATGCATGCTTCCTTCTATAAACTAACTTTAGCTTCATTGTTTGGGATTAAAGATGTGTGCTAAAGGTTCGTCTATTCCAGCCAAAAGGATTAAAGGCTTGTGCTAAGGCTGAGCCACACCACAACTAGAAACAGCTATTTTCAGCAAATAAAATAATCGGGGGGTGGGGCATAGTGTGATCAAATAACCTTCGACAAACCTGCCCAGTCCCTTATGAGATACAGATTTGAAATCAGAATGATATAAGAGTGGAAAATAAGGAAACTATTTGCTTTGTGAGTAGTGAGCTCAAAGGACTTGGATAATATTTCAGATAGTAAACTAGGGAACACGAAGGAGGAACCACAAACTGAAGAAGAACACATTTGTTCTGGAATAGACTTCAAGGACAATTCCCTTTACAAGCCGCTTGATCTTTCTTAACTCTCGTAGAAGCAGAAGGATGAGTTTGATTATATAGCAATATAATGTACTGCTCCTAGGCTTGGTCAGGGATATTCCAAGTATTCTACTATCACTGAGCATGAAGGAATGACTAGATTAACCCAAACTCATCACTACGTCTACATCACTAAACCCCTTGGTTCATCGATATCATTTTGTTTAGGAGAGAAATTAATATTAAACATGTTGTGCTAAGAACCTGCCTTAATTACTTTACTGTGACAAAATTGCCCTGTAAAAGGCTAGAAAGATGGCTTCATGGTAAAGAGTGCATACTGCTTTTAGGAGGAATCTGAATGCAGTTCCTAGTGCCCATGTGAGGTGGCTCGTGAGTGCAGTAACTCCAGCTCCAGGAAATCTTGTCACCCTCTTCAGGCCTCCCTGGGCACCTGCACTCAACTCACAAATACATACTCCCTGCACCCCCCCACCCCCTGCCCCCACCCACACCCCAGACACAGGCTCTCACTATGTAGTCCTAGCTGGCCAGGAACTTTTAGAACTCTGGAGTGCTGTGATTAAAGGCATGCACCACCACACCTGACTGTCCATTTCATTCATTCATTCATTCATTCATTCATTCATTCATTTTGCCTTCATACATGCCTGCACACCAGAAGACCACGCCAGATTCGATTATAGATGTACAGATGGTTATTTTCGGGGTCTGGGAGTTGCCACACAAACCATTGCATACACCAATCTCAGTTAAGCTAGAACAGTTTATTGAACGCACACCATAATATTGGGTATCCACGTCCACAAGAAGGAGAAACCTAATTGTGGCTCCAGTCAGTCCTCAGGGCAGGTTTTTTGTATGAAAAACCAGGTTCAAAAGTCCAAAGGCAGGAAGTGATGAGGTATAACGGTTTTGTCTAACTAGACAAAGTATCATCAGCTAACCTTTAAGCTGATTGGTCCTGAGTGAGGGAGGAAGGGTGGTGGACAGGTGGTGAACAGGGGAATTTCAGAACATTGCAATAACAGGGTGTAAGTCCAAATCTTTTAAGTTCAGACTCCATTTTAGAGAACCTGACCTAAGTTTGAACTCAGGCAAACTAACAGACTGGTACCTAGCATTAGTTTCCAAGTTGCCCCCCAACAAAACCTGAGCCTAGCTCCAGTCTCTAGGCTAATCCCCAACAAGACCAGAGTTTGCAGGTTATTCCCCCAACAAACCTGCACTCCCAGGTTACAAGCCCACCCCCTGCTTAACGACCACCAATGCAGAGGGAGTAGAACTTAAGTCATATATGACTCCCGGCACCAGCCAATTATGTTAAAGGACACAGTAGCTTTCCAATTAGATGCCTACACACTTACACCACCCCGCCCCCTGGTTGCTGCTCACTGTAAAGCCTTGCTCTGAGAGACACTCGGGGCTCCCCCACCACCAAAACTGTCCTGCATGATGGTGGCACATTGGGGAGACCTGAGCTAGATCGACTAGAATAAAGACCCTGTTGTGAGTTGCATCAGATTGGCTCCTGTCTGTTTTGGAGGACCACTGACATTTCTACGGCACTATAAGGGTACAAGTGATTTAACCATAATTTTTTGGCTATTAGAAGCATTCTTTAGTGTCAGCTATGGATAATTTCTTCTGGGAAGTGAAGTCTGAGAACCTTATGAGCAAAATGGAGACTGAATACAAAATGGCCGCAGTTATGTTAAAAGGTGCAGGCCTCAGCAGTTACACTTTGAAATGAGTAACAGTTTGTGGTTCCTTCTTCATGTTCCCTAGTTTACTGTCTGACATATTATCCCTGTCCTTCGAGCTCACTACAAACTACTCACAAAGCAAGTAGTTTCCTTATTTTCCACTTTTACATCATTCTGATTTCAAGGTGTATCTCCTGTGGTAGATGGGAATTGAACTCAGGACCTCTGGAAAATCAGCCAGCAGTCTTAACTTTTGAGTCATCTCTCCAGTCCTGCTCAATCCATTTTTATATTGACTCTCAAGAGTCATTTCTCAGTTGGGCAGTAGTGTTCCACAACTTTAATCCCAGTACTTGAGAGGCAGAGGCAGGCAGATCTCTGAGTTCAAGAACAGCCTGGTTTAGAGTGAGTTTTAGAACTATGTAGAGAAGTTGTCTAGAAAACAAAACAAAACAAAGCAAGAAAGTCGTTTCTCTCCTTATGGAATCTGGTAACGAATTCAGGTCTTCAGGCCTGCATGCAAGTGCTTCTCCCATGCTGAGCCATCTTGCTGAAACTTCCTGTCTCCATTTTCCCTTTGAGACAGTTTCACTATAACCCAGGCTTGCCTAGGATTCACTATATATCCCCAAATGGGCCTTAAACATGGCAATCTTGATGTCGCAGCTGCCCAAATGGTGGGATTACACAATGTCAGCCATTGAATCAAGCGAGTTGTGTCATTTTGATCACGTCGGTGGTACACAGCTGCTTGCTTTTACTACAGCTGCTGCCCACGCTTGAAGCTCTGCTCTCCTGACTGCTGCATCATTTCAAAGACATTTGAGGTGTTAAAAAACATGATGCTGCTCTCATTACTGTTTTCTGAGAGCAACGGAAAATCTTTATAAACATCACCTCCATCGTCTCAGGAGCTAGAATCACGACACATGACACATGACCCAAATGAACCTGGCGACCAGGAAGGTAGTATTAAGGTCAACATCAGCGCTCACTTCCTTCCTGGTATGGTGGTACACTTCTATAAACCTAGCACTAGGGAAGCAGAGAAGAAAGATCTTGAGTTAAGGCCACTAAGGCCACTCAGTGAATTCTAGGATAGCCTGGGCTCCTACAGAGTGAGATCCTGTCTCCAATCTCCCCTCCCCTGGGAATTAGAAAACAGGAGAGCAGGCGAGCTGATACTGGGACGCCAAGCAGCAGGGAAGAGGGACAAGGGTTGGAGATAAAATAGAATGGCAGCTGGGGAGATGGCTCAGTTGATAAAGGTTTGCAGGAACATACCGAACTGACCGACCAAACGTCAGTCTCCAGAACCCACATTACACAAGAAGAAAAGAACAAAGAAGCCCCATTGTGTGTGGTGGCACACACCTTTAATCCCAGCACTTCCACTTAGGAGGCAGAGGCAGGCAGATCTATGAGTTCCAGGTCAGCCAGGGCTACATAGGCCCAGTCTTAAAAAAAAAGAAAAGGTAGCCAGGTGCCAGCCTGTGCTCATCATCCCAGTACTGGAGAGGGAGGAGCAGGATGATCCCTGGGGCTTGCTGTGAGCCCACCCTAGTCGGTGAGCCTCAGGGCACTGGCCAGTACCTGAGGAATAAGGCCTAGTAACAGTGTTGTCCTCTGGCACATACATGCTTGCGCAGGTAATGCTCCCCATGAACATGTACACATGCACACATGCACACAGACACACACCTACACAGACAAGACACAGGTAATGCTCCCCATGAACACGTACACATGCACACAGACACATAGACACACACACACAGAGAGACACACACACCTCCACAGACAAGACACAGGTAATGCTCCCCACCCATGAACACGTACACATGCACACAGACACACAGACACACACACACACCTACACAGACAAGACACAGGTAATGCTCCCCATGAACAGTACACATGTGCACACAGGCACACATACTTTTTGTTTTGTCTTTTTGAGACTTGGTTTCTCTGTGTAGCCTTGGCTGTCCTGTGTCGATGTTCTTTGCTACTTTGTGAGTTCTTCTTTTTCACACCCTTTATCCCTGTCCCCAGTTTCACCCCCTATCACTAGATAGGAGAGAAAGATATGGTGACCATAGAGAAATTAGATTCAGGGATCTCTTTCTTCTTGTTTCTTCTTTGGGCACACCTACTAACAAACCACAATCAACCTACCTGAGTGACCAACAACCCACCACACCTCTTGGGGCCCTAGCATTTATATACCCTGTGGAAAGTCCCCAGAATTCCAAATGTCACACAATTGCAGAAACTATCTGCAGCTGGCAAAACTATGCTTCTGCTAGAGCATGAGGCAAATCATAATCAGCTGCTGTGCTGTGGTTTGAAGCAGCCCTATATCCCCATACTTGGGATTAAAATGAAAACACATTCCTATTTCTTTCTCTCTCTCTCTCTCTCTCTCTCTCTCTGTGTGTGTGTGTGTGTGTGTGTGTGTGTGTGTGTGTGTGTGTGTTTAAAGAAACCAAAACTCCAGAATTCTTATTACAGTCCTGGAACTCACTCTGTAGACCAGGCTGTCCTGGAACTCAGAGATCTACCTGCCTGCCTCCAGAATGCTGGGATTAAATATGTGCCACTGCCTGAGATACATACAAACATTTTAAAGAACCCAACTATGAGCCCTGAGCCCTGAGCCCTGGTTTCTTCCTTCCTCCTCCTCTTCTTTCTTCTTTTATCTTTTTTTTAAATTTAAAAAATTTTTGATCAGGGTCTATGTAGCCCTGGATAGCCTGGAACTCACTATGTCGACTAGTCTGGGAACTCACAGAGATCCACCTGCCTCTGAATGCTAGGATTACAGGTATAGGCCACCACACCTGTTGTGGGCAGTATTTTATTTTTAAGATTTATTTGTGTGTGTGTATGTGTGTGTCTGTATTTGTGCGCATGTCAAATGTGTGACGCGAGCACAAAAGAGAACATTCAATCCTCTGAATCTGGAGTTACAGGTGGTTGTAAGCCAACATGGAAACTGGGAACTGAGCTCTGGTCCTCTGTAAGAATAGTTAGGGCTTTTAATGGCTAAGCCATTTCTCCAAGCCAAATAATGTTTTATATGTGTATCCTTTGCCCGAATGCATATCTTCGCACCCGGGGTGGGCAGTGTCTCCCGTGGTCAGGGGGCATCAGATCCTCCTTGGAACTGAGTGACAAGGTTGTCAGCCACAGTATGAGTTCTGGGAACTAAGTGAAACTTTGTACTCTGCAAGAGCAACATTGCTCTTCAACACTGAGCCACATCTTCAGCCCCTGGGCAGTATTTTAAAATATTTGATTTATTTAACAGTTGTTCTTCCTAATACTAGTTTTTTACTTTTTTAAGATTTATTTCATTTATATGAGACACACCAGAAGAGGGCATTGGATCCCATTACAGATAGTTGTGAGCCACCATGTGGTTGCTGGGAATTGAACTCAGGTCCTCTGGTAGGGCAGCCAGGGCTCTTTACTGCCGAGCCACCTCTCCAGCCCCTAATACTAGATATAAGTTTATAAATTACAAGATTCTGAGCTTCACTCATTTCCCAGGAAACAATAATAAAATTATGAGCTTTGCAACTATTACTGCACAAATAGTTGAGATAAACAACCTTGAGGAGAGACTTATTTTTGTGTCACAGTTTCAGACAATTCTCAGTTAAACTCGCTCCCCTTGCGTGTCGGAGGAGGTTGCTCACCTCGGGGTGAGTAGGGACACCACCCCGAAGGAAAGGGTGGGGGAATCAAAACATGGCCTGACAAGAAAATCTTAGTGACCTTGGGCGAGAATCCTCTTGGGGGAAATGTGTCTGTCTCTTCCAGGCAGGGCAACACCTAGTAGGTCCCCTCCTGTGGGCAATTTGAGGTCAGGTACTTCCTGGGAGAAATAAGGTCCGTCCAAACCAGCACTGGGCACAAAAGGGATCAAGATGGGGGAGGCTTTAGTGGTATTTCATATTTTGCCCAGGAATCCTCGTGCACGCTCCTGCGGCCCGTGTCAGGGGTCAGACAGTGCCCGGGAAAAGTTAGGCGTTCTTTCCCAACCTCCTGCCGCCCTCCTGCTGTAAGACGCACCCTAATCAGCAGCGAGAGCCATGCGACCTCGGGAAAGTCAAGCAAAACAGTAACCAAGACCTCGTCTAGGGATTCCGAGGACCCCACCCACGAGACCTCATCCCGTGTCTGTCACCTGATGGCTCACCCCTGCTCTTCATCCGGGAACCTCACCCAGGACCGCCCTCCCGTGGACTTCCGTCGCCGGAAGTGACGTGAAGTGCCAGCCTTCTGGCAGCAGAGAGCGGCCCCCGGAAAGGCTGGTGTGGCTCTGCGAGGAGCGTCTCGGTGACGGGACAGTCTCTAGGCCCGCCTCTCCGCCTGGGTGAGTCCCGGGGAACCGTTGTCGCGTCGCCGTGGGAGCGGCCGCTTGTTTGGCCCGCGGGGCGGACGCGCAGGAGGCGCCGCGTGCGGACTGACGGCTGTTCCCGGAGCTGGGGCGCGCGGCAGGCCGGGCTCGCGGCCCTGTTTTCCCCCCCTCATCCCGGGATCGCGAAGCCCAGGGAGCTGGGGTGGCCCCGCGGTGCGCACCCAGGGACCCGGCCCAGGTGGCAGCTCGTTCGTGCGGCCCGCTTCGCCCTGTGGGTATCGAACCTTTGCCTAAAAGGGAACTAGGTGGAGGGTGGTGGCTCTGGGCGAGGCCTGCGAACCGGCCGGGAGCCTAACGGAGGGTGGTGGAAGGTGGACGGAACCCCGGCCCGTCCTTGGGTCTGAAGGACACCAGGCTCCTCGCAGCCCTTCCTCGTGCTGCGCCCTGTGGCTTGACCAGCCTGCCCTAAGGGTCCGTCTCCTAAGGGACTTGTATCAGTATTCATCGGGCCCATTGAGTAATGCAGAACGGCCTGACCGGTTACCACAGGATTCCTAAGGGGCCTGCTTTGGAGAAAAACAATGAGTAATCTTAACTGGCGTGTTTCAATGGGTCTCAACTTGACCCTCTCAATACTTAGGGCGCCCCAGGAAAAGGTTTACGCTGTTGTATTGTGTTGAAAGAAATGTTTAAATGGTAGCTATTACTTTGTTGTTGTTGTTTTGGTTTTTTGTTTTTTTTTTTTTAAAGACAGCTTTGAGGCTAACCTTGAACTCTTGAACCTCCTGCCTAAATCTTTCGATAGCTGGGATTACATGCCCAGAGATACGTATTGTTTAATACCGCAGATTTGGGATTTTTCAGTAGAGTCTGAATAATATCGAATTCTTATACCTTCCTGTTTGGGTTTTAAGTTTTGAAGCTGAATGGTACTCATCTTTGTTTTTTGTGAAGGGAGAAGGGTGTTAGGGATTGAAATCAGGGCCTTGTGCATACTAGGAAGTTCTACCCTAATGTTATACATATCTCCGGCTCCCATGGTTTTCTTTTTGTTGTTTATTTTGGCAACTATTAGATTTTTCTCCTTCTTGGGTCCGAATTACCATGCACTTTACTTGATTACATTTAGAGAAACTTAGGTCTGTGGACTGTGACAACTAATATTGAGTGGGGCTGAGTTTCTAGACAGGGTTTCTCTCTGTATGTAGCCCTGGCTGTCCTGGAATGTAGACCAGGTTGGCCCTAAACTCATGTCTGCCTGCTTCTGCCTCACCAGTGCTGGAATTAAAGGCGTGCACCACCACTTCCTCGCTGTCTTTTTCAAGTCTTCTTTTAGCTGGGTGTGGTGACCTTTAATCTTGACCCTTAGGCGAATCTCTGCGTCTGAGGCCTGCCTGGTCTTCAGAGTAAATCCAGGACAGCCAGGGCTTTGTTACGCAGAGAAACACTATCTTGAAAAAAAAATGTATTTTTAACTATTTTTTAAAAATTTATTATATGTGAAATAGTTTGCTAAGTCCTGAGAATATGAAATTATGGGTCATTTTAACTTATTAAGTAATTCTTCCTAATCTCACCCTGCAGTGATGGTCATTGTTCCCCTGAACAGGGATGGAGGAAATAACATCCCAAGAAGCTGCAGAGTCACCAAGGGTCCAGTTTCAGTCTTTGGAGAGCCAGTCTGAATGTCTTTCCCCAGAGCGTCGGTTTCTGCAGGACACGGAGATGGAGCAGGGATTCACTGGGGGTAAGGCAGAGCCAACAGTTATTTCGAGGAGAATGGGAGTATTAAGGGATGCTGGCCTGATATGAGAGAGGCCAGGGTCTTGAATAAGAATGTGGGCCTTAGTGGAAGAACTCGAAGGGCGTGGCAGGTGTGAGTCCTCTGGTTTGGGGCCTCTGTTAAGGGTGGCTGGTCTGTCTTTAATGAGCACGTCATCCTGCTCTGGCTGACTGTCCTTCAGAACATGTCTCCTTCACTCCTGTCTCCACAACCAGAAAGAAGACTTCTAACACAGGCTGCTTTTGCCATATCTCACTAGCCTTACCTGACTTACTCCTCATGGACTAAGAGGAACCTCCCTCCCTCTGTTCCTTTCAGTCTGTGACTCCTCTCCTGACGATTTAGTGTGCTTTGCTGCCTACCTGCCATTCTGCTGCAACTGCAGTGTTTGTGAATAATCTAATTTTGGCCAAGAAAACAACCGTTTAATTTTTTGTTTGAGCACGATGTCTGTTTAAATGCATAGATGTTACATATTAACTATACATTCACATACATGTATTAAAGAGTAAAGAGGTAAGTTTTTCCTCCCCTTGAAATAGGGTCCTGCTATGTAGCCCTGGCTGACTTAGTAGTCTGCAGCCCATGATTTGAATGAATCTTGTCTCAGCCTCCCAACTACATTGGGAATGTAGGCATTCAGTACCATACTTAGCTGCTGGTTTTATTATGTAAGAACTGTGTCTTAGTTTTTATAGACCAGCACTAGTGCCTGAAAGAACTTGTATGTCAGCAACACAGATGGAGCACCTTTATGTGGAGGATACTGTTGGAGGGTGTAAAGGCTTGTGAAGAACCATGGCTGTCCTTGTTTCTGCAAGCCTCACACAGGGGTTGCAGAGATAGTGCCCAATGACAAAATGAAGGCAAAATGCTGTGTGTGGTGGCTGATATCTGGGTGTCAGAAGAGTGCTAAAGACCCTGGCCTATCACCAAGTCCTTCAGCTTTGTTGTTGTTTTGGGTCTCTGCATAGCCCTGGTTGTCCTGGGATTCACTAGGCCAGCCTGGCCTTGAAGTCAAAGAGGTCCACCTGCTCCCCTCCCGCTGCTGGCATTAAAGGCTTACACCACCACACCCAGTCCGCTTCAACTCTTCTTCAGAGTCTTAATGGACTTGCTATGCCTTGATGACTTTGAATTTCTTTTCCTTCTATATCCACCTTCCAGGTGCTGAGATTACAGTTGGGTGACACTTTGCCCAGTACATAGTGCTGGGCATCAAACCCAGAGCATCATGCATGCCAAGCAAGCACTCTACCACTGAGCTATGGCTTCAGGCTTCTTTTTGCTGTTTCTGGTTTTTGAGACCACATTTTTCACTCTAACCCGGGCTGACCAGGAAATGCTATCTCTCTTTGTTTTGCTTTGCTCATCACAACAACAGGTATAATGCTTACCCTTCTATAGAAGGAATGCCATGTCCTTGAGATGCCTAGTAAAATCCACATTACAGTCCTAAATCTGTGTAAGTAGGAGCAGCTACTGAGGCGGAGTGGACACACCTGAAACCTGGTAAATGATTGTTGGCTTTACTAGAATACTGATGTGAAGGTGGATGCCACACACATCCCTTGGGCAGGAGAAGTGTTCTGAAAGGGAAGCCCTGTGGAAGGGCTGCTCTCACTCTCGGCTCCTTTCTCCTCCCTCAGCTCCACCTGTTCCCCAGGTGCCTGCTCTTCCCCATGAGGGAAGCCCAGGAGACCAGGCAGCTGCGCTCCTGACAGCCAGGTACCAGGTGAGCTGAGGGACCCTCTGCTTTTCCTCAGGGTTTCTCCTTGCTTGAGTGTGACCTCTCTTTCATCCCATCTGTTAACCCTTGCCTAGAATCTTTTCAGTAGCAATTTGGGAACAGATCGTCTTCAGAGACCTGGATTTGACAGAAATGATTTTCCCATCTCCACCGCCATCTTTGTCCATGAGACTATGATGGGCACTCATGGGATATATTCTCTAAGTTCTGGTCTGTTCTCCCTCCTCCCCAACATAAACAGCTACTAGATGCCCTCTGTGTCGTGTTCGTTCTCTGGCCATGGTGCTATAGTAGCCCATTCCTCAGAGCAGCCAGAATTATTATTTCAGGAGTTTGTGACATTCGAGGATGTGGCTGTGCATCTTACACGAGAGGAGTGGGGGTGCCTGGACCCTGTTCAGAGGGAGCTCTACAGAGAAGTGATGTTAGAGAATTATGGAAACGTGGTTTCACTGGGTAAGGACCCTCCTGTTGACCAATTTACCTGTATGGATTTCTTTCTGAGTAGATGTGAGGTTTTTGAGTTGGTCAGTAGAGTGTGCTCAGTTAACAGGTATTAGAACCTCTCCACCCTCCATCTTTAAGGCCCTTTCCTTTGGGAGGGGGTAAATTTAGGGTTATTTTGGGTTATCAGGAGGAGACCTTCTGCTACTTATCCCTAGTTTGTGTTTCTTGCTTTTGTGGGAGACATCAGTTTCTTGTTAGCAAAGAGTAACTTGGTTGTGCTTTGGCTAAGTTCTCCCTTTCTTTTCTCTCCTCTCCCCTTCCTCTCCTCTCTCCCTCTTTCTTCCCTCTTTACTCCCTTTTCCCACCCTCACTCTCCCTCTCTCTTTTAAATAGTCTTAAGGATCTTCCCAACCCCTAGCTGGACTATGTTCTGATTCCTTTGTGCCCTGTATCTGAGATTTTCCCATTAAAGAAACACATTTAAAAAACAGGCTAAAATCTCTCTTGATGATCCTCAAACTCTTCTCCAAACAGGCAGGTTTGAGTGACTGCATTTAAAGGTGGGACTCACTATATCTCCCATTGGAGTGCATCACCTAGGTGGTAATCCCAAGAAACCTTACCCAGCAGCAGAAGGCTAAATTCTTAAATCATGATTCCTTGTTTTAAGGATACCTGAGATTAGGCAACCTATAGTGTTGTTGAGAAATACCCCTGAGGTGGGCAGGGGAGGGACAGGGCTGTTGTCAGTGTCCTTGATGTGAGCTTTGTCATCGTGTCCCCTGCCCTCACTGCAGTTTTTTTAGTCTGTCTTTGATCTTGCATATACTCTTTGTTTGTTTACATCTATAAGCTCTGCCCTCCTCCCCCCACCTATTTTTTAGTTTTTTGTTGGCATCTAGGGCTTTTTTTTTTTTTTTAACTTTCGTGATTACATGCTAGATTTAAGAAATTTCTTACATGTGGGGAGGCAGTTTACTCATTGGCTCATTGCGAAGGTTTTTTAGTATGTTTTCCATTCCTGGCTCTTTGATCTTTATAGGCATACTTCTCCGCCTTCCCACCACCCGGATTCATTGTGTGAATTCCTGCCCAGCCCTGAGTCATACCCAGGCAAGTGCTTTCTCTGGAGAAACACTTGCAGTCCTTACGGCAGGAATCACCAAGAGATGGCCCAGGTATCGGCTTTCCATCGGGAGTGCTCGTCCCAGCACGGAAACTCCTTTTCCAAGATTGTAAGATATCAAACTTGGTTGATGGAATACATGTTTCTTGGGATGCCACCATTATGTAAAGTGACATCTGGGGAATTTCTGACATGGAAGCCTTCCTTATAATTACAAGCATGAGCATTGGGAACTCAGTTCTTTCATAAACCACACTTGGTGGTCAGCTACTTGTGTGAAACGCCACAAAGCTAACTCTTTCTTCAGTTGCCATATTTTCCTGTTATTTTAGAGTAGGGAACAGATGCTGTGTGCTCTTTCTAGCAGTGAGTATCACTTGTCCACTGTGACGCCTCACTTGTGTGACCCCCCCCCAAGACTTCCCTCATGTTTGGTATCATTTTTTTCTTCCTTTAAAGTTCTGTCTTCTTGTACCTGATTCTTTGTGGTACCTAACCAATTGCTGTATTTATATTACCTTTCCTAATTAAGTGTTCTGAATGCTGTCTTTGATAGAGGGAAAGTAGGGGGCACAAAAATTAAATAGTTCAGGACATCAAAATGGATGTATTTTTAAAAGCTTTGTAAATTGTAAAATGATCTATATATAATTGTAAACTACTGTTAATTTTACCTAATACAGAATTTCCAACAGTTCACTTGTGTACTTTTTGTAGTAAAGAAATTTTGTAGTAGTTTAACTCAAGCTTATAATATACTACCAAGTAGAACTTAAACTCATTTTATCTTATCATCTTTTCACACAAAGGACACTTTTTTTGGGGGGGGGGTTCGAGACAGGGTTTCTCTGTGTAGCCCTGGCTGTCCTGGAACTCACTCTGTAGACCAGGCTGGCCTCGAACTCGGAAATCTGCTTATCTCTGCCTCCCAAGTGCTGGGATTAAAGGCTTGCACCACCATTGCCTGACTTAAGCCATCTTTTTTTTTTTAATATTTATTTATTATTTTTTCTAAGTACACTGACGCTGTCTTCAGACAGCACCAGAAGACGGCATCAGATCTCATTACAGATGGTTGTGAGCCACCATGTGGTTGCTGGGATTTGAACTCAGGACCTTCAGAAGAGCAGTCCGTCCTCTTAACCGCTGAGTCATCTCTTCAGCCCCCACAAAGGACACACATGCATACCTGCATACACTATAAGAAACTCTCCTACACTACCCACCTTGCTTTTGTGACCAAACCAACATATCCTTAGCGACTATTTTAACATCCTTGGGAATTCATTTTCTTTGTGGGTCCACCATACTCCCATTTGAAATGTAAGGTTATATAAACATTTACTAATTTTATTTAGTGTTTGGGGTTATAACATAAGACCTTTATAATTCAGTTCAATTCATGTATTTCCCATGACTGTATTTGTATTTATCACAGTCACCAAAAGAGTAGTCCCTTGATTGTTTGCACTAGACAGCAGTAAATAAATAAATGGCCGAGTTTACAAAATGCTTGATGTCTTAGAGACAAAAGTAATTTCCATAGAATGTTTCTTATTGTCATGACTACTTACTGTTGGTACTGTATGCTATGTATATCTCATTTAATCCTTGCTATAACTCCACAATAAGCAGAGGATATTACTCTTTTTAAACAGCTTCTCTTAAAGCCTTTAAGCCCAGCACTAGGGATGTAGGAGCAAGCAGATCTTGAGTTCGAGGCCAGCCTAATCTATATTGAGTTCCAGGGCAGCCAAGGCTACACAGAGAAACCTTGTCTCAAAAACAAAACAAAGCAAAGCAAGAAATTCTTTACAAAGTTACATCTCTTTATTAATTTGAAGGGAGCGGTGCACACCACAGCTTGCATGCTGAAGTTAGAGGACAACTTTCCAACCAGTTCTCCTTGTGCTGTGTGGGTTCTGGGGCTTGAGCCCAGGTCACTAGGCTTAATGACAAACTTTACTAAGTTATCTCACTGGCCATGGAGGATGGTATTACTTTCTTCTGAGGAAACTGAGGCTCTGAGAAGTTAGGCTTGGGACCTGCCTCTGTCCCTGAAGCACATGCTTTCTTAGCATTTTATGTCTTTGGCACAGTAGGTCCAGTCATGTATGACATTAAAAATCTTGGGTTTGTTTGTTTTTAAGCCAGGCATTCTTTCTATAGACCAACCAGGCTTCCTCTGGAGTGCTGGGATTAAAGGCATGGGCTGGGCTAGGTATGGTGATGCACAGAATTAATCCCAGCATTTGGGACGCAGAGGCAGATGTATCTTTTTGAGGTTAAGGCCAGCCGGAGCTTTACAGTGAGACTTTGTCTCGACAGCAAAGGACACCAAATGAAAAACAGGAATACTCCACCACCATGCCTGGCCCTCAGGAATTTTTTTTTTTTTCCTTTGAGACAGGATTCTCTATGTAGCTCTGGCTGTCCTGGAACACACTCTATAGATCAGGCTGGCCTCAAATTTATAGAGATCCGCCTGCCTCTGCTTTTCAGATGCTGGGATTAAAGGCATGCACCACCACAAACGGACCTCATGTCACATTTTATACTGTAAATATTAATTTTTCATGCCAGGTATGTTAACCCTAGGCCTTTTGTGTGTTCTAATGAAGCTTAGCAGGAAAGACCCAAGTTAAGTTTCCAAAAGGTGACTGACTACTTAAACCTCAGCTGGGATTCAGAAACGGTGAATGCTGCCCATGCGTGTTCATAGCTTACATATTCTCCCAAGGGTCATATTTTCCAGCCCAATGCCCTTCAAAAATATTTATTTTATGTCTGTTTTACTTGCATGTATGTGTACCATGTTCATGGTTGGTGCCTGTGGAGGTCAGAAGAGGGTGTTGAATACTTTGGAACTGGAGTTATAGATAGTTGTGCACCATCATGAGTACTGGGAGTCAAACTGGGGTCCTCTTCCAAGAGCAACAAGTACTCTTAACATCTGAGCCATCTCTCCAGTCCCTGAATGCCCTTTTTATAAAATTGGGTAGCTGTTAATGTTGACTGGTGTAAAATTAGCACTCTATAAGCTATTTTTAAGTATGTTCAAAAGACGTGCTAGCTATAAGATCCATGGATCTGGCTATTAAGGATTATTATTAGTGGTAATAATGCCTGAGACCAATTAAAAAAAATTTTTTTTAATGTTCTCTGGTGTTTTGCCTCCACATATTGGTGAGGATGTCTGATACCCTGGAACTTGAGTTAAGGTTGTAAGCCACCATATGGGTGCTGGGAATTGAACCCCAGTTCTCTGGAAGAGCAGCTGGCACTCCCAACCACTGAGCCAGGGAGAGATGGGACTGAGTCCCTTCCCTATCCATATTGGAATGTTGATGTGTCTAGTCTTGTGTAGGTAACCAACTACTGCTGCTGTGAGCTCATGAAAGCAACAGCTTTTGTTTCACAGCCCCTCCCCCACCCTTTCTGTAATGTTCCTAGAGTCATAGAAGGAAGGGGTGATAGAGATGTTCTCTTTAGAGCTAAGCACTCAAAAGTAACTTGTTCTCAAATCTTTGACCAGTTAGAGTCTGCATTAACCATTGCCCTATATGCTTCTGCATATAGTACCTTTTCTTTCCATAACTGAAAGCAGCACTAATTTTTTGGTGTAAGTATATTTAGGAGTCAGCTTGACACCATATCCTTTTAGCAAAACAGAAGTAGGACCTATCTATAATCTTTCCAGTTGTGTATTTTTGACCAGGTTTACAGTATCAGGCCATACATTCTCCCCTTTAGGCCTCAAATCCAATCAGGAAGTGCTTGCTTTTCCCCATAATGGTCATGAAACTATTGTATCAGTAGGTACAGCTTGCTTATTAAGGAGATATTGTAGCTCGAAGGGTTCACAGTTGGATAAGCCCATTGATGTTTTCCTCCCCAGTGTCCTGCATAGCACCTTCTGGCATGAAAGCTAGCCAGCAAAATGGAAGTTTCCAACTTGATTTCTTTTGTTTTTCCAAACAGGGTTTCTTTATGTAGCCCTGGCTATCTGGAAACTTACCCTATAGACTGACTGGTCAGTCCATCCATCCATCCATCCATCCATCCATCCATCCATCCATCCATCCTTCCATCCATGTATGTAAAACTAAATAGTTCTGGCTGCCAGGAACTTGCTATGTATACCAACTGGCTTCAGAATCACAGAAATCCTCCTCCCTCTGCCTCCCCAGTGTTGGGATTAAAGGTATACATTACTACAACCCTCAAGACTTCTCCCCCACCTTTGTTTATTGATTTTGTTTTTCTTTTCTTTTTCTTTTTTTTTTTTTTTGGTTTGTTTTTTGAGACAGGGTTTTCTCTGTGTAGCCCTGGCTGTCCTGGAACTCACTGTGTAGACCAGGCTGGCCTTGAACTCAGAAATCCTCCTGCCTCTGCCTCCCAAGCGCTGGGATTAAAGGCATGCGCCACCACCGCCTGGCTGATTTTGTTTTTCAAGACGGTTTCTCTGTGCAGCCCTTACTGTCCTGGAACTTGTTCTGTAGAGTAGGTTGGTCTTGAATTCACAGGAATCTGCCTGCCTCTGCTTCTTGAACACAGGGACTAAAGAAGGGGTGTGTGTGCGTGCGCACATACTCACTCATATGCGCTCTCTCTCTCTCTCTCTCTAAAAGATTTATTTATTTTATGTATGTGAGTACACTGTCACTTTCTTCACACCAGAAGAGGGCGTCAGACCCCATTATAGATGGTTGTGAGCCACCATGTGGTTGCTGGGAATTGAACTTGGGACCTCTGGAAGAGCAGTCTGTGCTCTTAACCCTTGAGCCATCTCTCCAGCCTTCCTTTTTCTTTTTAAAGACTTAATTTAATGTGTGTGTGTGTGTGTATGTGTGTGTGTGTGTGTGTGTGTGTCGTGCTCGTGTGCTTACACCAGATGCCCTTAAAATCTGCAAGAGGTCATCTGAATCCCTGGAGCTGGATTTATAGGCAGTGGTAAGCAGATTACATAGGTACTAGGAATCAAACTCAGATCCTCTATAAATGCAGTATGCTCTCTCAACTGCCGAGCTATCTCTCTAGCTCCTTCATTTTCTTTATAGCTGAATAATTTTGCATTGTTTCTATGTACCTCATTGTTATCAGTTCCTCATTTGACAGACAACTGATTTTTTTTTAAAGATTTATTTGTTTTTATATATGTGACGTCACTGTAGCTGTCTTCAGACACACCAGAAGAGGGCATTGGATCCCATTACAGATGGTTGTGAGCCACCGTATAGTTAATGGGAGTTGAACTCAGGACCTCTGGAAAAGCAGTCAGTGCTCTTAACCGCTGAGCCATCTCTCCAGCCCTCAACTGATCTTTACGTTGTTTTTAAGAGTCTATAAACATTATTCATTATGTAGTAACATACCAGGATAATGGGAACAAATGATAAGTTAGACATGCAGTATCTAGATAGATTTTTGGAGATGAAGGACTCAAGCCAAACATTGCATATCTGCTCCTTGAAACTTTGTGCTCAGTGCACATAAAAACTGCCCTTTGGTTCTCATAACATCAAAATTCTGTTCACTGAGCAGGTTCCCTGTTGCTTTAGTATTAAAAGATGTTGAGCTGCTCAAGCCTGAGGGCAGGTTTGTCCTTTTTAAGAAAAGCTTGGGCTATATACAGTGAATTTCTGGCCAGCATAGTCTACAAAGTGATATCCTGTCGACAGACAGACAGACCGACCACACACACACACACACACACACACACACACACACACACACACGGAGATGTAAGTAGTCCTCTTGGCAATAGAAAGTTTGTTTTACATGCACTTTTACTATCTTTCCTTCACCGTATGTAGCGTGTGGTCGTCAATGTTTATAGCTGTCTCTATATTTAGAATATGAGGTTCTTCAGTTGAGATGGGTTGGCCCTAGCAAAAGGGCCAAAACCGTATTTTTCATATAAGAGGTATCCCATAAATGCTTGTTGAGTAAAGTGTATGCTAATTCTGGTGTGAAGATGTGACATACCCTTTTTTCCCATGTTCATTGGAGCAGATTGGTTATTTTCCTTAAAGAAAGTCAAAATATTTATAAGGTTCCTGGAACATTATGATAATTTAATAAATATGATATGCAGTGATCAAATCAGTAAATAAGCATTTTCATCTCTTCAGTAATTTTATTTTTTGGGACATTGTCTCTTTATGTAGCCCTGGCTGTCCTGGAATTTTCTATGTAGACCTGGACAGTCCTCTTTAATTATATTTATGTATCTGAGTGTGTGTATGTCACATGAGTGCAAGTGCCCAGGGAGGCCAGAAGAGGATTTCAGATTCCCTGGAGTGCAAGTTCTAGCCAGTGTGAGCTGCCATGTGGATGTTGGGAACCAAACTTGCTCCTGCCAGCACAGTTAAGTCCTTTTAATCACTGAGCCATCTGTCCATCCCTTGGTAATATGTTGGGGGTTTTAAAATCTTAATTATAATTATATTGTAAATTGTTTCAACCATTACCTTAATGTGTTGAAGAAACACCAGTAATAATTCCTGTTCTGGTGTTCTTTATTAAACTTGTGTATCTTACAGGATTTTGCTAGGATTTTATTCATTTATCACTGATTTGCTGCTATACTTTAACTTACTATAGAGCAGGGGCTTGCATTCCATTTTCAGAATGCCATTTGGTACTTGTAGTCCAGGTCTGATGCCAACATTGTGCCCTTGGCCACCATAGTGCTAATGATAACTTCTGTGAAGACAGGTACACATCATGCATGAATTCTTTGAACTGTATTTAAATGAAAGTTGCTGCTTCCAAGTTACAAACTCTTCCTTTAGCACACCTTTTACCAGAGTACAAATCTCAACTCTAAACGACCTAGTCGTCCTCTTCTCCAGGTCTTTCTGACAAATGTGTTCTCAGAACTTCTGTATAAGTTTGGTTACATTCAGTAATGGTTACATTTACTAAAAAGAAAAGAGGGCAGTGTAGCATCTGGGATAAATTGCCATATTCCATTTCCTTCTCTGTGAGCAGGATTTCCAATTTCCAAGCCTGATGGAATCTCTCAGCGGGAACAAGATCTACAAGTCTTTGATCTGGAAACTAAGAATAGAGAAGTCATAAGAGATGACTGTTCAGGTGAGTAAGGCAGAGTCTGTCAGATGAATTAGTGGAAAAGTAAGCTCCAGTTGTTGAGCCAAGTTCTAGCTGAGCTCATACTCAACATACGGAACTCTGCCATTCTGGAGTTGAGAGAGAGCCTGCCCTGTCTCTATAGTTTAATTTCTTTCATACAAAGTATGCTAGATCCCAATTCAAGTTATAGCACATTTTTAACCCATTTTTATGTTTGTTCCTTTGAAATCTCTTATTGGCTGTTGTCTATTTTCTGAAATAGCCTATTTCCATTGCCCCTTGATCCATTTCCATCCTGTCTCACTCCTGCTGTGCCTTTACATCTGCTGATTTTTGAAGTAAATAAAATTTGCTTATCTTTGAGGACACTACATTATTCAGTTTCCTATTTTTATTTATTTTTTAAGTACAGGATAATAGATTACATTTGCATTTTCTATTTATATATTGTATTAGATGGAGAGACCAGAGAAGAAAACAAGCTGTTGATTCCTAAGCGGAAAATTTCAGAAGAAGTGCATTCATACAAAGTGAGAGTAGGAAAATTCAAACAAGATATTGCTCAAGTTCCTGAAAACAGAGAGGTTTATAAGTCTGAGGACAGATTAGAAAGACTCCAGGAGATTCTAAGAAAATTTCTCTTTCTGGAGAGAGAGTTTAGACAAATAACAATCAGCAAGAAAACTTTCAGCAGTGAGAAGAACACTGAACCTGAAAAAAGCTTCAGTCTAGACTCCACACTTGATACAGATCAAAGAGTTCTTAGAATACAGACCACTGATGACAGTAAATATGACATGAACTTCAACCAGAACCCAGCTGTTGCTGAACAAGAACCAATAAATCTAACAGAAAATTTTCAGAGTACTGACTATAAGGAAAGCTTAATGGATCTATCTCACCTTAATAAATGGGAGAGCATGCCTACCACTGACAGATCCTATAAATGTGATACATGTGGGAAAACCTTCCATCAGGCCTCAGCTCTTACTAGACATCAGAGAATTCACACAAGAGAGAAACCCTACAAATGTAAGGAATGTGAGAAATCTTTCAGTCAGAGCTC
Source organism: Tokudaia tokunoshimensis (assembly GCA_036184795.1). Taxonomy (NCBI): domain Eukaryota; kingdom Metazoa; phylum Chordata; class Mammalia; order Rodentia; family Muridae; genus Tokudaia; species Tokudaia tokunoshimensis. Next base: position 35,182,204 of record BTHU01000006.1, on the reverse strand, counting down.
AAGTCTTAGTCGACATAAAAGAATACACACTAGAGAGAAATCCTACAAATGTGAAGCATCTGATAAATCCTGTGATGCACCTGATAAGTCTTGTAGCCAGAGCTCAGATGTGCTTCAACATAAGAAGGTTCATGCCAAAGCCAAGTCTTACAAGTGTGGGTCCTGTGAAAGAGTCTTCAGCCGAAGTGTGCATCTTACTCAACATCAGAGAACACATAAGGACACAGCCTGTAAATGTACCGTGTGTGGCAGTGACTTTTGCCACACCTCATACTTAGTTGAACATCAGAGACTACATCATCAAGAGAAGTCCTATGAGTATGATGAATGTGGGCTGGCCTATGTTAAACAACAAGGAATTCGTTTCCGAGAAAAGCCCTACTCGTGTAATGAATGTGGGAAAGACTTTAGATTGAATTCCCATCTTATTCAGCATCAAAGAATTCACACAGGAGAGAAACTGCATGAATGTAATGAGTGTGGGAAAGCTTTCAGCCAAACCTCATGCCTTATTCAGCATCACAAAATGCACAGGAAAGAGAAATCATATGATTACAACAATTATGAGGAAAGTTTCAGTCACAATTCTGATCTTACTCTGCAACAAGAAGTTCCCGTTAGAGAGAGAGTCTTTGATTGTGATGCATGGGAAGAGAACTTCAGTCAGAGAGCGCACCTCATCCAACAAGAAAGGGTCCATACCAAAGAGAAACCTTATGAATGCAGTGAACTTGCGGAGACATTTAGTCAAGTTCCGGCGTCATTCAATATGTGAGAACTGAGACCAGGGAAAGTCACATGTACTGAATGTGATAATGTCTTCAGTCATAGCTTAGCCCTTGGCCGGCATCAGAGAATTGATACCAGAGAGAAACCCGCTGAATGTGATGAATATTGGGAAGTTTTTTTTGGTGTTAAATTCTTCATTGGCTCCTGTAAATCAGTGCTAGAGTATTTAGAATATGGTACATTCTTCAGATTATTTTCATACCTTAGACACAGTTGGGGAATTTGTACTGGAGTAAAATTCCACTGTCAAATGTGAAAAAGCCATCAGTCAACTACCTTGTTGGTTCAGTGTCAAATTTGTGCCATGCATAAATCCTGTGATGATATAGGTGTGTATGTGAGGAAACTCAAGTCATACCCCAGTGCTTGATCACATTGAAGAAGCTGCACCCACGAACAATCTATACCCAGGAAATCATTTGGGTATAGGAAATGTGACAAATCTGTGAGCAGGGGTCCATCTGTCATCAGAATGTACCAGATGTGAGTCTGGATATGATGCAATGCTAAGATCAGAACATCTTCACCAGATGAGACTGATATAATGCCAACGGTGAAATTTAACCACTGTATTTTCAGGCCTTATCCAGTATCAAAGTATTAGAAAATGGTTACTTCTCTGTGTAATTATTCCTATTTAGTCTCAGTCTTTTTACTGCAGAATAACTGAATCCAGAAGATAATTGGTGAATGAAGTCATTTTCTCACAGTATCCTTTAATAAGTATTCTAAGTAGGTACGAGTATTTTATTTACAGAACTCATTTGAGTAAATTTATTTTAATTTGGCCTATACACATTAGAACATTTTTCTTCTTTGAAATTGATTCTTATTCACAGTTTATCTAGGATGCTATTAATGTACCAGTGTTGACATAGCTTCTGGAGAGTAGCTCAGTGAGCCTTCCCTGTTCTTGGTCTGAGTGTTCTCCAAAGGAGACCCAGGCCTATTCTTTTCTGAGGACCCTACATGCTATTGTTTCTATAGTCACACCCTTGGCTTCCTGTTGATTTCTACATTCTCCTAGGCATCCTTAAATGGTGTTCTGGTGTTAGCTTCTCACCAGCTGATAGTTACTTCCACATCAGCCATCCATAAGTTTGGAGGATTCAGTCTTCCTGAGTTTGTGGCAGGCACCCAAACACTTGAAAGTGATGTCCAAGTTTTTAAGCTGCCTTTTTTGCATCCACAGCCCTCTAAAAGTGATGACAAGGACATCAGGGAGCCAGTAAAACTCCTGTTGATCTAGCTACATTCATTCAGTGCCTACTTTGCATGTATGTGTATGTTTAGAATTCTTTTATATGCCTATATTGAAGGCCAACAAAATGCTCAGGTTCGCTTTTGATAGGGAAACAAAGAACACACAAATCAGAATAAGGAAATACAGCCTTCTAATAAAGATGTTGCTGTTAGTGATGTATCTAGACAGTATTTCAAGAGAGTGGCAGGTCCGTTCCTGGTAAAACCTTAATCATTAGGATTGCTTCTTTATCTGTTCCCTTTCACTTCCTTCATCAAGCCAGGGTAGTATTTTGAAGCATAGAGCTTTGTGCATAATTGTGCATTGCCATACTTTGTGTTGGGATTCAGTCTTTGTTGCCCAGGCTGGCCTTGAATTCCTGGGTTCACAAAAATTTCCTGCCTCCCAAGTAGCTGGGATTATAGGCATGCGCTCCTGTGCCTGGATTTTATTTTTGTATTTTAATAGAATCTGCAGGCCATATAAAAGATCATGGCTATTTTGATTTATAGAAGTCATCACAGGTGTTGAGTTCGGGGTTACTGCCCTATACTACATAGAGTTCATGATTCTTTACATGTTGTCAAAGCAATTTTTTTTCATCTTAAAATTCGTAACATCTTGTGAATAAGGAAAGTGTTATTTAAAATTCTAGTTGTCAGTCAAGCAGTTGAGGCTGTTATAGTTCAGATGTAATGTTCATTAGGGATCCTCAACCAGTATATAAAACATGCTGCTCACTCTGTAAATCTTGTGGCTAACCTCTAGGACAGTTCTACCACTGTATTTTACTTCTTTGCCATCAGCAAGCATAGTGTTGTCTCATCAGGGCAAGAAAATCAACATATATCAAATTCATCTAAATGTAAAAGCAAATGAAAAATGCATGGTTTTTTTTGTCCCTATCAAACATGTATACTCTTACTTATAGAGACCAATAGTCACTTCTGGTGACTGAGGCAGAGGATTTGATTCATCCCTAAGTAGCAGAATCTGTAAAAATCACATGTATGCATTTGGGTTAGGAACGTGCTTTTGTACTTCTACTTGAATAAAGGTGTGTTCAGCACTCTTAGACTCTTTGTTTTGAACCAAGTCTGTAGGCCCCAGGCAGAAGCACTGGGCACCTTGGAATTCCTCACTGTGCCTGCCTCTAGCTACTCTGTGATACTCACAAGAGTGGTTCGCCACTCTCTATTGATGCCTAGCTTGCCTTTATAGACCTCTGCAGCCAGTTAGGATTGAGTAGTTTTATATTTTAGATTTATTTATTTTAAATGTTTTTGAGTGTAGAGCAGACAGTATTCATATCTACTGAACCAACTCTCTAGCCCCAGGATTGAATGTTTCAGTTGGGATGCTTCAGTACATAAAATCAAACAATTTGTGATTTCAGTAGAGCCCTAAGAATGTTTTGGTAGGTAAAGTACATTTAAAAAAGAATGCCAAAGTAGTTTTTGAAGTAACTTATTTGTTCAAGTAGATGTTTAGTTGGTGTAATAACAGTATGAGTTTTTATTAAGCCTTTGGTCTTAAGGGAAGGAAAGAAATTTGCTGGACAATACATTTGTTTTCACCTGCATGCACACTTTTGTGTACCCATTTAAGCTTGGTTTTCACCATAGTTCTGCAAGAGCTGAGTTGTGCAAAAAGGCTAAAGATCTTAAGGTTTCACAACAAGTTAATGTCTCAGGGTCTGATAGGATTGATTCCCAGGTTATAGGGTTTTAGTGTTGTTAGCCCCAGCTGATCCTACTGGCTTCCAGAGCTGATGTCAGAGTGGGGTTGGTTTGGTTTAGGTTTTTTTTTTTTGTTTTTTTTAAGATTTATTTACTTATTTTATGTATGTGAGTACATTGTAGCTGTTCTCAGACACATCAGAAGAGGGCATCAGATCCCATTACAGATGGTTGTGAGCCACCATGTGGTTGCTGGTATTTGAACTCAGGACCTCTGGAAGAGCAGTCAGTGCTCTTAACTGCTGAGCCATCTCTCCAGCCCTGATTTAGTTTTTTTTAAGACCGGATTTCTCTGTCTATCCCAGGCTGTAGTTCACCTGTCTCATAAGTGCTTGGGGCTAAAGGCATATGTCACCACCACCCAGCCGAAGAAAGTGTCTTATATCTTAAGTAATTTTTTTTAAAGTAATTGGTGGACTCAGGATAACTTTGACACAATGGGTTAACAGGTCAAACCCTCAGATTTTCTATCTCCTGCCTAGACATCCCTGCCCCATCATTAGTTTCCCTGTTCATTTCTAAGCATTCTAAATTTGTTCTTAGCTTTTTCTGTTAGCTAAACTAGTCGATGGACGTGGAACTCTTGACCTGAAGCAAAATAAGTAACAGGAAGAAGCAAACTTGATTCCTGGGCATGTGAAAGAAAGACTTAAGATCTAGGGAGCCCTAAAAGAGTGTTAGAAAAGGTAGACTGTCCAATGCTTATAAATGAGTGTCCTCATTAGCATTCTAATTTAGAGCCGGGCGGTGGTGGCGCACGCCTTTAATCCCAGCACTTGGGAGGCAGAGGCGGGCGGATTTCTGAGTTCGAGGCCAGCCTGGTCTACAGAGTGAGTTCCAGGACAGCCAGGGCTACACAGAGAAACCCTGTCTCGAAAAACCAAAAAAAAAAAAAAAAATAAAAAAATTTAGAGAAGGAAACATTTAACTGGAGACTTGCCTACAGTTCCAAGAGGATATGTCCATGATCATCATGGCGGGGAGCATGGCTGCAGGTAAGACCAGGCATGTAGCTCAGAGCTTATATCCTCATCTATAGGCAGGAAGCAGAGGAATTGAGCTCACTGAGAATGTGCTTTTGAAGCCTCAAAGCCCACCCCCTTCCTCTGTGTGATCCTCCCAACAAGTTCTCATCACAATATTATCTAAATTGTTTACAAACAGGTAGCCAAACATTCAAATATGTGAGCCTTATGGGGCCATTCTCATTCAACCACCACACTGAAAATAGGGTTTTTTAAAAAAATCAGTATAGGTCTCACTATACTGCCCTGGGTGGCCTGGAACTCTGATAGGCCCACCCTTCCTGTTTCCTAAGTGTTGGGATTAAAGGCAGACTTTCTTTGTGTATATGTGTTAGTGTTTTGCTTGCATGATGGCTGTGCATCTTGTGCATGCAATGTTTGTGAAGGACAGAAGAGGGTGTTGGGGTCCCTGGAGCTGGAGATAATCAATTGTGAGCTGCCATGTGGGTGTTGGGAATTGAATACATTTTTTTTTATTCCTTGAACACACATTTTGACATGACCATTTTGTAAGCAATACTAGGTTCTTGGGTCTATGAATAAATTTTCAGTACTATGAATACTGCTACTAGTAATACTACTATGGATAAATTTACAGTAGTAGGCATACATTCACATGAAGCAGCCTCAGATCTAACCAGAAAGTGGCAAGAGTATGAGTGCTGAATAAGGGGAATCTATAGAGGGGGAAAAAATATCCTTCCCTAGGGGACTAGAGAGATGGTTCAGTGGTTAAGAGCACTCACTGACTGCTCTTCTGAAGGTCCTGAGATCAAATCCCAGCAACCACATGGTGGCTCACAACCACCTGTAATGAGATCTGATGCCCTCTTCTGGGGTGTCTGAAGACAGCTACGGTGTACTTACATATAATAAATAGATAAATCTTTAAAAAAAAAAAGTCTTCATGGGCTGGAGAGATGGCTCAGTGGGTAAGAGCACCGACTGCTCTTCTAAAGGTCATGAGTTCAAATCCCAGCACCCACATGGTGGCTCACAACCATCTGTAAAGAGATCTGACGCCCTCTTCTGGTGTCTGAACACAGCTACAGTGTACTTACATATAATAAATAGATCTTTAAAAAAATGTAATATGTCTACCATTAAAAACAAAAAATGTAAAAAAAAAAGTCTTCATACAGCATTGAATCCAAGCTTTATTAGTCAAATCCTATACTACTAAGGTACATTTCCATCCCCACCCAGGTTTAGGGTAGTTAAAAGGAGACAGCAGTTAGTCACTTCAGCAAAGTGTCATTGCCACATCTGAAAGTATAGCTCCATCCATCCATCTTACCTAGTTGTTTGGTGTATGATATCAGTACTAGCCAACATAGCAAATTGATCTAATCAAATTAATCTATGGATTCAAGAGAACTGTGGGTTATTAATGCAATGCTTTGGAAGTAGACATACTTGGGCTTTGCTCGACTCAAGTGTCACTTGAGATTTTATGCAACTTGCTATACAATAAAAGCATAGTGAAAGGTAAATGTAAAAGGTACCAACCACATAGCAAGTGCTCAAAAAGTTAGTGTATGAGGCCAGTGAAATGGCTCAGTAGGTAAGGATGCTTACTGCCAAGCCTAATGATCCCAGTTTCTTTACTGGACTCCACATGGTGAAAGGAGAGGTCTGACTTCTACAAGTTACCCTTTAACCTCCACATTTCCTGCCATGCACAGGTACACTCCTACAAATTTAAGTTTTACATTTTAAAAAATGGGACTTGGAAGAGGACTTAGTGATTAAGAGCACTTCTTTCCCATAGGACCCAGGTTCAGTTCCTGGGAGTCCTGACTTCCATGGTCACTGCACACGTGTGATCTATATAGGCAACACACCATACACATAAAGTAAATATTAAATCTTTTTGTTGGCTTTGTTTTTCTGAGATAGGGTCTGTTAGCTTTGGCTCTGCTGGCACAATGTATATCAGGGAGGCCTCAAAATTAGAGATCTGCTTGCCTTTGACTCTCAAGTGCTGAGATTAAAAGTGTTCAACACGGGGCTGGAGAGATGGCTCAGCTGTTAAGAGCACTGGAAGTCCTGAGTTCAGTTCCCAGCAACCAAATGGTGGCTAAGAACCGTCTGTAATGGGATCCGATGCCCTCTTTTGTTTGGTGTGCCTGGAAACAGCTACAGTGTACCCATATAAATGAAATAAATCTTTTTTTTTTAAAGTGTTCAACACACAGCAAGAACTGAGTTTAAATCCCAGAACCCATGTCAGGTGACTCAAAACTGCAGGTTAGCTCCAGCTCTGGGGATTTGATGTGCACTGTGGACCACCCCCAGGCATGTCAGCACACATACAATACCCCAACACAGTATATTTTTAAACCTCCAAAATAGGGCCCTGAGGATAATTCAGTGTTAAGATGCTTCCTGCAAAAGCCTAATGTCCTAAGTTGTAACTCTAGAACCTGCAGAAAGGTGGAATGAAAAACCACCCCCAGAAAAGGTATCCTTCAGCCTCAACGAGTGCTCTCCATCACACATAAGTAAAACAAAATTAAGACTCCCAAGTTAATACAAACACATGAAAACTAATTCATTCACGAAGTTAAAGAATGAAGTTAGCTGTGAGAAACTTGTCTAGGGTAGTGTTTCTCAACCTATGGGACGTGATCACTTTTTGGGGTTGCATATCAGATACCCTGCATATCAGATATTTATGATTCATAATAGTAGGGAAATAACTTCTAAAATAGCAACATTTTATGGTTGGGGGTCACCACAACATGAAGAATGGTATTAAAGGGTCATTGCAGTAGGAGGGTATGAAGACCTACATTCAGAGACCTGTCTATAAAGAATAGTAGGGCCGGGCGGTGGTGGCGCACGCCTTTAATCCCAGCACTTGGGAGGCAGAGGCAGGCGGATTTCTGAGTTCGAGGCCAGCCTGGTCTACAGAGTGAGTTCCAGGTCAGCCAGGGCTACACAGAGAAACCCTGCCTCGAAAAAAACAAACAAACAAACAAACAAAAAAAGAATAGTAGGCACTGTCTCCTGTTGAAGTTACCAAAGTGGCATCTGTCCCGTAATAGCTGTGTCCTCCCTTTAGAATACAAGTCAGTGATTAATCTGAGACTAAAATAGATTTTTTAAAGTTGACAAAAACAAAACACACATAAACCCCAAGCACTGTTATTTAATTTTGCTGACATTTTCCTTTCGGTCTTGACTTTGAAAAGAATGAACCCTGTCTTAGTCAGGGTTTCTATTCCTGCACAAACATTATGACCAAGAGAAAGTTGGGGAGGAAAGGGTTTCTTCAACTTACATTTCCACGCAGCTGTTGATCACCAAAGGAAGTCAGGACAGGAACTCAAGCAGGTCAGGAAGCAGGAGCTGATGCAGAGGCCATGGAGGGATGTTTCTTACTGGCTTGCTTCCCCTGGCTTGCTCAGCTTGCTCTCTTACAGAACAGAAGACTACCAGCCCAGGGATGGCACCACCCACAAGGGGCCCTCCCACCCTGATCACTAATTGAGAAAATGCCCCACAGCTGGATCTCCTGGAGTCATTTCCTCACCTGAAGCTCCTTTCTCTGATAACTCCAGCCTGTGTCAAGCTGACATAAAACCAGCCAGTACAATCCCTTTCTAGAATAGAAGCTGCCTCTTCTGCTCATGTTACCCAGGCCCCAGCTGCCCTTCCTGAGACTAGCTATGTGCCTGGGCTTTGGTGTGAGGTGCAGGTTTCAATGCATGTGTTTGTGGGCTTCTTTGTGGCTGGCATGTAAAAGAGGCACGTGAGGATTAGTGACAGGTCCGCTTAAGCGCCCAACAGCTGTCAGCTGAGGTTTCTACACAATAACTGTGGACAGTTCACCTTTTCTTCCCTCTCCCTTTCTCCCCTGCTTCCTCACTTAAGAAGTAGGATTTCTGGCTTGCTCTAAGGCCTTTCTTTCCTATTTCATCCACTGGTAGCAGCTGGAAACCTTTCTTCAGGTAGGTCTGGGAGGGACTGGGTAAAGGGATGGAGTCCAGCCGGCGTGGATAGCTTGGCCTTGTGATTGCGAAGGTAGCTGATTATGGGGCTAGGGAATTGAGGGGAGGACCGACAGGGCTTCCTTGGGGCCATGATGAAGAGGAAGCTGACTGCAAACCAGACTCCAGCTCCAGTGAAGAGAAGAAGGTGGATGTAGAAGCTCATGGGTGAAGACCATGGACACCCAAAGAATTCTATTCCAGGCCTGGCATCTTGACAACCCATCACCGAGGTGGACCTCTGAGCCGTCTTGGTGGGACCTGAAGTGTAGGTGGATATTGCCCATCCCAGGGCTCCAGGTCCAGACAGTATTGGAGGCTGAGCATTGTTTGTCAGGAACTGGGTAAGGTGAGCCGTTGAGTGCTGTCTGGGCAGTGCTCTCCTGGGGGGAGGACGGCTGGGGCTGGGGCTGGGGCCTGTGTACCTGTCTCTTGGTCGGAGGTGTCTGGTTCTGTTTGGTTGTATCCCACTGGGAGTAATCACAGTTATTATTTTTTTCTGAGAAAGCTTTTGATAGCTTCCTCTGGGGTGGGTTAGGAGCTCCCCTCACTTTTACACCCTTTTCTGAAACAACCGCAAATCCATTAGTGTGTGAATGTGCATGTTGTTTTAAATTTGATACAAGGTCACTGTGCAGCCAACACTGGCCTGGAATTTGCTGGGTAACTCAGGTCAGCCAGAAACTCCTGAACTTTCTGCCTCCGCCTCCGTAACTCTGGGTTTGTTAAGTGTGCACAGCCATACCCAGTTCTTGAGCTGTTTTTAAGATTTTTTTTTTTTTTAGGAGATCTCTGCTTTGGATCAGTATCTTCAAAGATGGGTCGCAGCCCATGGAGAACCCTGAGTGATGTCACCAGAGTCCATCCCCAGAGTGTGAGCCTTGACAGACTAAAGGCGAGAAGCTGACCTAGCTGGCTTATCTTTGTGGAATAGTTATCTGTTCTTCCAGACGGATACTAAAGATTTAACCCACACTCCCCAGCCACACAGTTCAGATTCTAACAAGCCTTTAGACTGTCAGTGAGCTGCTGTCCCTCTGGTATTTGTGTGAGCAGATCTTTAGATAGTTTATGGGTTTAAGTGTTTTTTCCTTCTAGAAACACCTTCACCAACACATTCAGAAAAGACCATGTGCTGACTGTATAGCCCTTAGTCCAGTGAAGAAAACACATAGAATTTTCTGTCACACTTTTCTAAAGACAAATTCATATTTATTTCATGTTTAGGTGAGGGAAAAATGGAAACCAACTCTGTTTTTTCTTTTTTGAACCAGGCTGGTCTTGAACACTGAGATCAGCCTCTGCTTTCTTAGTGCTGGGATTAAAGACATGTACCAGCACACCAATCTGTTTCTTAGTTAATTTTCAAGATTTGATACCAAAAAAGGCTGCACTTTAAACCCAACTAACCAAAATCTTATCCTAACCTGAGACATTTGAACAATGTGACATATAATTGATTAAAATTATTATATATATTTAAAAGATTTATTATATATATATGAGACACATCAGAAGAGGGCATCCCTTTACAGATGGTTGTGAGCCACCATGTGGTTGCTGGGAATTGAACTCAGGACCTCTGGAAGATCAGTCAATGCTCTTAACTGCTGAACCATCTCTCCAGCCAGATTAAAATTATTTTTAAGCCTCCTGCATTTTAAAGTACTCATTGTAAATATTTTAATCATTAAAGGAGGGTGTAGGGCTGGGGCATCTTGGTCAACAGAGTGCTGGGCTGCCCCAGAAGATGCTGAACTCCATCTCAGCACAGCGTAAACTGCATGGTAGTTCAGGCTCAGAATCCCAACACTAGGAAAGTGGAGGCAGGAGGATCAGAAATTCAAGGTTATTCTTGAATACATAGTAAGTCCAAAGCCAGCCTGAATTACATAAGACCTTGCCTTAAAATTAAAAGAAGCATTATCCAGATAGCTGAGTGGGTAAAGGCACTTGCTGCCAAGCCTGAAAACCTTTGTTCCATCCCTTCAAACCCTGTGGTGGAGAGAAAAAATAAACTTCTCCAGATTGTCTTCTGACTTCACACGTGTGCTGTGGCACAAGTACAGGAGTACATGCACACTACACATAACTAAAGACAAATAATTAAAAAACCATCTCTGAATAAATTACACATTGTAAACTTAAATAAAAGGAGAAAAAAAGTTTCTGAAAGTACTTGTTTTGGGCAGTGTTATTACAGTCATTCTAAAGAGCCTGGAGACATGGCTCAGCAGTTAAGACTGGTGACTGCTCTTGTAGAAGACTCAGATTCAGTTCTTGGAACCCACCTCAGGGAGCTCACAATTCCAGCTCCAGGGTATCTGATGAAAATGTATTTATTCTAGGTATCTCAGAGGGATTATCTATTTCCTTTTAATATTTTTGTTTGTTTTGAGATAGGACCTCACTATGTGGCCTAGGATGACCGTAGACTTGATCCTCCTGCCTTCACCTTCCAAGTGCTTCCATTTTAGGCACTGCCATCATACCTGGCCTCAAGTGCTTTTAAAAACTATTTTAAAAATTGGACCAGGACTCGGGTAGCTTGCCCAGTGATTAAAGCTCTTGCTGTGCCTTTAATCCTAGTACACAGCAAGCAGACCCAGGTGAAACTCTGCGAGTTTGAGGCCAACCGGGTCTACATGATGAGAGACATTCTGTCTCAAATAACAACGATGATTACCAAGGAAGGTGCCTGCACGAGTGTATACACTCTCCTGTGCACACACACAAGTAAATAAAAAAGAACAGACCATTGTCCTTATTCTGCCCTGGATTGGTGGTTTGAGTGGCTGGCTTTATGGGGAACTTAGCTACCTGGCCGCCTGCCTTATTCTGCCCTGGATTGGTGGTTTGAATGGCTGGCTTCATGGGGAACCTAGCTACCTGGCCGCTGGAGTGCTGCTCACGTCTTCCACTTGGCACACTGCTAATCTCCTTAGCCAGAGTGGAGTTAATTTGTGACCCTAGCTGGGCCAATCAGAATGTTTCCCTGGGAGGTTCTGAATATGCGCTGATATGGGGGTGAGGAAGAAATTGTGTTCCTTAGAGTGGCTAAAGCTTAGGGCATCAGTCTGGAGGCTGTTGACATTCAGTAGTTGGAAACCTAAAAGTGGGTAGCTAACCCTTCTGGGATTGTGGGATCGCATCAATGAAGACCTTGACTGCCTGAGCTTTGTCAGATGCACTCACTGCTGAGGTCTGCTGTATACTTCTGACAGACAGACCATCCCACTGATTATGGATCATTCACACTACCTCTTCTTTTGTTCTTTGAATGTGAATTGACTGGTGGGGAGGGCAAGATGTCCAGCCAGATCCTGCCTCAAGTTTTGTTAAGAGATATTTTATTGTTTTAAATTATGCATAGGTGGATATGTGCATGGGAATAGAGGCACCTATAGAGGCCAGAAGTATCAGGTCCCCTCGGAGCTGGAGTTACAGGTAGTTGTGTGCTATCTGTCATGAGGGCTTGAAACCCAACTTTCAGGGCCTGCAAGGAAGTAAGCCATTTTGCTAGCCTTGGAGCTTTTTTTTTTTCTTGTTTGTTTGTTTTTAAATAGGATCCCATGTGGCCTAGTCCGGCCTCTAGTTTACTACATAGCAGTATGTGACCTTGAATTTCTGATCCTCCTGTATTTATCTCTTAAGGATTAAGGTATTTGTAACCATGTATGGTTTATGAGATGCTAGGGATTAAACCTAGGGTCTTATGCATACTAGGTAAGCCTTCTTTCCAACTTAGCCCCAGCTCCATGATCCTGGCATTTTACATCTTACATGATGTATTAGATGTGGTGGTCCATGCCTTTGATCCCAGCATTCAGGAGGCAGAGGCCATCCTGGTCAACATAGCAAGTTCCAGGCTAGCCAGGGCTACACAGAGAACCCTGTCACAAACCAAAATAACAACAACAAAAAAACCAACTTTATGGGTTACTTATAGAGATTGTGGTGGTTTGAATAAGGATGGCCCCTAAAGACTCATAGTCTCTAGGGAGTGGGTATCTGCGTAGGAGTGGAGGCACCTATGGAGGCCAGAAGTGTCAGGTCCCCTTGGAGCTCTTTGAAAGGATTAGAAGGATTGGGAAGTATGGCCTTGTTGGAGGAACTGTGTCACTGGGTGTACTCTTTGAGATTTCAAAATACCATGTCAGGCCTGGGCTCGAGCTCTCTGCCAGTGGATCAGCATGTAGCTCTCAACTACTGCTCTAGTCCCATGCCTGCCTGGGTTCCCACCATGCTGATTATAGCCTAAACCTCTGAAACTGTAAGCCAGCCACCAATTAAATGAATACTTTTTCAAAAAGCAATTATTGTCTGGGTTATGGTATGTAATCACAGTAGTAGAACAGTGAGTGACCAAGACAGAGATGAAGAAAATCATGTCCTATACAGGAAAATGGATGCAACTAGATAGCATTTGATACAACATGAGCCAGACTCTGGAAGATAGCCATGAAACTGTTTCTTTAATGTGGAAGATAGATTTGAAGAAAATGCTACATGAACAAAGAAGATTTGAGCAGTGTAGGGACCTACAGAAGGGAGGAAAAAGAAAAGAGGGTAACAGTAACCAGGTAGTAGTGGTGCATGCCTTTGATTCCAGTGCTTGGGAGTCAGGGGCAGGTAGATCTCTGAGTTCAAGGCCAGCCTGGTCTACAGAGTGAGTTCCAGGACAGCCAGAGATACACAGAGAAAACCCTGTCTCAAACATAAACAAAGTGACAGAAAGTGAAAATTGTCAAAATCCACTGTCCACGTGTATGAGAGTGTCATAGGGAGACCCATTTTGTCCAGTTAATATGCACTAATGCAAAACAGTAACCTAGCAAGACAATTGAGTAGATAAAGGCACTCATTATGCCAGGCCTGACAACATGACTTTGATTCCTGAGAGCCACATTGTAGAAGAAGACAATCAAATCCTCTAAGTTGTCCTCCACATGTACCACATGTACTTTATGACATCATACACACACACACACACACACACACACACACACACACACACACTAAAATGTAAGTTTTTTTGTAGAAAACAATGTAACATTTATTTTTTTCTTAAACTCAACAGCAAGACCAAGTAGATCGGGTAAGAAATGAAATATAAACACAAGGTCCGCCCTAACCCTGTTTCTCCAAGGTAGTATATCCAATTGGACTCCTAGAGAGACCATGGTCAACAGAGGATTTAACAACAGCGTCTCAGATCTGGACTCCTGAATTGTCTTTGGCCTCCTCTCCTCTTGCCCTTTCATGGACCACAAACAAAACGCCAGTTGACACTGATTGGCTCTCTTATCCAATCTTGACCATTTAGTCTCTCCATGGCAGCCTGAGCTTCTTCGTATGTTTCATATTCAACTAGAATATACCCCTTCAAGTATCTCGTGCACCTGTCCAAATTAAGGTGGATATTTTTTATTTCTCCACATTCAGCGAATTTGTCATGGATATTTTATTCAGTGGCTTCTTCATGCACTCCAGTGACAAAAAGAATCCAACCTTCAAGAGAGCACTGTGGTCCAGGTTCATTGCCATCCTGCCCCCACACTGTCATAGTCCTCGTGTATCCGGCCTTGGACCCATCTTTGGAGCCAGAGCCATGGCCCTTCCACTTCTTGGCTTTTTCTTTTAGTTGTGGATGCTTTCGTCCCCATCCTTAGCCATGTCGAACTCCTTGTCCCCAGACTCTGAAGATCCAGCACGTCTGCCATTTTGCTTCTCTCAGCACTCTCTGTTAATATGTAATTTTTAAAAGGAAAGAATGCTGGTTGGACCTGGTTGCTCAAGCCTGTTTTTTCATTGACTTGGAAGGCAGTAAGTAGTAAGAGGGTCCCAAGGTCACAGCTTGCCTGAGCAACTTTTTGTGATCATGTCCCTAAATGAGGAAGAAAAAACAGTTGAAAAAGGTCAGGGACATTCACAAGGCCCTAGGCTGAAAACTACCATAACACGCACCATACCACACACACACACACTCACATGAGAGAGAGAGAGAGAGAGTAGACTACAGCAACATACAAAAACACCACCCCCACCCAGAATGCTAAGTGCATCCACTGTAAAATATAACCCGAAAAAAGACTTCCATATATTCAGCCTAGTGAGGGGCTTTCAGCAGTTAGAACCCACCCCTATCCCAGGACTGGAAGTCTCTTGTTTTCACCCAGAGTCCAGTTCCTTAGAGGAATTAAAACCATCCAGGCAGAGGTATGATTTAAGGCACAGAGACCAAGGCATAGTGATTTGGAGTATTGGGAGATGGTGGAGTATTCCATGTTTGCAGAGAGGTACCTGGGCCTTGGGATAGGAAGGGTGGAGCCTTGGAGGTTTGCTTTTTTCCTTAGGTATTTCAAGACAGGGTTTCTCTGTGTAGTTCTGGCTGTCCCGGAACTAGTTCTGTACAGGAGGTTAGGCCTCGAACTCACAGAGATCCGCCTGCCTCCGCCTCTGAAGTGCTGGGATTAAAGGAGTGAGCCACCACCACTGGACCATGCTTGAAGAACTTTATAAAATGAAAAGTAGTTCACAGGATGAAATGGATGTGTATTTTGGGTCTGGGGAAGGGGCCAATGTAAGCAAATAGACAGAAGCAGGGAAGTATTGAAGTTGTGTTTAGATAGCTGAAGTTGGGCGGACCCATAATGGCCAGCTATCAAAAGAGATGGCCAATGTATGTTGTCCTGGTCATCAGGAAGGGCCAAGATGTAGTTTACAAGTCCATCCAGTTGAGGGTTAGACTCCTCAGGCTCTGGACCAGCCTGCCTTATCCTTGTAGAGCCGAGGAATTGGAGGCCCCAAGGTTGACAGGAGTCTGGGCTGGAGAGGAGATGGCAGAGGAGAGAGGGAGGGCCAGAGAGAGGACTTGGTGGGAAAGGGCAAGTATATTAGACCATTCCCAGGGCTGAGGAAAGTGCTTCTGTGCCCAAGCACAGAGATTAGCATATCTGGCTGTGGGGTGCAGAAGGTAGAAATCCCAGGACCCCCATCTCCATGCCCACAGAGGTCAAAGATGTCCCTCGTTCCTGGTTGTAGGGAGGGTTTGCAGCAAGGAGGCAGATGGGCCTCTTTGCCTGGCCCTGAGGGTAGGTGGTTGCAATAATGTGGGGAAGTAAAATAGAAATACCCACTGTATTAATCAGGGTTCTCTAGAGTCACGGAACTTATGGGTAGTCTCTATGTAGTAAGGGAATTTGTTGATGACTTACAGTCTGTAGTCCAATTCCTGAACAATGGTCAGCAGCAGCTGTGAACGGAAGTCCAAGGATCTAGCCCAATCCCACAAGGCAAGCAGGTGAAGAAGAGAGAATCTTCCTTCTTCCAATATCCTTATGTAGGTCTCCAGCAGAAGGTGTGGCCCAGATTAAAGGTGTGTACCACCATACCTATATCTGGGACTTGCTTTGTCCCAGATGACCTTGAAGTCAGAGATCTCCTTGCCTTGATCATAGCCACTATGCCTCAAGGTCTCCATGCCAAAATCCAGGTCAGAAACTTGTATCTCTTAGCCTCAAGATCAGGATCACAGGTGAGCCTTCCGATTCTGGATTGTAGTTCATTCCAGATATAGTCAAGATGACAACCAGGAATAGCCACTACACCCACTTTCTCGTGGCCTCACCTTCCACACTTTCCACACGTTTAAAGACGACAGTGTTGTCAAACAGTCTTGCATTAGCAGGACTCTCCAGGCTTGTCTTTGAGTATTTCAGGGCAGGGGTGGGGGTGGGAGAGTACCCCTTATCTTCCTCCATATTTTCCTCTTACCTAACTCTCTCCCTAACTTTACTATGCCAGATGGCCTGGCTTGCTGCAGTGTTCCCTGGAGGCCTCTCAACCAGGTTGGCCTTGCTTGCTGAATGCCAGGCTCCCAGTAGTCTCCTTGATTTCTCTCATGGGCCCTTCCTCACTGTAGGAAAACTCTCCTTCCTTGGCTCTGCACAGAAGAACAAATGATTAATGAGTATGCCTGAAGCTGTGAATATCTGCACACTACGGTGAATTTTTAGACCTCCCTGCTGGTCTGTGTACCGGGTGCTATTGGAGGGGATCTATTGGGCTCTGGCAGCTCTCCAGAGGGGGATATAGAGCAAGGGGAGATGCCAGGCTTCTTCTGATGGGTGCAGCAGGCAGCTAGGAGCCAAGGTCTGGGCTACTGAGCAGGAAGTGGCTTCGGTAGGCTCCAGCAGTGTCCAATGACAGAAGCTTGGGGAGAGAATACTCTTCACTTAGTCTGTTCTAGTTCAGTAAAACAGGCACTCTCAGATGGTCTTTGATAATATAACTCATACACTTTGTTCCCTGTGGATAGGATCTTATAAACATATTGGGTGTGTTGGGGGTCTAAAGGCAAATGCTCTTTATTGACTTGGACTGAGATGTTAGGGGCACCTCATCTGCATGTGTAGGGGCTTCCGTGTTGCTCCTATATGACTGATTGTCATAGTCCTCTCAATGGGGTGTCATGATCACATGTTCCAGTACAGGAACCTGGTCGGTCGTGAGAAGATTTAAACACCTACCATTCTCAATTATGAGAATGGCTGGGGTTCCTTAATCTGCTCGACCTTACTAGGTTTTCTGTCTGGTGGCAAGGTCCACTGCCCCACACCTCCCTCCAACCCTGCTCATGTTTTAGCCAAAGGTTCATTCTAGACAGATGGGTCCTCCCCACTTGAACTCCAGCTTCCTCTGGCCTGCCCCTGAAACCTCAGTGTCATTGTCTCCCTGAGGTCCTTATTCTACAACCAAAAGGCGAACAGCTGACACGGAAGGGCAGCAGGAGACACCATGCTGGCAACAGAGCTGAAGGCTTAAAGTGACAGTGCATTCGAGGCTGTGGGAAAGACCTTGGCCAGCCTCTCAGTCTTTCTAGATGAGGAAATTGCTACTTAGAGAAGCCACTCACCATACCTAACAACCCTCAGTGAGCTATTAGTAGATGGCCTTTCTTGAATGTTGTAGGTCAGTTGCAGAGGCCTATAGACCATAAAATGAACTGACTGAGCTGTGTTTGTGTGGTACACAGAGGCATCCTCTTTGCTCTGGGGCTGGCCTCTGCCATCATAGTTCCCTTGCACAGTTGGTGCTGATCGCAGATAGCAAGGCTGTGAGGGATTCACCTGGGCCATCACCTCGGCCTTGACCTCCGTGGGTTACCTGCACATGCATTACCTACACTGGTTTCCATTTTCCCCTTCTGCGTGTGGCTCTTGAACCAGGAGACCCACAAGTATTTTTCAATGGCCTTTTTGAAAGCGGTTTCCATATCAGATGTTGGAAGCCTCATATCTGGTAAGGAACAACCTGGGAAGGGAGGGAAGTGAGATAGGGTGAGGTAGGGACTGGGGTGTGGGGAGGGAGACAAGACAGAACAGGTTGAGGATAGAGAACAAAACTTAACCAGACTACAATGACATTTCTTTAAAAAAATTTTTTGGGTGGTGTTGGAGGTTGGCTCTAAGGCTTTGATTCAATCAGGAATCTGCAGGTCCAGACAATGAAGGTTCTTGTCCCCAACTGGTTTTTGATCAATCAATAAAGATGCCAATGGCTAATGGTTGGGCACAAGGTGGGACACTTATCATTGTGAGGGTAGGATGCAGAGAGGAAGATTGCCATGACTTGGGGAAGAAGGAGGGGATGCAGGAGCAGCAGGAGATAAAGCCAACCCAGTCATATGAGATTTCAGGGAAGTGGCCACTTCCCTGATTGGGCCTGGAGTGCCCAGCCTTTGAGGTAGCCAAACCATTTTAAAAAAAATAAGCTAATGTGTGTGTGTTTTTCATTTGAGGATCCAAAGATAGCTCTTGGGTGGGTGCACACATCTGATCTGCCAGGAACTCAAAGGGGTGGAGTCAAAACTCACTGCAACAGTGTGGCTTTTCAAGACAGGGAATAGGATCTTTCTATGTAGTACTGACTGTCCTGGGACTCACTCTATAGATTGACGACTGATCTCAAACTCACAGAGATGGGATTAAAGACTTGCGCCATTACAGTTTGACTAAAAGTTTTAATTGAACTTATTTATTTACTTATATGTATGTTTACGTGACAGCATGCATGAATGTGCATGCATACATACTGTTGTATGCATGTGGAGGTCAGAGGATAACTTTTAGAAATTAGTTCATCATTTGGGCTCTTCCCATGATCAGGGTTGGTTTTAGTGCCTTTACCTGAAGAATCATCTTGCTGGCCTCATAAGGACATTTTCTCTGAGTCTCCACTCTCTTGGGATGAGAAAAAAAAATATGACGCTAGGAGGAGGCTAATTATTGTCAGTCAGTTTGGTGGAATGGGAACAGTTGTAGGCACAAAATTTCTAAGTTAGGAGAGCTCTATGCAGGGGTGAAAGAGGGTTGTGCTCTGTGAGGATGGAGTTCCCAGCTGCCTGTACTCCACTGTTGCTGCTGTTCTTGGTGGTCATCTCATGGTACTGGCATCTCCAAAACACTGCTGTCTTCTGCTGTAACTAGGCTTCACCAATAGCCTCTTATAGGCTATGTTCATGGTACCACAGCTCAACTCCTTTGCATGATCCCATCAGTCCTGGGCCATCAATTGCATCTGAGGCTGCACCTTCACCAGTGGCCTTCCATGGCCTCTCACAGTGCCAAACCTCAGCTACTCTCCATGACCCCTTCATGCCTTCAAAACCAGTACCACCTGGGTGACTCTTACACATTACCAAGTCCTGCTGCACGAGGTACAACCTTGGCTATCTCTGGAACACAGTTTCTCTGTGCACTCAGAAAACATTTCCCAGAAGATTTCACCTCAATGATGCTGGTCTCTCTCTTTTTTTTTTTTTTGGTTTTTCGAGACAGGGTTTCTCTGTGTAGTCCTGGCTGTCCTGGAACTCACTTTGTAGACCAGGCTAGCCTCGAACTCAGAAATCCTCCTGCCTCTGCCTCCCAAGTGCTGGGATTAAAGGCGTGCGCCACCACCGCCCGGCTTGCTGGTCTCTTTTTAATCACCACTAATCTCTTAGTTCCAGCTAACCAGCATCAATAGTACCAGTAACACAAAGGTTCACTTTAGTAGTTCTGGTATCTTGTTAATCACAGTTGATTCTTCAGCCCCAGCTAAGCAAAACCACAGAATCTTCACAATCAAACAACATGGCCCTGATAAGAATCTTTAATCTTCCCTCTGAAATTTAACAAGCCAGGCTTCAATGTTTGCACTCTTCTCAACGTTATCTTCCAGGCTCCTACAGAACACCCCACAGAGCTCTTAATATTCAATGGCTCTTCTAGCCCAAAGTTCCAAAGTCCTTCCACAATCCTCCCCAAAACATTGTCAGGTTGTCACAGGAATACCCCACTCCTGGTACCAATTTGTCTTAATCAGGGTTTCTATTCCTGCACAAACATCATGACCAAGAAACAAGTTGGGGAGTGTGATGGTTTGTATATGCTCATCCCAGGGAGTGGGACTATTAGAAAGTGTGGCTTTATTGGAGGAAGTGTGTCACTGTGGGGATGGGCTTGGAGATCTTCTCTTAGATGTCTGAGTGTGCACAGTCTGTACCTGACTCCCTTTGGTTAATAGATGTAGAACCTTGAGCTCCTCCTGCATCATGCCTCCTGGATGCTGTCATGCTTCTGCCTTGATGACAATGGACTGAACCTGTGAACCTGTAAGCTAGCCCCAATTTAATGTTGTCATTTATAAGACTTGCCTTGATCATGGTTTCTGTTCATAGCAGTAAAACCCTAACTAAGACAGGGAGGAAAGGGTTTATTTAGCTTATACTTCTACATTGCTGTTGATCACCAAAGGAAGTCAGGACTGGAACTCAAGCAGGTCAGGAAGCAGGAGCCGATGCAGAGGCCATGGAGGGATGTTCCTTACTGGCTTGCTTCCCCTGGCTTGCTCAGCCTGCTCTCTTATAGAACCCAAGACTACCAGCCCAGGGATGGCACCACCACAATGTTCCCCCCCACCCCCGCTTGATCACTAATTGAGAAAATGCCTTACAGCTGGATCTCCTGGAGGCATTTCCTCAAGGGAGGCTCCTTTCTCTGTGATGACTCTGGCTTGTGTCAAGTTGACACAACACCAGCCAGTACAGCCACCAGGTTTGGCCCGAGCACCAGTCTCTAGTTCCAACATCCTTTCCTGATTTTTGGAAAGAGGAAATCATGTCTAAGTCTAACTAAAATGTCACCTGTTCTAAAACAGCCCTCCTATCACAAGACGTTTCTTTGTTTTCCCAGAGAAGCCAGTATATATGTCCTTTATAGGAATTCTGCAATAGGTAATACACTAAAACTAGAAAGTAAAAAGCATACAGTCATTAGCCAGGCATGGTACTGACTATTTAATCCAAGCATTTGGGTAGCAGAGGCAGATCTCTGAGTTCAAGGCCAGCCTGGCCTATACAACAAGTTTCTGTATAGCCAGAACTACATAGAGAGACCTTGTCTCAAACAAAACAAAAAAACCCAAGAAACAAGCAGAAACGGCATTGGAGAGATTATGTTCATTTTATCTTACAATTCCAGATTACAGTCCTCATCGTAGGGGTGTCAAGGGATCAGGAACTTGGAGCAGCTGGTCACATCGTATCCACAGTCAAAAGCAGGGAGAAATGAATTAGTATATGCATGCTTACTACTTACCTCCCTTTCTCCATTCCTATGCAATCCCTGACCCACCCCCCCACCCCCCACCCCCGTAGTAGACTGGCTCTTCCTGCATCATGCCCACAGGCCAACCTAGCAGACAGGGATTGTCTAACACTTTATTAAGATTCTTCCTAGGTGATCCTAGATTGTCAAGGTACATTTAAAACTAACCATCACCTTTCCTAAAAGAACATATTGTCCAATTGCCTTCTAAATATTTATGTTTGGGAACAGTGAGATGGTTCAGTGGGGCAAGGTGCATGGCCCCCAAGCCCGACGGCCTGAATTCTATTCTTGGGACCTACGTGGTGGAAGGAGAGAAGTGACTCCATAGTTTGTCCTCTAAATCACACTACATAAATACATATAAAAATGTTAAAATATTTATGTTTATACACATAGACTAATCCAACTCAGCCTAGGGCAGAAAAACTCCTTTTTGTAGAGACTCATCTTAAAAAAAGGTATGGAAATGCAATAGGGCCCGGAGTGGGAAGCCTGGACCGACCATAGAGATATACCTCCTTCTCGGACCTCCGGGCATCCTAGAGAGGAACCGGATGCCGGCCCTTTCCATAGGGCACCTGCCTGACAGTATCCGCCACCCACTTCCGGTCCGCGCAGGCCGGGGCAGGTGCTGAGCGCGCAGTCAAGGCCGCGGGCAGGTCGGCTCGGGGCGGGGCTGGACCGAGCAAGCTGCAGCTCGGCGGGGCAGCAGCGGCCCAGGGGTCGTAGTCTCCACGCACAGCCGTGATCTCAGGTAAGATCCATGCGCATCGCGGTCGGGCCAGACGGGGGGCCTAACGTAGGGTGTCCGGGAACCGCAGGAAGACCTTGACCCTGGGACTCCGAGAAGGGACGCCAGGCGATTATAGACGCAGATGCTAGACAGCTATTGGAAGAATAGCCACGCGGCACTTTCTGTTTGCCAGAGGCCTGAAAGATCCACGAGGGCCTCTTGCCCCCAGGGCACCGGCAGACGGAGCTAGCAATAGCTGGGACGTACGAGAAAGCTCTATGCAGCAGAAAGATGAGTGCTAGAGATGGAAAAATGAGGAGCCGGTTTAACAGGCGGATAGAGAAAGACATCCAATAAATATGTAATAAGGTCGTGGCCTGTCGCACACTAGTCTCGCTAATGAGCAGAGCGCCTTAGTGTTTTGGGCTTGGGGCCTGTTTTGCCAGCCAGCCTGCCTGCCCCGGAAGTAAACAAGACTCATTTTATGGTCTGCTTTGCAGCCGCTTTTTCCTCAGGGGTAATGTTTGCTTTCCACCTGTCATTCTTTCCTCCCTTTCTCTTTCTCTTCCCTCCATCCTCTTCTGCTCTCCCTTATTTCCAGTTTCGTCGTGCCCAGGTTGGCATGGATCTCGCCATCCTCCTGCCTTGGCCTCCCAGGTTCTGGGATTACAGGCCACTAACGACAGGCCTGTTAATCTTTCCTTTTTCGAGAGAGGTTTTCACTATGTATCTCTGACTGTCCCGGAAGTCACTATGTAGAGCAGGTTGGCCTCAAACCCACAGAGATCCGCCTGCCTTTTATTCCCAATGCTGAAATTAAAGGTGTGCACCAGTACTTTTTCTTTTTTCCTTTTTTTTTGGACATATTTTTATTTTTATGTGATGAGTTGTTTTTTCCCCCACTGCGTGTATGTCTATGCACCACATGCCTGGTGCCTATAGAGAAGATGCAACAGATTTTCTGGAGCTGGAGTTACAGACAGTTGTGAGCCACCATGTGTGTGCTGGGAAGTGAACCTGGGTCCTCTGCAAGAGCAGCCAGCGAGTGCTCTTAATCGCTGAGCTGTTTGTCTAGCTTCACCTTTCTGTTTTAGTCCTATGTTTTGGGAGGGGGACAGCTATAGCTATAACTGCCTGCATATTCTTCTCTGTCTCTTCTTTTACTCACTCTCTGACATTTGTATATGCATACAGTATGTCTTGAGGACACCCAAACACCCCCTCTCATTTTCACGACCTCTTCTTTTCTCGGTATGAGGATAGATTTTACTGGTTTGATGCTATGCGGGTCTTCTGTAGATGACCATGGCTATAGTAGGTTCACAAGTGCAGTGGCTATGCCATGTCCAGGTTTTCACAGTACTCTTCCCCATCTTCTGACTCTTAGGTTCTTTCTGTCTCCCCCCTTCCGCTGTGTTTCCCGAGCCTTGGCTGTGTGTGAGGGGGTGTCGATACAGATGTCCCATGTAGGACCTGAGTACTCAACAGTCTCTTATCCTCAGCGCTTTGACCAGTTACGAGTCTCTGCATTAGCTGGAAGTAGACAGAGGCTTCCCTGGCCAAGGCTGAGAGCGGCACCAATCTATAGGTATAGATATAAATACTTAGAAGGTCGTTTGACACCATGTCTGCTTTAGAAATACCACAGTAGTAGATTCTCCCTTAGGCTCATAATCTCCCCAGCTATGGGCTTTTGAGCAGGTTTACAGTACCAGGCCTGAATTCCCTCCTGTGGAGCAGGCCGCAAGCCCAGGCAGAAAGTGGTTGGCTACTTCCATAACCTTTACGCCTCCGCTGCACCAGTGGGCTGGGCGTACCTTGTCTGTCAGGTCATTCATTCCTGTAGCACGCAAGCTTCACTGCTGGGAAATACCAGCAATGGCTTTTCTCCTCCAGTGGCCTGTATAGCACCTTCCAGCACTATGAAAAGCAGCTAGCAAGGAGGAAATTTTCAGGTCACTTCCAGCTTGATTTTTTTCTGTGTCCAAAGGTATTGTGTCTTCAGCAGGGTTTTACTGTCTAGTTATGATGGGCAATCAAGGGCAGTGCAGCAGCCTGCATGGCGTAGTATTTAGACTGAGCGCATTATCACAGGCGAGCAACTAGTGTCGGTTTTATCTGCTCTGCTATCACCACCCTGACTGACCTAAGCCCAAGTCAGTGGATAGGATTTTCATGATGGATGTCAGACTTCTGAGATAGTCACTGGTGTAGACCCCGAAGTGGATGGGCTGACTGGTCACTCTGTGCATCTTCTGTTCTCAGGCGGGTCACCCCCGTTGTCATCCTCAGTCTTGCTGGAGCTTGAAGATGCTGAAAGAGCGTCTGGAGATGGCAGAAGATCCTCAGCAGCAGATGGGTGCTCCAGTGGTCAAACTGGAGAAGGAGCTGCCGTGGGGCAGGGGAGGGGAGGACTCTAGTCCTGAGGCATTCCGGCTGAGGTTTCGGCAGTTCCGCTACCAAGAGGCTGCTGGTCCCCAGGAGGCCCTCAGGGAGCTCCAGGAGCTCTGTCGGCGGTGGTTAAGGCCCGAGCTGCACACCAAAGAGCAGATCCTGGAGCTGCTGGTGCTGGAGCAGTTCCTCACCATCCTGCCCCGGGAGTTCTACACCTGGATCCGGGAACATAGCCCAGACAGTGGCAAGGCTCTGGTGGCCATGGTGGAGGAGCTGATGGGGAGCACGGAGGCCAAGGCGGTGGGTGAGAAGAGGGTGTCCAGGCCTTTCTCGGTTGGTGTGGGAGTCAGAGACGAAGAGGCTAAGAAAGTGGTGGGAATAGATGAGACATGGGACCCCTGTCCCCCTGTCCCCAGAAGGCCTTCCCTGGAGAGTACCTGCCTTTTAGCAACAAGATTCAGGGGTTGAGATGATGGCTCAGTGGGCAAGTGCTTGCCGTGCAAGCATGAGGTCTCGAGACCTCTAGGACCTCTAGAAAGGGCACGTGAGGTAGTGTGCATGTGTGAGCCCAGCCGTGAGACTGGGGGCAGAGAAAAGAGAGCCCTGGAAACTTGCAGGCCAGGGAGCCAGGCATGCTTTACAGTGATCAGCCAGAGTGTGCACCATAGGCGGACGATGAGAACCAGCACTGAGAGTTGTCCTCTGATGCCGGTGCCACACGTGTCTGACTCACATGCGCACGCACGTGCGTGAACACACGCTCTCTCACACACATCATATACACACTTAAAATATTAAAAGAAAGCCATCTCCAGGAAAGATATCCATGGGCAGAAAAGCCTGAAACCGTGGTTTGGGTGTCAGGGACCCCTGGTGAGCTGTAAATCCAATGAGATTGTTTTCCAGGTCCACTCTAAGCTCTGCAGGCCCTTGGGGGAGAGGCTGCTGTGAGTGCTTCTGCCAGAGGCAACTGGGATTCAGGCACAACCCTAGTCTGCCACTGGGGAGTCCTTACTTGCCCTTAGGAACCTCCACTTAGGCAAAATCAGTTTGTGACTTCAGTTGTTGCAGAAAGGAGTTGAGCAGAGTGGGATGTAATAAAGACATTTCTTTTTTAGGACTGGGGAGCCAGTTGAGCGGGTGAGGACGAGAACAACTGGAGTTTGGTTTCCCAGCCCTCGTGTAAACACGGGTGGGTGGGTGCGAGGTCCACCTGTAATCCCAGCACTCAGGAGGTGGAGTTGGCATCTGCAGAGTGGGCTGGCTAGATGGCTGGATGAAGTCAGCAAGCAAGAAAGGTCATCACAGGCCTTGACTAAATATACAGGGTGCAGACTGATAGGGAAAGACACTGAGTTCACCCATTGTGCTTGACATGTGCATACATGTGCACCCACATGGGAGTGAACATGCATGCAGCATGCATAGGTAGCACACACACACATACAAAAAAAGCCATTCTAAATTTTTTTTTAAAAGCTAGACAGTGGTGGCTCACACCTTTAATCTCAGCACTCAGGAGGCAAAGGCAGATGGAGCTTGAGTTTAAGGCTAGCCTGGTCTACAGAGTGAGTTCTGGAAGGCCAGGTCTACCCAGAGAAATCTTGTCTCTAACAAACAAAAAATTCTTTTTAATTTTTTAAAATCCTTTATGTGTATGGGTGTTTTGCCGGCATGTAGGTCTGTGCAGTGTGTATGTACAGTGCCTCTGGAGTCCAGAGCCCCTGGAACTGGAGTTACAGGTAGTTAGGAATTGTCGTGTTGGTCTGGGAATTGAGCCAGGGTCCTCTGAAAGAGCAGCCAGTGCTCTTAACCACTGAGCGGTCTCTCTAGCTCTTAAATAAATACCTTTTTTTGTTTGTTGTTTTGTGAGATAGAGTTTCTTTGTGTAGTCGGGGCCGTTCTGGAACTTACGCTGTAGACCAGGCTAGCCTCAAACTCGCCACGTCTTACCTGCCTCTGCCTTCTGAATGCTAGGATTAAAGGCATGGGTCACCACCACCTGGCTTAAATAAGTATATAAGGCCAGGAGTTAATAGAGAGAGAGAGAGTTATGCTTACATTTTGGCTCACAGTGTATTGGGGAAGTGTGTTGTCAGGGGATGGGACAGTCGGCCACACTACATCCACCTTCAGGAAGCAGTGGTGAATGCTGGTACTCCGCTCACTTTCACCTTTTTGTTTTAAAGATTATAGCATTTTTATTTTCTGTATTTGTGTCTGCATGTTAGTATCTGTAAATTTATTTGGGTATCCACAGAGACCAAAAGAGGACATTGGATTCCCTGGACCTAGAGCTATATATAGGTGGTTGTGAGCCAGACTTAAGTCTTCTGCAAGAGTAGTAGTATGTGCTCTTAGCTGCTGAGCCCTCTCTCTAGTCCCTCACGTTTTTCCTTTGTTCAGTGTAGGACCTCAGCCTCTGGACAGCACTTTTTACATTTAAGGCGGGTCTTCCCACTTCAGTTAATCAAATCTAGACGCAGATTTGCTAGAGGTTTGTTTCAGAGGTGATTCTAGATCCTGTCAAGTTGATTATCAGTATTAAAAACAGAGGGGACGGGGAGGGAGTGGGCAGGGCCCTTTTTCTATGAGACTGGCTGCAAAATCCCACTTTCTGTGGGGCAGCTGTTTTCCATTAATTAGCTCATCATTTTGGGGTTTGTGGCTTTTTTGGGGGCTTCTGTAACTGTGAAGTTGTTTTCCAGTAGTGAGTCTTGCTCCAAGAGTTCTCAACAGGACTCTGGGATACTGTTCACTGGACTTGGAGATGCCAAGGCAGGTAGAGGGGTGGTTGTCCCATGACACGGACTGCTACAAAAGTTGCTCAGGGCCCTGTAAAGGAATAGCTTAGCGGACTGGAGAGATGGCTTGGTGGTTAAGAGCACTGACTGCTCTTCCAGAGGTCCTGAGTTCAATTCCCAGCAACCACATGGTGGCTCACAACCATCTGTAGTGGGATCTGATGCCCTCTTCTGGTGTGTCTGAAGACAGATACAGTGTACTCATATGAATAAGATAAATAACTCTTAAAGAGAAAAAAGAAAAAAAGAGAAAGCTTAGCTTTCTTCCTGAGGAAGAGGTCAGTGGCTTTTCCTTCTTCCATCCTCCCTCCCTCTCTCTTCCTTTTTCTATCCTTTTTTTTTTTTGGAAACAGGGTCTACTATTGTAGTCCTGGTTGGCCCACAGCTCACTAATTAGACCGGGCTGGTTTTGAACTCTGAAAGATCCTCCTGCCTCTACTGAGTGCTAGGATTACAGGTTTGGGCCACCACCCTGGGTTTATGTTCACGCATGCTCGGCAAGACTGTTCAGTTGAGTCCCACCCAGCCCTGCTTTCTTTTCAGTTCTAACTCAGCTCTCTCTTTAACAGCCCCCAGCAGGTCTCATTCTAATTGGTATGGGCGTTCTTCTTAGGTTCCATGCCATGCCCAGGGAGAACAGCTGGTCACAGCCCTTGGCGGAGGATCCTGGCAATCAGGCATCCACTTGGGGCCAGTAGAAGTCAAGCCTGAATGGGGGATACCCCAGGGGGAAGGAGTTCAGAGTCTAGGTCCAGGCACCGCAGAACAGCTGAGCCAGGGCCCTGGAGATGGGACACAGGCCTTCCAGGAGCAAGGTAAGACTCAGATAACAAGGATGTGGGTCCCTCCCACCCACCGTTCCTTCAGAAACTCAGCACTGGGCTAAGTAGTTATGTGCAAGGTTTAATTCAGAGTTTTCCGGGCTACCTCCCCTGCCCCAGTAGAAAGCAGGTGAAGTATTTATTTATTTACACCTTGACCTGTTTTCTGGGGTACGTGTAGAACCATGTTCTATCATTTCTTCTCCCTTCTCCTCACATCCTTCTAGAACCTCTAGGCTCTATGCTGGTGATAGGGGAGACGTATCGTATCTATTAAGTGGGGAAACAGGCCACACCCACCTGAGAGAGAGAGAGAGCTGTCCTCCTGAGGGACTCAGGAGTGCGCCTAACTCTGAGGGAACAGGGCTGGGACAGTCTCCACCAGAACAGGCAGAACTCCTGGCTGTGGGTCATTGTGGTACTGACAGAATTCTCTGTGGTCTGTGGGTTCTGAGGTTGTGTGTGTCGGGGTGGGGTGCCTTATGAGCTGGCAGACAACAGTCCTGACCCCACTGTGGGTTTTGTTTTCGCCCAGCATTGCCCATTCTTCACGTGGGTCCAGGGCTTCCCTCTGTGAGTGCCAGAGACCAAGAGATTGCTGCTGGGTTCCTTGCAGCCACGTCCCAGGTGAGCTGACAAACCTGTTTGGGGGTTTTATTTATTTACTTTGGATGTGCGTGTGTTCAGGCACTGCATGTGTGGGAGTCAGGGCTCTTTTTGTGATTGTTTCTCTGCTTCTACCTTTCTGTGTGTTCTGGGGAATAGAGCCTAGACCGTCAGGCTTTACCTACTGGACATTTTTTTTTAAACAGCCTTAAGGTGGGACCTGAGGGTATACACAGAGGTGGCTCAAGCTTGAGGAGGGAGCAGGTGACATTTGGATGCTGAGGTGGTGGGGGCTAGCAGAACCATGGCTGTGTATGGTCTGCGCATGTCAGTCATCCTGCGTTAAAGCTGTTGGGAGATGGCAGTTCTGTTTCCATCTCATCCAGGGTCCAGTTCCTTCTGTCTTTGCCCTGCCCGAGCCTCTCTTTGAGGCTACTGGTAGACTACCCCACCTTGGTTTGAAAATGTATTTAGTGTGTGTGTGGCGAGGGGTATACCACAGTGCTCTCAGAGGTCAGAGGACAGCTTGGGGCGTTAGGTCTCTCCTCACCGTTTCGTTTCTAGGGGTTGCACTGAGGTCCTCTGGCTCAGCAGCAGGTAGTGTAGCTTAGTACCTTAACCCACTGAGCCCTTTCACCAACCCTAGTATTCTTACTTTTTTCTTTTAATTTTTATTTTTATGTGTATGAATGTTTTGCCTGCATGTATGTATGTATGTGTTTGCCTCGTGCACTCAGTATCCAGACGAGGGCATTGGATCCCCTGGCACTGGAGTTATAGGTAGTTATTAGCTGCTCTGTGTGTGTGTGTGTGTGTGTGTGTGTGTGTGTGTGTGTGTGTGAGAGAGAGAGAGAGAGAGAGAGAGACAGAGAGAGAGACAGAGAGAGAGAGAGAGAGAGAGAGAGAGAGAGAGATGGGGACTGAACATGGGTCTTCTTCAAGAGTGGTGAGCACCGTCAGGGGCTGAGCCATCTCTGCAGCTCCAGGGCTCGCTCTTTATAGCAGTCTCCTGTTGTTTCAGGGTCTGGGACCATTTAAAGACATGACTTTGGGTTTCCCTGAGGAGGAATGGAGGCACGTAGCCCCAGCTCAGATTGACTGCTTTGGGGAATATGTGGACTCACAAGACTGTGGGGTCCTTCCAGGTAAGACTTTGCTGGCCAAGGTGAGGGAGAGGAGTTTGGGAGCTGCAGCTTAAGAATCTTGCCCTAGCCATGGTGCGCTGACAGAGCAGGTGGTACATAACTGGGCTGAAGGCAGGAAGTAGGATGGAACAAGCAAAGATAAGACAGTGACTGGCTGTGACAGGCCAGCACACCGGCTGTGTGCCCACGACTGAAGGGCACGGAGGGCTGCGGAGAAAGGGAAGGGGCAGAAGAGGAGTGTGGATCTGGTCACCCCTGCATGCAGGCCCAAGTAGCAGCTTTGGTTTGGGACGAGGTGGGGTTGGGGGTGGTGTGCTGGATGGGAGAATGCAGTGTGCTTGCATGTGTGTGCCTGCACGTGTGTGCCTGCACGTGTGTGGACAACTGTAGATAGAGTGGGTGTAAAAGTGAGTGTAAAAGAGGCCAGGGGAAGAGAGTCAGCAGGGGGTGCTCTTGATAGAAATCACCAAATGTGGATTCTCATCTCTGTGCTCATGCCCAGAGGAAAGAGGAGGGTATCAGGTCTCTCCCTTTATCATTTGGTCTCATTCCTTTGAGGCAGGGTCTCTCTGACAGTCTTAGTGATCTTTCTGTCGCTGCCACTCACAGTGCTGGTGTTCAGTCATGCGTGAGACCACACTGGGCTTGTTTCTATGCATGCTGGGATCTGAACTCAGGTCTGCTGGTTGCACAAGTGCTCTTAACCACTGAGCCATCTCTCCAGCCCCACTGAGTTAGATTTTGAAGGAAGTAAAAGTCAGAATTAGCAGAACATTCAGTGGGAGAAACACAATTCAATGTCAGGATGGGGAGATGGTGAGAGTAAAGAAAGGTCAGCATTCAGGGCTCGTGGAATTGAAAGGTGTTGAGGTTGTTAAGCAGAGGAAAAGAGGAGCCGTTGATGGGACATGCTAAGAAGCTGGGTATGGTTATACAGGCCTCATTCAGGATTGCATGAGGCTGAGGCTGGCCTGGTTTACAGAGTGAGACTCGATCCCAAAATGCCAAACCACCACCACCACGAAGATAAAGGGATGCATTCGGAGGCAAGTCATAGGGTACCAAGTTCCTTTGGTGGTCACGGGTAGAAGAGAGGAGTTGGTTTTCAGGCATGCTTTGCTAGCACGACCACAGTGTCACAGTGGGAGAGTGAGCCTTCAGGTCCAAGGGGGTTC
Source organism: Tokudaia tokunoshimensis (assembly GCA_036184795.1). Taxonomy (NCBI): domain Eukaryota; kingdom Metazoa; phylum Chordata; class Mammalia; order Rodentia; family Muridae; genus Tokudaia; species Tokudaia tokunoshimensis. The sequence goes on along the minus strand of BTHU01000006.1, from coordinate 35,151,082 downwards.
AGCATGACAGAGCCTGAATATTAGTGAAGTGTAGATTGTATCATGACCATAGGCAGTCATGAGGGGCCTGAGAGGAGGGATGACAGCCTATAGGTCTTTGAGTTCCTTTCAGAAAGAAGTGACTTTCTGATTTTTGAAGGTTTTGGGGATGGTGGTGATAAGTCTATACTGTGTCTCCTAGTCTACCCTAGCCCACATGGCCCCTGGCATGCAGGAAGTCCTGGGCAAGAGTTTTGAGAGGAGTTTGGCTCTGCCTGCCTGCCTGCCTGAGGAAGCAGTTAGGCTTGCTCACATCTGCAAGTTGGGAGCCACAAGGTCGGGCAGTGCTCAAGAGCAGTGGGAGAGTTGGGAGCCATGAGGTCAGGCAGTGCTCTAGAGCAGTGAGAGAGTTGGGAGCCACGAGGTCAGGCAGTGCTCTAGAGCAGAGGGAGAGAGTTGGGAGCCACGAGGTTGGGCAGTGCTCTGGAGCAGTGAGAGAGTTGGGAGCCACGAGGTCGGGCAGTGCTCTAGAGCAGAGGGAGAGTTGGGAGCCACGAGGTCGGGCAGTGCTCTAGAGCAGGGAGAGAGTTGGGAGCCACGAGGTCGGGCAGTGCTCTAGAGCAGAGGGAGAGAGTTGGGAGCCACGAGGTCGGGCAGTGCTCTAGAGCAGTGGGAGAGAGTTGGGAGCCACGAGGTCGGGCAGTGCTCTAGAGCAGTGGGAGAGAGTTGGGAGCCACGAGGTCGGGCAGTGCTCTAGAGCAGAGGGAGAGTTGGGAGCCACGAGGTCAGGCAGTGCTCTAGAGCAGTGGGAGAGAGTTGGGAGCCACGAGGTCGGGCAGTGCTCTAGAGCAGAGGGAGAGAGTTGGGAGCCACGAGGTCGGGCAGTGCTCTAGAGCAGAGGGAGAGAGTTGGGAGCCACGAGGTCGGGCAGTGCTCTAGAGCAGAGGGAGAGAGTTGGGAGCCACGAGGTCGGGCAGTGCTCTAGAGCAGAGGGAGAGTTGGGAGCCACGAGGTCGGGCAGTGCTCTAGAGCAGAGGGAGAGAGTTGGGAGCCACGAGGTCGGGCAGTGCTCTAGAGCAGTGGGAGAGAGTTGGGAGCCACGAGGTCGGGCAGTGCTCTAGAGCAGAGGGAGAGAGTTGGGAGCCACGAGGTCAGGCAGTGCTCTAGAGCAGTGGGAGAGAGTTGGGAGCCACGAGGTCAGGCAGTGCTCTAGAGCAGTGGGAGAGAGTTGGGAGCCACGAGGTCGGGCAGTGCTCTAGAGCAGAGGGAGAGAGTTGGGAGCCACGAGGTCGGGCAGTGCTCTAGAGCAGTGAGAGAGTTGGGAGCCACGAGGTCGGGCAGTGCTCTAGAGCAGTGGGAGAGAGTTGGGAGCCACGACGTCGGGCAGTGCTCTAGAGCAGTGGGAGAGAGTTGGGAGCCACGAGGTCGGGCAGTGCTCTAGAGCAGAGGGAGAGAGTTGGGAGCCACGAGGTCGGGCAGTGCTCTAGAGCAGTGGGAGAGTTGGGAGCCACGAGGTCGGGCAGTGCTCTAGAGCAGAGGGAGAGAGTTGGGAGCCACGAGGTCAGGCAGTGCTCTAGAGCAGTGGGAGAGTTGGGAGCCACGAGGTCAGGCAGTGCTCTAGAGCAGAGGGAGAGAGTTGGGAGCCACGAGGTCGGGCAGTGCTCTAGAGCAGTGGTTCTTAACTTGTGGGTTTGACCCTTTTGGAGTCACTTATCAGATATTTACATTATGATTTATAACAGCAAAATTACAGTTATGAAGTAGCAATGAAATAAGTTTATGGCTGGGGTCACCACGCATTAGGAACTGGATTAAAGGAGCACAGTGTTAGGAAGGTGGAGAACCACTGTCCTACAGCTGGCAGAGAAACAGGTACAGAGAGCCGGGTCGGTGCCTGATTTCTGGGCCTGCAGAGCAGTAATTGGAGGTGTGATGGGACATTGTTGACCTCCTTTGTTGCACAGGTGCTGCGAGCAAGGAGAAGGAGGCTAAGCCCCAGCAGGAAGACCTGAAGAGAGCGTTTGGTGGGCTGACGTCCGATGGCTTTGGAGAAGCTGCCATCCAGGTTCCTGGGCCGGGGGGCACCTGTGAACAGGAGCCTGGGAGCTCTGGGAGCAGTCTTCCTGGGCTTCCTGCTCCTCCGCATGGGGTCTCCCTGCCTCATGCCCTCAATGCCCACACTTCTTTCTGGAAGCCTTTTCAGTGCCCTGAGTGTGGAAAAGGCTTTAGTCGGAGCTCCAACCTTGTCAGGCACCAGCGGACCCACGAAGAAGAGAAATCCTTTGGCTGTGTGGAGTGCGGGAAAGGGTTCACCCTGAGGGAGTACCTCACTAAGCATCAGAGGACCCACCTGGGCAAGAGGCCCTATGTGTGTGGCGAGTGCTGGAAGACCTTCAGTCAGAGGCATCACCTGGAGGTGCACCAGCGCAGCCACACCGGAGAGAAGCCCTACAAGTGCGCAGACTGCTGGAAGGGCTTCAGCCGGAGGCAGCACCTGCTGGTGCATCGCAGGACGCACACCGGGGAGAAGCCCTATACCTGCGAGTGTGGCAAGAGCTTCAGCCGGAATGCCAACCTGGCCGTGCACCGGCGAGCGCACACTGGAGAGAAGCCCTATGGCTGCCAGGTGTGCGGCAAGCGCTTCAGCAAGGGGGAGCGACTGGTGCGACACCAGAGGATCCACACAGGCGAGAAGCCCTACCACTGCCCAGCCTGCGGCCGCAGCTTCAACCAGAGGTCCATCCTCAACCGTCATCAGAAGACCCAGCATCGCCAGGAGCCTCCGGTGCAGTGAGCCTACCAAGGGAATAGCTCTGCCGTAGGAGTGACTTGTGTTGCACCGAGTGGTCTGGGTAGTGCCCAGTGAGGGACAGCAGAGTGTGCTCAAGTAGAAGGAGGGCAGAGCCTGGCGTACAGGAAGCTTGCAGAAGGCCCACAGTTTCCCTCACCTATTACAGGGGAACTATCCTGAGCTTGAGGCTTTCTTATCCTCCACAGTGGGGATGGGAACCACCTCCTGAGCAGGTCTGGAGGAAAGGGCACAATTTTATTATAAATAGGCAGCTTGAAGCTCATTTTCTTTCTCTCTATTTTTATTTTTATTTTTTTGAGATAAAGTTTCAGCTTATAATCTAAGCTGGTCTCAGACTACCTGTGTAGCTGAAAATGATCTAGAACTCCTAATCCTCCTGCCTTCACCTTCCCAGGGCTGTGATTGCAGGAATGTGCCACCATGCCTGGTTTATGTTGTGTTAGAGATGAAACCCAGGGTTTGTGCATGCTAGGTGGGGTACTCTACTGACTGAGTATGTGCCCAGCCTTGACGCTCATTGTCAGAGAGCTCTGTCTTGCCTTCAAGATCATTAGCCCAGGCCTGCCCTCCCTCCAGCTGTCTTTCATTTACAAATATTTATTGAACACCTACTGTGCTCCTGGCTCTCAGGATGCCCTGCAGTGGAACCAGTGATGCAGTGGAGGATGTGAGCAAAGCTGGAGCAGTAGCTTGTAAGTATCCCAAAGCACGTGTTGTTGCCAAGTGCCACATCAGAACTCCTGTGCCAGCCTGTCCCTGTGTGGGCCCTCTCCTACTCCACCTCAGGTGGGGACTTCTCTCATGCAGCCTTGTTTATGTCTCTTTCTTGGCAGCCTTATTGTCATGGACTGGAACATTCTACTCTCATCTGTAAAGTCTTCCCATCTCATTATTCCTTGCACTAACCACAGCCACTAGGAAATTAATATTTTGCTACTGATCACTGAATAAACGTGAAAATATTTTAAGACTATTAGTAACTTTCCTGGAAATTCCTGGTGAATTAATCTGAAAGACAAACTAATATTAATGCCCTATATTTAGTATAGGAACGGAACTTGAGTATATGTGCTACCTCTGAGAGAAAGAGTGAGGTTGTGTGTGGGTGGGTACAAGGTATTGAACCTCTGGTTTAACTCATGCTAAGCAAGTTATATTCCCAGCTCTATCCCTTCCCCCACAAAAAAAGTTTATTTTAAGGCAAGGTCTTGATATTTTGCTCAGGCTGGCCTTGAACCCTCCTGCTCCATCCTGTGGAGTGGCTGGAACTCCACATCTGCAGCACCAGGCCTGGCTAACCTTTATTCTCTTCATTCATAAGTAAGTGTCTATTGAGGTCCTACAGTGTGCTAGGCGCTCTGTGAGCTTAAGTCAGATGACTCAGTGAGTCAAGCAGGGACTGTCCCCGAGCTTCGGCTGGGAAGACAGCTCAGCAGTTAAGAGAGTTGCTGTTCCTGAAGAGAGGACCCATGTTTGGTTGTGGCATCTCACACCAGATTGTAACTGACACATTCTTCTAGGCTTCTGTCTTCTAGCCTCTTTGGTCACCCTTACACATACACAGCCCTCTCATAAATATGAACATGAATTAAAAAATGTTACAGGCTGGAGAGGTGGTTCAGCCATTAAGACTGGACATTGCTCTTGCAGAAGACCCGAGTGGCTCAAAACTTATGTAACTCCAGCTCCAGGGATCAGACACACTCTTCTGGCCTGTGCACACGAATGCATACCCACAGAGACACACGTACATGTACATAACATTTTAAAGAAATCCCTGAGCTTGTAGGATTCATATCTTAGTGAATGAACTTGATCCCCAGATTCCTCTGAGTCTGAGGGATTTTTTGTTTGTTGTATTTTTAAGATAGGTTCTTACTACGTAGACCAGGCTAGCCTCTAACTCAGACATCTACCTGCCTTTGCTCCCCAAGTGCTGGGATTAAGGGTGGGGTTTAAGCCCCATCAGCTTCTTGCCCTGAGCTGTATTTACCACCCATCTTATGATACTGAATAGTCCCACTCCTCTGATCATTTGGACTCTTGTCATCTGAGACATTCAGGGACCTGAATACCAACAATTCTAGTTTCATTTCTGTTGCTGTGCTCAAATGGCTTGACAAAAAAACCAAAAACCAAAAAACAAACAAACAAAAACAAAACAAACAAAAAACCCAAAACAACCTTAAGGGAAAGAGGATTTATTTCAGCTCATAGCTCCAGGTCATAGTTACCGTGGGGCAGTCACAGGAGGAGCTGGTCACATCACAGTCAGTTTGGGTCCTAGCTCCCATGTTGAGTGGTTCACAACCACCTCTAACTACAGCAGACCTGATGCATACTCTTTATTAAGATATGAATAAATTGTATATATGTGTGTGTGTGTGTGTGTGTGTGTGTGTGTGTATACATGTGTGCTCATGCCTTCTGTTAGGTACTCACAAAGGCTATGTGTGCGGGCTTCGAAAATTAAGGTATCTGTTCATAACATTAAAATGCTGTTTACAGCATTAAAAAAAACCAAATTTCTTTAAAAATGACCATCTGGGGCTAAGGATGTGGCTCAGCAGGGAAAATGTTTGCCGTGCAGGCGTAGGGATTGGGGCTCAGACCCCTAGCACCCTACGTAAGAGCCCAGTGGGCATGGCTGCTCTGTCTGCCTGTTATTCCAGTTTGTGGGAGGTGGAAACTTGGGATGGGTCTTCAGAACAAGCTGGCTAGACAGATTAAGATAGCTAGCTCTGGGTTTATCAAGAGATCCACCTTGGTATGTAAGTGAAGAGAGAGAGGAAGACATCCATTATCAACCTTGGGTCTCTACATACACACAGTTGAACACCCAGATACCACATACATATGCAAATTACTGGCAAGAAAGGATTTTGCTGCTGTTAAATTCTTTGAATTTTATTTTTACGTGTGTGTGTGTGTGTGTGTGTGTGTGTGTGTGTGTGTGTGTGTCTGTATACATATTTGCAAGGTGCAAGTGTAGAGGTCAGAGGACAGTTTTCAGGAATCAGTGAGTTCAGTACCAAGAACTTACTGATCATTAGGCTTGGTGGCAAGCACCTCTACCTGCTGAGCCATTTTTCTGGCCCTTGCTGTTCATATATTTGTGAACTGTAAATAGCATGGATATCCCTTGGGCCATGGCTTTGAATGTGGGCTGCTGCGGAAGTGTCTTGTTGACGTGTGCTGTTATAATTTCAAGCTGTATTTTTTCTCAGAGTGCCTCCTGATATCTTTTTACTGAGACTTGTTTTTCGAATTTGCTTTGTAAATACAGTAAGTAGGGGCTAGGAAGATGGTTAAGTCATTAAAGTATTTGCTGTGCAAGTATGAAGACCTGAATTCAATTCTCAGAACCCATCTAATTCTCAGTCTGGTGAATTCAAGGCTGATGAGATCCCGTCTTAAAAATACTAGGTGAATTCCATAAGGAATGACCCCCTGAAGCTAACATCTGGCCCCCATACACATGCACACGTATCCTTATACACATGAATGTGTGTATATATGCACACAACAAAAGTGTTAATGACTAACAGTTTTATTACTTGATTTACTTTGAAATGTGACTTTATTTCCCATTTTTTGGCAGGCAGCCACAGCAGTTATTAATTAATTAATTAATTAATTAATTAATTAATTAATTTGAGATAGGGTTTCCTCTGTGTAGACCTGGCTCTTCTGGACCTCACTGTAGACCAGGCTGGCCTCAAACTCACAGAGATCTGCTTGCCTCTGCCTCCCAAGTGTTGGGATTAAAGGTGTGCATTACCACTGCCCAGCTGGCATTCAATTTGAAAAATTTTGTTGTGTGTATGTGTGCATTCTTGGGAAGATGTGAACAAATGTCTAGTCACCCCAGATAGGGAACCAGCAACTTAACCAAAGTACCAATACCACCAAGGTCCAACCTAGCAAACAAATACGTTTATTGGGATTATTTGTAACACGGGGAAGGGATGATTTACAGGCTTGAAGAGGAAATTTCTGGTTTCTTTGGAGACTCAGTTGTATTGTGTGATGTTTTTCTGGAAACTCTCTTATAAGAGGATGTTTTATTGAAGCAGACACATGAGAGGATATTTTGCTGAGAAGAGACACATGTTCCTCTGGTAGCTGCCTGGAGAAAGGGCATGCGCTTTGTTAGAGTGGACACTCAAGAGACCACATGATGTTTAGAAAATGTATAAGTATAACCCAACAGACAGTTGATGACACTGTGGCATTGGTTCACCTTGTCACTCTTCGCTGGTGACTCGGGTGTCTTCGCTGACAACGCTGTGGCATTGGCTCACCTTGCCGTCTTCACTGATCATTGCTTGTCAAGACTTTGTAGAGGGAAACGAACTGAAGAACTTCTCATGATATTCCAGCAGCTTCTTGTCAATTCTGCGAACTCAGGCTGATTGGCAGAACCTCAAGATTTCTTCGGGATTGAACTGCCATTGCTGATTTGTGAATGGTGTTTGTGAGTGGATTGAGCTACCACTGCTGAATTGATATCTTGACAACAAAGATTGGAATTGCCCCAAAGAACTATTTCTAAACAGATCCACATCCCCCTTTGCCCTATTAACCTTTCCATGACCTCTGGTGAGTGGTGGGTTAGAGGGGAGGTTAAATCATTTGAGAACCCCTGTTAAAGTAGGTTTTGAAAAATCTAAGCCTAGTGGCTGCTCTTCCAGAGGTCCTGAGTTCAATTTCCAGCAACCACATGACTGCTCACAACTGTCCGAAACTCAAGTTCCCAGAGGGCCTGACATCCTCAAACACCAACACACATTAAATAAATAAATAAACAAACAAATATTAAAAAAAATCTAAGCATACATAGGAGCATGGTGACATAAAGGTAGCTACATCTCTGTTGCCCACTCCAGCATGGGTGAAGGCTCATGATGGGTGAACCCTGAAGCTCTCTTCAGGACTTACAGGCAGCCTGACAGACTGGAGAATCTCTTCTGTGCCCTCCTTAACTGATTCGATAAATGTGTGGAGGGAAGGATCTTGTGAATCTGGTACATTTCGGGGACTTCCTGAGACTTGTGAGTTGCTTCCTTTAAATATTTCTGAGTCTGAACATGTTTCTTTCTAGGATCGCATATTCCAGTTTGGAGGTAATTGCTATGCAACAGTGTATGCAGGAATACACATTCCACAGCAGAGGGCAGAGGACAACTTGCAGGAGTTGGTTCTTTCATTTTACCATGCAGGTCTAATGGATCAGACTGCAGTTGTCAGGCTTGGTAGCATGTACCTATATCTGAAAGCCATTTTCATCAGCACAATTGAATTTCCTTTTTTTTTTTTTTTCGGGACAGGGTTTCTCTGTATAGCCCTGGCTTTCCTGGAATTCACTCTGTAGTGAATTTAAATGTTTAATTAATCTTATGTATACAAGTGTTTAGTCTGTGTTTGTGTCTATGCACTATCTGTGTACCTGGGACCCTTGGATCTCCAGGTAGATGCTTGGAATTAAACCTGGGTCCTCTGGAAGAACAGACAGTGTTCTTAACCAATGAACAGTCTCTCCAGCTTCCCATCATTACTATTTTTATATTTCCTATCATTACTTCTCATGATATTCCAAAGAATGAGTGTTTTACATGTATGTATGTGCACCATATGTATGTCTAGTGCCCACGGAGACCAGAAGAATGTTTTGGATCCTGTGGGACTAGTGTTACAGACTGAGAATTGAACCCAGGTCTCTACAAGAAGAGCAAGTGCTCTTAATCACAGAACAGTCTCCCCAGCTCCCATTATTGAAATTTAATTCAGAAAACCACCCTCCTATCTTGTTAGCTGTGTCCACATGTCCATGTTAAGAAGGTAACAGCTTTATCTGAGATGTCCACAGAAAGCAGTGCTGAAATCTATGTACAAAGTCTGATCTGAGACAATGCCTATGGCTCCCTGCCACCCAAACCCAATGGCAGGTTTTATTATTATTATTATTTTTTATTATTATTATTATCATCATCATCCAAGAACATTTACAGTTTTTATTTCTGGTTCAGATGCCCCCCCTTTTAAATTAGGTATATTCTTTATTTACATTTCAAATGATTTCCCTCTTACTGGTTCCCCCCTTCCCCAACAGTTCCATATGCCCTCTTCCCTCCCTCTGCTCCCTAACCAACCTACTCCCGCCTCCCCTTCCTGGTATTCCCCTACACTGCCATATTGAGCCCTTCTAGGATCAGGTTCCTCTCCTTCCTTCTTGGGTATCCTTTGATATATGAATTGTTCCTTGGGTATTCCAAGCTTCTGGGCTAATATCCACTTATCAGTGAGTGCATATCATGTGTGATTTTTTTTTTTTTTTGTGAATGGGTCACCTCACTCAGGATGACATTCCAGTTCCACCTACTTGCCTAAGAATTTCATGAATTCATTGTTTTTAATAGCTGAGTAGTATTCCATAGTGTAAATATACCACATTTTCTGTACCCATTCCTCCGTTGAGGGACATCTGGGTTCTTTCCAGCTTCTGGCTATTATAGATAAGGCTGCTATGAACATAGTGGAGCATGTGTCCTTATTGTATGTTGGAGAGTCCTCTGGGTATATGCCCAGGAGTGGTATAGCTGGGTCCTCCGGTAGTATTATGCCGAGCTTTCTGAGGAACCGCCAAACTGATTTCCAAAGTGGTTTTACCAGCTTGCAATCCCACCAGCAGTGGAGGAGTGTTCCTCTTTCTCCACATCCTCACCAGCACCGGCTGTCTCCTGAGTTTTTGATCTTAGCCATTCTGACTGGTGTGAGGTGAAATCTCAGGGTTGTTTTGATTTGCATTTCCCTGATGACTAAGGATGTTGAACATTTCTTTAGGTGTTTCTCAGACATTCGATATTCCTCAGGTGAAAATTCTTTGTTTAGCTCTGTACCCCATTTTTTAATAGGGTTATTTGGCTCCCTGGAATCTACGTTCTTAAGTTCTTTGTATATCTTGGATATTAGCCCTCTGTCGGATATAGGGTTGGTAAAGATCTTTTTCCAATTAGTTGGTTGCCATTTTGTCCTTTTGATAGTGTCCTTTGCCTTACAGAAACTTTGTAATTTTATGAGGTCCCATTTGTCAATTCTTGATCTTAGAGCATAAGCTATTAGTGTTCTGATCAGGAAATTCTCCCCTGTGCCCATGTGCTCAAGGCACTTGCCCAGTTTCCTTTCTATTAGTTTCAGTGTGTCTGGTTTTATGTGGAGATCCTTGATCCACTTGGACTTGAGCTTAGTGCAAGGAGATAAGAATGGATCGATTTGCATTCTTCTGCATGTTGACCTCCAGTTGAACTAGCACCATCTATTGAAAAGGCTATCTTTTTTTTCCACTAGGTGGTTGTAGCTCCCTTGTCAAAGATCAAGTGACCATAGATGTGTGGGTTCATTTCTGGGTCTTCAATTCTGTTCCATTGATCTACCTGCCTGTCACTGTACTAATACCATGCAGTTTTTAACACTATTTCTCTGTAGTACTGCTTGAGGTCGGGGATACTGATTCCCCCAGAAGTTCTTTTACTGTTGAGAATAGTTTTAGCTATCCTGGGCTTTTTGTTATTCCAGATAAATTTTTGAATTGCTCTTTCTAACTCTATGAAGAATGGAGTTGGGATTTTGATGGAGATTGCATTGAATCTGTATATTGCTTTTGGCAGGATAACCATTTTTACTATATTAATCCTGCGAATCCATGAGCATGGAAGATCTTTCCATCTTCTGAGGTCTTCTTCGATTTCTTTTTTCAGAGACTTGAAGTTCTTGTCATACAGGTCTTTCACTTGTTTGGTTAGAGTCACACCAAGATACTTTATATTGTTTGTGACTATTGTGAAGGGTGTCATTTCAGGTGTACTGTTAAGCTGCTAGTGCATGCTCTCTCCAGCTTCTTTTTGGAGGCCCTCAGAGCTATGAGTTTTCCTCTTAGCACTGCTTTCAATGTGTCCCATGAATTTGGGTATGTTGTGCCTTCATTTTCATTAAACTCTAAAAAGGTTTTGATTTCTTTCCTTATTTCTTCCTTGACCAAGGTATCATTGAGTAGAGCATTGGTCAGCTTCCATGTATATGTGGGCTTTCTGTTGTTTTTGATGCTTTTGAAGACCATCCTTACTCCATAGTGATCTGATAGGAGGCATGGAATTAGTTCGATTTTTTTGTATCTTTTAAGGTCTGTTTTGTGACCAATTATATGGTCAATTTTGGAGAAGGTACCATGAGGTGCTGAGAAGAAGGTATATTCTTTTGATTTAGGATGAAATGTTCTATAGATATCTATTAAATCCATTTGGTCCAAAACTTCTGTTAGTTTTACTGTGTCTCTGTTTAGTTTGTGTTTCCCTGATCTGTCTATTTCCGAGAGTGGGGTGTTGAAGTCACCCACAATTATTGTGTAGGGTGCGATGTGTGCTTTCAGCTTTAGTAAGGTTTCTTTTATGAATGATGGTGCCCTTGTATTTGGAGCATAGATGTTCAGAATTGAGAGTTCTTCCTGGTAGATTTTTCCTTTGATGAGTATAAAGTGTCCTTCCATGTCTTTTTTGATGACTTTTGGTTGAAAGTCTATTTTATCAGATATTAGAATGGCTACTCCAGCTTGTTTCCTGGGACCATTTGCTTGGAAAACTGTTTTCCAGCCCTTTACTCTGAGGTAGTGTTTGTCTTTGACACTGAGATGCGTTTCCTGTATGCAGCAAAATGTTGGGTCTTGTTTACGTATCCAGTCTGTTAGTCTATGTCTTTTTAGTGGGGAATTGAGCCCATTGATGTTAAGAGATATTAAGGAAAAGTGATTGTTGCTTCCTGCTATTTTTGATGTAATTTTTATGTTTGTGTGGTTATCTTTTTTTGGGTTTGTTGGAATAGGATTAATTTCTTGCTTTTTCTAGTCTGTAGTTTTTCTCCCTTTGTTGGTGTTTTTTATTCATTATCCTTTGAAGAGCTGGATTTATGGAAAGACACTGTGTAAATTTGTTTTTGTCATGAAATACCTTGGTTTCTCCATCTATGGTAATTGAGAGATTTGCTGGATATAGCAGTCTGGGTTGGCATTTGTGTTCTCTTAGGGTCTGTATGACATCTTCCCAGGCTCTTCTGGCTTTCATAGTCTCTGGTGAGAAGTCTGGTGTACTTCTGATAGGTCTGCCTTTATATGTTACTTGACCTTTTTCCCTTACTGCTTTTAATATTCTTTATTTAGTACATTTGGTGTTTAAATTATTATGTGACAGGAGGAATTTCTTTTCTGGTCAAATCTATTTGGAGTTCTGTAGGCTTCCTGTATGTTCGTGGGCATCTCTTTCTTTAGGTTAGGGAAGTTTTCTTCTATAATTTTGTTGAAGACATTTACTGGCCCCTTAAGTTGGAAATCTTCACTCTCTTCTATACCTATAATCCTTAGGTTTGGTCTTCTCATTTTGTCCTGGATTTTCTGGAAGTTTTGGGCAAGGAGTTTTTTGCATTTTTCCTTTTCTTTGACTATTGTATCAGTGCTTTCTATGGTATCTTCAGCCCCTGAGATTCTCTCTTCTATCTCTTGTATTCTGTTGTTGATGCTTGGATCCATGACTCCTGACTTCTTTCTTAGGTTTTCTATGTCCAGAGTTGTTTCCCTTTGTGATTTTTTTTTTATTGTTTCTACCTCCATCTTTAGATCTTGGATGGCTTTGTTCAATTCCTTCACCTGTTTTGTTGTGTTTTCCCTTAGTTCTTCAAGGGCTTCTCCCTGTTTACTTGTGGTCTCCTGTATTTCTTTAAGGGAGTTATTTATGTCCTTCCTGAAGCCCTCCATCAGCATCATGAGCAGTGATTTTAAGTCCAGTTCTTGCTTTTCTGGTGTGTTGGAGTATCCAGGACTTGCTGTTGTTGGAGAACTTGGTTCCGATGGAGCCATGTTGCCTTGGTTTGTATTGGTGGTGTTCTTGCATTTGCCTTTTGCCATCTGGTTATCTCTGGTGTTAGCTGGTGTTGCTGTCTCTGACTGTGGTTTCTCTGTGCTCCTGGGAGACCTGTTCTCTGTGTACACTGATATGTAAGTACTTCTGCAAGACCCACTCTCTTATAGTTGTATTTGGGTATGAACCTCTGTGGCCCAGATCAACTCTGGGTGCAGGCAGTAATCAGAAGACTCCTGTCCCAGTCTGTTCCTAGGCTCTTGTGTCCTCAGGGTTTCAGGCTGTTTCCTCTTAGCAGCAGGGGTGGTCCTACTGTACTACCGGGCCTCTCTGCATTCCCGAGTGGTTAGTTACCTCTGTGTATCCCTTGGATATGGTACCCAGTGGCAGAAGCTGGCTCCTCTGCTCTGTAATGCCAGTCTCTCCCGTGCTGGCTGACTCCTCCAAGTAGCTAGGTAGACAGTTGGCTTCCTGTGCCACTTGGAGATGGTGCGCTATGGCAGAGGATGTTCCCAAACCTGGGAACAGAGACGGAAATCTCCTGCCAGACTATTCAGGATGGGGTCCTCTGCTCTGCAATGCAGGTCTCACCTGTGCTACCTGACTTCTCCACGCAGCTGGGTCGATGACTGGCTTCCTGCGCCACTTGGAGATGGCACGCTGGAGTCCCTGTCTGGTCTATCACCAGAGCAAAGATGGCAGAGGCTGTGGCACTCCCTCCAGGCACTGATCACTCTGCAGGGCAAATGTCCCACAGCAGAGCTGGCGCACAGATGACCACAGAGCTGCCCAGCTCTTGGGTACAGGCAGCACCCTAGCTGACTGTGTCCCAAGCAATATTATACTTGGGATATCTCTGTGAACCTTGAGTCCCTGTCTGCTCTGTCACCAGAGCAAAGATGGTGGAGGCTGCTGCACTCCCTTCAGGCGTGGGTCACTCTGCAGGGCAGATGTCCCAGAGCAGAACTGGCACCCAGACAACCACAGAGCTGCCCCGCTCTTGGTCGCTGGTGGAACCCTAGCTGGCTATGTCCCAAGCGATGTTATACTTGGGATATCTCTGTGTACCTGGAGTTCCTGTCTGCTCTGTCGCCGAAGCCCAATGGGAGGCTTCTAATGAGAGGCTAAATTGGACCTTTGTGTAACCTGTGTATTCCAAAGCCAGGCAGAGACAAAGGTTTTATATACTAAAAATAATGGTTGTGCATTTCTCTGAATAAATATCTGTATAGACTCTTCACAATAGCCACAAATAGTATAAAATATCTTGGGGGAGCTCTAACCAGCAAGTGAAAGGCCTATATGATAAAAATTTCAAGTCTTTGAAGAAGGGAATTGAAGATATCAAAAGATGTAAAAGTCAACCATGCTCATGGATTGGTACAATTATAGTAAAAATGGCCATACAACCAAAAGCAATCTACAGATTTACCACAATCCCCATCAAAATTCCAACACAATTTTTTACAGAACTTGAAAGCACAATACTCAACTTCATATGAAACAACAAAAAACTCAGGATAGCTAAAACAGTATTATACAATAAAAGAACTTCCAGAGGTATCACCATCCCTGATCTCAAGCTGTTCTATAGCATAAAAAAACCAGACATATGAATCAATGGAATCCAATCAAAGATGCAGACATAAATCCACACCTGATTTTTGATAAAGAAGCCAAAAATATACAAAGGAAAAGAAGAAAGTATCTTCAACAAATGTTGCTGGTTTAACTGGATGTTGGTATGTAGAAGACTAGATCCATTGTCATCTGCACAAAACTCAAATCCAAGTGGATCAAAGACTTGAATACAAAACTAGATATACTGAATCTGATAGAAGGGAAAGTGGGGAATAGCCTTGAATGCATTGGCACAGGAGACAACTTCTTAAACAGAACACCAATAGCACAGGTACTAAAATTAACAATAAATGGAACCTTGTGAAGCAGAAAAGCTTTAAGGGAAAGGATACCAGCAATAGGACAAACAGGCAGCCTACAGAATGGGAAAAGGTCTTCACCAACCCTACATCTGACAGAGGAATAATATCCAAAATATATAAAGAATTCAAGAAATTAGATATTGAGGCCAGCCTGGTCTACAAAGTGAATTTCAGGACAGCTAGGGCCACAGAGGAACCCTGTCTCAAAAAAACCCAACCAAACAAACAAAAGAAACTAGATATCAACAAATTAACAAAAAATGAGTACAGATCTAAACAATTCTCACAGAGGCATCTCCAGTGACCAAGAAGCACTTAAACAATCAGCATCCTTAGCAATCAGGGAAATGAGAATCAAAATGACTCTGAAACTACATCTTATACCTGTCAAAATGGCTAAGACCAAAACCATAAGTGACAGCAAACTGGTGAGGATACTATGGAAATTAGTATGTCTATTCCTCAAAAATTTGGGTATTTATCTACCTGAAGACCATCTATACCACTCCTGGGCGTATAATCAAAGGACATTTCATCCTTATTTGTAATAGCCAGGAACTGGAAACAAGCTAGATTTCCCTCAGCCCAAGAATGAATAAAGAAAGTGTGGTACATTTACACAATGGGGTATTACTCAGCTGTTAAAAACAATGACATAATGAAATTTGCAGGCAAATAGATGGAACTAAAAAAATCTTTAAAAAAATAAAACATGCATTTACTTATTTTGCGTGTGTGTGTGTGTGTGTGTGTGTGTGTGTGTGTGTAGGTCAGGGGACAACCTGAAGGAGCTGGTTCTCCCCTTCTACCGTGTAAATCCTAAGGATCAAACCCAGGTCTTCAAGACTTGACCAAAGCATCTTGATGTCCCTATCTTGTTGAACAAAGATACATTTTAAAATTTATTTTCATGTGCGTATATATGTTTTGCCCCCTTTGTTTTTTTTTTGTTTTTTGTTTTTGTTTTTTTTTTTTTTTTGGTTTTTCGAGACAGGGTTTCTCTGTGTAGCCTTGGCTGTCCTGGAACTCACTCTGTAGACCAGGCTGGCCTCGAACTCAGAAATCCACCTGCATCTGCCTCCCAAGTGCTGGGATTAAAGGCGTGCGCCAGCACCGCCCGATTTTGCCCCCTTTGTGTATGTCCATGTATGTACCTGATATCTCTGGAGGCCAGAAGAAAGTGTTGGCTCCCCTGCAGCTGGAGTTATGAATGACTATGAGCTACCATGTAGCTCATATTGGGAACTGAATCTAGGTTTTCTGTAAGAACAATAAGTGTTTTGAACTAACCACTGAGCCTTCCAGTCCTCCGTGTTGGGACTTTCACTGATCTGCATCCCACCAGCAAGCCCTAGGGGTCTTCCTGTTTCCACCACTCCACAGCATTGTAGTTCCAAAAGTGTAGGTAGTTATGCCCAGCTCTTAATTTAGGTGCTAGGGATTTGAACTCTCACCTGCTGAGCCATCTCTATAGCCTTTAGATTCAGTTCTTACTTGAAATGCCGAATAAAGGGCTGGAGAGATGGTTCAGCGGTTAAGAGTTCGTGTGCTCTTTCAGAGGACTCAAGTTCAAGTCCCAGACCCCCTGCAACTCTAGTTCTAAGGGATCTGGTGCCTCCATGGGTACCCACACATATAGGTGTGCACATGCACGTAGACAGAAAGACAGACACATGCATGCACTCATACATGCATGCACACACACTTAAATTTTTTTGAAAGAAAATTGTGGGCTGAAGTTGGAGTTCTAACCTTTACTAATCTGTTTCTACAATAATCAACTAGTTGTTTGCTTCCTGTTAGGGACTGCACTTTGGTTCAATAACTTGGCATGGAATCTAGGATCTTTCTCGTATTGGGTGATACATTCCTAATTGTAGGCAATGCTTTATAAAGAAAATTATAGTGCATTCATGGGTTTAAACATTTGATATTGAATAGTCCATACAGTTACAGAATTTGATTCTTAATATATTTCATCGCCAGCTAATGGAGGCCTCTTTAATTTGGCTTTATACAAATAAATTGGGTGTGTATGCGTGTTCACATGTGCATGTGTGTTGGCCTGAAGTTGATGTTGTCTTTCATGGTTTCTTTCCACTTTCATTTTACTGAGTGTACTGGCTGGTTTTGTGTGTCAACTTGACACAGGCTGGAGTTATCACAGAAAAAGGAGCTTCAGGTGAGGAAATGCCTCCATGAGATCCAACGGTGGGGCATTTTTCTCAATTAGTGATCAAGTTGGGAGGGCCCCTTGTGGGTGGTGCCATCTCTGGGCTGGTAGTCTTGGGTTCTATAAGAGAGCAGGCTGAGCAAGCCAGGGGAAGCAAGCCAGTAAGGAACATCCCTCCATGGCCTCTGCATCAGCTCCTGCTTCCTGACCTGCTTGAGTTCCAGTCCTGACTTCCTTTAGTGATGAACAGCATTGTGGAAGTGTAAGCTCAATAAACCCTTTCCTCCCCAACTTGCTTCTTGGTTGTGATGTTTGTGCAGGAATAGAAACCCTGACTAAGACACTGAAGTAGGGTTCTTTGCTGAACCCAGACTTTTCAGATTATGCTAACGTTAGCTACCCACCTTTCCTGAGGGTCTCCTCTTTGCCTCCTGCCAAAACAGAAGTGAGCATTCTTTTATTATTATTATTATATATTTGCTTCATTTACATTTCAAATGGTATCCCCTTTCTGAGTTACCCTCTCCTAAAACCCCCTATCCCATCTCCCTTCCCCCGTTCACCCCTGCCCCCCAATTTCCTGACTTGCATTCCCCTATTCTGGGGAATCGAGCCTTCACAGGACCAATGGCCTCTCCTCTCATTGATGTCTGAAATGGTCATCTTCTGCTACATTTGTAGCTGGAGCCATGGATCCCTCCATGTGTACTCTTTGGTTGGTGGTTTAGTCCCTGGGAGTTTGAGGGGTACTAGTTGGTACATATTATTGTTCCTCCTACAGGACTGCAAACCTCTTCAGTTCCTTGGGTCCTCTCTCTCACTGCTCCATTAGAGACCCTATGCTCATTCTATTGGTTGGCTGTGGGCCAAGGGTGTTTTGATCCACTTTCCAATAAGGATCAAAGTATCCACACTTTGGTCTTCCTTCATCTTGAGCTTCATGTGGTCAGAAGTGAGAATTCTTCATTGAAGTTCCCCATATAATTTTTTTTTTGAGACAGAGTTTCTTTGTGTAGCTCTGGCTGTCCTGGAACTTGCTCTGTGACCAGTCTGGCCTCGAACTCAGAGATCTGTCTGTTGCTGCCTCCTAGTACTGGGATTAAAGGCAAGCATCACCACACCTGGCTCCCCAGATAATTTAATGTGTACAAACCTATTATTTTTTCAGAAGCTTCCACAGCAGGTCTTCTTTTGGTAAATACGTCTTTTGGGTTATTTGAGTAACTCCTTGAAAACAGCCAGCTTAGAAAATTGCGGGACTTTTCTAAGACTTATGTGGTCAGTTAAAGTCATTGTTTAATATTTAACAAAAATTATGTTTTGCCTGCCTTTATGTATGTCCATGTGTGTGCCTAGTACTTCAGGAGGTCAGAAGAAGATATTGGCTCCCCTGAACCGTGGAGCAGGGCTGGGATCAGGTATGCCATCCTTGGCTTGAAAGGAATGGCTATTTTTAGGTTCCAGCTTGGCAGTCAAATTCTGAGAATACAGAACCCATTTAAGAAATGTCAGCATTATGGGACAGGTCTGAGGGTTCTTCCTAGCAGTGTGTTGGTTATTCCCAAAGTGTGACAAATTTCTTAGCCTGCCTGAGATTGCTTGAGTGTGATTTGAACTTCCTAAGTTCATGTGGTCAGTTGAGGTCTTGGGTTGATAGTTAACAGCACCGCATGTATTATTGATAGTTTATTTGTTCTTGTCAATCAGTCACTAGCCCTGCCTTCAGTCTCTTCTATGTCAGCAATCTTGGAATTTTTATTTGGCTCACAGAATCCTAGGATCTGCAAACCAAGAATACATAGTTCCGAGATCCAGGCCAAGTAACCAAGAGTGCAAATGGTCTTTCTAATATATATATATATATATATATATTTTTTTTTTCGAGACAGGGTTTCTCTGTGTAGCCCTGGCTGTCCTGGAACTCACTTTGTAGACCAGGCTGGCCTTGAACTCAGAAATCCTCCTACCTCTGCCTCCCAAGTGCTGGGATTAAAGGCATGCACCACCACCGCCTGGCTCTTTCTTTCTTTCTTTCTTTCTTTCTTAAAAGATTTATTTATTTTATGCATATGAGTATACTATGGCTGTCCACACCAGAAGAGGGCATCAGATCCCATTTCAGGTGGTTGCAATCCACCATGTGTTTGCTGGAAATTGAACTCAGGACTTTTGGAAGAACAGTCGGTGCTCTTAACCACTAAGCCATCTCTCCAGCTCACAAATGGCTTTTCACAGTCATGCGAATAAGAGACCAGGAACTCGGGAGATCGCTCCCTCTTTAAGAGTCCTTGCTGCTCTTTCAGAGGCCCCAAGTTTGGTTCCCAGCATCTACTTCCCATGACTCACAACTGCTTGTAAATCCAGCTACACAAACACACACAATGTGCACGCATGCACACATACACACATTCATACACATGCACACACATACACAAACACACATACACATGTGCATGCACACATGCATACACATACATCTACATGCACACACATAAATACACATACACACATGCATCTATACATATACAAATACATATATACATACATGCTCACATACACATACATACACAACACGCATATATACATACACATATACACATGAACACACACACAAACTGATATGCATAATATAAAAATCTTTAAAAGAGTGAGTGGTGGATCTGGAGTGAGACCATGGTATCTGGACTGATTATCTGCTATGATTTCTTCCCAACAACCCTGTTACAATTGCCCCTTCATTTTCTCTAGATGGGATGTGCAGTTTTACCTTGCCTTTCCTTTGATTCCCTGTCCTTTTTCTTTCTCTCTTTTTTTTTGTTCATTTTTTTTTTGAGACAAAGTTTCTCTGTGTAGCCTTGGCTGTCCTGGAACTCACTTTGTAGACCAGACAGGCCCTGAACTGAGAGATCTGCTTGCCTCTGCCTTCTGAGTGCTGGGGTTAAAGGTTTGCACCACCACTGCCTGGCTCCCTGTCCTTTTCAAAGTTTTCTTCAGAAAGTTACACTCCAAGACCCCCTGTGAATCTTGAGACTATTCACAGAATGAATGTATAGTCTCACTGTACAGATCTGTTTTGGATGAACGAATGGTGGCCTGTGCCTTAATCATATGGCATCACCTTCTTCTAAAACCCACTTGGCCTAGTTAGTTTTACTTGTCATCTTGAGACGTAGTAGAGTCATCTGAGAGGAAAGCTTCAGTTGAGGAGTTGCCTAGATTAGATTGGTCTCTGGGTTTGTCTGTGGGAGATTGTCTTGGTTACTAATGGATACAGGAGTACCCAGCCCACTTTGGGCGGTACCATTCCTATTCAGGTGGTCTTGGGCAATATAACATGGCTAGATAAGTGAGACCCTGTGAGCAAGCAAGCCATAGAGCAAGCCAGCAAGCAGTGATCCTCCAAGGTTCCTGCCCTGACTTTCTTCAGTGATGGATTGTGACCTGGAAGTGTTAAGTCAAACCATTTACTTCCAAGTTGCAATGGAGTGAAACAAGAATAGCTTCATACCTCTGCAAAGAGCTGATGAAGAGGGCAGAGTGTCATCCAGCTGCTGATGTTGGAGGTTCCTGAAAGCTAGCTTGCTTGCTTGCTTGCTTTCTTTCTTTCTTTCTTTCTTTCTTTCTTTCTTTCTTTCTTTCTTTCTTTCTTTCTTTCTTTCTTCCATCCTTCCTTAAGATTTATTTATTATATGTAAGTACACTGTAACTGTCTTCAGACACTCCAGAAGAGGGCATCAGATTTTGTTATGGATGGTTGTGAGCCACCATGTGGTTGCTGGGATTTGAACTCAGGACCTTCGGAAGAGCAGTCAGTGCTCTTAACCACTGAGCCATTTCTTCAGTCCACAAGCTACTTTCTGTTCCGTGTGATTTTATTTCCCTAGAGCTAAACAGGCTCTCTCTTCCTACTTGACAACTCTCCCAAGAGTGTCCTGGAGTCCATAGTAGGAGCTTTAAGCCTAAGGCAACAGCTTGCAGAAAGATCTCTATTGCTGTGATCAAACACCATGACAAAGGCAACTTAAGAAAGAAGGGTTTATTTGGAGTTCATGGTTCCAGAGGAATAGGAGTCCATCACCATCCAAGGGGAGCATGGCGGCAGGCAGGCAGGCAGGCAGGCAGGCAGCAGGCAGCAGGCAGCAGGCAGGCAGGCAGCAGGCAGGCAGCAGGCAGGCAGGCAGGCAGGCAGGCAGGCAGGCAGGCAGGGCACTGTAGCAGCATCCGAGAGTTCACATTTCCATCCACAAAACAGGAAGCAAAGAGAGCTAGCCTGTATAGTGGTAAAAAGCTAATCTGCTCTGAGCTCCTGGCAGGTGTTCACTTCTCAACACCTGCCAGAATTCTCTGGTTTTATGAGTGACACACACACACACACACACACACACACACACACACACACACACACGCACTAATGGCTGGGCGCTTCCACACCTCCCCCCGCAGCTAGCACACACTCCCCTCTGGTATTCCTGAGTTAACACTTCCTAAATCTATATTTTATCTTTGCTGTCCTGTTTTCTTTAGGGCAGCCCTCCCATGGGGTCCCTTTGCACCTGCATTTCTGCCAGTCTCACCCTCCTGCTCCTTCATGGTGCATGGTCTGTTATATGCTCCTCTCATGGCATCATCCCTTCTTCTTCTCCTTGTGTTTCTTGCCTGGGAATCCTAAAAGTTCCACCTTTTTCTCCCTGCTCAGCCATTGACCACTGACTCTTTATTTATTAATCAAAAACCAATTTGGGACAGGGACCCTCAGCATCTGGACATGTAGATTCCCATGTGATTTTTGGGAGCTGAATTAAGACAAAGCATTAAAGCAATCCCTAACAGCTTGGAATGACCAATGGCACACATTGCTTGAGACCGTTAGCATGTCTCCAGTGGCATATTTCCCTCAAGAAGACCATACCTACTAATCTCCAAATAGTCACCAACTAAAAATCAGGTATTCAAGTGCCCAAGACTTATGGCACTACCTCATATGGAGTACACACTTGTCTGATCTTGGTTATTCAGTTTCTAGTCATTTCTTTGGAGTATGAAGGATTTGGACAGCCTAGACTATGTTAACCCTTCACTGTACATTCCCATCTCTGTCTTGCTACTGAAAGCTCAATACAATCAAGAACTCTTAAGACTGGGCTGGAGAGATAGCTCAGCAGTTAAGAGCACTGACTGCTCTTCTGAAGGTCCTCAGTTCAAATCTCAGCAATCACATGGTGGCTCACAACCATCCTTAATGAGATCTGATGCCTTTTTCTGGTGTGTCTGAAGACAGCTACAGTATACTTGCATATAATTATAAATAAATAAATCTTTAAAAATAAAAAGAACTCTTAGGACCAACTAATTGGCATGTATGTGTACATTGTGTATTTCCTATAATAGCTTAAGATAGCCCATAATTCGCTATGTAGCCTAGACAGGACTGAACTCACAATATGCCTGTCTCAGCTTCCTGGATGCTGGGAATTACAGACTTGCAGCATCATGCCTGTGTGTGTGTACTCACACATGTGCGTGCATGTGGGTATTACGTGTATGTGCATGTGTATAAATGCTGTAGTGTGCATGAAGAAGCCAACCTCTGGTGTTGGCCCACAAGGTGTTGGCCCACAACTTCCACTCTGTTTTGAGGTGTGGACTCTTTCTTACCACTGCATATGTCAGGATAGCCAGCACGCAAGCTTCCAGGGGTTCACTTGTCTTTGCCTTCTATCTCACTGTACAGTCCCTGGGGTTGTAGACTTCACAACCATGCCCATCTTTACATGATCTGTGGGGCTCCAAACTCAACTCTTCATAATTGTGCAGCAAGTGTTTTCCCACTAAGCTGTTCTCCTGAGCCCAGGATTGATTCATTTATTTTTCTAACTGGATGATACGGTCTGCAATCCGAACCATCACCCTCAGGCACATGCGTTTGAACACTTGATCTTCAACTGGTGGTGCTATCTTGGGAGGTCATGGGACCTCTGGGGTGTTGAGGCTAGCAGGTAGATATAGGGCACTAAGGGCTGGCCTTGAATGTTGTAGCCAGTTCTGTTTCTGGGCTAGCTCTCTGCTACCTGACTGCCTCCTTGGTGTGAGCAGCCACAGACTCCTGTCACTACAGACTAAGTTGTTCCAGTGGCCATGATTTCCCACCATGATGGACCTTCTGGAACTGCGAGCCAGGCACATGTCTTCCTCAGGTAGCTTCTGTCAGGTACTCTGTCAGATGAGACAAGTAGCTCATACAATGTTTATTAAGGAGCCTGAGAGATGACTCATAGGTTAAGAGTAGTTGCTGCTCTTGCAGTGGACTTGGGTCCAGTTGCAAACACTTACATGGTGGTTCACAGTTATCTCTAACTTCAGTTCTGGGGCTCCATGCCTGATTCTGATCCTTAAGGGCTCATGGGGCACTGACATGCATGTACTAGGTTCCCAAATGGTAATGCTTATGGAGATGACTCCCCCTCACCCCCACTTGTGCTGGTTTTCCTCATGAAGCAGAAACCTAGAGTGTTTCTCAGAAGCCCTTAGAAGCTGGCTGAACATTCCTTACCACTGGTAAGCATTTCCTCTGTGTGAAAACCCCAGCTAACCACCCGGCTGTTTCACCTTCTGAACACCATGTCCTTCATCCACCCATATAAAACCCAACAGGCTTCTGTACTGTCCTAGGCAACCAGCCAGCTAGTGGTTGTTGTTGTTGTTGTTGCTTATTTTATTTTATTTTATTTTGAGGCAGGGTTTCTCTGTGTAGCCCTGGCTGTCCTGAAACTCACTCTATGGACCAGGCTGGCCTGAAACTCACTGAGATCTGCCTGCTACCTCCTCCTAATTGTTGTGATAATTCCTGGGCTGCCACTGCCTGACTTATTGTTATTATTATGTTATCATCATCATCATCATCATCATTAAATTGTTCACTGATTTCTTGCTTACAACATTCAGGCATAACACATACACACATCAAATGAAAATTAATACAGATTCAATGCAATCCCCATCAAAATCCCAGCTCAATTCTTCATAGAGTTAGAAAGAGCAATTCAAAAATTCATCTGGAATAACAAAAAACCCAGGATAGTTAAAACTATTCTCAAGAGTAAAAGAACTCCTGGGGGAATCAGTATCCCGGACCTCAAGCTGTACTACAGAGCAATAGTGTTAAAAACCGCATGGTATTGGTACAGTGACAAGCATGTAGATCAATGGAACAGAATTGAAGACCCAGAAATGAACCCACACACCTATGGTCACTTGATCTTTGACAAGGGAGCTAAAACCATCCAGTGGAAAAAAGATAGCCTTTTCAACAAATGGTGCTGGTTCAACTGGAGGTCAACATGCAGAAGAATGCAAATCGATCCATTCTTATCTCCTTGCACTAAGCTCAATTCCAAGTGGATCAAGGACCTCCACATAAAACCAGAAACACTGAAACTAATAGAAAGGAAACTAGGGAAGAACCTTGAACATATAGGCACAGGGGAAAATTTCCTGAACAGAACACCGATAGCTTATGCTCTAAGATCAAGAATTGACAAATGGGACCTCATAAAATTACAAAGTTTCTGTAAGGGAAAAGACACTGTCAAAAGGACAAAGCAGCAGCCAACAAAATGGGAAAAGATCTTTACCAATCCTACATCCGACAGAGGGCTAATATCCAATATATACAAAGAACTCAAGAAGTTAAACTCCAGAGAGCCAAATAACCCTATTAAAAATGGGGTACAGAGCTAAACAAAGTTCTCACCTGAAGAATATCTAATGGCCGAGAAGCACCTAAAGAAATGTTCAACATCCTTAGTCATTAGGGAAATGCAAATCAAAACAACCCTGAGATTCCATCTCACACAGGTCAGAATGGCTAAGATCGAAAACACAGGAGGTAGCAGTTGTTGGCGAGGATGTGGAGAAAGAGGAACACTCCTCCACTGCTGGTGGAATTGCAAGCTGGTACAACCACTCTGGAAAGCAGTCTGGCAGTTCCTCAGAAAACTGGGCATGACACTCCCGGAGGATCCTGCTATACCACTCCTGGGCATATACCCAGAGGCTTTACCTGCATGCAATAAGGACACATGCTCCACTATGTTCATAGCAGCCTTATTTATAATAGCCAGAAGCTGGAAAGAACCCAGATGTCCCTCAACGGAGGAATGGATTCAAAAGATGTGGTATATTTACACAATAGAATACTACATTGCAATTAAAAGCAATGAATTCATGAAATTCTTAGGCAATTGGTCAGAACTGGAAAATATCATCCTTAGTGAGGTAACCCAATCACAAAAGAACACACATGGTATGCAGTCACTGATAAGGGGATATTAACCCAGAATCTCGGAATACCCAAGACACAATTCACATATCAATAGATTTCCAAGAAGATGGAAGGAGAGACCCCTGGTCCTGGAAAGACTGGATGTAGGGGAATGCCAAGACAGAGAAGCGAGAGGGGGTTGAATGGGGAACATGTGGAGGGAAGAGGGCTTATGGGGCTTTCAGGGAGGGAGGAAAGGGGAAAGGGGAAACCATTCAGAATGTAAATAAAAAAATATAGAAAATAAAAAAATCTAAAAAATATTTTAAAAATTACATTTATTTCTCTATGTATGAATGTGCATGAATACCATGGGGTGCCTGTGGAGGTCAGAGGACAACTTGGCGGTATGTTTTCTATCTTTCTACTATGCAGGTTCTCAGGAATCAAACTCAGGTCATCAAGACACAGCAGCAAGCTCCTTTACCCACTAGACCACCTCTCTGGTCAACTAGATTTGAGTTCCAATAAGAAAGACGATTTTCCTACAGACTGAAGTATTCTGCCTTCAGTTTCTGGGTCAGGTGTCCCATTTCCACTAAAACTTCCAAATGGCCGGGCAGTGGTGGCGCACGCCTTTAATCCCAGCACTTGGGAGGCAGAGGCAGGTGGATTTCTGAGTTCGAGGCCAGCCTGGTCTACAGAGTGAGTTCCAGGACAGCCCTACACAGAGAAACCCTGTCTCGAAAAACCAAAAAAAAAAAAAAAAAAAACTTCCAAATGGCGGGAATAGGGAGTAGCAGGTACACTGATGTCTCATGCCTGCCTGCATACCTTCCTGGAATTTTCTCATCTCCAGTTCTTTGTTTATTACTCTTAGGATCCATGAGTCACCAAACTATTTATATGATCTATGTCCCTACCTCCTTCCCCCACCCTTGCTTAAGCTTGTGTGTTTGCAACATTGGCTCCTCTTGAGTTGACAAGTCAGTCTTTAAGAGCTGTGGTTGTCTCACAGCATAAGTAACCGTAGCAGAAGTTCACAGGCATCCCAGAAATGGAACTTACTTCTCCTCCCAATCCTTTCACTTCCCAGTACCTCTGATGTTCTAAGAGTGGTACTGCAAATCATACCAAGTCCTATAAGCATGCTTATACCCACAGCTAAATGTAGCTCTTACCCCTCATCCACGAGGCTTCTTTTTGCAGCAGATGGAGGCTACTACAGAGATCCATAACTGGTCAAAATGAAGAGTAAGTGGCCCTAGAGTTCTCAACCCTAGTTGGGACATTTGTAATGCAACACCTACACTTAAGGCTCAGGAAACATCACAGAAGAAGAGGCAGAAGGATTTAACAGCCAGGACAACTGATGCTAAATAGTGTTGATACGCCAGTGAAATTTCTACAGTGTGACTGCCTAAACAAGACCCATGTAACACTACCAGCTAACACTGCCAATATGGATGGGGGAAGTTGTACTGGGCCTACCACTAGAGGAAGAGCTACAGGCCATCAATGGCTGCCGAGAGAGAGGAAGAATCAGTCTTCTTCATGTTGAGCCCACTGAAGGGTCATCCAGTCAGAAGTGGTCAGCCTTAACTACATGTCCACCCCAGCAAATCTAAATGGACTTAGTAGGATATATCAATGAAAGCATTAAATCCTAAGGCTCCAAGTATGACACTGCATATTGCAGCAGGACCACAAGGCCCTGGACAGCTCTGCCTCAGTGATGAGACTTCTCAGAGGCTTCATGGTTGCTTATTTGATTGAGTTGCCTCCTACATGGACTTCAGCTTTCCTAGGTGGATACGCTATACTATAGGCGACTCTGCCTCTTCTTAGGTACCAAGCTCAGCTTCATTTCCATACTTCTCATAGATACCATCCACTTAGGACTTTCTGTAGGGAATCCAACTCTGCAGCAAACATCTATCTGACCTCCCAGGCTTTCCTAGAAATCTCTATGGACTCCCACAGATCTATCACTTTTGATTTATGAGTCTGAAAAAGCAAACACCGTGCAGATGCCTCGGTGTGCCTCTCATACCAAGTCTGCTTGAGTCCAGGGGAACTGTGATTACAGCTGAGGATTGATCAGCTGGAAAGCAGGGAGCTGAATCTCAGGGTGTCCCATGGGTAAGGCAGAAGACTAGAGCTCAGGGATGTTTAGGAATGACTTCTCCACAGGCTCTCCCAATTTCAAGGTCTCACTATCTCTTGATATCATCAGATTTGGGATTAAACTTCCCATACACCAACTCACATAGGACAAAGTAAAAACAAAGTGTAGCACTTCAAGTTTCAATATATAATATGTATAATATTTTTTTCTTCAAAAGGCTATAAGTGCACTTGATAAATCATGATCCTTGCTTCAAAATATGAATACTGGTGACTTAGAGACATGAAAGTGAGACAGTTTCTTTTTATAAGTTCTTCCAGAGTGCAAGGTATGCTGAGTAAGCACAGAAAATGGTTTATAAATCTCAATACACTGCCCCACCTCTCTTTCTCTCTAAGACAATATTTCTTCATGTAGCTCTTGTTGGACTAGAACTTGTTAAGAAAACTAAGTTGGTTTTGAACTCACTGAGCTCCATCAGTCTCCAGGTCCTGAGTCTTGGGATTACAGGAATATCCCACCACCCCAGTCTTAGCATTTCCCTGTGTCTACGTTTCTCTTTTTCTCAGCAAAGGCTTTGTGAGGGTTCATCTCTATGTTTTACTCTCTGTTTATTAAAGCATCTCAAGTGCATGATCCTGCAGACAAGGTTGGCTACTAGCAGCTTTCTATTCCAAACTTCTAGTTTGTGCACATATATTCCTATTTTATTAAGTCCATCCCTGATTTTGATGATCTCTTTCTGTCTACTGTTCTTGTTCTTGGATCCTGTTTGTTTTTAGTTTTCCAAGGATTCCAAGTGCCTCCTTAAGTTGTTAATATGAGATGTCTTCAGTGTATTGATGTAGGCACTTAGTGTTGTAAACCTCGCTCATAGGATGCCCTCACTTTGTTGTGTATATTTGTGTGTCTGTAGGATGTCTTCATTGTGTTCCGTATATTTGGGTGTGTTGTGTTTTCATTGTCATTCATTTCTAGAAATTCAGACTTTTCCTTCTTGACTTCATTTTTGGCCCAGCTGGCACTCAGCAATGCGCTGTTTAGGTTTCATGAGCACGTGTGCTGTCTTGTAGTTTCTGTGGTTATTGATATCCACTTTTATTCTCTTGCAGTCAGATAGAATGCGGATGTGATTTGAGTTCTCCTGTATTTGCTGACACTTGCCTGGGTCTGCAGCTTTCCCTCTCTTCTCTCCTGTGGGCTTCACCCAGATTCAGATGTGATTATCACTCTCAATCCTCAGATTCCATTGGAGCTACTGGAGCTACAGCTCCCTCTGAAGCCCCTGTGACACTTGTCATACATCTGTGGAGATAAGCAGGAATCAACTCTGGTTCCCATGCTGGAACTGTGTCAACTGCTGAAGTGGCTGTGAGGTGTGGAATATTCTGAGCACCCATGGGCCTAAGGAGGAATTATATCTGGTTGTGTCTCTTCCTTTATCTCCTCTTTTCTTATATTAAATAAATATAGCAAGACAGTGGTGGCACACACCTTTAATTCTGGCACTCAGGAGGCAGAGGCAGATGAATGTCTGAGTTCGAGGCCAGCCTGGTCTACAGAATGAGTTCCAGGACAGCCAGTGCTACACAGAGGAACCCTGTTTTGGGAAAAAAGTAGGTGGATAAATATCTCACCTGCACATAGGTAAACGCATCATGTCTGTGCACAGTACTAGCAGATGTCAGAAGAGGATGTTGGGTTCTCTTGAACTGGAGTTGCCTATGGTTGTGAGTCAACATTGTAGATTCTCGAAGTCATATCAAGTCCTCTGCAAGAATGGCATGCGCTCTCAACTACTGAGCCATCTCATCAGCTTCCATATCTTTTCTTGTTGATAAAAGAACCTATTAGGCAATTTGATGTTACTCTATAACTTGTTCTCTCTGAAGTGCTGACTGAACTCATTTCACAAGGGTTAACTGGTGAGCAAGTTCACTGCTCTCCCTAGTAAAAGGTAGCATGGCCAGGATCCCGGATCTAGCTCCCAAGGCCCACTACAGGTCACAGACCAGGGAATGATCAGTTTTGGGTACCATTGGAAGGGAAAGGCATAAAGGTTTTAACATCCACTTTATGATTGAACAACTGAGGATGAGGAAGCTTCCATCATTCAAGGGGGTTGATGTCAACTTACCAGCTGTCTACAGAGTACATAACAGATGGCTTCAGAGTCCACAGAAAACCCAGGAGCCACTTACACCAGAATCCCAACACCACTTCTTTCGTGCCCTTGTTGCCTGGACAAGATAGCTGACAAGAACAACTTGAGAAAGAAGGCTTTGCTTTAGCTCACAGGTCAAAGCTACAGTTCATCTTGGTGGAGAAGTCACGGTGTCAGGTGTCGGGGTCCAGCCTCAACACAGGATTGGAGTTCTCAACTGGAAGCAGGGATATCTGAAAGGTACATAATAAAAACACACAGTCAACTCTTTTGGGCACAAGCTGACAGGCAAACATCAGGCTTGAGGTTGCTCTTTCTCTCTCTCTGTCTTCGTCTGTCTGTCTGTCTCTGCTCGCTCACTCAGTGGCAGCTTGAAGCTCTGTATTTTCCTGTTCACTCTGCCTTTCTCTTGTGTGCTTTTCTTTTCTCGAACTCCCACACCTCTACACACCTCTGTGTGCTCTCTTGTCACTCACCCACACACATCACACACACACCTCACACACAGCACACACACTCCCTTCTCACACTCTTTTACACACTCTACACTCACATTCTCACTCTCTTCATGCACACACCTACATTCTTTCTTCTCACCTCTACCTTGCCCCAGTCTAAATTTTTTATTGTTACTCCAAAAGCAGGTAGAAAAAGAGACATTGTATAACCATTGCCAAACCAAATTCAAAAGAATAACCACATCCCAGAAAGAATCAAGAATTAAAATTGTTCCCCCAAAGTTTCAAGTTTCCCCTATTCCTAGGCCTGTGGTCAAAAATAATTGCACACTTATCATAATGTAAATTTAAATTTTTACTTCAGAGATAAGAGCTCCGAGGTCAGCTATTTGCATTTTCCTGTGAAGCTATAATGATAAATGACATGGGCAAAACTGCCAGGCAATGACCAGAAAGAATCAAGTTAACCCCTAACTTTGTGCTTCTGCACATTGCACACAATGACTCTCCTAAGAGTCCCAGTGTTTTGACATAGTTTTACTAGTATATAATTTTATGCGTACTGTACTTTCTTATCTAGGGACCACTCTCAAATGTTGGGCAAAACTTATTTCATAACTTCAATAACTTTTCCCTTTCTCAGGGTCCCAGTGTTGGCTCTGCTTCATTTTCTAATAATTTCTTCAAACGTTCCTTGCACGTCAAACATTGATCTGAAACTACCCTTGTGCAGTCATTACATTGTTTCCAAGATGGGCACACACAGCGTGCACCTGGGCCATGAGGACTGTGCTGCACTGTGCCCCATGCCTCAATTTTTGATTGGTTAAGAGTCATTACATCAAGGAACATCTAGTGTCACAGAATTCACCAGAGCAGAAGAAGGGAGTGGAAAAGTCAGATATAATAGAATAATTATGCCCACCAAGGCCAAGTGAAAAGCAGTCATGCACAAATTAAATCTATACAGCCATTATCCATGGGTAAGGTTAGGAGAAATGGGAGCAACTTTTTTTTTTCACAAAGAGCTACTGCAGGCTACTGAAATGTCTCCATCCGGCCTGCTGTGGGAATCTGTGTCGTGATATGCTGTGCCCAGCAGTCAGGAGCTTGAGATAACTCTTCACAATGCATCTAGTCAGGAAGCCAGGAGTGGAGGAGGGAAATAGGGGGGATTAGCTCCTTCCCCACCCCCAAGTTCAAGATTCCAGCCATTTAAGATGGTCTTTCTATCTCACTTAACAATGATGTGTTCAAGAGACCTATCCATCATTGAGCCTTCTGCTGACTATCCAGGGCCTGATTTTTAATATCAGTACCACAGAACCCTCAGACTGGGACTCGGGGAAAGAGCTTGTTTGTTAAAGTGATTGCCTTGCAAGCTTGAGGACTTGGGTTAGATAATCAAAATCCACCAGAAAAATGGCCATGGTGACCAATTTAGTCAGGGCTTCCACTGCTGTGTTGAAACACCGTGGCAGAAAAGCAAGTTAGGGAGGAAAGGATTTATTTGACTTTCTCTTCTGCATTGTAGTCTATCACTGAAGAAAGCCAGAATAGGAACTTACCCAGTACAGGAACCTGGAGATAGGAGCTGAGGTAGAGGCCATGGAGGAGTGCTGCTTACTGTCTTGCTCCTCATGGCTTGCTCAGCCTTATTTCTAATAGAACCCAGGGCCACCAGCCCAGGGATGGCACCACCTACAATGTGCTGGGTCCTCCCCAGTCAATCACTAGGCTTGTCTACAGTCTGATCTTAGGGAGACATTTTGTTTCAATTAAGGTTCCCTCCTTCAGATGACTTTAGCTTGTGCAAGTTGACATGAAACTAGCCAGCACAGTAACATTTGATTAAAATCAATGAACCAGTGGAGAGATACAGGCAGATCTCTGGGACTCACTGGGTAGCCATTCCCAGTTACTTGGTGAGTTCCAAGTCAGTCAGAGACTCCATCTCAAAAAAAGATAGATATCTGAGGTTGTCCTCTGGTCTCCATTTACATACTCTAACGTGTGCTCATATACCTGAATATATGTTATATATGTGCACTCATATACATAAATAATTCCCCCCTCTGTGTGTGCGCGCTAAAACATGGCTTTTTGTAACTAGATTATTTAATTATTAGCCATAACTAAAATTCAAGTTCAGATGCTGTATTTTGCAACCATGGAATGACATGCACACTAAGTGATTAAAATTGTTGTGGCTTATGTGTGTTCTCCAAATTCATGTGTTAGAAATCTTAACTCGGGGACTTCTGCCTGGCAGAGGGACCCCGCACTGGGCGGGAGCCTACCAGCTTTCCTTCCGCAACCTCTGTTCCCGCAGACTGCGCTGAAGAGACAGGTACCCCAAGCTCCCTATCCCCAATATAACATCACTTGGGACACGGCCTGTTGGGGCTTCCGTCTGTGCCCGAGAACGGGTCAGCGCTGTGGTCGTCTGGGTGCCAGATCGGCAGGCCATCGCGTCTGCAGGGTGAGCGGCGCCACGGAGAGTGTGCAGATTGCACTCCACCATCTTTGCTCCAGTGACTGGGAAGTTGGGACAGCCAGGTTCTGAGACAGACAGGCATAATGTCGCTTGGGTCTCGGGCGGCTTGTGTGTGTGCGGCTCCCAAGTGCTGGGCTGATCTGCAGTAACCAGCGAGCCAGCTCTGCTGTGGGACTTCTGCCTGGCAGAGGGACGCCCCCTCCCCCCCCAGGAGAGATCACACACCCCTGCACAGGGCAGGAGCCTACCAGCCTCCCTTTGGCGACCTCTGCTCCAGGAATCCACTAGACTGAGCCTTTAGATGTGCAAGGCCTCCCCAATATAAGATCACTTGGGGCAAGGCACATTAGGGCTCCAAAGTCACTCAGGAGCAGGCAGGCCCCAGAAATCGGTGCCAGGGGAATCCTGGTAATCCAGGGGGGGGGGGCAGAAATAGCTTTGCAGGCTCACAGGAGGTCCAACCAACAGCCAGTGGCAGCAGGACCAACTAACACCAGAGGTATCCAGATGGCAAAAGGCAAACGTAGGAATGTTACTAACAGAAATCAAAGTAATGTGGGACCATCCGAACCCAACTCTCCAACAGCAGCAAGTCCTGGATACCCCACCACACCCGAAAGACAAGATCTGGATTTAAAATCACTTCTCATGATCCTATTAGAGGATCACAAGAAGGACACAAATAAATCTCATAAAGAGTTACAGGAGACCATGAATCAACGGTTAGAAGCCCTTACAAAGGAAACACAAAAATCGCTTAGAGAAATGCAGGAGAACATGGATCAAAAGATGGAGGCGCACAAGGAGACAACACAAAAATCGCTTAACGAGATGAATCAACGGGTAGATGCACTCACAAAGGAATCACAAAATTTGCATAAAGAAATGCAGAAGAATATGGGTCAACAGATGGATGCCTATAAGGAGGCAACACAAAAATTGCTTAAAGAAATGAATCAACGGTTAGATGCCCTTACAAAGGAAACACGAGAACTGCTTAAAGAAATGCAGGAGACGATGGATCAACAGATGGAATCCCATGAGGAGGAAACACAAAAATCGCTCAGAGAAATGCAGGAGAACATTGGTCATCAGGAAGAAATCCTGAAAGAGGTAATGAAAAAATACCTTAAAGAAATACAGGAAAATACAAACAAACAAGTGAAGGATCTCAGCAAATCCATCCAGGAACTAAAAAAGGAAGTAGAAACAACTAAGAAATCACAAAGGGAGACAACTTTGGAGATAGAAAACCTTGGGAAGAAATCAGGAGTCATAGATGCAAACATCAACAATAGAATACAAGAGATGGAAGAAAGAATCTCAGGTGCTGAAGATTCCATAGAAAGCATCGACTCAACAGTCAAAGAAAATGCAAAATGCAAAAACGTGTAACCCAAAACATCCAGGAAATCCAGGACACAATGAGAAGACCAAACCTAAGGATTATAGGTATAGATGAGAGTGAAGATTTGCAACTTAAAGGGCCAGTAAACATCTTCAACAAAATTATGGAGGAAAACTTCCCTAACTTAAAGAGAGAGATGCCGATGAATGTACAAGAAGCCTACAGAACTCCAAACAGACTGGACCAGAACAGAAATACCTCCCGTCACATAATAATCAAAACACTGAATGTTCTAAACAAAGAAAAAATACTAAAAGCAGTAAGAGAAAAGGGCCAAGTAACATACAAAGGAAGACCTATCCGAATCACATCAGACTTCTCACCAGAGACTATGAAAGCCAGAAGATCCTGGGCAGATCTCATGCAGACACTAAGACAGCACAAATGCCAGCCTAGACTACTATATCCAGCAAAACTCTCAATCACCATAGATGGAGAGACCAAGATATTCCATGATAAAACCAAATTTTCACAATATCTTTCCACAAATCCAGCCCTGCAACGGATAATAGGTGGAAACCTCCAATACAGGGAGAGAAACAACACCCTGGAAAAAATGAGATAATAACCTTCTTGAATCAAACCCAAAAGTAGATAACCACTCAAACATAAAGAT
Source organism: Tokudaia tokunoshimensis (assembly GCA_036184795.1). Lineage (NCBI taxonomy): Eukaryota > Metazoa > Chordata > Mammalia > Rodentia > Muridae > Tokudaia > Tokudaia tokunoshimensis. The sequence continues at coordinate 35,116,742 of BTHU01000006.1, read as the reverse complement.
AGCGTCAAGAATGGCAGATGGCAATAATCACTATGCCTTAATCTCTCTTAATATCAATGGTCTCAATTCCCCAATTAAAAGACATAGACTAGCAGACTGAATACGTAAACAGGACCCAGCATTTTGCTGCATGCAGGAAACGCACCTCAGTGTCAGAGACAAACACTACCTCAGAGTAAAAGGCTGGAAAACAATTTTACAAGCAAATGGCCCCAAGAAACGAGGTGGAGTAGCCATCCTAATATCGGATAAAATTGATTTTCAACCTAAAGTCATCAAAAAAGACACAGAAGGACACTACATACTGATCAAGGGAAAAATCCACCATCAAGAACTCTCAATTCTGAATATCTATGCTCCAAATGCAAGGGCACCCTCATTCGTAAAAGAAACTTTACTAAAGCTCAAAGCACACATCGCACCGCACACAATAATAGTGGGTGACTTCAACACACCGCTCTCTGAAATGGATCGTTCAGGAAAGCAGAAACTAAACAGGGACACAGTGAATCTAATTGAAGCCTTGGACCAAATGGAACTAACTGATATATATAGAACATTTCATCCTACAGCTAAAGAATACACCTTCTTCTCAGCTCCTCATGGTACCTTCTCCAAAATTGACCATATAATTGGTCACAAATCAGACCTCAACAGATACAAGAAGATAGAAATAATCCCATGCCTCCTATCAGATCACTATGGAATAAGGGTGGTCTTCAATGGCAACAAAAACAAAAGAAAACCCACGTACACATGGAGGCTGAACAATGCTCTACTCAATGATAACTTGGTCAAGGTGGAAATAAAGAAAGAAATCAAAGACTTTTTGAAAGTTAATGAAAATGAAGGCACAACATACCCTAATTTATGGGACACAATGAAAGCAGTGCTAAGAGGAAAATTCATAGCCCTGAGTGCCGCCAAAAAGAAACGGGAGACAGCATACACTAACAGCTCAATGGCACACCTGAAAGCCCTGGAACAAAAAGAAGCAAATACACCAAAGAGGAGTAGAAGGCAGGAAATCATCAAACTCAGGGCTGAAATCAATCAAGTAGAAACAAATAAAACCATACAAAGAATCAACAAAACGAGGAGTTGGTTCTTTGAGAAAATTAACAAGATAGATAAGCCCTTAGCCAGACTAAACAGAGAGCACAGAGATAGTATTCAAATTAATAAAATCAGAAACGAAAAGGGAGAGATAACAACAGAAACTGAGGAAATTCAAAAAATCATCAGATCCTACTACAAAAACCTGTATTCAACACAACTAGAAAATCTTGAGGAAATGGACAATTTCCTTGACAGATACCAAGTACCAAAATTAAATCAGGATCAAATAGACCATCTAAACCGTCCTATAACCCCTGAAGAAATAGAAGTTGTCATTGGAAGTCTTCCAACCAAAAAAAGCACAGGTCCAGATGGTTTTAGTGCAGAATTCTATCAGACCTTCAAAGAAGACCTAACACCAATACTCTTCAAACTGTTCCACAAAATAGAAACAGAAGGAACACTACCCAACTCGTTCTATGAAGCCACAATTACACTAATACCAAAAGCACACAAAGATCCGACAAAGAAAGGGAATCTCAGGCCAATCTCTCTTATGAATATCGATGCAAAAATACTCAATAAAATTCTTGCCAACCGAATCCAAGAACACATCAAAATGATCATTCACCACGATCAAGTAGGCTTCATCCCAGGGATGCAGGGATGCAGGGATGGTTCAATATAAGGAAATCCATCAATGTAATCCACTACATAAACAATCTCAAAGAAAAAAACCACATGGTCATCTCATTAGATGCTGAGAAAGCATTTGACAAAATTCAGCATCCTTTCATGCTAAAGGTCTTGGAAAGATCAGGAATTCAAGGCCCATATCTAAACATAGTAAAAGCAATTTACAGCAAACCGGTAGCCAGCATCAATCTAAATGGAGAGAAACTTGAAGCAATCCCACTAAAATCAGGGACTAGACAAGGCTGCCCTCTCTCTCCATATCTTTTCAATATAGTACTTGAAGTTCTAGCTAGAGCAATTAGACAACAAAAAGAGGTCAAAGGGATACAAATTGGAAAGGAAGAAGTCAAACTATCACTATTTGCAGACGATATGATAGTATACATAAGCGACCCAAAGAACTCCACCAGAGAACTCCTACAGCTGATAAACGACTTCAGCAAAGTGGCCGGATATAAAATCAACTCAAGCAAGTCAGAAGCCTTCCTATACTCAAAGGATAAGCAGGCTGAGAAAGAAGTAAGAGAAATAATACCCTTCACGATAGCCACAAACCATATTAAGTATCTTGGCTTGACTCTAACCAAACAAGTGAAAGATCTGTATGACAAGAACTTCAAGTCTCTGAAGAAAGAAATTGAAGAAGACCTCAGAAGATGGAAAAATCTGCCATGCTCATGGATTGGCAGGATTAATATAGTAAAAATGAGCATCTTACCAAAAGTAATACACAGATTCAATGCAATCCCCATCAAAATCCCAACTCAATTCTTCATAGAGTTAGAAAGAGCAATTCAAAAATTCATCTGGAATAACAGAAAACCCAGAATAGCTAAAACTATTCTCAAGAGTAAAAGAACCTCTGGGGGAATCAGTATCCTGGACCTCAAGCTGTACTACAGAGCAATAGTGTTAAAAACTGCATGGTATTGGTACAGTAACAGACATGTAGATCAATGGAACAGAATTGAAGACCCAGAAATGAATCCACACTCCTATGGTCACTTGATCTTTGACAAAGGAGCTAAAACCATCCAGTGGAAAAAAGATAGCCTTTTCAACAAATGGTGCTGGCTCAGCTGGAGGTCAACATGCAGAAGAATGCAAATTGACCCATCCTTATCTCCTTGCACTAAGCTCAATTCTAAGTGGATCAAAGATCTCCACATAAAACCAGACACACTGAAACTAATAGAAGGGAAACTAGGGAAGAACCTTGAACATATGGGCACAGGGGAGAATTTCCTGAACAGAACTCCAATAGCTTATGCTCTAAGATCAAGAATAGACAAATGGGACCTCATTAAATTACAAAGTTTTTGCAAGGCAAAAGACACTGTCAAAAAGACAAAGCGGCAACCAACTAACTGGGAAATGATCTTTACCAACCTTACATCCGACAGAGGGCTAATATCCAAGATATACAAAAACTCAAGAAGTTAAACTCCAGAGAGGCAAGTAACCCTATTAAAAAATGGGGTACAGAGCTACACAAAGAGTTCTCACCTGAAGAATATCTAATGGCTGAGAAGCACCTAAAGAGATGTTCATCATCCTTAGTCATTAGGGAAATGCAAATCAAAACAACCCTGAGATTCCATCTCACACCAGTCAGGATGGCTAAGATCAAAAACACAGGAGACAGCAGTTGTTGGCAAGGATGTGGAGAAAGAGGAACACTCCTCCACTGCTGGTGGAATTGCAGGCTGGTACAACCACTCTGGAAAGCAGTCTGGCGGTTCCTCAGAAAACTGGGCATGACACTCCCGGAGGATCCGGCTATACCACTCCTGGGCATATACCCAGAGGCTTTACCTGCATGCAATAAGGACACATGCTCCACTATGTTCATAGCAGCCTTATTTATAATATCCAGAAGCTGGAAAGAACCCAGATGTCCCTCAACGGAGGAATGGATTCAGAAGATGTGGTATATCTACACAATGGAATACTACTCTGCAATTAAAAACAATGAATTCACGAAATTCCTAGGCAAATGGTCAGAACTTGAAAATATCATCCTTAGTGAGGTAACCCAATCACAAAAGAACACACATGGTATGCAGTCACTGATAAGGGGATATTGACCCAGAATCTCGGAATACCCTAGACACAATCCGCATATCAATAGATTTCTCAGAAGATGGAAGGAGAGACCCCTGGTCCTGGAAAGACTGGATGTAGGGGAACGCCAGGACAGAGAAACGAGAGGGGGTTGAATGGAGAAAAGAGGGAGGGAAGGGGGCTTATGGGACTTTCGGGGAGGGAGGAAACGGGAAAGGGGAAGTGATTTGGAATGTAAATTAAAAAAATAAAATAAAAAAAAATTAAAAAAAAACAAAACAAAAAAAAAGAAAAAAAAAGAAATATTTCCCATGTAAATCTTCAATTCTATCATAAAATGTTTCTACTTCCTTTTTCAACTAATTTAACAATGGCTTTTATGTCTACCATTTTACTCTTTAATTTTCCATGAAAATTGTCAATCTTAATGTGTTTTTCTATATGCTTCTTCAATCTTGTCAGAAACACTTTTCATGTAAATATTTAATTTTATCATAAAATGTTTTTACTTCCTTTTTCAATAAAAAAATTTTAAAGAAATTAAAAAAAACACCTTGTCCATTGACAAATTTATTTAAAAAAAAATGAAATCTTAACTCTCAAACAATAGAATGGAACCTTCAAGAGGGGATGGGCCATACAGATATATTCTCTCTCTCTCTCTTTATATATATATATATATATACATATATATGTATATATGAAAATTCAAAGAATAAATAAATATTATTTTGAAAAGCAGCAGGAATCCCCCCAAAAGACAGTTGTTGAAGTGCCTTGTTATAGAGCCTTGGCAAATGAAAACCAAAGGAATACCAACTACTCACCCAGTCACCCAAGAGATGGATTAGTCAGTGGTTAAAGCACTGTGTATGAGCCTGAGGATCAAAATTCAGAACCCTAGTCTCCCTAAAAAATGTATGGAGCACTGCAACCATTTGGTAGAACAAGACAGGATTCCTAGGTCAAGCTTGACTAGCTAGACTAGATAGGCTCATGAGCTCAAGGCTCACCCTGAGATCCTAGAGGTAGTGGGGAGCTACAGAGAGAGACACCTGACAGCACCCTCTGGCCTCCACACACTCGCGCTGTGCTACGTCACATATGTGAACCTGCGTGAACATGCACATTCCTCTCATATACATATGCAAAACCACCACCTGAACATTAAAAAAAATGAAGCATAAAAACAAAAAAGAACAGAAAGTTCCCCTAAACAAACCAAGGACAAAAAGTAACATGGAGGGGAGCCTGCTTCTGCAGCCATGGTGATAGAACTTTGTGGGGACACTGATTTTTACAACAAAGAACATTCTTCCTTGTCTGTTCTCTTTTCCTCCCTCAATCTCAAGAGGAACAAACACCATTTTTTCTTATGAGTCACAATGAATATGCCCTTGTATCATTAAGGAAAGATGTTCATTCCTCCCTCTTCTCAATCCTTCTTCCTCTCCAGTCAAATTTCTGCCTCCAGCCCCCACAAAGTGGCAACTGGAATACCCTTTTGTCATTCACCCAAGTTTCTTCTTCCTTCTCCCTTTGCAATCTCTCTTCTCCCTATCAGCTCTCCTGCCACACCTGTGTCATTATCACATCTTGGTGATGGCTAACCCTGTCTGCTCTAGATCAATAAGTCACCAGCCTCAATGAACTTGTGACATCAACATGGAATGAAACAAGACAGCAGTCGTAATTAACTCAGAATTAATCTTCTGCTCTGGTATTCTATGGTAAAGCATGGGGAGGGACATGTTGGTGAGCCCTGACACTCTCAGGCCACCTCAGATATTTTGTACCTTCCCTAAGCTCTTGGTGCCTCTAGAGACATCTTTCAGTGGGTTATATAGCCAGTGGCTCTCACTGCCTTTCCCCCAAGCAATTCTTTAGGACAGTGTCTCAGTATTAAGTTGCTCTGACTGTTCTGAAACTCACTATGCAGACCAGACTGGCCACTAACTCACAGATATCCATTTGCCTTTCTTCCTTGGTGCTGGGCTTAAATGCTTGCACCATTATCCCTGGCTCAGTGTCTCTGTGCTGGTCCTGTTCACATCTCATCTTACTTCTTAGTCTCCAACAGATGCATCCAAGTTCAGAGCAAGTGAAGACTCAGTTTGGACAAATAGAAGAGTCTCAGGATTCTAGGGAAAAGTGTGAGATAAGACTAGGGTACCAGGAGCCAATCTAGGCTGGCAGAACCCTGGGGTGGGGGCGGAAATCACAGAGGATGGCAGACATCATAGCCACTTGTTTCCTTAAATAACCTTTACAACTGAATGCAAATGGGAATGTGAGCTGGGTGGGGTAACCATAGGTAAGTATTCCCAGCAAGTGTTAGGCAGAGGCAAGAGGACCACAAACTCCAGAGCAGCCTGGACTACATAGTAAACCTCACCATTCTGGGCTATCATTCTGGTTGCCTTTGTGTTACAGTGATAGAACAATCTGACCAACAGTAAACGAGACCTAGGCTTTTGTTCCCATTCATAAGTTATAGCCCATCACTGAAGGATGTCAGGGCAGCAACTCAAGCAGGAATTTCAAGCAAAAACCATAGAGGAGTGCTGCTTGTTGCTTGCTGGAGTGTTCTGGCTCATGCTTAGTTGACTTTCTTACGTAGTCCATGGATGTCTGCCTAGGGGAGGAGGCTTCCCCAACCTGGTTAGACCCTAACACATTAATCAGTAATCAAGATAATTTATTCAAGGCATGTCCTCAGGCAGATGTGGGCAGTCTCTTCACAGAGATTCCTTTCTCTGTCGACTCTGTGCCAATCTGACAGTTAAAGCCAACCAGGATAGCTAGATTAGAGCATAATTTTGTCACAAAAGGGGGGGGGGCAGCTAGTTGTGGCTCATGCCTTTTAATTACAGTTCTCTCGAGGTAGAGGCAGGTGGATCTCTGAGTTTGAGGCCAGCTTGTCCGGCTAGGACAGCCAGGGCTACACAGAGAAACCCTATCTCCAAAAACCAATCCAAACTAATCTAAATCAAATTAAACCAAGCAAGCAAGCAACCAAACAAGCAAACGGATGGGTTAGTGGCTCTGAGGGTAAAGATACTTACTGCCATACATAAGGAATTTAAGTGTGCCCCTGGAAATCACATAATGAAAATCAAGAACTAGCTCCTCAACATTGTCCTCTTACCTCCTCACCCACAATGTGGCATGCCCTTCCAATACACAATAATTGTAATTTAAAGAAAATACACAAAGCGATTGGTGCTTACTGACTTTTAGCAGCAGATTCGTTCTGTGATTGTGGAAGCCCTTGTCTCAGTTAGTGTTCTAAAACTTTAACTTGTGAACTCACATGATCCTGGTAAATGAACCTTTGCATACACTCATTTCCCTTCCCCTTGCTTCTGCTGACATTCATTGAGTTTGATGGGGAGGTTGAGTAAATATTTATTTTCTTTAGTTATCTTCAAACTTTGCCTCCTGATTACTCCTGCATGCACATGAGGGTCTTGTGAAAGGAAGACGAATGTCAACAGCAAAAAGTCAACTGAGGTACTGTGTTCTGAAAAATCTGTTATTTTTGTAAAATTTTGGGGTGGAGAGGTCCAGAGAAAAAAGTTGAATGTGCTAATGATGTAACTGTCAAATGTCTGAGTTGACTGTTTGACCTTATGACAAAGTGTTGTCATCTACAAAACTCATGCCAGAGACCAAAAATTGAGTAATAAGAAATTGGATTTTCAAAAAAAAAAAAAAAAAAAAAAGAAATTGGATTTTCCTGCAAATCCCTGAGCATAAAATGTTTTAAATTAGTTTATGGTTTTATGTTGGGCTACATTCAAAGTGACACTTCGTGTATGTGACTTGTTGGCTGTGAGTTGACACACTTGCAAGTTGTCATCCCTAATCTGATATACATACAAGCAGCACTAAATGGACTTGGCATGTGTATGTGTACGTGTACGTGTACATGTACGTGTATGTGTATGTAGTTGAGAGGGGGTGGGGTTATAGGGAAAGTTGGAGAGGAAACAGAGACTGGTGCAAATGATGTAAATACAGTACCCTTGTATAACATTCTCAAGAAATATAAAAAAAGAAAGAATGTTTATATTTTTGGAGAATATTTTTGTTAGGTTAACGAAATCTATTAGTTTAATGTTTCTATATACAAATAGTTGTTCAGTATAATATTATTTCCAATCTTCTGGGAAGACATGATTCTTTCTTATTTTAAAGGCTCAGTGTGTATGTGTGTGTGTGTGTGTGTGTGTGTGTGTGTGTGTGCGTGCGCGCGCGCGCATGTATGGGTGTGTGTGCATGCCTTCCTTGCCTGCAGAAGCCAGAAAAGGGATCTACTGGAATTAGGGTTAAAGTATCTATGAACCTCTGGGTGGTGGTGGTGGTGGTGGTACTTTGTGCCTTTTCCCCAGCCTTGAGTAGGCTAAACAAACCTTGAGTGATTGCCACATGGTTTTAAGACCTCCAGTCTTGCTGAGTTTTCGATTTCCTACAGGAGTAGACTGCTCGCTGAGCTTGCTTTGCAACATAATCCAGCTGAAACAAAGGATGGTCTGTGGGCTTTCCCTATATAAATGTAGGGCTGAATATTAAACTTTGAGCCTTTGTCTTGGCTTCATTCTTCTCTTACATCCAATTCCTTTTTCATTTCTAGTCCTCCTTTCAGGTACCCAGTTCATGGCCACTGGATGGCTACAGTACTTTTTTATTTTGTTCCTCTCCCACATTAATTCATTTATGTATTCACTTTACATCCTGGTCACTGCCCCCTCCTGGTCCTCCACCACCATCATTCCCCAATTCCCCCTTCCCTTCTTTTCTGAAATTGTGGAGGCCCCCCTGTGTATCCCTCCATCCTGGCACATCAAGTCTTTGCAGGGTTAGGTGCTATTCTCCCAACAAGACCAGACAATGCAGCCCAGTTAGGGGAACAGATTCCATAGACAGGTGTAAGGGGAAGTCTTGTCTTTAAGGTTTGTAATCCAATTGGTTCTTGACTTGTCAATAAAGAAGGCCAGGGGCTAATTGCTAAAAGGAAGGTACAGGTGGGTCTTCCAGGTCCCAAGAGGAAAAGGAGACACAGGGAAAGAGATAGAGGCTTTTTCTCCCTTGCTTTGGAACTAGTAGAAAGCAGCAGTCACTTAATATCACAGGGCAGCTAGGGCCTGTGTCCTCTGCTTTGGCAGGGGCCAAGGATGTTGACAGGGGCTAGCTGATGCAGGTCTCTAAGTTTAGGGCTGTGGGAGAGACAGCCATAATAAATTGATAAGGGCACACATTTCTGGGCAGTAGGTATCTGCACCAGGTAATTACTTGTGCCTAGAGGCAAGTTCTAAAAGTAATAGAGCAGTGTTTGTGTATTTTATAAATGGATTCAAAAGTCTTGGGAGTGGGCTGGCAACTTGACCCCTCCAGGATCTAAGGCAGGTAGAAATGGAAGCCAGGAGTGGACTGGTTATGATAGATCCCTGGGCAAAGTCATGTTGGAACATAAGGGAGCCAGGAAAGACCAGAGTCCAGGCAACAACTCCTGGGCAAAGTCAGAGTGTGCTTATAAAGCTACACACCACAGGAACAACCCTCACTCCAGTTGTTGGGGGACCCATATGAAGACTGAGCTGCACATTTGTATGTGTGGGTGTAGGGGGCTAGGTCCAGACTATCTATGCTCTTTGGTTGGTGGCTCAGTGAGAGCTCCCAAGGGTCCAGGTTATTTGAGTCTGTTCATCTTCCTGTGGAGTTCCTATTCCCTTTGGGGCCCTCAATTTTTCCTCCCCCTTTCCCCTAAGAGTCCCTGAGCTCTGTCCAGTGTTTGGTTGTGAATCTCTGCATCCATCTGAGTAAGCTGCTGTGTGGAGCCTCTTAGAGGACAGCCATGCAAGGCTCCTGCCTGCATGCTTATCAGAGTATCATTAATAGTGTCAGGGATTGGTGCTTGCCCGTGGTATTGGTCTCAAGTTGGGCTGGTTAATGTCCGACCATTCCCTCAGCCTCGGCTCGATCTTTGTCTCCGCATTGCTTGCAGACAGACCAAAGTTTTGGTCAAAAGTTTTGTAGGTGAATTGGTATCCTTATCCCTCCACTGAGGGTCCTGCCTGAGGACAGGAGGTGGCCTCTTCAGGTTCCATATCTCCATTGCCACGCTTCTCAGCTAGGTCCCCCACATCGATTCCTGAGATCCTTCCCTATGCCAGGTCTCTGGCATCACGTAGAAATGCCCCAACCCCTCTCCTTCAACAGCTACAGATTTTCATTCACTATCCTGGCCCCTTGGCTTTCTCTCCTGTCTCCCCCACACCAGATCTTGAACTTCCATGCTTCCCCTACCTTCCTGGGTACATTTTCTTTAATCCCAGCCCACAGAAGGCAGAGGCAGGCAGATCTCTACAAGTTTCAGGCCAGCCTGGTCTATACAACAAGTTCTAGGACAGACAGGCTTACACAGTGAAACCCTATCTTGAAAAACAAAAACAAAATAAGTATTTATTACATATTTACTTGTTTATGTGTGAGTATTTATGTGTGTGGGATGAAGAGACCAGAATTCGTTCTTCTGTTCCATCACATAGATGCTGGGAATTGAACTCAGGTTGTCAGGTTTGGAAACAGGTGACTTTGTTCTCTGAGCTACCTTGAGAGCCTGTAACTTTTTGTTTCATTGTTAATGTGACAGCTGATATCCACATTGTTTTCTGTGCTAGGCATCTTGAGTTTGAGTTGAATCCAGGTTTTCATGGAATGTCCTCTTGGGACCCCTGTCCCAACTGAGTTTTGTTTCCTACTGTTTAGCTTAGGACTTTTTTTGTAGTGATTCTCACAAGAAAGGCACACATATATTTCTTGATTTGGAGCAAGTTATAAACGTGCTGGGCATGGTGTTCTCCTTACTAAGTCTCTGGTTTGCTATGGCTTTGTGAAATCTTTTGAATTTTATCCTAAAAAAATAAAAGTTCAAAAAATCCAGAAACAATCACTTTGTGCAAGTTCATTCCTTAGCTGTAGGTCTCCACTTCTGTAACATGAGCTTTAGAGATTTAAGAAGAAATCTTTATGTGTATGGGTGTCTTGCTGGCATGTATATCTGTGCACTATGTGTATGTCCGGGTGCTGTGGAGGCAAAAATATGACTACGAAAACCCAGGAGCTGGAGCTAAAGACCATTGTGAGCCACCAGAAGGATCCTGGGAATTGAATCTAGGTCCTATATAAGAGCAGACAATGATCTAACTTCTGATCCATAGCTTCAGCTCCATCATGGGTACAATAGCTTACTTTTAATGGTTGGACATTCCCTTGTCATGAGGACCACAAAGAGAATGTAAAGCCACAAGCTGTGAAGTACTGTGTGTCTATTAATGACTAGCTAACCTCAAGAGAGTCTCTTGGAAGGATTGGAATGTAACCATCATGTGGAAATCCTTGTCAGTTTCCTTTGTTATATAATCAATAGCATGGCTCATCCTTTAGAGCAAGAAGGGCAGTGTGGAAATCTTGCCTCATCTTCCCCAGTCCTCATTGTCAGCTTGCTGGTCCCCCTTCCTTTGTTCCTGCTTAGAGGGATGAGTGTGGGATGTTTATTACCCATTGGGGAGCATCCCCATTGGAATGAAGTTCTAGTTTCCCGAATAATCCTGTATGGCATCAGGCAAGGGTGAGCCTGTTAAAGGTGAAGACCTTGACATCTCCAACACAACCCCATACCTACGTCCCAGGGAACACAGAGGAAGAAGGACAGTAAGATTTTAATAGTCAGAGGACTAGGAAGGCTGCTGTCAGATGGTGTCTCTCAGAAATGGAAGCAGAGTCAGACTCTTTAAATGTCAACAATCTATACACGATATGAACAATGACATTTCGAATAGACATGCTAAAGTGGACAGAGAAATCTCACAGGACCCCTCTGCTAGATGAAGAACTAGAGGCAATTAATAACTCCTGAGATAGGGAGACTCAATCGTTCCAAGGGATGAGTCCCTTAATTGATTGTCAACAGCAAGTGGTCAGTCCTGAAAACATTTATGTGTATATGTGTGTACAAGCCACACTTAATGGGCTCAACAGGATATACATATATATATATATATACATACATATGTATGTATATATCTACATACATATATAACAGAATATAAATATATATGTTTATATATGTAGAACAATAATAATAATAAAAAAGAGGTCATGAATTTGAAAGGGAGTTGGGGGATGGGAGGAATTGAAGGGAGGAGATGAAGGAGATGATCTAATTTCATTTTAATTAATAATTAAAAAAAGATGGAGAACTTGAACTTTAGAACTACACAATCTCTTGGATTCTGGTTGTGTTAGGGATGTATTATGTAACCTTTATTGAATCAGTTATCATTTGGGACATTGTTTGTTCACTTGTGACAGAGTTATCCCTCACAAGGTTGTAGAGTAGATGATATCAGCTAATGTGGGCAAAGTCCTCAGTGCAGTAAATATTAGCAATCATTGTCTGATGTCAGCTTGGTTGGTATAGGGTGCATGTGTGTGCTTGCACCTGCCGTTGTGTGACACTTTGCACTCTGGGGTTCCAGTTCAGAAAACAATAACTTTTTAGACTTTAAGGGCACAGTGTTGTTTGTGTGATTTTTCTAAAGTCCATCTTCTTTATCAGTATTCCCTCCTACACTCAGGAGCCCTATACTTGGATCCTGGTTGGGCTTGGGGACTTGGTTGATTTTGTAGTACTTAAGATTTAAAAAAATTTTTTTTGGTAGAAGCAACCTCTGCCGTCTCTCCTCCCAGTCCAACCTCACAAATCCCTCCCCCATTCCCTCTTCCCTTCCTTTCAAGGAAGGTGAAGCCCCTCCTTGTGTATCTTCCCTGGGACACTAAGTCTCAGCAGGACTAGATGTATCTTCTCCCACCGAGGCCCTACCAGGCAGTTCAGAGAGGGGAAGGGGATCCAATGGCTGGCAACATAGTCAGAGACAGTCCCTACTTCAATTGTTGGGTGGCCCTTATGAAGTCCAAGCTGCACATCTGCTATATATGTGTAGGGGCTCTAGGTCCAGCCCCTGCATGTTGTTTGGTTGGTGATTCTGTCTGTGTCAGTCCGATGGTTCCAGGTCAGTTGACTTTGTAGATTTTTTTTGTGGTGTCCTTGAACCCTCTGGTTCACTCAGTCCTATCCCCAACTCCTCCACAGGATTCCTTGGGCTTCCCCTGGTGTTTCACTGTGGATGGCTGAATTTTAATAACTATTGTTTTTTTTATTAAATCAGTCTCTCTCCCTCTCTCTGTGTCTCTCTGTCTCTGTATCTCTCTGTGTGTCTGACAATTTTATGTGTGTATAGAGTGCATTCTGATTAAATAGCTCCCTCTCTCTTACCCCACCCCTGTCAGCCTCAGTTCTTCCCCGCAAATCTCCTTCCCATATTCATGACTTATTTTGTGTCCTGAATACTTTTATCTAGTGCCATGTGTGTTACCGTGAGTTTGGAACCATCCATTAGAGCCTGTGGGTCACCAGTCACCACTGGGTCAAAACGGAATACAATACCTCCCTCTCTCAGCAGTGAGTGGCAGGGCCTGACTCTCTTTTTTTCTTTTCTTTTCTTTTTTTTTTTTTTTTGGTTTTTCAAGACAGGGTTTTTCTGTGTAGCCCTGGCTGTCCTGGAACTCACTCTGTAGACCAGGGTGGCCTGGAACTCAGAAATCCACCTGCCTCTACCTCCCAAGAGCTGGGATTAAAGGCTGCGCCACCACTGCTCGGTGGCCTGTCTCTTTCTCTCTCACTGTCACCATAGTCAAGGGATGGCAGGTGTTGACTTAGTGGATAGATATATTAGAGGAATTTTTTTTTGAGACATGGTCTCACATATCCCAGGCTGATCTCAAAGCACATTATGTGGCTTTGAATGTTGTCTTTGAATTTCTGATTCCGGTGCTTCTACTGACTGAGTGTATTTTTGAATGAAGTCAGCCTGGTGAGAGGGTATTTCATGTTGTTGAATTTGCTTGAATTTCTTATAGAAACCAGGAACCTTTGATCTTACCTATATTACACTATTATTTACTGGTGCCACACAGAGTGTTAGCTCAAAGGAGGTCAAAATATGCTGTGGATGAACTCAATGGACTCTCTAGGGGAAGAGAGTACAAAAGTCCAAATGATGTAGAGTTAATCCATCTATTGGCTGGATCTCTGGTGCCACCCATCTTCCCAGCATATAAGTACTGCAGGCCGTCCTCAGTGCAGCAGAGTGGGAAGAAGGGAAGCCCTGCAGAGGGTCACAGCACAGCCGGAGGGAGAACACAGAGGAGTCAGTTACTGACAGACAAGCAGGGATGGACTTGGTTCCAGTTTTCTCACTGGAAACCTGGGTGCTCCTGGTAATCAGCCTGGTGCTCCTCTACCGGTGAGTGCTCTACACAGTTCCTTCCCATATCATGCCATCAGTATTGGGGTGACACTCAGGCCTCTCTTCTGTTATTGGGAGGAACAAAATGATATCAGAAGCAGGGGCTGGAGAGATGATGGATCAGCGGTTAAGGGCTCTGGCTGTTCTTTCAGAGAACCCCAACTTGAACCCCAACATCCATGCGGCTCAGAATCATCTCTAACTAACAGCTCCAAGGGATCTGACTCTTTCCACAGGCATAGCTAGGATGGTATTTAAAGGTGGCCGTTTTCTAACCTGGCTAGCTCCTAAATAGTTGAGAACTATTAAGTTTATTAGCAAGCTTTAAGCACTGTGACTGTGCGGTTCTAAGCTATTCTAACCCACAAAACTATCTACATCCCAGCCATGGGCTCCATTTTACTTGCAGTGTGACTCTTTCCCTGACTTGCTCTGCTCCATGTGTGTCCTCATCGTGAGCTTCCTTGGTGACTCCCTCTCAGGCCTGACCTCATGGCGACCTTCTTCTTCCTCTACCTGCCTCCTGGTCTTTATTCTCCTGGACCCTCACCTGCCTTGTTGCCCACAACTTGATCTCTTGAGTCACTTGCTATTCAGTCTTTTATTAACCAATCAGAGATAACTGGGGAACATTCTTTATACCACATTGATACAGGAGATTCTTAGATACTAATGGCATTGCCTATGTCTGGACAGTATCAAGGTCTCAGGGTACAGAAACCAGCATCTGAAAACCCAGAGCACAAGACCCTCCTCCAACACATAGCAGAAGTTGAAATTAACTCTTGTAATAAGTTTTCAAATTTCATGGTTTTATTTACTCTTCTTAGGGCCAGCACATGCTACAATGTATGTGTGTGCGTGCGTGTGTGTGTGTGTGTGTGTGTGTGTGTAGATCAGAGGAAAACTTTTCAGAGACAGTTCTCTCCTATCCTGTGGCTCCTGAAGTTCAAACTCAGATTATCAACACTATCAATCAGTGCCTTTACTTGTGGAGTCATCCTGAAGGTCCCAAGTGGAATGACAACAGAGTTAATTTTGTGTTTTAATGTTTTGGCTGTATGGGGAATCAACCCAGAGCCTATATATGCTAGGCAAACTCTTTACTTCTGAGCTATAGCCTCAGGGGTACTGACTCTTATTAAAGTTCATTATGCAGATCTGCTGGGCACCCCAACCCCCACTCTTCTTTAACACCTTCTTTTGAGGTTTACTGTGAAAGTATAGGGTGTTCTATGCCCACTCTTGGTTTGTATAACGACACAGAGACTTTTATATATATAATTTTAAAGCTTCAGGCACTAATCTCGACAGATTATGAGCTATTCTAGCCTGACTATGCTGGCCTGGCCTACTTCCCAGCCTATTTCCCAACCCTGTGGCCTGTTTCCTGCCATTGGAGTCTTGATCTGGCACTTCCTTTTTCCACTGTGCCCCAATTACTGAGTCCCCAGGTCCCCCCTGAGATCCTTTTCCTTTTTCTGGGCACAGAAGTCCCACCTTTTTCTCTCCTGCCCAGCTCTAGTATGTTGTACCCTTGATTTGACCAATCAGAAGATCGTGGAGAGCAATGTTTACAAAATACTGACTCTGGAGATGCTTCATGAAGACAGCACCAAAGGCTGAACTGTACTGGGTCTCTGGGTCTAGGAACCAGCAATTGACTACACAGTGCATGAAAACATCCCCCGCTAGCTTACTGATATGACTTATAGTAGGTATGACTTAGTTTTAGTTATCCCTAGATCAATGAGAACTCAGTAGACATAGATAGCAGCAATGTGCTGACAGGCAAACTGGCCTCCTCACCATTCCCAAAGCTCTCTGGGAAGTAGAGGGAGAGCCATGTTGTTGGTTTGTTTCAGTTTTTGATGATGGTCTTGCTTGTTTCCTCTCTTCTGTGTGTGTGGATACAAGTCTTTCTGTTTCCCTTTATAGATGCGGAACCCGGAAACATGGAATTTTTAAGAAACAGGGAATTCCTGGGCCCAAACCTCTGCCTTTTTTAGGCACTTTGCTGAATTACTACCACGTGAGTGTTGACTGTGTTTTCCATATGGCTTCTGCTTGTGGTCAGTAATGGCTTAGTTCTATTAAATGTTCCTTATGAGGAAACCCAGAGACCTCAGTCCCTCATACTGTGTGTTCTTTTGATTCTTCAGAATGTTTGTGATTGCCCTGGGTCTCTATTGCCAACTTAAAACTTAATAGTATATTTGTGTGTATATATTTTTATAGAGTGTATCCAGGCATTTGCATGTATGTGAGTGGACATATTTATGTATATATGTGTGTATGAGGAGGTCAGAGTTTGACACTGTGTGTCTCTGCACTTCACCCTTTGAGGCAGAGTCTCTCACTTTGACCAGGCTCTCTCTGACATCACTAGTTTGTTTAGCCAGTTTGCTCTCAGGGTCCCTTGTCTCTGACTCTTACAAGCTGGTTCTATTACCTCCTGCTAAGCATTTACACAGATCCTGGTGAGTCAAATTCTGGTTTCCACAGGGTGCTTCTCCCACTGAAGCATCTCCATAGCTCCCATTGTCAGCCCCTCCCATTTATTTATTGTTCGGTGAGGGTGTGTATATTCCACAGCAGGCATGTGTAGTCCAGAGATCTGTTTGTGGGAGTCAGTCTACTTTTGCTGATGTCTTAATCTTAGGGATAGAGCTCAGGTTATCAGGCTTGGTGGCAAGTTCTTTTTCATTCAGAGCCCTCTCACTGGCCCTAGTGTCAATTTATTGAAATTTGCCTTGAGTAAAATGTCCAGATCCATCAAAAGTAAATCTTGATGCTGAGGACATGATGCTCTGATCTTGTGAGCAGTAGGAAGAATTTGTTTCTTGCTCAGTGTAGAGTCCAGGATGTTACTGTTATAGTTATTTAGAAAAAAATCTTGAAGGGGTTTCCATCTTCTAGGACACCAATATATATTTACTAGATTAAAATTCTCTTTGTACGAGGTCTTATGAGTGACAGTGTTGTTCTTTTTTTCTGAATCTTTCTGAAGCATCAGCTTATCACAGATACCCAACCCTCACATTTGGGAGGCTTTTTTTATACTTGAGTTCTCTGCTTAATCTTTGAACCCATGAAGATTTTCCTATAGTAGTAGACCCAGCATATACTATCCATGTCTGGGTTCTTCAGAATAGAGCATTTAGCTTCTCTCTTCGTTTAGGTCCTGGGGTTCTGGTTAGTGACTGCTTCATTTAGAAAGATTTTATGTGTATATGCTTGTATGTGTGCACATGTGAGTGCAGAAACTATGGAGGACAGAAGAGGGCACTGGATTCCCTGGAGCTAGAGTTAGAGTTGGATGTGAGATGGAGGTTGTGGGTTCTGGGAATTGAACTCGGACCCTCTGCAAGGTCAACCAGTTCTCTTAACTGCTGAGCCACATCTCCAGGCCTTGTGCCATATTTTAGGTTGTTCTTTTTGTTTGTTTGTTTTTGTTTATGTATCTACAGCTGCCTCTCTTCTTTTAAAAGCGGTAAACTTATGCATGACTCTGAGTTGCAAGTGAAAATATCTGAGACAGGATAATGGTTGTCAATCATCTTAGCTACTTATCTACATAATGCAATTTTTATTTTCTTTTAAAGGTTTGTTAAAAGCCATTAGGGAATGGAGGATTTAACAAAATTACGAGAAAGTTATGTAATGAGAACGTAATGTGCCATGTAGGCTCTAAGTCTAGGTGGGCCATTTGTGACTAACCTGCTTTGATACCTGGCCCATGGTCAGTCCTCTAGACAGACATTCCCAAGCTCACACCCAGAGGTTGAGGGGCAAAGCTTGTGTTGTTGTCTGCTCAGGATTTTCTTTATACAGGATTTTCTTTGTTCTGGGCTTGCCTTGCACATTTTTTAAAGCAATTATGTTAATTATCATTACAGTCATTTTCATCATCATTATTAGTGGGTATGTGTGTGTTATCTGTATACATGTCTATGTCTGTGAGTTGGCATGTAGAGGCCACAGGATGTATCACGTGTCCTTCTCCCATTCTGCCCTTTCCCACTGATCCTTCTTGCTCTTGACATGTCAAACATTTCAGAGACAATAAATCTGACTTCATGGTGTTTGTGGTTTTTGGTGCTCTGGCTACAGAAGGGTTAGTACGTACAGGACAATACTGGATTTCATGCTATTTCTCTTTGCAGGGTCTATGGAAATTTGACATGGAGTGCTATAAAAAGTATGGAAAAATATGGGGGTGAGTATTCTGGAAAGTTCTGTCAAGTTGACTGTTTTTAGGAGGAGGCACTCCACTTGTGCAAGGATGATACCAGCCTCAATTGTAGCCATGTAAAGGTGACGCCACATGTCATTACATGCCAGGGTTCAAATGTCGAATTGACACAGCATTGCACACTGTGGCTTTTTAACATGTTTTGATCTTCCATGGACTTGAGCTTTTTTTCTTATTAATTAATTTATTTATTCATTTTACAACCTGGTTCCTGCCCCCCATTCCCCTCACACAGTCTCTCCCCTCTTTCCTTCCCCCCTCTCTAGTCCTTTGAGAGTGTCTGGACACTGAGTATCTCCCCAGACCTCTTTTCATCTGTTTTCTCCTCTGAATCTTCCTTTTCCTGACATGTGATGTATTGCTTCAGCTTCCTCTGATCTGCTCTGGCAAATGTCTTGTTCCATCTCCTTGCCACGCTGCTCATTTTCATATAGGAGCCCACATAGCTTCAGATATATTGACTTTCGTATTCCATTTGACAGTAGGTGTGGGGGACGATGACCTAGCTAAGGGCTTGGTAAATAATTTATGATTATCATCAAAAATTTCCTCTGTGCCTATCGAGCCTTTGCTGTTGTTTATATTTTATTTTACATCAACTTTTTTTTCCTGGAATGGTGGCTTGTATCCTGGTACATATATGTAGGTCCGAGGATAACTTGTGGAAGTTAGTTCTCTACTTCCAGGGCACTGAACTCAGATCATCAGTCTTGGTACACGTGCCTTCAACTCTTGTGCCATCTCCTCAGCCCCTGCCAAGATTTTTGGTAAAAGTGTGTATCACATGACAGCTTGTGCCAGTCAGTTCTCTTTCCACCACATAGATCCCAGGGACTGAGCTGACGTCATCAGGTGCCTCTACCTTTGGGCCATTTTGCTTCCCCTCTCTAGGAACTAGCTGTGTGCAAATCCTTAGGCAGGGTCAGGCCCTTAAACCTTCTGCCGGAATGTTGACAATCATGCACAGGGTGTGTGGATGTGATCCCAGCTGCAGTGAATTCAGGAGTACTGCAGATAGCCTATCCTGCTCTCCCCTCTGCTTCCTGGCTCTCATGCTCTTCCTACCCTGTCTTTTATACTACCTGAGCCTTGGAGAAGTAGATACAAGCACCTCAGTTAAATTCTGTGTTTTCATCTCAGTGTATCAAAACCAGGGTCTGCACCCTAGGCAGGCATCCTAAGACTAAGCTGCATCTCAACACCAGATGTTGACATATTACAGTATTTTTAAGATTATTATTTTTCTTTTTCAAGTCAGGGTTCCTCTGCGTGTAGTCCTGGACTTGCTTTGTAAACTAGGCTAGTCTTGAACTCAAAGATTTGCTTGCTTCTGACTCCAGTGTACCCCAGAGGTATTGCATATCCCTGAAGCTGGTGTTACAGGTGGTTGTGAGCTACCCTATGTGGGTGTTAGAAACAAAATATCTCTCCAGCCCCTTGCACTATTTCGAACATGCAAAATCATAGAAAATGGTATCTGGAACTCTCACATATACAGTTCTAGACAGCATATTTCCACTTGTTATTGTAAGTGTGATGCCTTTCAGAGCTGTTTTGTTTTTGACTCATTGCATCTTGAATGACATTTCCTACCCTTTTACAAAGACTCCATTGCGTCCGTGGTCAGAAACCCTAAGCTGAACTGGAAACCCCTGTGACCCTGTGTTGTATAAGCAGAGTGAGGGTCTTGCAGCATTAGGATCAATGTCTGCGTGTGGCTCTGATGTCAGAACCTGGTTCATTAACTGTCTTCCCCACACAGGTTGTTTGATGGGCAAATTCCTCTGCTTGCCATCACGGACCCAGAGGTGATTAAGAATGTGCTAGTGAAGGAATGCTATTCTGTCTTCACAAACCGTCGGGTAGGTCACATTGTTTTTTCATTCATTAATTTATTTATTCATTTTACATTCTGATTGCAGCTCCCCTCCCTCCTTTCCTCCCAGTCCCACCCTTACTGATCCCTCCTCACACCCCCATCTTCTTCTTCTCAGAGAAGGGGAAGTTCACCTGTGTCCCACCTTGCCCTGGGACATCCAGTAGCATCAGGAGTAAGTGCATCCTCTTCCACTGAGGCCCAACCAGGCAGTCCAGCTAGCAGGAGGAGATTCAGTGGCAGGCAAATGACTCAGAGACAGCCCCAACTCTAATTGTTGGGGACCCACACAAAGACCACACTGCACATCCACCACCAATATATAGGGAACCTAAGTCCAGCCCCTGTAAGCTCTTGTTTGGTGGTTCAGTCCCTGTGAGCCCCCATGGACCCAGGACAGTTGACTCTGTATGTCTTCTTTGGGGTCCCTGACCCTTTTGGCTTAGTCAATCCTACTGCTGACTCATCCATTTGACTCCCCAAATTGTGCATGAAGTTTGGCTGAGGGTCTCTGCATCCATTTCCATCTGCTGCTGGATGAAGCCTCTCAAGAGTCAGTTATGCTAGGTCCCTTTCTGAAAGCAGAGTGTCATTTGTAGTGTCTCTCACTGTATGGGTTTCAAGTTTGGTCAGTCATTACTTGGTCATTCACTCATCTTTATCCCTGCACAGCTTTTAGCAAGACAGTCTTTAGATGGATGGTTTGTGTGTGAATTGGTGTGACCCTCCCTCCTCTGGAAGTCCTGCCTGTATACAGGGGTTGGCCATTTCAGTCTCTGTATCCACAGCTATTAGGAGTCTTAGCTAGGGTTATTCCCAAAGACTTCTCAGAACCTATGCCTTCCCATGTCTCTGGATAATTCCAGACATGTGCCCCCAATTCCTGTTATCTCTCTCAGTCATCTCTAACCCCCTAACACTTGATCCTCATCCCAGTTCCCCTCTCTAGTCCCTCTCCCATCCAGTTCCCTCCCTCCCTCCACCAGCCAAGTCTGTTCTGTTTCCCCTTCTGTGAGATTCATGCTTCTTCCCTTGGGTCCTCTCTATTACTTAGTTTCTCTTGGTCTGTGGATCGTAGCATGGTTACCCTGTATTTCATGGCCAATGCTCACTCATAAGGGAGTACATACCATGCAAGTCTTTTTGGAGCTGGGTTACTTCAGTAAGGATGCTATTTTCTAGTTCCATCAATTTGCCTCCTAGGGGATTGCTTGCTAGATACTATAGCCAAACCAGAGCCTTCTAGATTCCAGGAGAAACCTTGCCTCAAAAATTCCACAGAGAATTACAGAGAAAGGAGGCTGACCTCTGGTTTCCACATGAGCACACATGGGCATGTGCACTAGCATTCATGTGTACACTCACATGCAGAGAGGTACACACAAAGAGAGATAAACCACAGAGAGAGGTGAGAGAGACCCATACAGAGAGACATACACACAAAGACACACACACACAGACACATACATAGAGACAGACATACACACAGACACACACACACAGACACACATTCAGAGACAGATATATACACACACACACACAGACACATGCATAGAGACAGACATAACACAGAGAGACAGAGACACAGAGATACATTCCATACAGAGACAACCAGACAGACAGACACACAAACGTAAACACACACACACACACACACACACACACACACACACACACACTCCAGTTAATTTTAATATGCCTTGACTAGCTTAATGGTTGGGCACCTCTAATTCTTTCCCGAGGCTAGCAACACTCCGCCCTGGTATTCTCAAGTTAATATTCTTTAAAATCTACTTTTCATCTTTGTTACCACAGAGTCAATTGGGAACGTGACCTCTAGAGCCATTTACCTGAATTCTTACATGGCTGGTCTGTCCTACTCCCTTCGCATGGTGACTCTGCCTCTTCCTCCTCTCTTTCCCAAGCCCTGGAATCCTAAAAGTCCTGCCTCTGTCTGTTCTGCCCAGGCATTGGCTGCTGGCATCTTTATTTACCAATTGGAGCCAACTGGGGGCAGGTTCCCTCAGGGTTTTATGTACAGATGCTCCTGTAAGCAGTTTTGGGGATGAAAATTAACATTATAACACAAGCAATGTTAGGCCAAACCCATACAATAGTAAAATAACCTTTAAAAAACCCAAATATCAAATCCTTTAAGTGTCCCAGGCTTAGGGAAATGGCTTGATCACTGGGGAAGGGACCTGAATTTGGATCCCCAACATCCACAAAAAAGCTGGGCAGAGCAGCATTCCTGTGTGACTCCAGAGCTGCACGTGGAAACGGGTAGATCCCAGGGGCTTGCTTGCTAGCGACTCTAGTCAAACCAGAGCCTTCTAGATTCACAGAGAGACCTTGCCACAGAAAATGCCATAGAGAGTTATAGAGAAAGATGCCTGACCTCTGGTCTCCACATGATCACACATGTAGGGTTATGGGGGGCCCTGTGTCAGGTCCACCGCAGGGCACGGTTACTCCGGGAGTCAGGTTGAGGGAAGTTGACAATGCTTATCCCATGCTTTTGCTGGGTGGGTATCGGGCTGTAGGGAAGCCCTGGGACACCACTCTGAGGTGGGCAAGCACAGTCTGAGGTACAGGACAGCTGGAGCTGATTTGGGAGTCCCCAAGCTTGCAAGGAGGCGGGAGCTGTCTGGGTCTCAGGCTCTTGGAGATCCAGGCACCACTGAAAATGGTGGAAGAGAATGGATTGGGAGCTGGCAGACTGTATCAAGTCTGGGGCTGGGGGGAAAAAGAGGGGAGCTCTGGCTGGTCCAGTGGGTAGAGTCTTTGGCTTGATGCCTGGGGGCAGTCTTTAGCTTAGGCTTGGTTCTGGCCGTGGCTGGAAGCACAGAGAGGCCTCCTACAGATTAGATGGCAGCTCTATAGGCGAAGACCTTCTCCATGGCTCCCCATGGCCTATCCTGATGAAAAGAGGCAGTCCATGGTTTTAAGGCATTTATTGTCATGGTAGAAAGTGGATGTGTAAAACCATACCCCACTTCTCAGCGTGGGCCTAAGGTTAAATACCTTTTGCAGGGAGGAGTCCGGGAAGGAACGCTTATTGGCTCCAGGACTTTAGGTACCTTGATAAACTGGAGATCTGTCTTGAGCCTATGTGATGACAGGTCATATCCTTTACATGTGGAGGGGTTTGGGGGCATTGCCCTTATGTGATTGATGGCCAAAACTCTAGGAGGGGAAGGGCGCTGCGACTCGTGACAGGAGCCTGGTGCCCGGGAACAGGCGAAGTGTCTACAGTCTCTTCTGAATTTCCGGGTCTTCAAGCCTTAGTTCAACAGGGGGCCAAGCTACCTTTCACTGTCCCACATGTGCCAGAATTCATATGTACACACAAACTCACAGACAGACAGACAGCATATGAAGACATCCTTTACACATTGCTCATGTTGTAAATACAGAACTGGAGAACTTGTCTGATGTAAAATTAACTTTCTATCTTTCTCTAAGCCAAATGCCCACCGCACAGCTCTGGAGATTGACTAAGTCTTGTTCTCATCTTCTCTTCAATCCCTGGACTTAGTTTTCCAACCACAGAGAAATTTCCATTTAAAAGCATCCTGGAATATAAAATAAAGGGTTGGAACCACATTAGGAAGCTAAGTGTGCAGCTGATTTCTCATAGGCTGTGAGGCATGCTGAGGTTGTTTTTTTTTTTCTGATTCTAGGATTTTGGCCCAGTGGGGATCATGAGCAAAGCCCTCTCCATATCTAAGGATGATGAATGGAAGAGATATAGAGCCTTGCTGTCCCCCACATTCACCAGTGGAAAACTCAAGGAGGTGAGTGAAATCCTTTTAACTGCAGCCTGCGTGACTGGAGTCTCCATCTTAACTGTGGATGCTTTTCTGTTTTGTTTAGATGTTCCCTGTCATCGAACAGTATGGAGACATTTTGGTAAAGTACTTGAGGCGAGAGGCAGAGAAAGGCAAGCCTGTTCCTGTGAAAGAGTGAGTCCATCACTGTGGTTCTGGGATAGGAAGGGCACCTGGGGTGCAGCTTAGATGGCCCAGCTGCTGTCCTTGCCCCTTTAGACACTAGATGACATTAAATACAGCTTAAAAGGAAGAAACGGGTGAGTAAGATCGTGTAGAATTCTTTCATTTGCATAAATACAAATTTGTATAAATACAGATTTGCAGGGGTAGAGGCTGGGAAGGCTGGGAAGAGCTTAGTCCATACTGAGGTGGCTTTGTCTTTTTCCTTAGAATTCTTTTCCACTCTCTGATGCACATGGTAAATCCCCCTGCCTCTCTCTCCTCAGAGCGTTAGGTGCTTACAGCATGGATGTGATCACCAGCACATCATTTGGAGTGAATGTCGATTCCCTCAACAACCCTAATGATCCTTTTGTGGAGAAAGCCAAGAAGCTCTTAAGATTTGATTTTTTTGATCCATTATTCTTTTCAGTAGGTGAGTGGACAGTTCTGCCTTCTGATCATTGGTCTTGTCTGTGGCCATGCTTGTCAGTTCTGCCTTTCTCTTTCTCACTTTCCCCAAACAATCGGCTCTAGTGGTGTGTAGTTCACCTGTCATGTAATTCATCCCTTGAAGGCAAAGCTCAGTATTTTGAGAACATTTGAAGACATGTAGCCCAACTATTTCTGTTTTTGAACTTCTTTTTCCTTTAAGACAAGCTCTTACCATGTAGCTCTAGCTGACCTGGAAATGGCTGGCTTTGCACTTAGAGTGATCCTTCTACCTCTGCCTGAGGGCTGCAATTACAGTGTGCACCTCTGAGTCCTGGTTTTATTTTAGAATTCTTTCATTTGTATAAATATAAATTTGTATAAATACAAATTTGGCTCTCTCTAAGTCCGGAACTCTCCATGGTTGCAATATCATCCAGGCATCCCATCTGTCTCGATTACCCCCACCCCTAACTCTTACTTCTCACATCACTTAGACACTGAGACACATCTTCCTCCCAATTTCCTGTCCTTTTGTCTGCTTTGGTAGCCAGTTGAGTCTATACAGTGTGGCCTGCTAGGATGCTGACATCTATTATTATCTTCATGTGATGCAGGCAGTCCTGGATATGGGATTTCACACTTCCTGTTCCTGCCTCTGACTTTAGTTCCACAACCCCTTTCATGATGTTCGTTGAGCCTTGATGGGCGGGAGTGCTGATACAGATGCTCCATTTAGGGCTCAGCACTCAACAGCCCCTTATTCTCAGTACTCTGATCTCTTAGGGATCAGCATTGACTGAAGGGCACCTGACCTATTACCAGTGTCAATCATAAAGGACTTTGTTCTAGCCGCGTTGTAACTTTCAGGCAATCTTGACCTAAGCAACCACCAGTTCACTTCCTCTGCATCTGAGTATTCTGTGCATTTCACATCAATGGGATCATAGACTATGTGGTCTCGGTGACAGGCCTCTTTCATTTAGCACAATATTAAATGAGTCAAGTGTCACTATGTCCTGTGTCTATGAGTAAATTATATTCCCTGTCTGTTGATGGACATGGACGTTAGTTTCACCTGTTTGCCATGAATTTCTCGGCTATGAGCTTTCATATACAAGATTATGTTTAAACATTTAGTTTTATGTTTTGCGGCTCATATTCGGAATCAGCATTGCTGACTCACAAAGTAACTGAATTTTTAACATGTTAAGCAACTGAACATGCATTTTCTATAGTAGCTGCAACTACTGTATATATAAATGTCTGCCATAAATGCAGGACTTAGATGTCGTAATGTATGATTTTAGATCTTCTTCCTCTCCTTCTCTGTCTCTCTCTGTCTTTGTCTCTCTCTTAATTTTTAGGGTCAGGGTTTTTACTGTCTATCTTTCTGTATCCCAGAACTCACTCTGTAGACTAGTCTGGTCTTGAATTCATCTAACTAACTCACCTATCTCTGCCTTCTGAGTGCAAAGATTAAAGGCATGAACCACCCCTGCCTTGGTAGATCTTCTCTTACATAACTTAATTGCTTTATCATTTTTATAAGATTTATTTATTTTTATTTTCTGTGTATGGGTGTTTTACCTAAATGCATGAAGTGCCCTAAGAGGCCCCAATGGGGTCTTGAATCTCCTTGTATTGGAGTTACTGGTGGTTGAGAGCAACCATGTAGATATTGGGAATCAAACCTGGCTCTTCTGGGAGTGCCAACTGGTTTTTTGGTATATATTCTTGGTACAATTAACCATGGTGTGTCATTTAGACTTTTAATACTTTCACTGTCAATTATATTTCCATACACAGCTCATGTGTCCCTATACCTATATTCCATCCTTGTTACTTAATATTATCTTCTGTGTCTCCTTTTAAGCCTTGTATGATATCTACACTTAGACCCATTCACATGTTTATTGACATAGGCTCTAATCCGGAAGCGTGGGAGAGCGCGTGGTTTTTATTCTTCCGGCTCTTTAGTCACCTGTCTTTGAGCTTGGGTGTTTTTTTTTTCTGAGACAGGGTTCTCTGTGTAGCCTTGGCTGTTCGTATGTGTGTGCATGTACATGCACAGGCCTTGGTGACTGTGTGGCATGTGGTGATCGGAGGACAGCTTACAGCAGTTGGTTCTTTCCTTCAACAGAGTGGGATCCCGAGATCAAACTCAGGTTGTTAGGCTTGTCTGCAGAAATCTTTAGTTGTTGAGCCATCTCAATGACTCCTGAATTTTCTTTCTGAATTCACATGAAGTTCAGGAGCAGAGTTAAATTTAAGAGTCAGGTTGCAGCTTTGGCTACTCCAAAGTGCAGAAGGAGAAGTATGGTGCTGTCCCAGTGTGAGCAAGGTCACAGAGAGAATGACTTCTGGTTGAGACACTGGTGAGTTATTTTAGGGATTGCTTTATATCTTCTTTAAATGAAACTTCCATTTCAATTAAAGCTGATTTTCTTTTTGTTTTTTTTCCCCAGTACTCTTTCCATTCCTTATCCCAATATATGAGATGTTAAATATCTGCATGTTCCCAAAGGATTCAATAGCATTTTTCAAAAAATTTGTGGACAGAATGAAGGAAAACCGCCTGGATTCTAAGCAGAAGGTAAAACATGGTGGTTTCTTGAAGGATTCACAGTTTGATTACATGTTGGGCTGTGAACAAGTGAACTGTGTGCTAATGGCATGTAGAAAAGGCTATATTTAGAGAGAGAGAAAGAAGATTTATATTTTCTCAGGGAAGAGAAGTTGAAATTTTAAAAAGTTGATTGAGAATAACCCAGGAATCAACCCTTAGCAATAGGAATGAAAACTAGAACATCCTGCATAAGAAATGAAATAAATTGGCATGGCAAAAGACCTGAACATGATCAAGACTGTCAGACTCCAACACACATGGGATAGGATCTCTCCAAGCAATACCCTTTGCTGAGGAACAATTGGCAGTTGATAGCTGTGGAGGGAGGAGGTGGGCATTGGTAGGTTTCCCATCCGGCAGTGGATGGCCCCACATCCATGCACATGCGTTAGACTTAGTGGGTGATTAAGAAAAAGACATGGAGTGTGGAGGAAGAAGTGTTACAGACGATATAGAAGGAACTGTTTGGAGGAAACAGTGGAGTGGAGATGACCATATCTGATTGTGTATGTGTATGAAATTCTCTGATAACAATTAAAAATGATCAAAAAGGGGGAATATTATTTTCCTCTCCTTTAAAAATCTTTTCTAAGAATAAAAGTGATTGTTTAAAATTGTATTGTAATTTATTGTAAAAGTGGTTGATGTGGAAGCTAGAGTCTTCCCAGTTTATCCATTCCTGCTTTTGTTCCATGATGACTCAAGCACCCAGAACCACAGTTATGAATTTAAGGGAACTCCATAATCAGAAAGAAGGTAATCAAGGTTCTGCCCTCCTGACCCACCTCTGACCTCTGACTCTACCACTGAGCTTCCATTTTTGCAATTTCTCTTTCTGCTTCCAGCACCGAGTGGACTTTCTCCACCTGATGATGAATGCTCATAATAATTCCAAAGACAAAGTGTCTCATAAAGGTAAGCAAACCCTTCCTGGTCTATGGACAGGGAAGCTCTCAGGGAGTGGGTGGGTTGCTCAGAAAATATGCAAGGAGGCTTTTCTAGGTAGAGGGATACCACTGTCCAGTTGCTAAAAGACAGATGTGGCTATTATCAACATGGAATTTTCTGGATGCACATGGGGAAATCTTTGCTCCTAACATGAAGGGTGGTCAAGATGTAAGTCCTCCAGTGGTCTGTTTGTTACCTGAGTGAGCACAGGGGGTGTATGTGTCTTTCCCAGTGTGCAGTCTCAGAGTTCTTCCTAGACATCTGTGTCTAAACATCCTGTCAGGGGGCATGTACCCAAGTGGTACTGAAGCTCTTTGGGAGCCCCCGTTGGACATGCATTTTCTAGCCTAATCCATGGTAAAGATTTACCTTTCCTGTGTGTGATGTGTAAGTAGCTTCTGGAAAAAGCCTCTCTGTACAAATGCATTGATCCTCTTCATTCTTTTATGTACTTAAAAATCACTCATAGCTGGGCAGTGGTGGAGCATGTCTTTAATCCTTGCACTTGGCAGGCAGATATGGGTGGATCTCTGTGAGTTCAGGGCCAGCCTGGTCTACATCATAGATTCCAGGACAGGCAGGGCAATACAGAGAAACTCTATCTTGAAAAATCATAAAAAATAACTTACAGATTTTTATCTTCTTTGTGTAGCACATGCATGTGCAGGAGTATGTGCACAGGTGCACACCCCTAAGTGTGTGCAGAGAACAGACAAAGGCACACAGTGTCTTACTCAATCCCTCTCTGCCTTATTTCCTGGAGACAGGGTCTTTTATTAAACCTGGGGCTAAGTAGGCAGCCAGGAGGTCCTAACAATTCAGTGTTGTGGTTACAGGGGTGCGCTGCCCCACTTGTCTTTTACATGAGAAGTGAGGGTTGAAACTCAGGTTCTCAAGCTTGCACAATAAGCACTCTTACCAACGGATCCATCTCTCTAGCCTCCCATCTGTGTTTAATTTATTTTTTTCATTTAACATCATTTTTACTATCGTGGCTGAAAACTGATGGCATTTCTATTCCTGACTTTGCTCTACAGGTGTGCATCAGTAGCTAGTGGAAAGGGAGTCTTCCATTCTTACCCACTTGTTCATTTCCCATACACTCACTTGCTTATATGTATCCGAATGATCTCTTGGGTCCCCACGCTTACTGTTTGAAGTGATCCTGTCCTTTCCTGTTTGTCCACTTGAAACCCTTTCATGTGATCAGCTAACTCCAAATTCTTCTACACCTCCTCCTTTTGCCACAGGCTTCTATGTAGCCCAGGCTGACCCACGTTCACAATGTACCTAAGAATGACCTTTAACTCCTGAGACTATAGGCATGTGCTACCATGCAGCAGAGTTTTAGCAGAAGCGTTGAATCTGGCATGAATCTGGAGTGATGGCACCTCAGCTCTGAAGTAGCCTTCTGTCAGTGATTATTATCTGAGATCTTATGTCAAATTTTGGAAGTATTTACAGAACCTTTCATATCTTCGTCTCGAGGCATGCCTGGCAAACTAGGCAGTCTCCTGTAGCTGAGAACTGCTTAGGTGATGGGTCTTTCAAAACAAGCCCTCTATTAGATAAGAGGTTATTGACTTGTTAAAGGTGCCTTTTGTGTAACAATAAAAAGAGCTCCTAGGAAGCTGTCGGTGATCAGTCCTTGAGGGATTGATCCCCCTGCTGCTGAGAAGCCAAATTCTTCCATCGCTGGCTGTCTTCTCTCCAGTCAATCTTACAGTGTACCCGAGAATACACACATTACCAAGCTTGCTTCATAAAGTGCTGGGGACTGAACTCAGGGCTTCATGAATTCTAGGGAAGTACCCCTATCTACTGACTGCTTATTTCAGCCCTTCTGTTTAATTTTTGATTGCTGAAATAAATATTAATTTTTAAAATAGCCACCAATTGTGGATATATAGTCCAGTTTCAGTTTACTAGCAAGTACTTACACTAATTGGGAGAAAGAATTTATGAACAAGAGAATCATAGTGTTCATGATACAAGACTTACAACTGCCTGTAACTCTAGCTCTGTGGACTCCAATGCCATCTTCTGGCTTCCATGGGCTTCTGGACAAACACACATAACTAAATAAAGTTAAAAGACATCTTAATCTATATGAGGGAGCTTCTATAACTGCTTCTCTAGGGGATTAGATTTCCTCTTCTGACCTCCATGGCCACCCTCCCCACACACATGGTACTCTTCCACACAGATACACACAAACAGAAATACTCATAAATAGAAATAAAATTTACAAACAAGAAAGTCCATAACTTGAAACTGTCCACTTGGGATGGTGAACAACAACAGAAACATTGAGACAACCTGACTGAAGTGTTCTTCTTCTTCTCTGGATGTGTCATGTTGCTGTCATGTTGATGACAGTCTCAGAGTGACTGAATGGTATCTCCATAGCCTGTCTAGGAAAATGGGAACTCATTTGGTTTTCTCCTCATCTCCTCTGTGAGGGTCCATCCTGACATGACTTCCTTAAGATGTTTTCTTACTTCCAGCCCTTTCCGACACAGAGATCACAGCCCAGTCAATTATCTTTATCTTTGCCGGCTACGAAACCACCAGCAGCACACTTTCCTTTGTCCTGTATTCCCTGGCCACTCACCCTGATATCCAGAAGAAACTGCAGGAGGAAATTGACAGGACTTTGTCCAATAAGGTGAGAAGATGGTGTAGGAGGGAGTAGAAGAAGACTCAACAAAAACACCTTGTCACCTGCAATGGTGTGTGAGCATGTGTGTATGTGTGTGTTTGTGTGTGAGAGAGAGACAGAGACAGAGACAGAGAGAGGGATAGAGAGACTGTGTGTATGAGAGTATATGTGTGTAAGAGAGATACACACAGAGTGTATGTGTGAGAGAGAAAGAGAGAGGGATAGAGGGAGTGTGTGTGTATATGTGTATGTGAGAAAGTGTGTGTCTGTGTGTGTGTGAGAGAGAGAGAGACAGAGAGAGAAAGTGAGTCTATATGTGTGAGAGGGACAGAGTGTGTGAGTGAGGGTTAGTGTGTGTATTGTGTGTGGGGCATGTATATGCATTTTTGTTTGTGTGTGTGTGTGTGTGAATTCATGTGTTAGTGAGTGAATAAACAGTCACACCACTGATCCATCCTTCCAATTCTGGTGATTTTTTTCCTTACGTATTTGTATGTATGTATGTATGCATGCATGTATGTATGTATGTGTGTGTGTATGCATGTATTTATGTATGTACTTATATATGTATATGACTGTAAATATGTATGTGGGCATGTGTGCTGCAGCATGTGTGTGGAGGTCAAACAAAGGACAACATAAAGGAATTTGTTCTCTTTCTACTACATGAGTTTTAAGGGTCCTAATACAGTGAGGAGTCTCAGTGGCAGGTGACTTTGCTCTCTTAGATGTTTCAGCAGCCCTTGATAATATTTAACAAGAGCACAAGCACTGGTTTTTTCCCAGCACCATTTAGAAATTAGAAAAGGGACACAGAAGGAGAAATGGGCAATAAATCCTCACATGGCAACAGAAGGTTGTTGTGGCACAGGGCTGGGCCTGGTATGTCTGTTCTCTAGGACCAAGCAACATGCACACAACCTGTGTGATGTTAAACACAGGCACTTATCATAGAGCTCTCTGCAGGGTTCAGTGATACTGCTGGATCTGCTGTGTTGTCCCAGCTGTGCACTGAGAGAGCCTAGCCTTGGCCTTGATTAAGCTGCATGGGTTGTCTCAGCTCTGTGCCATGATTTTCTCTATTTATAGTTATAGGAGAAGATTCCAAGGTGTGAGCCTTGGTGTCTAAATCATGAACAAACTCTCTCTCTCTCTCTCTCTCTCTCTCTCTCTCTCTCTCTCTCTCTCTCTCTCTCTCTCTCTCTGCATATGTGTGTGTGTGTGTGTGTGTGTGTGTGTGTGTAGGTCATAGACCTACATTGTGTAGATTTCTAAATCACTCTCCACCATGTTTTATGATACAGGCTCTCTTACTAAACCTGGAGCTTATCGATTGGGTTAGGTTGTCTAGCTAATGAGAACCAGGCATACCCTGTCTCAGTCTACCTACTGCTGGGATTATAGATGGGTAGCACTGTGTTAGTCTTTATAAATTATTTGTATCTGAACTCTCATCCTCAGGCTTGCATCATAGAAACTTCACTAATTGACCATTTTCCAGGCTCCAAGTGATAGTTATTCTACTTTGTAAGGAGCTTGAGAGATGACACAATGGTTATAAACACTGACTGCTCTTTCATAGGATTCATTCATATTTGAGACCCAGCATGAAAATGGTAGCTCTCAACCGCTCTAACTCTAGTTACAGGAGATCTGATGCCCTCTTTTGGCTTCTGTGGTCACTGTAGTCATAAGGTATACATAAACATATGCAAACAAAACATCTACATATATGAATTAAAACAACTAAAAATGCCTTTAAGTGAATTGTAAGTACTAACTAAATCCTTGGAGCTGCTGAGCTTGACTTTGGGGGTGCTGAGAATTCAACACTAGACACAGTTGAAAGTTAATCTAAAATCTCAGCACAAATCTTTTTCTTTCTTCCCAGGTACCTCCCACCTATGATATCGTGATGGAGATGGAATATCTGGATATGGTGCTGAATGAAACCCTCAGATTATATCCCATTGGTAATAGACTCGAGAGAGTCTGCAAAAACGATGTTGAAATCAATGGTGTGTTTCTCCCCAAAGGGTCAACAGTGATGATTCCAACTTATGCTCTTCAACATGACCCACAGCATTGGCCACAGCCTGAGGAATTCCGCCCTGAAAGGTACCAGAACCTCATGAGCAGGAACCCACTCTGTACTCTGCAGGCCTGTGTATGCTATGATGTCTCTTATAGGAAGATGATCTAAGTATGATTTTGCATCCATTTGCATTTTGTGAGGAGAATGGCAGAAAAAGAAGAAAAGAGAGGAGAGGGGACGTGAGATGAAAAGAGAGTATAACTAATTAGATACAGAATTTTTCCTCCTTCTTTCTCAAGTAGTTAATGACCCACTTAAGTATGGGGCAGGAACCCACTTTTCCTGTAGTTGAAATGACATGTGCTTTTCAGAGTTGGGACACAGCATCATCCCAAATGAATTTTTAGTGTTTAAAGATGTAGTTCCTTTCTTGTTCCTTTTTATTTTTTGACAATCTCGTGAATGGATAATGAATTCTGTTCATTTTCACTTCACATTGCCCTGTCTCTTTTCCCTCCAACTCATGTGGAATCACTGTGTATCTTCAACCAGTCCTCCTCCTGTATTTATGTATTTTTGGATTTTTTTTTTGTGACTTGTGCATTTACTTAGGGTTGCTCACATAAGCATAGGTGTAGGTCAACTGGAGAATGGTCAACTCACCAGTGACTGCACCATTGAAGAAAAACTTCTCCATCATCCACCAAGCACTTATTGTCAACAGCTCCTTAGCGAGGTGGCATCTCATGAACTGTATTTCCCTCCCATAATGGAATGATGATGTGTCTAGTCTTGTGTAGGTATCTACAGATGCTATGAGTTCATGAGTGCAATGGGCATGTCGTGTCCAGAAGATAGTACTTCTCAGCATCCATTTCATGCCTTGCCTCTTACATTTTTTTCTGCCCCTTCTGTGACATTTCCTGAGCCTTGGAGGGGCTGAACTCTCCAACACCACTTCCCAGCATTATGACCAGTCATGAGTTTCCATGCTAACTATCTCCCACTGCAAACTGAAGCTTTTCTGACCAAGGCTGAGATCAGCACTAATGTTTGTGTGTAAAGATAAATATTAAGAAGGCATTTTGGTATCATGTCCACTTAGCAAAACAACAGTATTACATTCTTCTCTATGATGTCTGCAGCCATGAGATTTTTGACCAGATTTTCAGTGCTAGGCACTAATTTTCCCAGTGATCTGGCCCTTCAGCCAATCAGAAAATGGTCAGTTTCCCCCACCCCATAATACCGCTATTACACTAGTGTGTGCCCACACCAGGATGCAATTTTTCCAAACAGCATTTATCGTATCTCAACCAAATGCAGAGTCTTATAAGGAAGGGGAATTAAAGGATCTTTAGTGTAAAATTCTCAGAGCCAAATGCCTGCAAGTAGAAATTCAATGAACCTTTCCCAAACTACCTGTGTGTTACTGGTTAGATGTCAAAAGGCAACTTCCCATCTGTAGCTCTTATGTTTTCATTTTCTGTCAACTAGTCATTTATTGTGTCTCCAGGTTCAGCAAGGAGAACAAGGGCAGCATTAATCCTTATGTATATCTGCCCTTTGGAAATGGACCCAGGAACTGCATTGGCATGAGGTTTGCTCTCATGAATATGAAACTTGCTCTCACTAAAATGTTGCAGAACTTCTCCTTCCAGCCTTGTAAGGAAACACAGGTGAGGGAGAAAACTATCTCTATAAATAATGTTTTATGGGAGGCTTTTTTCCAACAGAAGGTTCTATGTATAAAATAATAAAGCATGTTTGTGGTTTAATAATTTGATTTTTGGCCATCTGAGCTATTTGTATCCAGGTATTAGCTAAGGGACCCTTTGTTATCAGTTTATATAGAATAGAATTTAGCATTATGAGGAGTCAGAGGAGACCAGTGTGAAAATCTACTCATGTCCATTGGAGAATGGGTATGTCATGTGCTGTCCAGGGTTGCAATGGTCATGTCTTCAGTGTTTGTTTTGTGTTGCCCTCTTCTTCCATAGCTCACAGAAGCCATCCTTTCACAGTATTCTCAACCTGTGGATATACATTAGAGTTACAGAAGAGCTTTAAAACTCATATGAGGGCTGGAGAGATGGCACAGCCGTTAAAGTCTAGGCTCACAACCATAAAACTCATATGAGGTCTGGGATGTTCTCAGTTGGCACAATGCCTACTGGTTGTGCAAAAATCTCTGATTCTAATCCCCAGAACTACATAAACAAGCTATGGTGGTACATACCTATAATCCCTGCACTCAGGAGTTATAGGATAGAGGATCAGAATTTCAAGAAATCCTTGGCCAGTAAGTGAATATGAAGCCAACATGGGCTATGTGTCTCAGTAAGAAACCAGAAACTCAAGATGCCTTGTCATTTCACCTAATGTGTGGAATTCAAACAATTCACCCAAAGTGTGGCTTTAAAAGCTCATCTCTGATTTCCCATATCATGCCAAGTTGAGAATTATTATTTTAAAAGACAATTCCTTTGTCTCTTGAGATGGCTCAGTGGTTAAGAGCACCTGCTGCTCTTGAGAAGGACTTGGGTTCAGTTTCCAGAACTCACATAATGGCTCACAACCTTTTGTAAGTCCAATCCCAGTGGCTCTGATGGCCCACTCTGACTTCTTGAGAATTCACTCAATATATAAACATATATATATATATACACACATATATATGTATATATATATACATACACACACACACACATACACACACACACACACACACACACACACAAAGTGCAGGGAAAACACTCCTATACGTAAACTATGAGTCTTTCAAAAGTTGCTTGTTTTGATGAACTTCAACATTATGGGACATTGTGATAATTCTGGCTCATTTCTCAGGAACTGTTCTCTAGAAAATAGGTAGTTGTCATATTTCCATAAAGTATGTATCTTTATTCCTCCTTTATTCTGCTCTCATACTTCAGGTTCTTGTTCATTCTCTAAATGAATCTTCCTCTTAGGTTTCTGACCTTATTTACTCCATGTTCAACTTTTGGGTCCTGTAGGCTGTTTTCATCCCCTATATATCATTAAAACCTTCAGGGTTTTTGTTTTTTCTCTCTGTATTGAAGGGTATATCCTCTCTTTTATATATCATCTCATATTATTCCTTCCACAAACTCCAAATAGTTCTTTGAGGAGAGTTTTCACATTGAAAACCTGGTAAATGTTTGAAAGTATGGCTTACAGTTATAATATTATTTCATAAAAACATTTATTTAAAAATTAGTACCATTTATGTAAATATTTATATGTATATCTTTCTTGGATTTCTCCATCAAAATCATGTGTATAGTACTTAAAATTATAAAAGAATAAAATAAGACATTTAGAAAAAGCATTTACATTGCATTTTCCTGAATAACTTGTTCTTGTTTCATGTAAAGGCATGGCTAAAATTATAGGACTTGTATGTTTAGAGTGTGGCTCCTCTTTATTGATGGGAGTTTTTTCTGGACAAATGGACAGAAGTGTTTATTTGATCTGTTCCTTAAGGCAGTTGCATAGCTTTTTCTACAAACAACCCCACTTATTTTATTACTTTATCAGTAAAGCATTTACATTTTTCACAGAGATTTAGACAGACAAAACAGAGTTCTTGTTTTGAGATGCCATGGTACATTTGGTGTAGGCCAGATGCTCTTTCAAGCTTCAGTCATCTTAAAATTGACACTTCTCTGTCTTCATGACAACATTGCTCTCCTTCCTTTTTCTCTGACTAGAAGATTTGTCTATTGGAAGCTTTCTCCATTCATTACTAAAGAGTATGATGCTAAAATATTATTGAAAACCCTGTGGGGTCAGACATTCCCTTTACCACATCCTTGGAAGCCAAGTATAGATGCTAGAAAAGCAAGTAACATATGTCTTTTCCAGAAGGCTTGCCCTAAACATGCTCACTGTAGTTGTGATACATAATCTTGGAACTGAGGATTGTTAACAGAGTTGAAATGTATCCTTACATGGTTACCTTGCAACTTTCAAAACCAAAAATAACTTTTCATGACTTAAAAAATTAATATGACATAAGGACTAAGAATAAGGTTAAAAATGTGAAACTCATTTGTTTTACTTTAAATCAGCACAGAATATTAATATAAACCAGCATGAGTTTGTTTCAGGTTGTGAATACAGTAGATTCTCAATCACCATTTTACATAATGTGTGTTTGGATGCATATTCTCACCAACCAAGTGAGAAAGCTTGGAGAAAAAGGAAGTGAAAATATATGACTTTAAATGCAGCTTTTTGTGTTTCTGCATAGCATATTATCCCAAACACTAGTTTTTTTACTTTTCTTTTGGTGATGTTGGTTCTTTTGCTGGTTCTCAATAGTCTTCTTTTCCTGTTGCAGATACCTCTGAAATTAAGTAGACAAGGACTTCTTCAACCAGAAAAACCCATTGTTCTAAAGGTTGTGCCACGGGATACAGTCATAACTGGAGCGTGACTTTCCCTCAAGGAGTTGTGGTTGAGTTCTTCAGAAAGGTGGAGTCTAAGAACATCAGACCCTTTAATTTCATCATGAATAAAATCTGGATGAAAATGGACTTAATTGATTGGTTTTGATGCATGGTTAAAGATTCAGTACATCCATTGAGCTTTCTCAGTGTCTACACAAGCTGCCACATAATATAAAGTAGATGAGTAAGTCAGTGACAGCACAGGAAATTCGTCTTCACTGGTTCTCATGGGATCATCTCCATCCACATCTTGTTGTCTCTGTTAATTTCCTTTGAGCTCTTTTGATGGTAACCATGCATTTGTAATTTGATCTAGAATTTTTGATGAAAATGTGAACTATTGTGATAACTCTAATTGTAGAACTGGAATCAGATGTTTTAGTTGCAATATTCTACAATAAATGCTGCATGGAAAATGTAAATAAACACCTCATTAAAATTCCTCATTTTAAAAGTGTTTTCATATTCTTTGAGAGCCTCATAAAATGTATTTTGATCATATTAATTCCTTTTCCCCAACTCTTCCTAGATTCTATCCCATCTCATTTTCCACTCACTTTATATTCTCTCACACTATTTCAAACCAAACCAAACCAAACCTAAACAAACCAAACCAAACCAAACCCAATCTGTGTAGTCCATTTAGTGTTGGAGAGCTATTCTTGGGTGTGAGGCCTATCCTGGAGTGTAGTTCATATGTCCAGTGTCACTCCTTTGAAGAAAGCTGACCTTTCCTCTGTCAGAAGCTCTCAACTGATCATATCTTCTTGGCCCGGGGTAGGACCTTAAACTCCTCTCAGCTATGATTTTTTTTGGCTTGAGCTTGTGCAGATTGTGTGAATTTTATCACAGTCACTATGAGTTCATATGAGCACTGACATAATGTGCCTGGAAGTACTGTTTCCTTAAAGTCATCTGCTACCTCTGGCTCTTACAATCTTTCTTCTTTCCATTTTTTGTAGATTCCTGAGCTTTGAGGCAAGATGTATGATCTAGTCATCC
Source organism: Tokudaia tokunoshimensis (assembly GCA_036184795.1). Taxonomy (NCBI): domain Eukaryota; kingdom Metazoa; phylum Chordata; class Mammalia; order Rodentia; family Muridae; genus Tokudaia; species Tokudaia tokunoshimensis. The sequence goes on along the minus strand of BTHU01000006.1, from coordinate 35,078,244 downwards.
TACTTAGTTAGAGTTGTACATTCCAACGTCGCTTTATGTTGACAAGTTGTAGGTTTTCTTGTTAAGTACTGACTACTGCGAGAAGTAGCTTTTCTGATGAGTGATACACTATTCTACAGATATGGCAGTATTTCATTAGAATCTTTTTATTGATACATCCATTTAATTTGTTAATAGTAGTAGGTTTCTTCCTAGGACACAGGATATATATAGTCTCAGGTTTGTGGCCTCATAGACACTATCAGTTATAGGTTCCATCTCATGGAGTGGGCCCGACATCCAACTAATAAAGTGATTGGTTACTCCCATAACATCTGTGTCCAAATTGTTCTAGTGGGCATGTCTTTCAGGCAAGTCATTACTCTAGCTAAGAGGTTCACAGTTGGGTGAGAGTGATGATTACTTTTCCCATCCAATATTGTGTACAGCACCTTTCAATACTGTGAACATGACCTAGGGACCTCAGGGTTTGACATACATTAAGAGGAAAGATAGATATAAGAATGCCTTCCTCAATGGCTCTCTGTTTTTTATTAGCATTTAAACTTATATTTTGGTGTGTGTGTGCACCCATGCATATCCATCACAGTGCCTGTATAGAAGTCATAAGACAATTGGCAGGGTGATCTCTGAGTTCAAGGTCATTCTGGTCTACAGAGTGAGTTCCAGGACAGCCAAGGCTACACAGAGAAACCCTGTCTGGAAAAAACCAGACCAAACCAACCACCCAAACAAACAAAAGTGTGTGTGTAGTGGCTCTGAGGGTAAAGATACTTGCTGGCATACCTTATGACTTTAATTGTGTCCCTGGAGATCACATAAAGAAGAGAGTTGGATGTACTAATGTTGAAATTGGCAAACAGTGCAGTTGTCAACTGTTTGACATTGTGACAAAGCATTGTCATCTACAAAATTCATGCCAGAGACCATGAATTGAGTTATAAGAAATTGGATCTTCCTGCTAATCCTTGAGCTTAAAAAGTCTTTAAGTAAGTTTAATGTTTTGTGTTGGGCTACATTCCGAGCTACTCTGGGTGCATGTGTCTTGTGGGATGTGAGTTGACTCACCTGTAAATGGTCATAGAAGCAACAGTACACACAAGCAGCAGTAAACTGACTTCACAGAAATTAGCATATAAATATAAGTTATATGTATATATTATTTTATATGCATATAATTTATATTTAATTGTTTGTCCAGCAAACATCTGTCTGACCTCCCCAGACTTCCTGGAAATTTTGATGAACTCCCCAACTCAATTACTGTTGTTCTGTGTGTCTGAAAAACCAAACACCATGCAAATGCCTCGGTCTGCCACTCATGCCAACTCTGCTTGAGTCCGGGAACTGTGATTGCATCTGAGGATTGATCAGCTGGAAAGCAGGGAGCTGAATCTCAGGGTGTTCCATGGGTAAGGCAGAAGGCCAGAGCCCAGGGACATCCAGGAATGGCTTTTCCACAGGCTCTCCCAATTTCAAGATCTCACTATCTCTTGATATCATCAGATTTGGGATTAAACTTCCCATACACCAACTCTCATGGGACAAAGTAAAAACAAAGTGTATCACTTCAAGTTTCAATATATAATATGCATAATTTCTTTTTTCTAACAAGCCTTCAAAAGGCTGTAAGTGCACTTGATAAGTCATGATCCTTGCTTCGAAATATGAGTACTGGTGAATTAGAGATGTAAAAGTGAGGCAGTTTGTTTTTTATAAATTCTCCCAGAGTGCTAGCTATGTTGAGCAAGCAGAAAAAAATAGTTTATAAATCTCAATACATTGCCCCACCTCTCTTTCTCTCTAAGTCAATGTTTCGTCATGTAGCCCTGGTTGGCCTAGAACTTGTTATGAAAATTAAGTTGACTTTGAACTCATTAAGCTCCATCGGTCTCCAGGTCCTGAGTCTTGGGATTACAGGCATATCCCACCACCAGTCTTAGCATTTCCCTGTGTCTACATTTCTCTTTTTCTCAGCAAAGGCTTTGTGAGGGTTCATCTCTATGTTTTATTCTCTGTTTATTAAAGCATCTCAAGTGCATGATCCTTCAGACAAGGTTGATTACTAGCAGCTTTCTATTCTAAACTTCTAGTTTGTGCACATATATTCCTATTTTATTAAGTCCATCCTGATTTTGATGATCTCTTTCTGTCTACTGTTCTTGTTCTTGGATCTTGTTTGTTTTTAGTTTTCCAAGGACTCCAAGTGTCTCATTAAGTTTACTATGAGATATCTTTCGTAGATTGACATATGCACTTTGTGCTGCAAACCTTGCTCATAAGATGCCCTCATTTTGTTGCATATATTTATGTGTTTGTAGGATGCCTTCATTGTGTTCTGTATATTTGGGTATGTTGTGTTTTCATTCTGTATATTTGGGTGTGTTGTGTTTTCATTGTCATTCATTTCTAGGAATTCAGACTTTTCCTTCTTCATTTCATTTTTGGCCCAACTGCCACTCAGCAATGTGCTGTTTAGGTTCCATGAGCACGTGTGCTGTCTTGTAGTTTCTGTGGTTGTTGATATCCACTTTTATTCTCTTGCAGCCAGATAGAATGCGGATGTGATTTGAGTTCTCCTGTATTTGCTGACACTTGCCTGGGTCTGCAGCTTTCTCTCTCTTCTTTTCTGTGGGCTTCACCCAGATTCAGATGTGATTATCACTCTCAATCCTCAGATTCCACTGGAGCTACTGGAACTATAGCTCCCTCTGAAGCCCCTCTGACACTTGTCATGCATTTTTGGAGCTAAGCAGGAATCAACTATGACTCCCACCCTGGGTCTTTATTAACTGCTGAAGTGGCTGTGAGGTGTGGAACATTCTGAGCACCAGCCTAACGAGGAATTGCATCCGGTTGTGTCATCTCCACTGTCTCCTCCTCTTTTATATTAAAAACCAGACAGTGGTGGCGCAGACCTTTAATCCTGGCACTCAGGACGCAGAGACAGGTTCATCTCTGAGTTCAAGGCCAGCCTGATCTCCAGAGTGAGTTCCATTACACCTAAGGCTGTCTCAGAAAAAAATTGGGTGAATGAATGTTTCACTTGCACATAGGTAAACGCATCATGTCTCTGCATAGTACTAGCAGATGTCAGAAGAGGACGTTCGATTCCCTGGAAGTGGAATTTCCTATGGTTGTGAGCCAACATTGTGGGTTCTAGGAGTCATCCCAGGTCCTCTGCAAGAATGGCATGTGCTCTCAACTGCTGAGTCATCTCTTAGCTTCCAGATCTTATCTTGTTGATAAAGAAAACATATAGGCAATTTGATGATACTCTATTACTTGTTTTCTCTGAACTGCTAAGTGAACTCATTTCACAAGGATAAAATGGCAAACAGGTTGACTGTTCTTCCTAGTAAAAGTTGGCATGGTCAGGTGCCTGGATCTAGTTCCCAAGACCCACTATAGGTCACAAATCAGGGAATGATCAGTTCTGGGTACCATTGGAAGGGAAAGGCATAAACATTATAACATCCATTTTATAATTGTATAACTGAGGATGAGGAAGCTTCCATCATCCAAGGGGGTTCCTATCAATCATATTCTCAGATGTCAACTTACCAGCTGTCTATAGAGTACATAACAGATGTCTTCAGAGTCCACAGAAAACCCAGGAGCCACCTACACCAGAATCCCAACACCACTTCTTTTCTGCCTTTACTGTTGGAACAAGATAGCTGACAAGAACAACTTGAGAAAGAAGGCTTTACTTTAGCTCACAGGTCAAAGCTACAGTTCATCTTGGTGGAGGAGTCATGGTGTCATGAGCATAAGACAGTTCTTCACAATGCATCCAGTCAGGAAGCCAAGTGTGGGCTGTGGGGAGAGAGGGAATGACGGGTATTACTCCGTTCAGGACCATAGCTCCTGGGATGGTACAACCTACACTTAAAATCATCTTTCTACCTCAGTTAGCAATGATATGTTCAAGGGGTCTACACATTATAGAGCCTCCAGCTGACTATCCAGATGCTAATTTTTAACATCAATAGCACAAAACTCACAGACTGGGATCTGGGGCTCATTTGTTAATATTGTTATATAGCTCATTTGTTAAAGTGCCTGCTTTACAAGCTTGAGGACTTGGGTTAGATAATCAAAATTCACCAGAAAAAATGGCCATGGTGACTGGCTTAGTCAGGACTTCTATTGCTGTGTTGAAACACCATGAAAGAAAAAGAAATTAGGGAGGAAGGATTTATTTGGCGTTCTCTTCTGCATCAGTGAAGGAAGCCAGAATAGGAACTCACACAGGACTGTAACCTGGAGGTAGGAGCTGAAGCAGAGGCCATGGAGGAGTGCTGCTTACTGGCTTGCTCCCCATGGCTTGCTCAGCCTGATTTCTTATGGATCCCTACTAGTCCAGGGATGGCACTACCCACAATGTGCTGGGCCATCCCCTGTCAATCACTAGGTATGCCTACAGCCTCATCTTATAGAGCTATTTTCTCAATTGAGGTTCCCTTCTTCAGATGACTTTAGCTTGTATCAAGTTGACAAGAAACTAACCATCACAGTAGCATTTGATTGTAATCGAAGAACCAGTGGCGAGAAACAGGCAGATTTCTGGAAATCACTAAGTAGCCATTCCTTGGTGAGTTCCAGGTCATTGAGAGACTCCATCTCAAAAAAAGATAGATATCTGAGGTTGTCCTCTGGTCTCCATTTACACACTCTAACATGTGCACATAAACTTGAATATATATGTTATGTATGTGCACTCATACACATAAATAATACCCCTTCTGTGTGTGCTAAAACCTGGCTTGTCATAGCTAGATTATTTTATTAATAGCCATAACTAAAATTCAAGTTCAGATGCTGTATCTTACAACCATGGAATGACATGCACACTAAGTGATTAAAATTGTTGTGGCTTATGTATGTTCTCCAAATTCATGTGTTAGAAACCTTAACTCTCCAAGCAATAGGATGGAACCTTCAATGGGATAGGCCATCAAGATACAGTATATAAATATAAATATTTACATCCAGCAATGGAGGAGTGTTCCTCTTTCTCCACATCCTCACCAGCATCTGCCGTCCCCTGAATTTTTGATCTTAGCCATCCTGACTGGTGTAAGGTGAAATCTCATGGTTGTTTTGATTTGCATTTCCCTGATGATTAAGGATGTTGAACATTTCTTTATGTTCTTCTCAGTCATTTAATATTCCTCAGTTGAGAATCCTGTTTAGCTCTGAACCCCATTTTTAATAGGGTTATTTGGTTCTCAGGAGTCTAACTTCGTGAGTTCTTTGTATATTTTGGATGTTAAAACTCTATTGAATGTAAGGTTGATAGAGAACTTTTCCCACTGTGTGGGTTACTGTTTTGTCCTATTGACAGTGTCCTTCACCTTATAGACGTGTTTCAATTTTATGAGGTCCCATTTGTCAATTTTTGTTCTTAGAGCATAAGCCATTGATTGGTGCTCTGTTCAGGAAATTTTGCCCTGTGTCAATGCCTTTGAGTTTTTTTTCTGACTTTCTCTTGTATTAGATTCATCATATTTGGTTTTATATTGATGTCATTGATTCACTTGGACTTGAGCTTTGCATAAGGTGATAAGAATGGATCAATTTGCAATCTTCTACATGTCAACCAACAGTTGAACCAGCACCATTTATTGAAAATGCTGTCTTTTTTCCACTAGATGATTTTGGCTCCTTTGTCAAAGATCAAGAAGTCAAAGGTGAGTTCATTTTTGGGTCTTCAATTCTATCCTATTGATCGCCTTGCCTGTCTCTCTGCTAATACCATGTGGTTTGATCATTATTGCTCTGTAGTATAGCTTGAGGTCAGCAATGCTCATTCCTCCAGAATTTCTTTTATTGTTGAGAATAGTTTTTGCTATCCTGGGTTTTTTGTTATTCCAGATAAATTTACTAATTGTTCTTTCTATCTCTGTGAACAATCAAAATGGAATTTTGATGGGGATTGCATTGAATCTGTAGACTGCTTTTTGTAAAATGGCCATTTTTACTCTGTTAATCCCGCCTATCCATAAACAAAGAGATCTTTCTACCTTCTGAGGACTTTCTCAATTTCTTTCTTCAGAGACTTGCAGTTCTTGCCGTCTAGATCTTTCACTTGCTTTGTTAGCATCACACCATGGTATGTAATATTATTTGTGACTATTGTAAATGGTGTCGTTTCCCTAATTTCTTTCTCAGCCCATTTATCATTTGAGTATAGGAAGGCTACTGATTCCTTAGAGTCAATATTATATCCAACCATGTTGCTGAAGTTGTTTATCCGCTGTAGAAATTCTTTCCTGGATTTTTTAGGTCACTTACATATAGTATCATGTCATCGGCAAATAGTGGTATTTTGACTTCCTCCTTTCTAATTTGTATCCCTTTGATCTCCCTTTGTTGCCTAATTGCTCTAGCTAGAACCTCAAGTACTATAAGGAATAGACAGGAGGAGAGTGGGCAGCCTTGTCTTGTCCCTGATTTTAATGGGATTGTTTTGAGTTTCTCTCCATTTAGTGTATCTGTTGGCTTGTTGTATATTACTTTTATTATATTTAGGTATGGACCTGGAATTCCTGATCTCTCTACTACTTTTAGCATGAAGAGGTGTGGGATTTTGTCAAATGCTTTTTCAGTATCTAATGAGATGATAATATGGTTTTTTCTTTGAGTTTGTTTATGTATTCGATTACATTGATGGACTTCCTTATATTGAACCATCCCTGCACCCTGGGATGAAGGCTACTTGATCATGGTAAATGATTATTTTGATGTGTTCTTGGATTCAGTTTGCAAGAATTTTATCGAGTATTTTTGCATCGATATTCATAAGAGAAATTGGTCTGAAGTTCTCTATCTTTGTTGGTGTTTGTGTGGTTTAGGTACCAGTGTAATTGTGGCTTCATATAATGTATTGGGTAGTGTTCCTTCTGTTTTTATTTTAAGAAATTGTTTGAGAAGTATTGGTATTAGGTCTTCTTTGAAGGACTGATAGAATTCTACACTAAAGCCATCTAGTCCTGGGGATTTTTTTGTTGGGAGACTTTTAATGACTTTCTATTTCCTTAGGGGTTATGGGAACGTTTAAATTGTTTACCTGATCCCAATTTAACTTTGATACCTGGTTTTTGTCTAGAAAATAATCCATTTCATCTTTATTTTCTAGTTTTGTTGAGTATAGGCTTTTGTAGTAGGATAGGATAATTTTTTACATTTCTTCAGTTTCTGTTGTTATGTATCCATTTTCATTTTGGATTTTGTTAATTTGGATACTGTCTCTGTGCCCTCTGGTTACTCTGGCTAAGGGTTTATCTGTCTTGTTGATTTTCTCAAAGAGCCAGCTCCTGGTTTTGTTTGTTTTTTGTACAGTTCTCTTTGTTTCTATTTGGTTTATTTCAGCCCTGAGTTTTATTATTTCCTGCTATCTACTCCTCTTGGATGTATTTGCTTCTTTTTGTTCTAGAGCTTTCAGATGTGCTATTAATCTGCTCGTATATGCTCTCTCCAATTTCTTTATGAGCTCTCAGAGCTAAGAGTTTTCCTCCTAACACTGATTTCATTGTGTCCCATAAGTTTGGATATGTTGTGATTTCATTTTCATTAAATTCTAAAACGTGTTTAATTTTTTCTTTATTTCTCTCTGACCAGGTTACCATTGAGTAGATGAAGCTCATGCTTAGTTGGCTTTCTTATGTAGTCCATGGATGTCTGCCTAGGGGAGGAGGCTTCCCCAACCTGGTTAGACCCTAACACATTAATTAGTAATCAAGCTAATTTATTCAAGGCATGTCCTCAGGCAGATGGGATGTGGACAGTCCCTTCACAGAGATTCCTTTCTATGCCAAATTGACAGTTAAAGATAACCAATATAGCTAGATTAAAGTATAATTTTGCAACATTTAAAAAGGGTGGGAGCCAGTCTGTTGTGCCCCATGCTTTTACTTTTTTTTTGGTTTTTATTTTTTATTACATATTTGCTTTATTTACATTTCAAATGGTATCCCCTTTCCTTGTTACTCCTCTGAAAACCCCCTATCCTTTCACCCCTCCCTGTGCTTACCCCTTCCCCTACTTTCCTGACCTGGCATTCCCCTATACAGGGGCATCAAGCCTTCATAGGGACAATGCCCTTTCCTCTCATTGATCCTCTGTGTCATAAGTAGCTGGAGCTGTGGGTCCCTCTATGTGTACTCGTTGGTTGGTGGTTTAGTCCCTGGGAGCTCTGGGGGTACTGGTTGGTACATATTATTGTTCCTCCTGTGGGGCTGCAAAGCTCTTCAGCTCTTTGGGTCCTCTCTCTAGCTGCTCCACTGGGGACCCTGTGCTCAGTCTATTGGTTGGCTGTGAGCCATGGATATTTTAAACCACCTTCCAAGAAGGATCAAAGTATCTACACTTTGGTCTTCCTTCTTGAGCTTCATGTGGCCTGTGAGTTGTATCTTGGGTATTTTGAGATTTTGGTCTAATATCCACTTATCAGTGAGTGAATAATGTGTGTGTGCTTTTGTGATTGGGTTACCTCACTCAGGATGATATTTTATAGTTCCATCCATTTAATAGCTGAGTAGTACTCCATTGTGCAAATGTACCACATTTTCTGTATTCATTCCTCTATTGAGGAACATCTGGGTTCTTTCCAGCTTCTGGCTATTATAAATAGTGCTGCTATGAACATAGTGGAGCATGTGTCCTTATCACATGTTGAGCATCTTCTGGGTATATGCCCAGGAGTGGTATAGCTGGGTCCTTAGGTAGCGCTATGTCCAATTTTCTGAGGAACCGTCAAACTGATTTCCAGAGTGGTTTACCAGCTTGCAATCCCACCAGCAATGGAGGAGAGTTCCTCTTTCTCCACATCCTCACCAGCATCTGCTGTCCCCTGAAGTTTTGATCTTAGCCATCTTGACTGGTGTGAAATGGCATCTCAGGGTTGTTTTGATTTGCATTCCCCTGATGATTAAGGATGTTGAATATTTCTTTAAGTGTTTCTCAGCCATTCGATATTCCTCAGTTGAGAATTCTTTGTTTAGCTCTGTGCCCCATTTTTTTTTTTTTTTGGTTTTTCGAGACAGAGTTTCTCTGTATAGCCCTGGCTGTCCTGGAACTCGCTCTGTAGACCAGGCTGGCCTCGAACTCAGAAATCCGCCTGCCTCTGCCTCCCAAGTGCTAGGATTAAAGGCGTGCGCCACCACCGCCCGGCTATGTGCCCCATTTTTAATAGGGTTATTTGGTTTTCTGGAGTCTAACTTTTTGAGTTCTTTGTATATATTGGATATTAGCCCTCTATCGAATGTAGGATTGGTAATGATCTTTTCCCGATATGTTGGTTGCGGTTTTGTCCTATTGAGGGTGTCCTTTGCCTTACAGAAGCTTTGCAATTTTATGAGGCCCCAATCAATTCTTGATCTTAGAGCATAAGCTATTGGAGTTCTGTTCAGGAAATTTTCTCCTGTGCCCATGTGCTCAAGGCTCTTCCCCAGTTTCTCTTCTATTAGATTCAATATATCTGATTTTGTGGAGATCCTTGATCCACCTGGACTTGAGCTTTGTACAGGGAGATAAGAATGGATCAATTTGCATTCCTCTACATGTTGACTGCCAGTTGAACCAGCACCATTTGTTGAAAATGCTGTCTTTTTTCTATTGGATGGTTTTAGCTCCTTTGTCAAAGATCAAGTGTCCATAGGTATGTGGGTTCATTTCTGGGTCTTCAATTCTGTTCCATTGATCTACCTGTCTGTCACGGTACCAATACCATTCAATTTTAATTACCATTGCAGATGGCCATTTTTACTATATTAACCCTGTCAATCCATGAGCATGGGAGATCTTTCCATCTTATGAAATCTTCAATTTCTTTCTTCAGAGACTTGAAGTTCTTGTCATACAGATCTTTCACTTGCTTGATTAGAGTCATGCCAAGGTATTTTATATTATTTGTGACTATTGTGAAAAGTGTCATTTCACAAATTTCTTTCTCAGCCTCTTTATCCTTTGAGTATAGGAAGGTTACTGATTTGTTTGAGTTAACTTTATATCCAACCACTTTCCTGAAGTTGTTTATCAGGTTTAGGAATTCTCTGGTGGAATGTTTGGGGTCACTTAAATATACTGTCATATCACCTGCAAATAGTGATACTTTGACTTCTTCCTTTCCAATCTGTATTCATTTGACCTCATTTCGTTGTCTAATTGCTATGGCTAGGACTTAGAGTCATTCTAGTTCATTCTCAGCAACTAATCTGGAAACTCACAAACACCTGTAGCTCCAGCTCCAGGGCATCAAAAGTCATTTTCTGGCCTTCAAGGTCATTCACATTTATATACACATACTGCACCCCCATAAATTAAAAACAAATATCTTTTCAGAGCAAGGTGGCTGTAGCTGGGTGGGTTCATTTCTCTGTCTTGACTATCTGACTGATCGACTTATACCATCTGTATCATGTGAGGGCTTCTTTCTAGCTCCCCCTTCTGTCTGACTGATTGAATTTCCCCCATCTGGTAACTGTACCATGCTATTTCTTTGTCATCTTGAAATCTTGAAATCACATATTTATCTGACACCCAGTATTGCCTTTTCCTCCTTAGGATTATTTAGGTTATTAGAGATTTGGAGTCTACATCTGAAATGTAATTTTTTTTCTTGGTCTGTGAGGTTATCATTGGAATTTTTGTCATTGTTGCCTATAATCTAAACAGTTTGGCAATTCAGACATTTTCATCTTTTAATCTTGCCAATCCATAATTGTGAGAGATTTTTCCCATTTTCTAGTTATCTTATTTTTTTTCACTGTAGAGATCTTGTGTCTCTTTAGCTGGGTGTTATTTTTTAAAGCTTTTAAGGATAGAATCCGTGACTCCTGATTCCTAAGAAATCCATAGAGTTTGATGTCTAAATTGAACCAGGTAGGCATCAAATGTCAGGTAAATGAAGCATGCTGTAAAAAGTTAGTAGAGAGGAAACTGGGTGTGGTGGTACACAAACACAACTTTAATCCCAGCACCCAGGAGGCACAGACAGGCAAATCTCTAAGCTTGGGCCAGCCTGATCTGCATAGAAATCTTGTCTCTGAAAGAAATATAGGAAAACACAAACAAACAAGTGAAGGATCTGAGCAAATCCATCCAGGATCTAAAAAAGGAAATAGAAACAACTAAGATATCACAAAGGGAGACAACTTTGGAGATAGAAATCCTTGGGAAGAAATCAGGGGTCATAAATGCAAACATCAACAATAGAATACAAGAGATGGTAGAAGCTGTATGAAAAAATACCTCATGGCTGCAGCCTCTGCCATCTTTGCTCCGGTACTAGACCAGACAGGGACTTCAAGTAAACAGAGACTTCCCAAGTATAACATTGCTTGGGACACAGCCAGCTAGGGTTCCACCTATGCCCAAGAGCGGGACAGCTCTGTGGTCGTCTGGGTGCCAGCTTTGCTGTGGGACTTCTGCCCTGCAGAGTAACCCATGCCTGGACGGAGTGCAGCAGCCTCAGCCATCTTTGCTTGGGCGACAGAGCAAACAGGGACTCCAGGTTCAGAGACATCCCGAGTATGACATTGCTTGGGACACAGCTACCTAAGGTGCTGCCTGCACTCAAGAGCTGGCCAGCTCTTGGTCATCTGTGCACCAGCTCTGCTGTGGGACATTTGACCTGCAGAGTGACCCGTGCCTGGAGGGAGCACTGCAGCCTCTGCCATCTTTGCTCTGGTGATAGACCAGACAGGGACTCCAGCGCACCATCTCCAAGTGGCGCAGGAAGCCAGTCATCTACCCAGCTGTGTGGAGGAGCCAGGTAGCACAGGAGAGACCTGCATTGAGAGCAGAGGAGCCGTCTTCTGTCACTGGGTACCATATCCAAGGGATACAAGGAGGTAACTAACCACTCAGGAATGCAGAGAGGCCCGGTAGTACAGTAGGACCACCCCTGCTGCTACAAGGAAACAGCCTGACACCCTGAGGGCACAAGAGCCAAGGAACAGATTGGGACAGGAGTCTTCTGATTACCACCTGCACCCAGAGTTGATCTGGACCACAGCGGTACAGACCTAAATACAACTATAAGAGAGTGGGTCTTGCAGAAGTACTTACATATCATTGTACACAGAGAGAACAGGTCTCCCAGGAGCACAGAGAAGCCGCCGTCAGAGACAGCAACACCAGCTAACACCAGGGATAACCAGATGGCAAAAGGCAAATGCAAGAACACCACCAATACAAACCAAGGCAACATGGCTCCATCGGAACCAAGTTCTCCAACAACAGCAAGTCCTGGATACCCCAACACACCAGAAAAGCAAGAACTAGATTTAAAATCACTGGTCATGATGCTGATTGGAGGGGTTCAAGAGGGACATAAATAACTCCCTTAAAGAAATACAGGAGAGCACAAGTAAACAGGGAGAACCCCTTGAAAAACTAAGGGAAAACACAATAAAACAGGTGGAGGAATTGAACAAAGTCATCCAAGATCTAAAGATGGAGGTAGAAACAATAAAAAAATCACAAAGGGAAACAACTCTGGACATAGAAAACCTAGGAAAGAAGTCAGGAATCATGGATCCAAGCATCAACAACATATGCAAAAGATACCATAGAAATCATTGATACAACAGTCAAAGAAAATAAAAAATCCAAAAAACTCCTGACCCAAAACTTCCAGGAAATCCAGGACAAAATGAGAAGACCAAACCTAAGGATTATAGGTATAGAAGAGAGTGAAGATTTCCAACTTAAGGGGCCAGTAAATGTCTTCAACAAAATTATAGAAGAAAACTTCCCTAACCTAAAGAAAGTGATGCCCATGAACATACAGGAAGCCTACAGAACTCCAAATAGATTTGACCAGAAAAGAAATTCCTTCCATCACATAATAATTAAAACACCAAATGTACTAAACAAAGAAAGAATATTAAAAGCAGTAAGGGAAAACGGTCAAGTAACATATAAAGGTAGACCTATCAGAAGTACACCAGACTTCTCACCAGAGACTATGAAAGCCAGAAGAGCCTGGGCAGATGTCATACAGACCCTAAGAGAACACAAATGCCAACCCAGACTGCTATATCCAGCAAATCTCTCAATTACCATAGATGGAGAAACCAAGATATTTCATGACAAAAACAAATTTACACAGTATCTTTCCACAAATCCAGCCCTTCAAAGGATAATGAATGGAAAACACCAACAAAGGGAGAGAAACTACACACTAGAAAAAGCAAGAAATTAATCCTATTCCAAAAAACCCAAAAAAGATAACCACACAAACATAAAAATTCTATCAAAAATAGCAGGAAGCAACAATCACTTTTCCTTAATATCTCTTAACATCAATGGGCTCAATTCCCCAATAAAAAGACATAGACTAACAGACTGGATACATAAACAAGACCCAACATTTTGCTGCATACAGAAAACACATCTCAGTGTCAAAAACAAACACTACCTCAGAATAAAGGGCTGGAAAACTGTTTTCCAAGCAAATGGTCCCAGGAAACAAGCTGGAGTAGCCATTCTAATATCTGATAAAATAGACTTTCAACCAAAAGTCATCAAAAAAGACATGGAAGCATTCTTTATACTCATCAAAGGAAAAATCTACCAGGAAGATCTCTCAATTCTGAACATCTATGCTCCAAATACAAGGGCACCATCATTCGTAAAAGAAACCTTACTAAAGCTGAAAGCACACATCGCACCCTACACAATAATTGTGGGTGACTTCAACACCCCACTCTCGGAAATGGACAGATCAGGGAAACACAAACTAAACAGAGACACAGTAAAACTAACAGAAGTTTTGGACCAAATGGATTTAATAGATATCTATAGACCATTTCATCCTAAATCAAAAGACTATACCTTCTTCTCAGCACCTCATGGAACCTTCTCCAAAATTGACCATATAATTGGTCACAAAACAGACCTCAACAGATACAAAAAAATCGAACTAATTCCATGCCTCCTATCAGATCACTATGGAGTAAGGGTGGTCTTCAACAGCAAAAAAAAGAACAGAAATCCCACATACACATGGAAGCTGACCAATGCTCTACTCAATGATACCTTGGTCAAGGAAGAAATAAGGAAAGAAATCAAAACCTTTTTAGAGTTTAATGAAAATGAAGGCACAACATACCCAAATTTATGGGACACATTGAAAGCAGTGCTAAGAGGAAAACTTATAGCTCTGAGTGCCTCCAAAAAGAAGCTGGAGTGAGCATACACTAGCAGCTTAACAGCACACCTGAAAGCTTTAGAACAGAAAGAAGCTAATACACCCAAGAAGAACAGAAGGCAGGAAATCATCAAACTCAGGGCTGAAATTAACCAAGTAGAAACAAAAAGAACTATTCAAAGAATCAACAAAACCAGGTGTTAGTTCTTTGAGAAAATCAACAAGATAGATAAACCTTTAGCCAGACTAACCAGAGGGCACAGAGACAGTATCCAAATTAACAAAATCAGAAATGAAAAGGGAGAAATAACAACAGAAACTGAGGAAATTCAAAAAATCATCAGATCCTACTACAAAAGCCTATACTCAACAGAACTGGAAAATCTGGAGGAAATGGACAATTTCCTAGACAGATACCAGCTACCAAAGTTTAATCATGATCAGATAGAATATCTAAATGGTCCCATAACCTCTGAAGAAATAGAAGTGGTCATTGAAAGTCTTCCAACCAAAAAAAGCACAGGACCAGATGGTTTTAGTACAGAATTCTATCAGACCTTCAAAGAAGACCTAACACCAATACTCTTCAAACTGTTCCACAAAATAGAAACAGAAGGAACACTACCCAACTCATTCTATGAAGCCACAATTTCGCTGATACAAAAACCACACAAAGATCCAACAAAGAAAGAGAACTTCAGACCAATTTCCCTTATGAATATACATGCAAAAATACTCAATAAAATTTTTCCAACCAAATCCAGGAACACATCAAAACGATCATTCACCATGATCAAGTAGGCTTCATCCTAGGAATGCAGGAATGGTTCACTATAAGGAAATCCATTAATGTAATCCTCTACATAAATAAACTCAAAGAAAAAAACACATGGTCATTTCATTAGATGCTGAAAAAGCATTTGACAAAATTCAGGATTCTTTCATGTTAAAGGTCTTGGAAAGATCAGGAATTCAAGGACCATATCTAAACATAGTAAAAGCAATTTACAGCAAACCAGTAGCCAACATCAATCTAAATGGAGAGAAACTTGAAGCAATTCCACTAAAATCAGGGACTAGACAAGGCTGCCCTCTCTCTCCATATTTATTCAATATAGTACTTAAAGTTCTAGCTAGAGCAATTAGACAACAAAAGGAGGTCAAAGGGATACAAATTAGAAAGGAAGAATTCAAAGTATCACTATTTGCAGATGATATAATAGTATACTTAAGCGACCCAAAAAACTCCACCGGAGAACTCCTACAGCTGATAAACAACTTCAGCAAAGAGGCCGGATATAAAATTAACTCAAGCAAATCAGTAGCCTTCCTATACTCAAAGGATAAACAGGCTGAGAAAGAAATTAGGGAAATGACACTCTTCACAATAGTTCCAAACAATATAAAGTATCTTGGTGTGACTCTAACCAAACAAGTGAAAGATCTGTATGACAAGTACTTAAAGTCTCTGAAAAAAGAAATAGAAGAAGACTTCAGAAGATGAAAAGATCTTCCATGCTCATGGATTCTCAGGATTAATATAGTAAAAAGGGCTATCCTGCCAAAAGGAATATACAGATTCAATGCAATCCCCATCAAAATCCCAACTCCATTCTTCATAGAGTTAGAATGAGCAATTCAAAACTTCATCTTGAATAACAAAAAAACCCAGGATAGCTAAAACTATTCTCAAGAGTAAAAGAACTTTTGGGGGAATCAGTATCCCCGACCTCAAGCAGTACTACAGAGCGATAGTGTTAAAACGTGTGTGGTATTGGTACAGTGACAGCCGGGTAGATCAATGGAACAGAATTGAAGACCCAGAAATGAACCCACACACCTATGGTCACTTGATCTTTGACAAGGGAGCTATAGCCACCCAGTGGAAAAAAGATAGCCTTTTCAGTAGATGGTGCTTGTTCAACTGGAGGTCAGCATGCAGAAGAATGCAAATTGGTCCATTCTTATCTCCCTGTACTAAGTTAAAGTCCAAGTGGATCAAGGACCTCCACATAAAACCAGAAACACTGATACTAAGAGAAAAGAAACTGGGGAAGTTCCTTGAGCACATGGGCACAGGGGAAAATTTCCTGAACAGAACACCAATATAGCTTATGCTCTAAGATCAAGAATTGACAAATGGGACCTCATAAAATTACAAAGTTTCTGTAAGGCAAAGGACTCTGTCAAAAGGACAAAACGGCAACCAGCTAGTTAGGAAAAGATCTTTACGAACCCTACATCCGACAGAGGGCTAATATCCAAGATATACAAAGAACTCAAGAAGGTAGATTCCAGAGAGTCAAATAACCCTATTAAAAAATGGGGTATAGAGTCTTCCCTTCCAGCCGTCATTTACACCAGGGAACCAGGCAGCTTCACAGTCTTCTGTGCTTAGCCCACCAGGAGAGAATGATCTCCCAGCAGCAATTTCACTTCTGAGTGCGGAGGTGAGATCTCCACCTTTCTCTGGAGGGGAACAGCTAGGAGGGCACAGGACATACTATCAGTGGATCAGCGGGGACAGGAGTCTTCCTTTCCAGCCACCATTTGCACCAGGGAACAAGGCAGCTCCAAAGCCTTCTGTGCTTAGCCCACCAGGAGAGAGTGATCTCCCAGCAGCGATTTCACTTCTGAGTGCAGAGGTGAGATCTCCACCTTCTCTCTGGAGGGATACAGCTAGGAGCACACAAGGCATATGATCATTGGAGCAGCTGGGACAGGAGTCTTCCCTTCTGGCTGCCATTTGCAGTGGGGAACCAGGCAACTCCACAGCCTTCTGTGCACAGACGCTGCCAGAAGAGAGTTGGTCTCTCAGGAGTACAGACACAGGTTTACAGGTCCATAGGAGAGGCAATCTCCAGTCAGTGACAACAAGACCAACTAACTCCAGAAATAACCAGATGGCGAAAGGCAAGTGCAAGAACCCTACCAACAGAAACCAAGGCTACTTGGCAACATCAGAGCCCAGTTCTCCTACCACAGCAAATCCCAGATTCTCCAACACACTGGAAAAGCAAGAGTTGGATTTAAAGTCTCTTCTCACCATGCTGTTAGAGGACATCAAGTAGGACATAAATAACTCCCTTAAAGAAATACAGGAGAATATGGGTCAAATGGTAAAGGCCCTTAAAGAAGAAACACAAAAATCCCTGAAAGAAATACAGGGGAGCATGGGTGAACAGGTAGAGGCCTTTAAAGAGGAAACAAAAATCCCTGAAAGAATTACAGGAGGACACAAACAAGTGAAGGAACTGAACAAAACCATCCAGGATCTAAAAATGGAAGTAGGAGCAATAAAGAAAACACAAAGTGTGACATCTCTGGATATAGAAAATCTTGGAAAGAATTCAGGAGTCATAGATGCAAGCATCAACAACAGAATACAAGAGATAGAAGAAAGAATCTCAGGGGCTGAAGATACCATAGAAAACATTAACTCAACAGTTAAAGAAAATGCAAACTGCAAAAAGCTCCTGAGCCAAAACATCCAGGAAATCCAGGACACAATGAGAAGACCAAACCTTAGGATTACAGGTATAGAAGAGAGTGAAGATTTCCAACTTAAAGGGCCAGTAAATATCTTCAACAAAATTATAGAAGAAAACTTCCCTAACCTAAAGATAGAGATGTCCATGAACATACAAGAAGCCTATAGAACTCCAAACAGACTGGACCAGACCAGAAAGTCCTCCCGACACATAATAATCAAAACACCAAATGCACTAAACAAAGAAAGAATATTAAAAGCAGTAAGAGAAAAAGGTCAAGTAACCTATGAAGGCAGGCCTATCAGAATTACACCAGACTTCTCACCTGAGAGGATGAAAGCCAGAAGATCCTGGGCAGATCTCATACAGACCCTAAGAGAACACAAATGCCAGCCCAAACTACTATACCCAGCAAAACTCTCAATTACCATAGATGGAGAAAACAAGATATTCCATGATAAAACCAAATTTACACAATATCTTTCCACAAACCCAGCCCTACAAAGGATATTAGATGGAAAACGCCAACATGAGGAGGGAAACTATACCCTGGAAAAAGCAAGAAAGTAATCTTTTTCCAACAAACCCAAAAGAAAGTAACCACAAAAACATAAAAAGAACATCAAAAATATCAGGAAGCAACAATCACTATTCCTTAATATCTTATAGCATTAATAGACTCAATTCCCCAACAAAAAACAGTCTAACAGAGATATTTTTCATGTGGATCTTCGATTTTATCAAAAATGTTTGTGACTCCTCTTTCATTTTAGTAATGCTTTTTGTGTCTACCATTTTGACTGTATTATTTTCCATGATAATCTTTAATTTTAACATTTTTTTCTGTGTATTTCTTCGATTTTGTCAGAGGTGTTTTTCATGTAGATCTTCGGTTTCGTCAGGGGGTGGGTGTTTGTAGTTCCACTTTCAATCAATTTAGGAATGTTTTTGTGCCTACCATTTTGTCAGTATAATTGTCCACGATAATCTTCAATTTTAAAGTTTTTCTTTATTTTTCTTCAATTTTGTCAGAAGTATTTTCCATGTGGATCTTTAGTTTTATCAGACAATGTCTATAATTTTGCTTTCAATCAACTTAGTAACATTTTTATACCTTCCATTTTATCTGTATAATTTTCCATGTAATAGTCAGTTTTAACATGTTTTTCTATATATTTCTTGAATTTTTTCAGGAAAATTTTCCTTGTAGATCTTCAATTTTATCAGAAAGTGTTTATAATTCCACTTTCAAAAAACTTAGAAATATTTTTATGTCTACCATTTTATCTGTATAATTTTTCCATGAAATACTCAATCTTAATGCATTTTTATATATTTCTTCAATTTTATCAGAGATATTTTCCATGTAAATCTTCAATTTTATCAGAAAATGTTTATAATTTCACTTTCAATCAACTTAGAAATATTTTATGCCTACCATTTTATCTGTATAATTATCCATGAAAATCTTCAATTTTAATGTTTTTCCATAGATTTTTTTTAAATTATATCAGAAATATTTTCCATGTAAATCTTCATTTTGATCAGAAAATGTTTATAATTCTACTTTCAATCAACTTAGGAATATTTTAATTCCTACCAATTTATCTGTATAAATTTCTTCAATTTTATCAGAGACATTTTCCATGTAAATCTTCAATTTTATCAGAAAATGTTTTTACTTCTACTTTCAGTCAATTTAGAAATATTTTTATGCCTACCATCTTATCTGTATAATTTTTCATGAACTAGTCAGTTTTAACGTGTTTTTCTATATATTTCTTGAGTTTTATCAGAAATATTTTCCTTGTAGATTTTCAATTTTATCAGAAAATATTTATAATTCCACTTTCAATCAATGTTGGAATATTTTTGTGTCTACCATTTTATCTGTATAATTTTTTCATGAAATACTCAATCTTAACGTGTTTTTCTATATATTTCTTCAATTTTATCAGAGATATTTTTCATGTATATTTACACAATGGAATACTTACTCAGCAATTAAAAACAATGAATTCATGAAATTCGTAGGCAAATGGGGAACAGGGGGAGGGAAGAGGGCTTATGGGACTTTCAGGGAGGGGGGAACAGGAAAGGGAAAGTCATTTGGAATGTAAATAAAGAATATAGAAAATAAAAATAATTTAAAAAATGGGGTACAGAGCTAAACAAAGAATTTTCATCCGAGGAATAACGAATGGCTGAGAAACACCTAAAGAAATGTTCAACATTCTTAGTCATCAGGGAAATGCAAATCATAACAACCCGGAGATTTCACCTCACACCAGTCAGAATAGCTAAGATCAAAAACTCAGGAGACAGCTGGTGCTGGCAAGGATGTGGAGAAAGAGGGACACTCCTCCACTGCTGGTGGGATTGCAAGCTGGTAAAACCACTCTGGAAATCAGTTTGGCGATTCCTCAGAAAACTCGGCATAATGCTACCGGAGGACCCATCTTTTCCACTACTGGGCATATACCCAGAGGACTCTCCAACATGCAATAAGCTCCACTATGTTCATAGCAGCCTTATTTATAATAGCCAGAAGCTGGAAAGAACCCAGATGTCCTTCAACAGAGGAATGGATACAGAAAATGTGGTATATTTACACTATGGAATACTACTCAGCTATTAAAAACAACGAATTCATGAAATTCTTAGGCAAGTGGGTGGAACTGGAGAATGTCATCCTGAGTGAGATGACCCGTTCACAAAAAAATCACACATTGTATGCACTCACTGATAAGCGGATATTAGCCCAGAAGCTTGGAATACCCAAGGAACAATTCACATATCAAAGGATACCAAAAAGAAGGAAGGAGAGGTACCTGGTCCTGGAAGGGCTCAATGTGGCAGACTAGGGGAATACAAGGAAGGGGAGGCAGGAGTGGGTTGGTTGGGGAGCAGGGGGAGGGAAGAGGGAGTATGGGACTTTTGGAGAGGGGGGAAACAGTAAGAGGGAAATCCTCTGAAATGTAAATAAAGAATGTACCTAATAAAAAAATAAAAAAAAAGAGATGGAAGAAAGAATCTCAGGTGCTGAAGATACCATAGAAAGCATCGATTCAACAGTCAAAGAAAATGCAAAATGCAAAAAACGTGCAACCCAAAGCATCCAGGAAATCCAGGACACAATGAGAGGACCAAACCTAAGGATTATAGGTATAGATGAGAGTGAAGATTTTCAACTTAAAAGGCCAGTAAATATCTTCAACAAAATTATGGAGGAAAACTTCCCTAACATTAAAGAGAGAGATGTTGATGAATGTACAAGAAGCCTACAGAACTCCAAACAGATTGGACCAGAACAGAAATACATCCCTTCACATAATAATCAAAACACCAAATGTGCTAAACAAAGAAAGAATAATAAAAGCAGTAAGAGAAAAAGGCCAAGTAACATATAAAGGAAGACCTATCCGAATCACATCAGACTTCTCACCAGAGACCATGAAATCCAGAAGATCCTGGCTCGATCTCATACGGAATGTAAGAGAACACAAATGACATCCTAGACTACTATACCTAGCGAAACTCTCAATCACCATAGATGGAGAGGCCAAGATATTCCATGATAAAACCAAATTTACACAATATCTTTCCACAAACCCAGCCCTGCAAAGGATAATAGGTGGAAATCGACAATACAAGGAGAGAAAATACACCTGGAAAAAACAAGACAGTAAGCTCCAGTGTCCAGGTAGTTGGGACAGCCAGGCTTGGAGACAGACAGGCATAATATCGCTTCGGTCTCAGGCAGCTTGTGTGTAACCTGCTCCAAGAGCTGGGCAGATCTGCAGTAACCAGCGCACCAGCTATGCTGTGGGACTTCTGCCTTGCAGAGGGACCCCCCCCCTGCACTGGGCGGGAGCCTACCAGCTTCCCCTTGGGACACGGCCTGTTGGGGCTTCCATCTGCTCCCAAGAACTGGACAGCGCTGTGGTCCTCTGGGCGCCAGCTCTGCTGTGGGCCATCCCCCCTGCAGGGTGACCTGCGCCGCCAAGAGAGTGCAGAGTGCACTCCGCCATCTTTGCTCCAGTGTCCAGGTAGTTGGGACCGCCAGGCTCAGAGACAGACAGGCATAATATCGCTTGGGCCTCAGGCAGCTTGTGTGTAACCTGCTCCAACAGCTGGGCAGGTCTGCAGTAATCGACGCGCCAGCCCTGCTGTGGGACTTCTGCCCTGCAGAGGGACGCCCCCTCACCACCACCACCCCCCGGAGAAATCACACACCCCTGCACAGGGCAGGAGCCTACCAGCCTCCCTTTGGTGACATCTGCTCCGGGAATCCACTACGCTGAGCCGTTGGATGTGCAGGAACTCCCCAATATAACATCACTTGGGGCAAGGCACATCAGGGCTCCAAAGTCACTCAGGAGCAGGGCAGGCCCCAGAAATCGGTGCCAGGGGAATCCCGGTAATCCAGGGGGGCCAGAAATAGCTTTGCAGTCTCACAGGAGGTCCAACCAACAGCCAGTGACAGCAGGACCAACTAACACCAGAGGTAACCAAATGGCAAAAGGCAAACGTAGGGACATTATTAACAGAAATCAAAGTAATATGGCACCATCCGAACCCAACTCTCCAACAGCAGCAAGTCCTGGATACCCCACCACACCCGAAAGACAAGATCTGGATTTAAAATCACTTCTCATGATGCTATTAGAGGATCACAAGAAGGACACAAATAAATCTAATAAAGAATTACAGGAGACCATGAATCAAGAGTTAGAAGCCCTTACAAAGGAAACACAAAAATTGCTTAGAGAAATGCAAGAGAACATGGACCAACAGATGGAGGCCCACAAGGAGACAACACAAAAATCGCTTAAAGAAATGAATCAACGGTTAGATGCTCTTTCAAAGGAATCACAAAAATTGCATAAAGAAAAGCAGAAGAATATGGATCAACAGATGGAAGCCCATGAGGAGGAAACACAAAAATCGCTTAGAGAAATACAGGAGAACTTGGGTCAACAGGCAGAATTCCTGAAAGAGGAAAAGCAAAAATACCTTAAAGAAATACAGGAAAATACAAACAAACAAGTGAAGGATCTCAGCAAATCCATCCAGGATCTAAAAAAGGAAGTAGAAACAACTAAGAAATCACAAAGGGAGACAACTTTGGAGATAGAAAACCTTGGGAAGAAATCAGGAGTCATAGATGCAAACATCAACAGTAGAATACAAGAGATGGAAGAAAGAATCTCAGGTGCTAAAGATACCATAGAAAGCATCGACTCAACAGTCAAAGAAAATGCAAAATGCAAAAAAACGTGTAACCCAAAACATCCAGGAAATCCAGGACACAATGAGAGGACCAAACCTAAGGATTATAGGTATAGATGAGAGTGAAGATTTGCAACTTAAAGGGCCAGTAAACATCTTCAACAAAATTATGGAGGAAAACTTCCCTAACCTAAAGAGAGAGATGCCAATGAGCATACAAGAAGCCTACAGAACTCCAAACAGACTGGACCAGAGCAGAAATACCTCCCGTCACATAATAATCAAAACATCAAATGTATTAAACAAAGAAAGGATATTAAAAGCAGTAAAAGAAAAGGGCCAAGTAACATACAAAGGAAGACCTATCCGAATCACATCAGACTTCTCTCCAGAGACTATGAAAGCCAGAAGATCCTGGGCAGATCTCATGCAGACACTAAGACAGCACAAATGCCAGCCTAGACTACTATACCCAGCAAAACTCTCAATCACCATAGATGGAGAGACCAAGATATTCCATGATAAAACCAAATTTTCACAATATCTTTCCACAAACCCAGCCCTGCAAAGGATAATAGGTGGAAACCGCCAATACAAGGAGAGAAACAACACCCTGGAATAAATGAGATAGTAAACTTCTTGCATCAAACCCGAAAGTAGATAACCACTCAAGCATAAAGATAACATCAAGAATGGCAGGTGGCAATAATCACTATTCCTTAATCTCTCTTGATATCAATGGTCTCAACTCCCCAATAAAAAGACATAGACTAACAGACTGGATACGTAAACAGGATCCAGCATTTTGCTGCATGCAGGAAACGCACCTCAGTGTCAAAGACAAACGCTACCTCAGACTAAAAGGCTGGAAAACAATTTTACAAGCAAATGGTCCCAAGAAACGAGCCGGAGTAGCCATCCTAATATCAGATAAAATTGACTTCCAACCTAAAGTCATCAAAAAAGACACAGAAGGACACTACATACTGATCAAGGGAAAAATCCACCAAGAAAAACTCTCAATCCTGAATATCTATGCTCCAAATGCAAGGGCACCCTCATTCATAAAAGAAACTATACTAAAGCTCAAAGCACACATCACACCTCACACAATAATAGTGGGTGACTTCAACACCCCGCTCTCTGAAATGGATCATTCAAGAAAGCAGAAACTAAACAGGGGCACAGTGAAACTAATTGAAGCCTTGGACCAAATGGAACTAATATATAAGATCATATCATCCTAAAGCAAAAGAATATACCTTCTTCTTAGCACCTCATGGTACCTTCTCCAAATAGACCATATAATTGGTCACAAAACAGACCTCAACAGATATAAGATTATCGAACTAATCCCATGCCTACTATCAGATCACTATGGAATAAGGGTGGTCTTCAATAGCAACAAAAACAACAGAAAGCCCAAATACATGTGGAAGCTAAACAATGCTCTACTCAATGATACCTTGGTCAAGGAAGAAATAAAGAAAGAAATCAAAGACTTTTTAAAATTTAATGAAAATGAAGGCACAACATACCCTAATTTATGGGACAGAATGAAAGCGGTGCTAAGAGGAAAATTCATACCCCTGAGTGCCACCAAAAAGAAATGGCAGACAGCAAACACTAGCAGCTTAATGGCACACCTGAAAGTCCTGGAACAAAAAGAAGTAAATACACCAACGAGGAGTAGAAGGCAGGAAATCATCAAACTCAGGGCTGAAACCAATCAAGTAGAAACAAATAAAACCATACAAAGAATCAACAAAACAAGGAGTTGGTTCTTTGAGAAAATCAACAAGATAGATAAGCCCTTAGCCAGACTAACCAGAGGGCACAGAGACAGTATCCAAATTAACAAAATCAGAAACGAAAAGGGAGAGATAAAAACAGAAACTGAGGAAATTAAAAAATCATCAGATCCTACTACAAAAGCCTGTATTCAACACAACTAGAAAATCTCGAGGAAATGGACAATTTCCTAGACAGATACCAGATACCAAAATTAAATCAGGATCAAATAGACCATCTAAACCGTCCTATAACCCCTGAAGAAATAGAAGTCGTCATTGGAAGTCTTCCAACCAAAAAAAGCACAGGGCCAGATGGTTTTAGTGAAGAATTCTATCAGACCTTCAAAGAAGACCTAACACCAATACTCTTCAAACTGTTCCACAAAATAGAAACAGAAGGAACACTACCCAACTCGTTCTATGAAGCCACAATTACGCTAATACCAAAAGCACACAAAGATCCGACAAAGAGAGAATCTCAGGCCAATCTCTCTTATGAATATCGATGCAAAAATACTCAATAAAATTCTTGCCAACCAAATCAAAGAACACATCAAAACGATAATTCACCACGATCAAGTAGGCTTCATCCCAGGGATGCAGGGATGGTTCAATATAAGGAAATCCATCAATGTAATCCACTATATAAACAATCTCAAAGAAAAAAAACCACATGGTCATCTCATTAGATGCTGAGAAAGCATTTGACAAAATTCAGCATCCTTTCATGCTAAAGGTCTTGGAAAGATCAGGAATTCGAGGCCCATATCTAAACATAGTAAAAGCAATTTACAGCAAACCGGTAGCCAACATCAATCTGAATGGGGAGAAACTTGAAGCAATCCCATTGAAATCAGGGACTAGACAAGGCTGCCCTCTCTCTTCATATCTTTTCAATATAGTACTTGAAGTTCTAGCTAGAGCAATTAGACAACAAAAGGAGGTCAAAGGGATACAAATTGGAAAGGAAGAAGTCAAACTATCACTATTTGTAGACGATATGATAGTATACTTAAGCGACCCAAAGAACTCCACCAGAGAACTCCTACAGCTGATAAACACCTTCAGCAAAGTGGCCGGATATAAAATCAACTCAAGCAAGTCAGTAGCCTTCCTATACTCAAAGGATAAGCAGGCTGAGAAAGAAGTAAGAGAAATGATACCCTTCACGATAGCCACAAACCAGATAAAGTATCTTGGTGTGACTCTAACCAAACAAGTGAAAGATCTGTATGACAAGAACTTCAAGTCTCTGAAGAAAGAAATTGAAGAAGACCTCAGAAGATGGAAAAATCTGCCATGCTCATGGATTGGCAGGATTAATATAGTAAAAATGAGCATCTTGCCAAAAGCAATATACAGATTCAATGCAATCCCCATCAAAATCCCAATTCAATTCTTCATAGAGTTAGAAAGAGCAATTCAAAAATTCATCTGGAATAACAGAAAACCCAGGATAGCTGAAACTATTCTCAAGAGTAAAAGAACCTCTGGGGGAATCAGTATCCCGGACCTCAAGCTGTACTACAGAGCAATAGTGTTAAAAACCGCATGGTATTGGTACAGTGACAGGCATGTAGATCAATGGAACAGAATTGAAGACCCAGAAATGAATCCACACTCCTATGGTCACTTGATCTTTGACAAAGGAGCTAAAACCATGCAGTGGAAAAAAGATAGCCTTTTCAACAAATGGTGTTGGCTCAACTGGAGGTCAACATGCAGAAGAATGCAAATTGACCCATTCTTATCTCCTTGCACTAAGCTCAATTCCAAGTGGATCAAGGACCTCCACATAAAACCAGACACACTGAAACTAATAGAAAGGAAACTAGGGAAGAACCTTGAACATATGGGGTACAGGGGAGAATTTCCTGAATAGAACTCCAATAGCTTATGCTCTAAGATCAAGAATTGACAAATGGGACCTCATTAAATTACAAAGTTTTTGCAAGGCAAAAGACACTGTCAAAAAGACAAAGCGGCAACCAACTAACTGGGAAATGATCTTTACCAACCCTACATCCGACAGAGGGCTAATATCCAATATATACAAAGAACTCAAGAAGTTAAACTCCAGAGAGGCAAGTAACACTATTAAAAAATGGGGTACAGAGCTGAACAAAGAGTTCTCGCCTGAAGAATATCTAATGGCTGAGAAGCACCTAAAGAGAAGTTCATCATCTTTAGTCATTAGGGAAATGCAAATCAAAACAACCCTGAGATTCCATCTCACACCAGTCAGAATGGCTAAGATAAAAAACACAGGAGACAGCAGTTGTTGGCGAGGATGTGGAGAAAGAGGAACACTCCTCCACTGCTGGTGGGATTGCAAGCTGGTACAACCACTCTGGAAAGCAGTCTGGCGGTTCCTCAGTAAACTGGGCATGACACTCCAGGAGGATCCGGCTATACTACTCCTGGGCATATACCCAGAGGCTTTACCTGCATGCAATAAGGACACAGGCTCCACTATGTTCATAGCAGCCTTATTTATAATAGCCAGAAGCTGGAAAGAACCCAGATGTCCCTCAACGGAGGAATGGATTCAGAATTTGTGGTATATTTACACATTGGAATACTACCCTGCAATTAAAAACAATGAATTCACGAAATTCCTAGGCAAATGGTCAGATCTTGAAAATATCATCCTCAGTGAGGTAACCCAATCACAAAAGAACACACATGGTATGCAGTCACTGATAAGGGGATATTAACCCAGAATCTCGGAATACCCTAGACACAATTCGAATATCAATAGATTTCCAAGAAGATGGAAGGAGAGACCCCTGGTCCTGGAAAGACTGGATGTAGGGGAATGCCAGGACAGAGAAGTGAGAGGGGGTTGAATGGGGAAAAGAGGGAGGGAAGGTGGCTTATGGACATTCGGGGAGGGAGGAAACGAGAAAGGGGAAATGATTTTGAATGTAAATAAAAAAAACTTAGAAAAACAAAAAAAATTGTGCTTAAAAGAGAGAAAAAAAAAAGAAAATATCATCCTTAGTGAGGTAACCCAATCACAAAAGAACACACATGGTATGCAGTCACTGATAAGGGGATATTAACCCAGAATCTTGGAATACCCTAGACACAATTCGCATATCAATAGATTTGCAAGAAGATGGAAGGAGAGACCCCTGGTCCTGGAAACACTGGATGTAGGGGAATGCCAAGACAGAGAAGCGAGAGGGGGTTAAATGGGGAAAAGAGGGAGGGAAGGGGGCTTATGGGACTGTTGGGAAGGGAGGAAACGGGAAAGGGGAAATGATTTTGAATGTAAATAAAAAAAAACTTAGAAAATAAAATAAAATTTAAAAAAAAAGAGAAGGTAATTTAAAAATGAAAAAAAAAAAAGAAGAACAAATTAGCACTGTGCATGTCTGTTCCCATACATTCTTCTATCTCAATGGAACTCCATTGATCGAGTTTACCTCCCAAGAGTGTTGCTTCCTGTGTATACCAATATGATTTTTTGATATCAATAAAATCTAGGAACCACAGAGTCCTCTCATTTTCCTTCCTTCTCTGTTTTTGCATGGAAATGTTATGTTTCTCATTTTTTCTTTCAACAATCTGAATCTGACTTAATAATATATCTTAAAGTGCTCATGATAGAATTAGACTATAGAAATTCTACCAAAATGTTAATGTTAGCAGATACTTTTTCCTCTGGTAGGGAATTTTTTGTGAGCAGTGTGGGAAACCGTGAAAATCAGGACCCACTCAGCCATTGTCTGGGGAACACAGAAGCAGCACATTGTTGTCTGTGACAGGCCATAGGGGACAAACACTAGAACACATGGAAAGGGAGAGGAGCCCTGGGCACTCCGCTAAGAGAAAAGCACAATTAAAGATGAATACATACACTCTGCTAAAGTTTGCTACCCCAGCACTGACCTCCCCCACATACCTCTAATGCCCATCTAATGACCGTTCTACACTGACATGCTCATTTTAAATGAATGTTCTCTGTGCCCCTGGGCCTGTGCCTTTGCCAGTGCCTGTGTATGTGAGTGTTTGTGTGTTTGTGTCTGCATATGTTTTCTTATGCGCATGTGTGTACATGGGCAAAGGAGGGTATGTGTGCTTTCACCTCTAGTAACTCTATTAGGAGGTTTCCCAGGTGTACGGCATCTGTGATCATATACACATGATGACATACTAGGAAACCCATGCTCAAATGATCTTCACAGAGCAGGTCAGGACAGAGAAGACCCTAAGAGGAAAATGCTTTTTCTTGGCATGCTTGTGGAGCAGAAGGAATTGGTTGGCAACTTCTGCCTGCCTTCTCAAAACTGAGGGTCTCTCTGAAGAAAGGCTTCCCAGGGCACTGTAGAGGCATGGGCTTACAGACCCCACTTTGTCACATTGTACACATGGAAGAAAACAGGATAGCAATAGCAGCCCTGATACGCCCTTGAAAAAGCCTATGACGAGGGGCTCAAACTGGAGCACCACAGGAAGTGACCTCACTTGCTTAACATTCCAGATGGACCTCATAATGCTGGTTACCAGGTAACCAGAGGCCAACAGTAGCATTACCTGACTTCCTGGTCTGGAGGCACTTGAGATAGAAAGATGTTCTCTGCTTCCGGTCTTCCTGTGGCTCAGAGCAGAAGAAAGCCAAGAGTGGTCGTCTTGGCCACCTCTGGCGACGTTGCACACGCCCTCTGACACACTTCTGGTGTGTTTCACGCAGGGATGCCGAGGTAACACAGGGGAGCCTCTAGCAGGGAACTTTCTGGTTGGTCCCCCTAATTCTCTGATGTTCCTGCCTGTGTGTGTGTTCCTGTGAGACACTTTGGAACATTCTTTTATGCCCACTCTTCAATGTCCACCAATGGATTGCTGATGTGTCTCAGAGTTTCTATATTAAACCCTCTTTCCGTCCTAGGTCTGTCCTCAGAATAAAAAGAAGACAGGCTCTGCGCCCAAGCCCCCCAGGTTCAACTATGCAACCACAGAATATATTGAACAAATGGTCCAGTATATACCAGCTGCAGTTCAGTACCACAACCGCTTCTCCATCAACATGTTTCTTGCTATCTACCAAAAATATGTTTCCACCTGGGAGGTGCTGGACCTCATAATGAAAAGGTGAGCGGCTATAGCCAACCTAGGTTTTAGGATGGAACTGCTCCTCTTCAGGAGTCTGTGCTCCTGTAGAACAAGGTTTATTGTACCCTGGCAGTGTTGGTCCTGGATCTGAGCCTGCAAAGTGACATGGACATACATGGGGTTGGGGTACACTGCTCTGTGTCTTTCACTGTCCCCAGGGAGTGTCAAACACTACCCTTCCTTGTGCCTTGGGCAGAGCTCTTTCCCATCTATGGAAAAGTTTCTAGGCTCTATCAGACCTATATGGGATTAATGGAACCAGACTAGGGTCCCGGGAGGCCACCCAAGATGCCTGGAACAAATCAAGAGCCCTAGCAGTGAGCAGGGAGGTTTCCACCCATTGTGTGAACATCTCATGACCCATGACCTCAGCATGGAAGTCAGTACAGTGCAGTGAGAACCCTGGATCCCCACTCCCTTTTTAGGTTCTTCAGATTCAAGTAGTTCCCTCTAGATCTATTAGTAGGTTTGGGGACAAAAAAAGCCTTAAGGGTGACACCCTCATGGAATGTCACAGGTATGGATCCTTCCAGCCTGACTGCGTGGAGGACCAGCGAACAAAGTGGTGAGTGGGTTTCAGGAGAAAGGGAAGTAAGAGACAATCTGTGCAGTGCAATGGGGGGGTAGGGGGGAGAGGGAGTTAAAGGCCCATCTGTGGTGTGGGTGGGGAAGAGGGAGGTAAGCGCCGATCTGTACCATGGGGTGGTTGGGCCTAGTGCTGAGGACTAAACGCTTGAAAGGTGCCCTGCTTTGGGGATTACCACTAGAGGGATAGTACTTGAGAGGTCACCTGCTGGAGGATAAAAATGGAGAAGTCCAATGGGCTCCTTGGTTCTGAGGAACAGAGGGAAGGATGGAATCTGAAGGGCCCTGTTTGAATCCATCCCCAATAAAGCCTAGATCCATCATTCCTCTAAGGGACAGAATGTGTCTGGAGCCCTCTCCACATAACCTCACTCCTGACTGCTAAACCCATCAGCACACAGGCTGATAGCAATTGCCTGGTCTGATGGGGACCATGGCTCCGCTGGTGAATTCAGACCAGGCTTCCGACTCCAATTCCCTCCATCCTCCTCTTCCTCGCAGTGCCATATTCAGTTTTTTATCGCACTGGATTCAGAAATTTCCCGAAAAATTTAGTGAGGCCCCAGACATGGCTGTCGTCAGGCGATTTATGACCTACGCGCCGCTCAATGTGCCTTCTGCAGAAGTAGAAGCCAAGGCCACGGAGCTTCTCTCAGTGCTGGAGAAGGAGAAGGCCAGAAAGCTAAAGCTTAAGAGAGGTGAGGAGTCCTGGGCTGGGTTGCCTGGCAAAGTAGGAGGGAGTTTTTGTGATGGTTTCCACCAGGAAATTCTCCAGAGGTTTGGCCTGTAGCCTGGGCTGCACAACAGTCAGCTAATGTGCCCCACTATGAGGAGAGGACCGGGAATTCTCTGTCATTGAAGAGGTCTTGTATGACATTCAATGCTATCTTGAGAAGCTCACCCCATCCTATGTCTTCACTGAAATCCCTTCTCCTTCTCCCCGTAGATTGTGCACCAACTCCCGAGCCCCCAGTGCCCGATGCCTCTGCATTCAAGAGAGTCTTGCTCTGAGGCCCACTGGTGTGGCAGAACCACAGGGAGACCTGCAACCCGGAGAGGACACTGAGCTCTTGGAAACAACATTTGTGGAACCCTTTGAACCGGAAGCTGGTGCAGTACAGCTTCCTGTTTTCGATCAAGCACTGCCTATATCAGCTGATAAACAGTCACCTGTAGGTGTGTCTGCAGATGTGGCTGCAGATGTTTCAGTTGCAAAGCCCATATTTCGTTCTGTCGTTGTGCAATTAGGCGAACCAGAGTGTGTTTGCCCTCTGCCTGAGGTTGACATATAGCTAGGGAATTATCTGCTGATTTCCAAACAGACATAGTACTTGCCTAAACTCTTCTTCTTTCTGTTGAGATAATATTTCCTTTTATTTTGTTGAATTCTTTCTTTTATATTGTTGTTTTCAATGTTGTGATTTTATTTATGTTTGTATATTAATAAAAAGGACTGTTTACTCATCTTCAATGATATAGTTCATTTACCAAGTGGTACAATCTACTCTTGTTTACCTGTGGACTGCATCTCTGAGCCAAACAGGTCAATCACAGCAATGGAACCCTTGCAGGCCACTCTGGAATTAGGGAAAGCAAGCCACTGATGTGGCAGAAAATGGGCAAATACCAAGAGCTGTGAGGAATATAAACTAGGTGACTGTGACCTGAAGGTCCTGGGCTCAGCAGTGCCCCTAACAGGTAGGGACACAGATTCTAAATGAGCCTTCTGGAGGTTCACAGACAGAGGTATCCACTATTGCGGCTTCTCCTCAGTTAAATTGGGCATCAGAACCATGCAGAAGAGAAAATCAACTTAACTGGAATGGCACTCAACATTCTCTCCATCACTGAGCCAAAGCTGGTGGAAACACTGCACCATGTTTTCACAGATGGTTATCATAAAAAAATTGTCAGGCTATCTCACAATTATAACGGTGATCAACAAATGACCAGACTGAACCCATGGACATTTTACACACTTCATCTGTGGGGAATGGGTTGCATATAGTCTTACTGTTCACTAGGTATAGGGAAGCCTCCATGGGACAAAGCCAGGAGTCACCAGTAGAAATGGTTTACTCAGTCCTCATCCTGGGCATGTGTGGTGCCAAGGACTATTTAGAGGATATTGAGCATTGTCCAAGCCCCTTCCAGGGTCTAGGAAAGCTCATGTGGTATCAGATGATGAGGGACCCACACACACCCCATCTCTGGCTACCTAGGCATTTAATTTGGAAAAAGTTTATATACACCAGGCCAGTTCCTGTCTCATCAAGAATTGAGCTCTACAGTTCATCTAGTCCTCGAGCTGGGGTGTCCAGTGGCTCTGAGGACTGCAGACCCAGGACTCCTGTAGCCAGGTTGAAGGAAACACCACACAGGCTGCAGGATGGAGCCAGGCTTCCCGGGTGAGCAATGGAGGCCTGTGCAGGACACAGAGCAGAGAAGGAATGGTGGCTAGAAGTGATGGTGGCTGTTGATCTAGCTGTCACCTGTGGGGTCAAGGATTAGAGGATGATACCATTTTGAATTGTCAGCTTAGAGGTCAGTCTGCACATTCCACTCAATTACCACAGACAGCAGGGCAATGTTTAAGTGAATGTCCCTATGCTGGTCTGAGGGTCCCACCAAACAGTACATATCAGGGTTTGGGATGTGCTGTCAGTATGGCACATGCTGAGAACGTGTAGGGACCTGAGTTGGGAAATCCTTTGTTCTCATAAAAAAATGGTGTGGTCAGGTGCATTGAATACCCTAAGTGCTCCTGTTTTGTTTAATTTTGCTTTTTGTTTTGTCTTCAACTTGATGTAAAGAGAGTAAATTGGGACTAGGGAACATTAGTTGAGAGAATGCCTTCATCAGATTGGTCTGTATCTCACAAGATAAACTGTTTTAGTTTGATTTTATTGCCATAGGGAGAGGTTTTGCCCTTTGTATTCTGAAACCTTTAAAAGAAGGCAAAATGGCTAACGTCCAATATAGATTATTTGAAAGTATCCTTTCAGCACGTGTAATTTACTCTAAAATTTAATTCCAAGGTGTTCTTAGTAACTTTACAAAAAGAGACCAAAGTAACACGTTTACATTTCTGGTTTTCATATTATGTATTTATCTACTAAAATTTAAGAGCATATTTGATTTCTATAAATTTCATGCTTAGACTTATATCTATAGATCTTAAGGTTGTTTTAGATTGTCCCCAGTTTTACTGTTTCCAATGTATTTTAGCTGAGTATCTGACATGGTGTTTTCTCACTGTGTAGAGGATTGAAGTGGGGATGGGTGTATGGTATGTATGTATATATGTATGTATGTATGTATGTATGTATGTGTGTATGATTTTAGGTATTGATAGTTGGGTGAATCGTTGGATGATTAAGTAGATATTCAAGGGTGGATGAATGGCTGGATGAGCAGACAGATGGGTGGAGAGGTGGGTGGGTGGACGGATAGGTAGATAGAGAGTAGAAGATCCCCGAGTCTGCACATTACTGCACAGAAGTCAAATGAATGCAGAGACCATGAATTTGGGTGCTTAGATTTTATTTTCTAAGTTGCTGTTTGAGGATGGAGTTTTTTAAATCTCACTACACTTTTAATACATCAAAATTGTTATGCACATAGGATGGTAATCGGCCTGAAACCTTTGTAATACTTGCCACAGAAATATGTGATACCTTTGAATTTATTAAAGACTAGAGGCAGTGTACCAGGCAGAGTAGCAAGGAATTTGAGTTTTATGAAGGAAGGTTGTATATTATCTAGTGGTGTTATCAAGGAGGTTTTAAATGGAATCTAAAGTGGTATTAACTGTCAAACAATTTTTCCTGCTTCTATATTTTACTCTTGTTCTTTGGAGTATCAGAAGGCAAAGCAAATGGGTTCTGGCTATTTGGTGAATGGGTGATTATGAAAATGGGTGCAGAGAAGGCATTGGAAGCTGGTCAGGAGGAGCTGTGTAAGTGAAGTCTCTGTCACCTGCGAGCCCCATCACAGTCTCAATGGAAACCACCCAACAATCAGGTGTTTGGAAAGCGTGTGGTATTTTGGCCCTCACTCATATCCATGAGGTCTGTATGCTCATCAGGATGAATGATCACACAGTAAAAGATATCTCCAATGTAATCAAAGGACATGTAACACGCTTGATTACTTTGGCTACTCTTTTTTATACCTAACATTTTAAATTATGTATAGGTGGATGTTGGGGGTTCTGATATGCAAATGTGACTGCAGTTTCCTGAGGAGGCCAGAAGGTGTAAGATTCCCTAGCTCCACTACTACAGACAGTTGTAGGTGCTGGAAACCAAACTCAAATGTTCTTCATGGGCAGGACATGCTTTTAGCCACTGAGACACCTCTGCATCCTCTACAAAAGTTAGTTCTAAACCTTTCTGCCTGTCAGCTATTTGTTGGAGAATTCCCTGTTAGGCTTCACCTCGGGCTGTTTTTTCAAGCACTCTCTCAACTTCAGCACTTGGCCATCAAATGTGAAGTCAATGAATGGTCAGTCAGTGTTGTCAGAACATCCAAAGTTTACTGGTCACCACTCAGATCTTCAGCCTTTTTGGTGCTAAGACTCTGGGGTTACTGGTTCCTAGCCTGAGATGGTCAATGCCTCCACAGTAAAATAAACTTCTTCACAGTGTGCTCATTTATTCTTCCTTTGAACATTTCCTGGCATCAAGTCACCAAAAGGGGAACTATCTTAGTCAGGGTTTCTATTCCTGCACAAACATCATGACCAACAAGCAATTTGGGGAGGAAAGGGTTTATTTAGCTTACACTTCCATCTTGCTGTTCATCACCAAAGGAAGTCAGGACTGGAACTCAAGCAAGTCAGGAAGCAGGAGCTGATGCAGACGCCATGGAGGGATGTTCCTTACTGGCTTGCTTCCCCTGGCTTGCTCAACTTGCTTTCTAATAGAACCCAAGACTACCAGCCCAGGGATGGCACCAACCACAAGGGGCCCTACCTCCTTGATCACTAATTGAGAAAATGCCTTACAGCTGGATCCCATGGAGGCACCTCCCCAACTGAAACTCTTCTCTGTGATATCTCTAGCCTCTGTCAAGTGGGCACACCAAAGCGGTCAGTATAGAAACCATCCCTCACTAACAGAATACTTCATGGCTAGAGAGAAGCATGATTTACTCAATGTTGTTCTGAACTGTGGCTTTTTGAGTGTGGCCCATTTCCACCACAACCATCACCTCCATCACCAACTCATGGCTACATACTCTGGTGATACTACAGACTGACCCCAGACTTATTGCTTAGAGCTCAGAGAGTGTGGCCCTAGGATGCATGGTTAGCACCCCATGTGTTTCTGGTGTGCACTAGTTTAAGAACTGAATCCAACCTCTTAAAAGGTTGCTGAAGACAATAACATCTCTGTACCATAGGGACCCTCTGGAGTCAATCTGCCACATGGGTGGCAAACAACCCTTGAAGATGAATGTGGTATGGGCTTGTAGGTTCTGCTCACACTGGATACTGTTTGCAGGGTGTTGAGTCAACCTCAACTGAACTTCAGCTGCTATGAGCCCTGAACCACTGTCACCCAATGTCTGAGGTCCGTCAGATGGAAAGCAATTTGGAAATGAGAGTCATCGACACTGCAAAGCCTAGTCTTTCTGTGAGTGCCTGGGCATTCTAGCTGGACTTCAGCCAGTCAGCTTCTGTCCATCCACACCTGCCTTCTCTAGTCCTGAGATGACATAGGCATGAATGCACCAAATGCATGGGTGTGGACATGTAGCTTCATAGTGATTTGGGGGGGGCACCTTGGCTAGCCTGGGTCACAAGAACACCACTGGTATTTTACAGTGAGTCCCGGAAGATCTAGATCTGTGTCATCTCGCCAACCTTCCCTCCAGCCTCACAGCCCTGTGACTTACAGTCCAGAGAGAGCACTAAGCAGCAGCAGTGAGCAAACCTGAGCAAGGCTTTTCTGGACTCTACAGCCAGCTGGCCTGTACCAGTTCCACTCGGCTTTGAAGCCTGCTGTTCTCAGTAACCTCTTCATCCTTCAGATCATGACACCGCTACAGACAGTTTCCTCTAAGGAAAACCTGATGCCAAGAGACCATGTTCCAAGTGTTCAAAATGGCTGTTACTGAAGCTGCTCTCCTTTTGTGAGTTTTTGGTCTCAGCCACAGAGGCGGTGGCTGGGGTTCCCCACTTGTTCTCCCATGTGAGCAGCTAAGATGTGCATTCTAAGATGTGAAGACATCCCAGAGATGGGTTTGGAGCCCAGGACTTAAATCCATTGCCTTGTCTTCTGCTCAACGGTCATTTGCCACTCTGAGTGTGCAAATTCTGATTTACTAAAGTAAGCATGCTCCATGAACCCATTTCAGTATTGGGTAAGACAAGATGCCGTAAATATTTATCATGCACAGTACAGACAGTTCAGGTGGGTCCAGTATACACCCCCCCTCTTGTATCAGTCCTCGGTCTGTTCTAAGTCCAGAAGCACCTGAATTACACATTTCGACTTGGATACTGCATTCTATGCTTAAAGTGCAATGATGTGCATTGGAACTGTCTTCATTACTCCCTCCCCAAGGCTTGTCATTCACTAATATTGCTCCCATTCCTCCTCGAGTGAGATGCCCAGATTTCAGGTAATCAGTGCAGCAACTCCAGGAGGTATGTATTGATAAGCTCTCCCATCACAGATAAGGACCAAAGATGGAGGTAGGAGAATGTGGAGCCTCTCCAAAGACAGTCACTACTCAGGGACAGCAGTATGGTGCAGGACCAATGTGCTACAGAATAAGTGTGACTATGTGTGGGCTCATGTGTATGCATATGTTTGTGCATGCATGTGTGTCTGCCTGTGTAGTATGTCTGTTTATATACATATATATATGTCTATAAGTGTGTCTGGGTATGTGTATATATGTACATAAGTGTGTCTGGATATATGCATGTGTACATGTATGTCTGCATATATGTATATATGTATGCTTGTGTATATGTGCATCTGTGAGTGCAAGCATGTATTTCTGTGTATGTACATGTATATTTGTGCAAATTGTGTCTGTGTGGGCATGCATGTGTTTCTGTGTATATGTATATATGTTCATGTTTGTATATGGGTGTGTCTACATTTGTACGTGTATGTCATATATATGTTTCATTGTCTGTCTGTTTATGCACTTATGTATGCACAAGTGTGTGCACTCTCACTTAGGTTTGGTAATGAAAAACTATGGAGGATGTATAAAATAGAGATTGCTTTTTTGCAAGAAAATATGAAATATGGTTAGAAGAGTAGTATCAGATTCCAGAATTTAGGCAGCACACACTCAGTTTTTATCAAACTTGTATTTTTATATTCTAGTTTTCAACATAGACCATTTAATAAATAGTTTTTTATGACGATGCTCATGGATCCTTTGAATCTATAACTTTAGGTAGAAAATGTTTAGTCTAGAGTGGTCAAAGACAGATGACTTCTTTGAAAAGATTGAGTGGGGACTGGAGAGATGGCTCAGCACTTAGCAGCACTGGCTGCTCTTCCAGAGGATTTGTGTTCAGATCCCAGCACCCACATGACAGCTCACTACCCACTGTAACCTGGCCCACTTGTGCAGACATACATGCAGGCGAAACACTAAGGCCCATAAATAAATTCTTAAACTGAAAGAAAAGCTTGACCAACTTGTTTTCTGCTTATCGATCACCTAGGAAACAGAAGGACTTCCTGATGAAGCGCGCCCACCTACACCTTACCTGCTGCAGCTACTGAGCATCTGAAGACCGATTGGAACAGCTGAGGAACCTCACCTTTGTTTGTACTTAACTTTAACCCACTTACATTGAAAAGTCACACCAGGCTGCAAGCTGCTGCACTGGGAAGAGCATATCCAGGTATAAACAAAATAGTTCATGGAGACATCTACAAGAGATCTTTTTTAAAAAAAATTGCTTTATGTATATGAGTGGTTTATCTGTAATGTACATCTGTGTACCATGTGCATGCAGTGCCCACAAAGGCCAGAAGGAGGCGTCATAGCCTCTGGAACTGGAGTTACAGATGGCTGTGAACCACCATGTGGGTACTGGGGACAGTGTCTTCCTTGAGAAGAGCAGCCAGTGTTGTTAACATCTGAACCATCTCTCTAGCTCAAGAGATCCTTTTTACAGTAAACCCAGCAATATTATTTTTGGAAGCCTGGTTTCTGCCTCTTGGTCTCCGTTATCATTCTACCATCTTGAAGTTACATATTCCGTCTGTTGTAAGACAAATGTAACATACAGAGATGTCAACTCAATGCAATAGACAAATCTGGAGCAACTCTCACTTGGATGACAACTAACTCTGGAAGTTTCACCGCGGCCCTTTCAAAAGAAGAGCTTTGCCTTCTGTTGTTCCTTTGAAACGAATAAATTTGTAGAAAGTAAAATGAACTACAGCCATTCCTGGGGACATTCCTGGTGACAATTCTGGGCTGAGGGCCTGGGACACTTGTTCCTGCTTAAGGTCAGGCAGCTATCCTTGTGCTCATGAGTTGTGCCTGGAGCTGCTTATGGCGATATGTGGGATGCAGAATTGGACTGGCCTCAAGCTCCCTGGATAGATTTCAGGGTCCCTTATTCCGTGGTAATCAACCTCTGAGACAACTTTCCTACCGAGTTTAAGCTCTTCATTGTGGCTCTTTAAATTCAAGCAGGCTTCTGGCTATGTTTACTGCAAACATATCCATTATGTGTTGGTGGAGACTCTAATTGGATTCAATGCCTTATCACCTGTGCCGGGTATCCCAGGCAGCTTTCCCTACTGTCCTGAACCTCATTATGTAGAATTCACAGGCATCCACCTGCCTCTGCCTCCTGGGGTGTCAGGAGACAAGCATATTTGGCTGGTGGCATCCTGGGTGAGAGAAATCCCAACAGTTTCCCTGGGATGCACACCCAGGCTTCCCTTTCTCACCTGGGAATCAGGAGACAAGATGCAGCTGATGTCTCAGTCCCACCCTGTGTATGTGAACTTGGTCTCTATGTCAACAACGGTCGAAAAGGCGCTTTCATCCAGTCCCACGCAGAATAGACAAGGGGCTTCTATGTCCTTCAACATGGGAGAAACCCCAGCATTCCTAGGTAAAGCTGAAGCTGTCTGGAAATGAGCATCTGAAGAAACCCATTAATAACTCTCTCCACCCTCTGCCCCAGAAAAGGAAATGTCAGTCCTGGTTTTGACCATGATTCTGCTGGTGGTGGGATTGTCAACTTTCACAGTGGCAGGACCCCTTGCTCTGCAGAGAATAAGATAACCTGAAAGCTACACTACCTGATTTTATTTTCACTGCCTATCAAGGACATCCAAGATAGGAATGAAGCCCCTGCCCCAAGTCCTGTTCTGTTGAACTCACTGCAGTAGCCTCGCAAGCCCATCCCCATCTGAAATGTCACTGTGATGCTAGCACACAGAGGAGGGAGGCCCTCTTTGAAATTCCGTGGAGAACCACAACCCTCTAGTTGCCACTGGATGCAGCATCCTATCCTCTGGGAAGAGACTCACAGGCACTCAACCCATTTTTGTCATTTAACCTCTTGTTAAAGATATTTATTCCTCCTCATGTTGCTGCTGAAAGAGAATGTTTGCAATTTCTCTGAAGTAAAAATTAGCAAACCTAAGTAAAAAATAAAAAAGAACCCATATTCTCCAAAGTACAACAGGTTCTTATTAGTATAAAGAGAATAAATAGACTGGACTAGAGTACTTCTAGAATTTTCTACTGCCTATGACCAGGAGGACTCTGCCTCGCTCCCCTGAGGCTGCTGGGCTTTTGTTACTGCCCCACTGCATGACTGGATTCTAAAGCCAGGATCTGAGAGACCTTCTGCTGGGTCTTCAACACCCTGCACTAGAGAAGTCAGACCACAGCTGTCCCAGCTGGCAGACAGCATAGCATCCCTTGGCAGGCATGAGTTAAGAAGACTTTGAACCCTTGAGACCTCAACTGGTGGACAGCTCACCTGTACTC
This sequence comes from Tokudaia tokunoshimensis, assembly GCA_036184795.1. Taxonomy (NCBI): domain Eukaryota; kingdom Metazoa; phylum Chordata; class Mammalia; order Rodentia; family Muridae; genus Tokudaia; species Tokudaia tokunoshimensis. The sequence continues at coordinate 35,037,865 of BTHU01000006.1, read as the reverse complement.
TGGGATACATTTCCACCAATTCCCAATTTGCTCTCACAGAAATCTTACCGATGTAGCCAGAATAGATGTGGCCATCACTTGAGGATGCTAATACCTGATGGTTTTGATATAAGAATTTAATTATGGGGACAAATATTAATGACACTCACTACCAGGTTGTGTCAAATAACTCAGTTGGAAACTTTCTACTGGGTACCACTGGACATCATTGTGGTTTCTTCACTGGGTTACTCTGACCAACAAAACCCAAAAATGGTTCTGAGAGATGGCTCAGCTGTTTAGGACACTAGCTGCTCTTGTAGAGGACCTGGGTTCAATTCCTTGCACACACTAGACAGACCACAACCATACAGAACCAGGGTACAGGGGATCCAACTCACTCTCTTGGCTTCTGTGGGCACTGCATACATGCAGTCATAGAAACACATGCACTTATACATATAAAATGATGAGACTTTTTGAAAGAACCAAAACATTTTTAGCTATCTAAAAGTTCATGTGCAGGGTACTGTGTTACAGGAGGCTATTGTCATATAAGCACATATCTGCCCTGGGCATGTCTGTTCCCATACATTCTTCTATCTCAACTGAACTCCATTGATCAAGTTTACCTCTCAAGGGTGTTGCTTCCTGTGTATACCAATATGATTTTTTGATATCTATAAAATCTAGGAACCACAAAGTCCTCTCATTTTCCTTCCTTTTCTGTCTGTTTTTGTATGAAAATATTATGTTTCTCATTTGTCTTTCAACAATCTGAATCTGACTTTTTAATGTATTTTAAAGTGCTCATGATAGAATTAGACTATAGAAAGTCTCCCAAAATGTTAATGTTAGCGGATAGTTTTTCCTCAGGGTAGGGAATTTTTTGTGAGCAGTGTGGGAAACCGTGAAAACCAGGACCCACTCAGTCATTGTCTGGGGAACACAGAAGCAGCACATTGTTGCCTGTGACAGGCCATAGGGGACAAACACTAGAACACATGGAAAGGGAGAGGAGCCCTGGGCACTCCGCTAAGAGAAAGGCACAATTAAAGATGAATACATACACTCTGCTAAAGTTCGCTACCCCAGCACTGACCTCCCCCACATACCTCTAATGTCCATCTAATGACCGTTCTACACTGACATGCTCATTTTAAATGAATGTTCTCTGTGCCCCTGGGCCTGTGCCTTTGTCAGTGCCTGTGTATGTGGGTGTTTGTGTGTTTGTGTCTGCATATGTTTTCTTATGCGCATGTGTGTACATGGGCAAAGGAGGGTATGTGTGCTTTCACCTCTAGTAACTCTATTAGGAGGTTTCCCAGGTGTACGGCATCTGTGATCATATACACATGATGACATACTAGGAAACCCATGCTCAAATGATCTTCACAGAGCAGGTCAGGACAGTGAGAAGACCCTAAGAGGAAAATGCTTTTTCGTGGCATGCTTGTGGAGCGGAAGGTATTGGTTGGCAACTTCTGCCTGCCTTCTCAAAACTGAGGGTCTCTCTGAAGAAAGGCTTCCCAGGGCACTGTAGAGGCATGGGCTTACAGACCCCAATTTGTCACATTGTACACATGGAAGAAAACAGGATAGCAATAGCAGTCCTGATACGCCCTTGAAAAAGCCTATGATGAGGGGCTCAAACTGGAGCACCACAGGAAGTGACCTCACTTGCTTAACATTCCAGATGGACCTCATAATGCTGGTTACCAGGTAACCAGAGGTCAACAGTAGCTTTACCTGACTTACTTATCTGGAGGCAGTTGAGATAGAAAGATGTTCTCTTGCTTCCGGTCTTCCCGTGGCTCAGAGCTGAAGAAAGCCAAGAGTGGTCGTCTTGGCCACCTCTGGCGACGTTGCACACGCCCTCTGACACACTTCTGGCGTGTTTCACACAGGGATGCCGAGGTAACACAGGGGAGCCTCTAGCAGGGAACTTTCTGGTTGATCCCCCTAATTCTCTGATGTTCCTGCCTGCATGTGTGTTCCTGTGAGACACTTTGGAACATTCTTTTATGCCCACTCTTCAATGTCCACCAATGGATTGCTGATGTGTCTCAGAGTTTCTATATTAAACCCTCTTTCTGTCCTAGGTCTGTCCTCAGAATAAAAAGAAGACAGGCTCTGCGCCCAAGCCCCCCAGGTTCAACTATGCAACCACAGAATATATTGAACAAATGGTCCTGTATATACCAGCTGCAGTTCAGTACCACGACCGCTTCTCCATCAACATGTTTCTTGCTATCTACCAAAAATATGTTACCTCCTGGGAGGTGCTGGACCTCATAATGAAAATGTGAGTGGCTACAGCCAACATAGGTTTTAGGATGGAACTGCTCCTCTTCAGGAGTCTGTGCTCCTGTAGAACAAGGTTTATTGTGCCCTGGCAGTGTTGGTCCTGGATCTGAGCCTGCAAAGTGACATGGACATACATGGGGTTGGGGTACACTGCTCTGTGTCTTTCACTGTCCCCAGGGAGTGTCAAACACTACCCTTCCTTGTGCCTTGGGCAGAGCTCTTTCCCATCTATGGAAAAGTTTCTAGGCTCTATCAGACCTATATGGGGTTAATGGAACCAGACTAGGGTCCCGGGAGGCCACCCAAGAAGCCTGGAACAAATCAAGAGCCCTAGCAGTGAGGAGGGAGGTTTCCACCCATTGTGTGAACATCTCATGACCCATGACCTCAGCATGGAAGTCAGTACAGTGCAGTGAGAACCCTGGATCCCCACTCCCTTTTTAGGTTCTTCAGATTCAAGTAGTTCCCTCTAGATCTATTAGTAGGTGGGGACAAAAAAAGCCTTAAGGTTGACACCCTCATGGAATGCCACAGGTATGGATCCTTCCGGCCTGACTGTGTGGAGGACCAGTGAACAAAGTGGTGAGTGGGTTTCAGGAGAAAGGGAGGTAAGAGACAATCTGTGCAGTGCAATGGGGGGTAGGGGGGGGAAGAGGGAGTTAAAGGCCCACCTGTGGTGTGGGGTCGGGGGAAGAGGGAGGTAAGCGCCGATCTGTACCATGGGGTGGTTGTTGCTAGTACTGAGGACTAAACGCTTGAAAGGTGCCCTGCTTTGGGGATTACCACTAGAGGGATGGTACTTGAGAGGTCACCTGCTGGTGGATAAAAATGGAGAGGTCCAATGGGTTCCTTGGTTCTGAGGAACAGAAGGAAGGATGGAATCTGAAGGGCCCTGTTTGAATCCATCCCCAATATGGCCTAGATCCATCGTTCCTCTAAGAGACCGAATGTGTCTGGAGCCCTCTCCACCTTACCTCACTCCTGACTGCTAAACCCATCAGCACACAGGCAGGTAGCAATGGCCTGGTCTGATGGGGCCCATGTCTCCGCTGGTGAATTCAGACCAGGCTTCCGACTCCAATTCCCTCCATCCTCCTCTTCCTCGCAGTGCCATATTCAGTTTTTTATCGCACTGGCTTCAGAAATTTCCCGAAAAATTTAGTGAGGCCCCAGACATGGCTGTCGTCAGGCGATTTATGACCTACGCCAGGCTCAATGTGCCTTCTGCAGAAGTCTATGCCAAGGCCATGGAGCTTCTCTCAGTGCTGGAGAAGGAGGAGGCCAGAAAGCTAAAGCTTAAGAAAGGTGAGAAATCCTGGGGTGGGTTGCCTGGCAAAGTAGAAGGGAGTTTTGGTGATGGGTTCCACCAGGAATTTCTCCAGAGATTTGGCCTGTAGCCTGGGCTGCACAACAGTCAGCTAAGATGCCCCACTATGAGGAGAGGACCAGGATTCTCTGGCATTAAAGGTCTTGTATGACATTCAATGCTATCTTGAGAAGCTCACCCCATCCTACGTCTTCACTGAAATCCCTTCTCCTTCTCCCCTTAGGTTGTGCACCAACTCCAGAGCCCCCAGTGCCCGATGCCTCTGGCATTCAAGTGAGTCTGGCTCTGAGGCCCACTGGTGTGGCAGAGCCACAGGGAGACCTGCAACCCCTAGAGGACACTGAGCTCTTGGAAACAACATTTGTGGAACCCTTTGAACCAGAAGCTGGTCTAGAGCAGCTTCCAGTTTCCGATCAAGCACTGACTATATCAGCTGATAAACAGTCACCCGTAGGTGCAGATGTGGCTGCAGATGTTTCAGTTGCAAAGCCCATATTTCGTTCTGTCATTGTGCAATTAGGCGAACCAGAGTGTGTTTGCCCTCTGCCTGAGGTTGACATATAGCTAGGGGAATTATCTGCTGATTTCCAAACAGCCGTAGTTCTTGCCTAAACTGTTCTTCTTTCTGTTGAGATAATATTTCCTTTTACTTTGTTGAATTCTTTCTTTTATATTGTTGTTTTCAATGTTGTGATTTTGTTTATGTTTGGATATTAATAAAAAGAACTGTTTACTCATCTTCAATGATATAGTTCATTTGCCAAGTGCTACAATCTACTCTTGTTTACCTGTGGACTGCATCTCCGAGCGAAACAGGTCGATCACAGCAATGGAACCCTCGCAGGCCACTCTGGAATCAGGGAAAGTAAGCTACTGATGTGGCAGAAATGGGGTAAATACCAAGAGCTGTGAGGAATATAAACTAGGTGACTGTGACCTGAAGGTCCTGGGCTCAGAAGTGTTCCTAACAAGTAGGGACACAGATCCTACATGAGCCATATAGAGGCTCACAGACAGAGGTATCCACTTTCCGGACTTCTCCTTGGTTAAACTGGACATCAGAACCATGCAGAAGAGAAAATCAACTTAACTGGAATGACACTCACCATTCTCTCTATCACTGAGCCAAAGCTGGTGGACACACTGCACCATGTTTTCACAGATGGTTATCATAAAGAATTGTCAGGCTATCTCACAATTATAATGGTGATCAACAAATGACCAGACTGAACCCATGGACATTTTACACACTTCGTCTGTGGGGAATGGGTTGCATATAGTCTTACTGTTCACTAGGAATAGGGAAGCCTCCATGGGACAAAGTCAGGAGTCACCAGCAGAAATGGTTTACTCAGCCCTCATCCTGGGCATGTGTGGTGCCAGCGACTATTTAGAGGATATTGAGCATTGTCCAGGCCCCTTCCAGAGTCTAGGGCAGCTCATGTGGTATCTGATGATGAAGGACCCACACATACCACATCTGGCCACCAAACCAGGCCAGTCCCTGTCTCATCAAGAATTGAGCTCTACAGTTCATCTAGTCCTCGAGCTGGGGTATCCAGTGGCTCTGAGGACTGGAGACCCAGGGCTCCTGTAGCCAGGTTGAGGGAAACCCCACACAGGCTACACGATGGAGCCAGGCTTCCTGGGGGGAACAATGGAGGCCTGTGCAGGACACAGAGCAGAGAAGGAATGGTGGCTAGAAGATGATGACTGTTGGTCTAGGTGTCACCTGCAGGGTCAAGGATTAGAGGATGATACCATTTGGAATTGGCAGCATAGAGATCAGTCTGCACATTCCACCCAATTACCACAGACAGCAGGGGAATGTTTAAGTGAACGTCCCTTTGCTAGTCTGAGGGACCCACCAAACAGTACATATCAGGGTTTGGGAGGTGCTGTCAGTATGGCACCTGCTGAGAATGTGTAGGGACCTGAGTTGGGAATCTCCATCATTCTCATAAAAAATGGTGTGGTCACGTGCTTTGAATACCCTAAGTGCTCCTGTTTTGTTTAATTTTGCTTTCTGTTTTGTTTTGTTTTGTCTTCAACTTGATGTAAAGAGAGGAAATTGGGAGGAGGGAACATTAGTTGAGAGAATGCCTTCCTCAAATTGGTCTGTATCTCACAAGATAAACTAGTTTTAGTTTGATTTTATAGCCATAGGGAGAGTTCTTCCCTTTGTATTCTGAAACCTTTAAAAGAGTGCAAAATGGCTAATGTCCAAAATAGATTATTTGAAAGTATCTTTTCAGCAAGTCTAATTTACTCTAAAATTTAATTCCAAGTTGTTCTTAGTAACTGTACAAAAAGAGACCAAAGTAACACGTTTACATTTCTGGTTTTCATATTATAAATTTATCTATTCAGCAATAACTGAATAAAACAGATGAGAAAATGTTTTCCGCACACACACACACACACACACACACACACACACACACACACAACACACACACACAAGTAATAGGTCTAATGAGTTTTGGAATGTACAGCTTTCTCCAAAACAGTATTGGAAAAATTGAACATGCATGTTACAACAGGAATATTTCCCTGACATTCATACCAAAACCAGAAAGAGACCTTACAGACAGGTCATAGATGTAAATCTATAATATGGAACTACATGTAATCAATGAAATAAGAAACAAAAAAACAAAACAGCCATGAATTACGCACAGGTGGACTCACTTGGAGGGGATTTCCCCTTGCTATTTGATTGGCTGATAAAGACAACAGGGAGCCAATCACTGGGTGAAGATAAGGAGGCGGGATCTTACAGGCAGAACAGGAAGAGAAGGGGAGAAGTACACAGAGAGAGACAGAGACTGAGATGGGGGAGACAAGATGGAATCTGTAGGAGAGGAAGATGAGCCAGAACCACGTGTTCCCAGGAGCCATAAGTAACTGGGAATTTCTTAGATAGACAATTAAAGAATATAGGGCACTTTTGTTCAACCTGGGTATACAGTTTATATCAGTATCAATTGAGTTTTGAGAGGGCATTTGGGGGGTTGAGGATTTACTAATACAATCTGGCTGGTAAATTATAAGCCTCTGGAGTTTTCATTTTAGAGAGCTAGGGGATTAGAGTCAGCAAAAGCCAGTTTGGACAGGCAAGCCACAAGGGTGCAGAGTGGTTCTGCAACAGATGACTGTGAAACCTAGACAGACTACCGCTTAGGGATCCCCATGGGGGTGCGGAGACCGCCATTGCTGGTGTGTAACAGGCCATGGCATAGATTGTTTTTTTTGTTTGTTTGTTTGTTTTTTTATATATTTTTTTAATTTACATTCCAAATCATTTCCCCTTTCCCGTTTCCTCCCTCCCCGAAAGTCCCATAAGCCCCCTTCTACCACTCTTTTCCCCATTCAACCCCCTCTCGATTCTCTGTCCTGGCGTTCCCCTACATCCAGTCTTTCCAGGACCAGGGGTCTCTCCTTCCATCTTCTTAGAAATCTATTGATATGCGAATTGTGTCTAGGGTATTCCGAGATTCTGGGTTAATATCCCCTTATCAGTGACTGCATACCATGTGTGTTCTCTTGTGATTGGGTTACCCAACTAAGGATGATATTTTCAAGTTCTGACCATTTGCCTAGGAATTTCGTGAATTCATTGTTTTTAATTGCAGAGTAGTATTCCATTGTGTAGATATACCATATCTTCTGAATCCATTCCTCCGTTGAGGGACATCTGGGTTCTTTCCAGCTTCTGGCTATTATAAATAAGGCTGCTATGAACATAGTGGAGCATGTGTCCTTATTGCATGCAGGGGAAGCCTCTGGGTATATGCCCAGGAGTGATATAGCCGGATCCTCCGGGAGTGTCATGCCCAGTTTTCGGAGGAACCGCCAGACTGCATTCCAGAGTGGTTGTACCAGCTTGCAATTCCACCAGCAGTGGAGGAGTGTTCCTCTTTCTCCACATCCTCACCAACAACTGCTGTCTCCTGTGTTTTTGATCTTAGCCATCCTGACTGGTGTGAGATGGAATCTCAGGGTTGTTTTGATTTGCATTTCCCTAATGACTAAGGATGATGAACATCTCTTTAGGTGCTTCTCAGCCATTAGATATTCTTCAGGTGAGAACTCTTTGTTTAGCTCTGTACCCCATTTTTAATAGGGTTACTTGCCTCTCTGGAGTTTAACTTCTTGAGTTCTTTGTATATATTGGATATTAGCCCTCTGTCGGATGTAAGGTTGGTAAAGATCATTTCCCAGTTAGTTGGTTGCCGCTTTGTCTTTTTGACACTGTCTTTTGCCTTGCAAAAACTTTGTAATTTAATGAGGTCCCATTTGTCTATTCTTGATCTTAGAGCATAAGCTATTGGAGTTCTGTTCAGGAAATTCTCCCTTGTGCCCATATGTTCAAGGTTCTTCCCTAGTTTCCCTTCTATTAGTTTCAGTGTGTCTGGTTTTATGTGGAGATCCTTGATCCACTTGGAATTGAGCTTAGTGCAAGGAGATAAGGATGGGTCAATTTGCATTCTTCTGCATGTTGACCCATCCATTGATGGGTTGAGCCAGCACCATTTGTTGAAAAGGCTATCTTTTTTCCACTGGATGGTTTTAGCTCCTTTGTCAAAGATCAAGTGACCATAGGAGTGTGGATTCATTTCTGGGTCTTCAATTCTGTTCCATTGATCTACATGCCTGTCCCTGTACCAATACCATGCGGTTTTTAACACTATTGCTCTGTAGTACAGCTTGAGGTCCGGGATACTGATTCCCCCAGAGGTTCTTTTACTCTTGAGAATAGTTTTAGCTATTCTGGGTTTTCTGTTATTCCAGATGAATTTTTGAATTGCTCTTTCTAACTCTATGAAGAATTGAGTTGGGATTTTGATGGGGATTGCATTGAATCTGTGTATTACTTTTGGTAAGATGCTCATTTTTACTATATTAATCCTGCCAATCCATGAGCATGGCAGATTTTTCCATCTTCTGAGGTCTTCTTCAATTTCTTTCTTCAGAGACTTGAAGTTCTTGTCATACAGATCTTTCACTTGTTTGGTTAGAGTCACGCCAAGATACTTTATCTGGTTTGTGGCTATCGTGAAGGGTATCATTTCTCTTACTTCTTTCTCAGCCTGCTTATCCTTTGAGTATAGGAAGGCTACTGACTTGCTTGAGTTGATTTTATATCTGGCCACTTTGCTGAATAGATTGTTTTTTATAACTACATGATACATTCACTTTACCCACTGTTCTTATCTATAGTTTTGCAGAGTGATGGGTACATACACACCTTGGCCAACGATCTATTCCTGTGCAGTCTATGACAAGGCCATTTGAGAAATTGTCAGATGCTGTTTAGTGAATCCATCAGGTTCCCTGCCCATCTATCCATCTGTGATCTTCCCTGTCAACAGGATCCAGGTCGATCATGCTGAGCTTGCAGTGAGGGTGGCCATGACAGAGCCGACTTATCTTGCAATTAGCAGTTTAGGAAGTTTATAATGGTCAGACAATGCACAGGTCTGGCTCAACTAACCTATCAGGATGTCTTCTATTTACAAAATATTCAACAAAGGCCTAGCAATATAATGGTGAATAACACCTAGACACTTTCTTGACAATCTCACAATTTAGTAAGAAAAATGTGCATGGAATCCTCCAATAGTAAATGCGTGAGGGACAATGGAGCATGAAGGAGAAGGAAAAGAGGCCAAACTCATCTTTCCTCACAACTCCAACCGGCAGCACCTGGCCCATGACTGCAAACACAGCCTTAGTGTACTCATGAAAACAGACCCAAGAGAGCCCCATCCTTGCCGAAGTATCTCTCTGTTCATTGTGTTGCATTTAGACTAAATTTGTAATACGTAAAAATTGAAGCCATGCCTTTATGTCAGAGCAATTGGACTTAATGGCTTTGCAATTAAAGATGTCTGGTTTTTAATTCCCTGCATGTATGAAAACTGTTGGGTTATATAATGGGCTATAGGTCACATGCTTCTGTCATTGAAACTCTATCCTGGACTGGTCAAAAAATGTAAGTAATGTGGAGATATTGTCTGAGAGGAACCTTGAGGCTCTTGGAGTGATATTTGCTCAATGTTTGGCTCAAGGTTATTTTAATAAATCACAGTTCTCTAAGTACTTTTTGGAGACTGTCAATGGTAAAGATATATAGGTGGCAGATTATTTTATTACTTAGATATGAATTAAAAATAATTAATTTTACACTAACCCTGGCTCCAACTTCTATTCCATTTACATTATTAGTTTTGCACATGGGCATTTTCACTCAAGACTGAGCTGTGCAAAGTAAGACTGGAGAAATGTAAGGGACCTGGGAAATGTGAAGACTCTCCAAAGGACCATGGCGGCCCTTGAGTTGGATACCAGGAAACTTGAAGCAGGCACAGCAGAAACAATTGGAATCCCTTGGGGAATTTCCTGCAGGCATAGGGCCAAGGCAGAAGCCTGGTGCTAGCAGGAGGAGAAACTTTGCTCCCACTAAAGCCTCACAGAGTTCTGGTCACTCCTCAGAACACCTCGCAGGAGACACAGCAACAGAGGCCATGATGGCTCAGTGTGGGTCCGACCATGCCTCACTCGGGACTGCTTAGAGTTACACACTTCTTGCTTTCTATTGCAAAGGAACCTCATGTGAGGACCCTAAGTTGGGTAGCGGTGACCTCACAGCACATTATTTGTTCCTCTCCTGGTGAGCTGACTTGAATTATATCTCCTTTCTCTGTTACTTTTTGTTTGTTTGTTTGTTTTGATCTTGAGAGAATCCATTATGTAGCCTGACTGTCCTGAACCTCAATATGTAAAACTTACAGGCATGCACCTTCCTCTGCCGGCGGAGAACTGGGAGAAAGGCACTCATCACCATACCCAGTCTCTTTCTGCTCTCACTTTTCTCTAACAGGTCCATGTAAAACGGGTGGCCCCAGTCTAGGTTTTTAGACCTGCAAAGACCCAGGCTTTGATCCTAACAACCCCTGGAGGCTTCGCTGACTATATGCCCTCATGTGGATGTCAGGGGGATGGGACCAGAACTTTGAGGAGCTGGGGTGTCAGGAGACAAGCACATCTGGCTGGTGGCTGGTGGCATCCTGGGTCAGAGAAGCCCCAACAGTTTCCCTGGGATGCTCACCCAGGCTCCCCTGGCTCACCTGAGAAAGCAGAAGGAGCCAGAAAAGATGGAGCTGGTGTCTCAGTCCCACCCTGTGTAAGTGAACATGGTCTTTTTATGAACACAGCTTGGAAAGGGGCTGTCATCTAGGCCCTCCCAAAATATATAAGGGGCTTTGATGTTCTTGAACACGGGACAAGGCCCATCATTCCTAGGCAAAGCTGAAGCTGTCTGTAAAAGAGCCTCTGAACAACTCCCGTTAATTACCCTTTACATCCTCAGCCCCAGAAAAGGAACTCTCAGTCCTGGTTTGGCCCATGCTACTGCAGGAGGTGGGACTGGCCTCTTTCACAGTGGCAGGGCCCCTTGCTCTGCAGAGAATCAGATAACAGGAAAGCTACACTACCTGATTTTATCTTCACTGCATATCAAGGGTATCTGAGAGAGGAATGAAGCCCCTGCCCCCAGTCCTGTTCTGTTGAGCTCACTGCAGAAAACACCCCAATCCTATCCCTATCTGCAATGTCACTGAGATGCTAGCACATAGGTCGAGGGCATCCTTGTGCTTCCATGGAGAACCACCGCCCTCTAGTGGCCACATGGTGCAGCAGCCTATCCTTGGGAAGAGGATCACAGGCACTCAACTCATTTTTGCAAATTAACCTGTTGTTAAAGATATTTATCCCTCCTCATGTTGCTCCTGGGAGAGAATTTGTGCAATATTTCGGGAGCACAATTTAGCAATCCCCAGTTAAAAATCAAAAGGTATGTTCTCCAAAGTATGTCGGGTTCTATTAGTATAACCAGAGTAGCCTGGACAAGAACACTTCTTCTAGAACTTTCTACTGCTTTGACCAGGAGGACTGGGAAGTCTTCTGCTGGGTCTCCACAACCCTGCTATGGGAAGCCAGACCAGAACTGACTCAACTGGAAGACAGCATATTATCCCTTGGTAGGCATAAGTTAGGAGGACTTCAGACTCTTGAGACCTAATCTTGTGGACAGCACACTTGTACCCTGGGATACAGTTCCACCAATCCCCAACGAGTTGTGACAGAAATTGTACTGCTGTAGGCAGAGTAGATATGGCCATCACCTAAGTTTGCTAGTATTTGATGGTTGTGATATAATAATTTAAAAAGGGGGACAAAAAATAATCCCATATATCCCCCATTGAACTCCATTGATCCCATTTACCTCCCAAGAGAGTTTCGTACTTGTATACCAATATGATTTTTTTTATATTTTTGTAAAATCTAGCAACTACACACTGCAATCTTTTTCCTTCCTTCTTTGTTTTTGCTTATCATTGAACCAGGTCCTCTGGAAGAGCAGTCAGTACCCTTAATGCTGAGCGATCTCTCGGGTCCATTTTTGGTTTTTTGCTGGTCAGAGTAACCCATTGTAGAAACCACAATAGTGTCCAATGCTACCAAGTAGAAAGATCCCAGCTAGTTATTGGATAAAAACCTATAGTGAGGGCCATTAATCTTTGTCTTTTTTATTAACTTATTATATGAAAACCATCAAATATTAGCAATCTGAGGTGAGGGCCACACTTATTCTGGATACAGCCATATATATGATTTCCATGAGAGCTCATTGGGGATTGGTGGAACTGTATCCCAGAGTACAGGTGGGCTGCCCACCAGATGAGGTCTCAAGGGCCCAAAGTCTTCCTAACTCATGCCTGCCAAGGGATGCTATGCTGTCTGCAAGCTGTTATCTGGCTTCTCTACAGCAGGGTGGTGGGGACGCAGAAGAAGGCCTCTCAGAGCCTGGCAGTAGAATCCAGTCACGCAGTGGGGCAGTAACTAAAGCCCAACAGCCTCAAGAAGAAGAAACCACAGTCCTCCTGGTCATAGGCCATAAAAAGTTCTAGAAGTGTTCTTCTCCAGCCTACTGTGGTTATACTAATAGAACCTGATGTCCTTTGGATATCATATGTTTTTTAATTACAACTGAGGTTTGATAAATAGTACTCCTCAAAAATTGCACAAACTCTCCCAGCAGCAACGTGAGGCAGGATAAATACTCTTAACAAAAGGTTAATTGGCAAAAATGGATTGAGTACCTTTGATCCTCTTCCCAAGTATCAGATGAAGCACAGTGTGGCCACTAGAGGGTGGAGTTTCTACATGGAAGTACAAAAAGGACCTCCCTCATCTGTGTTCTAGCATCTTAATGACATTTCAGATAGTGACGGAGGGTGGGGTCTCCTGCACTAAGCTCAACAGAACAGGGTTGGGGGCAGGGGCTTCATTCCTTTCTCGGAAGCCCTTGATAGGCAGTGAAAATATAATCAGATAGTGTAACTTTCAGGTTAACTTATTCTCAGCAGAGCAATGGCCCCTGCCACTGTGAAAGAGGCCCATCCCACCTCCTGCAGACGCTTGGTCCAAACCAGGACTGACAGTTCCTTTTCTGGGGCAGAGGCTGTAGCGGGTAATTAATGGGAGTTCATCAGAGGCTCATTTCCAGACAGCATCAGCTTCACCTAAGAATGTTGGGGCTTGTTGGAAGACATCCAAGCCCCTGTGTATTCTGGGTATGCCTGGATGACAGCTCCTTTCCAAGCTGTGTTCACATAAAGACCGTGGTCACTTACACATGGTGGGGCTGAGACACCAGCTCCATCTTCTCTGGCTCCTCCTGTATCCCAGGTGAGCCAGCAGACTCTGGGTGAGCATCCCAGGAATACTGTTGGGGCTTCTCTGACCCAGGATGCCACCAGTAGCATCTGCTTATATCCTGACACCCCAGCTCCTCAAAGTTCTGCTCCTGTTCCCCTGACATCGATCAAAGGTCATATAGACAGGGAAGCCTCCAGAGATATTTAGAGTAAGACTCTGGGCCTTGGCAGCCCTAACAACCTAGACTGTGGCCACCCGTTTTACAGGGACCTGTTAGACAAAAATGAGGAGCAGAATAAGATTGGGTATGGTGATGAGGGCCTTTTCCCCAGTGCTTGGCATGCAGAGGCAGGTGGATGTCTGTGAGTTCTACATAATGAGTTCCAGGAGAGTCATTTTAGTTTTGGTTGCAAAAGAAATCAAGGTGAGAATCCATGTTGAGCAAGCAAGACAGCAGCACTCCCTCGTGGTCTCTGCTTCAGCTCCTGCCTCCAGGTTCCTGCACTGAGTTCCTGCCCGGGCTTCCCTCAGTGATGGACTGTGATGGGGAAATGGAAGTCAAATAAATCGTTTCCTCCCCAAGTTATTATTGGTCAGTATTTTATCACAGCTACAGAACCTAAGGAAGATAATGGGAAGATCTTGCCCAGCAAGATTCCCTTGTGATTGGTCCTCCCTTGTCCTTGAGCAATAGTCACTAGACACATCACACATTCATCATATTGTTTGATCTTGTCCATCTGTCACCACAGAGAAGAAATCTGTTCCATCTGGTCTAATCCCACACTGGGAAAGAAGGTGCCAAGTGTCATGGAGACAATGCCCATAAAACTCTCCAGCCAGTTTTACGCAGCCAAGAATTATGGCAGGAAGAGCTCTTAGGTCAGGCCTACCTGGAGTCTGTTCCTGGATTGGATTCTGTCTGTGTTGTGGGTGATGATCTAGCATCTCAAATGCTGCTCAACCTCTTTCTCTAGATTTATTTCATTTTATTTAATTCCTGTGGGTGTTTTGTGGCCTGTGTCTTTGTGACAAGTGCATGAACTTTCTGTAGAGGCCAGATGAGGGCATGGGATCCCCCGAACTGGATTACATTTGGTTGTGAGTCTTCATGTGGGTTCTGGGAATTTAAACTTGTGTCCATAGAAGAACAACCAGTGCTCCAAACACCTGAGCCATTTCTGCAGCCCCTAAGCGCAAACACTTAGAGACAACTGCAGGTGCCTTCCTTAGGTGTTCAGTACCTTTCAGTTATTTCAAGGCCCTATGTGAGTGCACACTGCTAGGCCAGGATAGGTCACCTCATCTTAGCAAATAATGGTGTGCATGCCCAGGGAGATGAGAGTGACAGGAGTACCAGATGTAAGACTCAAAAAGCATCAGTAATCATTAAAATAAAAGTTGTATTTTTATTTTATGTGTGGGGGTGCTTTTTCCTGCTTGTATGTTAATGCATCACATGTATGCAAGGCCCTCAGAGATCAGAAGAGTACATTGAAACTCCTGGAATAGGACTGACATGAGGTTGTGAGCCTCCATTTGTGTGCAGATCTGAACCCAAGTCTTTAGGTAGAACAGTCAGTGCTATTAACCGCTGAGCCCTCTCTCCAGTTCCCAGATTCCCCTATTTTTCTTTAACTTGCCTACCAGATGATATTTACATTAATACACTTGAAAAGTATCTTTATTTCTAACTTTTCTTGTTTAGGTACTATGAAAACTTCAGAGTGTTACCACATTGCGGGGGGGGGGGGGTCCAGTTTAATGACCGTGAATACTCATATTTGGCTCCAGAATAAACTCTTATGTTTATTGAGGTATGGCTTGTGTGTTTCAGTAATTCAACAGCCAAATTTTGTATGTGAAATGTTCATGCATGTGCCTGTGTGTGTGTGTGTTTGTGTGTGTGTGTGTGACCGGTACCTTCTCTAACCAGGCCTATCACAGATGGGGCAAAACAAAACAACCCAAGAAGCAAAACTAAACAAAACACCAGCACATAGTGTATCCAATGCACAGGCCCACATTTTTTTATGTGAATGATGGGGATCCCATCTCAAGTCCCTACATTTTCTCAGCAGGCACCATACTGACAGCACCTCCCAATCCCTGATATCTACTATTTGGTGGGTCCCTCAAACCTGCATAGAGACATTCACTTAAACATTCCCCTGCTGTCCACAGTATTCAGGTGGAATGTGCAGATTGATCCCCAAACTGCCATTTTCAAATGGTGTCGCCCTTTAATCCGTGACATTGCCATGTAATTTTTTAACCTACATGTTATAATTGCTGCTGTATGTCTTACCCATTGTTTACACTTTTTAAAATATTTCTGGAGAGGACATCAAACACTGCAGAGAGTAGGATACAAGGCAGCAGCACAATCTTTGCCTGTGCAAATGACCAGGTCAGCTTATTTTCCTGCCCACATGGTGTTCAGTCAACACTCTCCTCTCCGCATGGTCGCTGTGCAGCTGTGTTGAGAGTTAATTTTAGTTCATGTGCAAGAGTTTTTCCTTTGCAGCCTTGTTAGATTTGTTTACCAGCTGGAAAAATATTCCTCAGGGTTCTCTGTACACATTGGTAATGAACTAGGCCAACTTTCCTTGAGTACAGGTGACAGCTAGACCAACAGCCACCATCATTTCTAGCTACCACTCCTTCTCTGCTCTGTGTCCTGCACAGGCCTCCATTGTTCACCTGGGAAGCCTGGCTCCATCCTGCAGCCTGTGTGGAGTTTCCCTCAACCTGGCTACAGGAGCCCTGGGTCTGCAGTCCTCAGAGTCATGGACACCCCAGCTCAGGAACCTGATGAAGTATATAGCGTGATTCTTGATGAGACAGGGACTGGCCTGTTGTATATAAACTTTTCCCAAGCCAAATGCCTAGGTGGCCAATGATGTGATGTGTGTGTGTGTGTGTGTGTGTGTGTGTGTGTGTGTGTGTGTGTTTGTGTCCTCCTTCATCAGAGCCCACATGAGTTGCCCAAAAACCTCGAAGGGGTAGGGAAACCACTCAGTTTGCTCTAAATAGTCGCTGGCATTGGAAGTGGCCAGGATGAAGACTGAGTGAGTCATTTCTGCTGGTGACTCCTGGCTTTGTCCCATGGAGTCTTCCCTATACCAAGACAACAGTAAGACTACATGCAACCCATTCCCCACAGATGAAGTGTGTAAAATGTCCATGGGTTCAGTCTGGTCATTTGTTGATCACCATTATAATTGTGAGATAGCCTGACAATTCTTTATGATAACCATCTGTGAAAACATAGTGCAGTGTGTCCACCAGCTTTGGCTCAGTGATGGAGAGACTGGTGAGTGCCATTATAGTTAAGTTGATTTTCTCTTCTGCATGGTTCTGATGTCCAGTTTGACCGAGAAGAAGCCCGGAAAGTAGAGACCTCTGTCTGTGAGCCTCGGTATGGCTCATGTAGAATCTGTGTCCCTACCTGTTAGGAGCACTGCTGAGCCCAGGACCTTCAGGTCACAGTCACCTAGTTTATATTCCTCACAGCTCTTGGTATTTGCCCATTTTCTGCCACATCAGTGGCTTGCTTTCCCTGATTCCAGAGTGGCCTGCAAGGGTTCCATTGCTGTGGTCGACCTGTTTTGCTCAGAGATGCAGTCCACAGGTAAACAAGAGTAGATTGTAGCACTTGGTAAATGAACTATATCATTGAAGATGAGTAAACAGTCCTTTTTATTAATATACACACATAAATAAAATCACAACATTGAAAACAACAATATAAAAGAAAGAATCCAACAAAATATAAGGAAATATTATCTCAACAGAAAGAAGAACAACTTAGGCAGGAACCATGGCTGTTTGGAAATCAGCAGATAATTCCCCTAGCTATATGTCAACCTCAGGCAGAGGGCAAACACACTCTGGTTCGCCTAATTGCACAATGACAGAACGAAATATGGGCTTTGCAACTGAAACATCTGCAGCCACATCTGCAGACACACCTACAGGTGACTGTTTATCAGCTGATATAGGCAGTGCTTGATCGAAAACAGGAAGCTGCACTGGACCAGCTTCCGGTTCAAAGGGTTCCACAAATGTTGTTTCCAAGAGCTCCGGGTCCTCTCTGGGTTGCAGGTCTCCCTGTGGCTCTGCCACAGCAGCTGGCCTCAGAACCAGACTGTCTTGAATCCCGGAGGCATCGGGCACTGAGGGCTCGGGAGTTGGTGGAGGGGAGAAGGAGAAGGGATTTCAGTGAAGACCTAGGATGGGGTGAGCTTCCCAAGATGACATTGGTGGTCATACAAGACCTGTTCATGCCAGAGAATCCCCGGTCCTCTCCTCATAGTGGGACATCTTAGCTGACTGTTGTGCAGCCCAGGCTACAGGCCAACGCTCTGGAGAATTCCCTGGTGGAACCCATCACCAAAACTCCCTACTACTTTGCCAGGCAACCCACCCCAGGCCTCCTCACCTTTCTTAAGCTTTAGCTTTTTGGCCTCCTCCTTCTCCAGCACTGAGAGAAGCTCCATGGCCTTGGCATCTACTTCTGCGGAAGGCACATTGAGCCTTGCGTAGGTCATAAATTGCCTGATGACAGCCATGTCTGGGGCCTCACAAAATTTTTCGGGAAATTTCTCAAGCCAGTGCGATAGAAAACTGAATATGGCACTGTGGTGAAGAGGAGGATGGAGGGAAGTAGAGACAGAAGCCTGGCCTTGCTTCACCAGCAGAGCCATGGGCCCCATCAAACCAGTCAATTGCTACCAGCCTGTGTGCTGATGGGCTTAGCGATCAGAAGTGTGAGGTTATCTGGAGAGGGCTCTAGACACATTCTGTCCCTTAGAGGAAAGATGGGGCTAGGCTTTATTGGGGATGGATTCAAACAGGGCCCTTCAGATTCCATCCTTCACTCTGCTCCTGAGAACCAAGGAGCCCATTGGAGATCTCCATTTTTATCCACCAGCAGGTGACCTCTCAAGTACCATCCCTCTAGTGGTAATCCCCAATGCAGGGCACCTTTCAAGCCTTTAGTCCTCAGCACCGTGGTACAGATAGGTCCTTACCTCCATCTGCCCTACACACACACACCACAGATGGACCCTTAACGCCCTCTTCCCCCAACCCCCCACATCTCACTGCACAGATTGTCTCTTACCTCCCTTTCCCCTGGAACCCACTTACTTCATTGTTCGCTGGTCCTCCACGCAGTCAGGCCAGAAATATCCATACCTGTGTCATTCCATGAGGGTGACACCCTTAAGGCCTTTTTTGTCCCCAACCTACTAATAGATCTACAGAGAGCTACTTGAATCTGAAGAACTAGAAAGGGAATGGGGATCCAGGGCTCTCACTGCTCTGTACTGACTTCTATGCTGAGGTCATGGGTCTTAAGATGTTCACACAATGGGTGGAAGCCTCCCTGCTCCCTGCTAGGGCCCTTGATTTGTCCCTGGCTTCTTGGATTCCCGGGACACTAGTCTGGTTCCATTAATCCCATATAGGTCTGATAGGGCCTAGAAACTTTTACATAAATGGGAAAGAGTTCTGCCCAAGGCACAAGGAAGGGTACTATTTGATACTCCCTGGGGACAGTGAAAGACACAGACCAACAACCCCATATGTGGCCATGTCACTTTGCAGGCTCAGATCCAGGACCAACACTGCCAGGGTACAATAAACCTTGTTCTACAGGAGCACAGAGTCCTGAAGAGGAGCAGTTCCATCCTAAAACCTATGTTGGCTGTAGCCACTCACATTTTCATTATGAGGTCCAGCACCTCCCAGGTGGTAACATATTTTTGGTAGATAGCAAGAAACATGTTGATGGAGAAGTGGTCGTGGTACTGAACTGCAGCTGGTATATACTGGACCATTTGTTCAATATATTCTGTGGTTGCATAGTTGAACCTAGGGGGCTTGGGCACAGAGCCTGTCTTCTTTTTATTCTGAGGACAGACCTAGGAAGGAAAGAGGGTTTAAATGTAGAAACTCTGAGAGACATCAGCAATCCATTAGTGGACATTGAAGAGTGGGCATAAAAGTATGTTCCAAAGTGTCTCACAGGAACACACATGCAGGCAGGGACATCGGAGAATCAGGGGGATCAATCAGAAAGTTCCCTGCTAGAGGCTCCCCTGTGTTACCCTGCGAGATACATGCCAGAAGTGTGTCAGAAGGCGTATGCAACGTCACCAAAGGTGGCCAAAGCAACCACTCTTGGCTTTCTTCTGGCCTGAGCCACGGGAAGACTGGAAGCAAGAGAAGAACATCCTTCTCTCTCAAGGGCCTCCAGACAAGTAAGTCAGGTAAGGCTATTGTTGGCCTCTGGTTACATGGTTACCAGCATTATGAAGTCCATCAGGAATGTTAAGCAAGTGAGGTCACTTCCTGTGGTGCTCCAGTGTGAGCCCCTCCTCATAGGCTTTTTCAAGGGCTTACCAGTGTTACTAATTGCTTTCCTGTTTTCTTCCATGTGTACAATGTGACACAGTGGTGTCTATAAGCTCATGCCTCTACAGTGTCCTGGGAAGCCTGACTTCAGAGAAACTCTCAGATTTGAGAAGGCAGGCAGAAGTTTCCAAGCAATTCCCTCCATTTCACAAGCATCCCAAAAGAAATGCATTTTCCTCTTCGGGTCTTCTCACTGTCCTGACCTGCTTTGTGAAGATCATTTGAGCATGGATTTCCTAGTATGTCATCATGTGTATAGGATCACAGATGCCCTACCCCTGGGAAACCACCTAATAGTGTTAACAAAGGTGAAGGCACACATACCCACTTGTGCCCATGTACACACATGTGCACACGAAAGCATATGCAGACACAAATACATATACACCCACATACACACACACAGTCACAGGCACAGGAGCACAGAGAACATTCATTTAAAATGAGCATGTCAGTGTAGAACGGCCCCTCCTAGGTGGGCATTAGAGGTATGTGGGGGATGTCAGTGCTGGGGTAGCGAACTTTAGCAGAGTGTATGTATTCATCTTTAATTGTGCCTTTCTCTTAGCGGAGTGCCCAGGGCTCCTCTCCTTTTCCATGTGTTCTAGTGTTTGTCCCCTTTGGGCTCCACAGGCAACAGTGTGCTGCTTCTGTGTTCCCCAGACAATGGCTGAGTGGGTCCTGGTTTTCAGGGTTTCCCACACTGCTCACAAAAAATTCCCTACCCTGAGGAATAAATATTAACATTTTGGAAGTGTTTCCATAATCTAATTCTATCATGAGCACTCTAAAATACATTAATAGGTCAGATTCAGTTTGTTGAAGAAAAATGAGAAACATAATACTTCCGTGCAGAAACAGATAGAGAAGGAAGGAAAATGAGAGGACTTTGTGGTTCCTAGATTTTATAGAAATATCAAAAAATCATATTGGTATACACAGAAAGCAACACTCTTGGGAGGTAAACTCGATCAATGGAGTTCAGTTGGGATAGAAGAATGTATGGGAACAGACATGCCCAGGGCAGATATGTGCTTATATGACAATAGCCTCCTGTAATACAGTACCCTGCACATGAACTTTTACATAGTTAAAAATGTTTTGGTTCTTTGAAAAATTCTCATCATTTTATATGTATAAGTGCATGTGTTTCTATGACTGCATGTGTGCAGTGCCCACAGAAGCCGAAAGAGTGAGTTGCATCCCCTGTACCCCGGTTCTGCATGGTTGTGAGCTGCCTTGGGGGTGCAAGAAATTGAATCTAGGTCCTCTGCAAGACCAGCTAGTGTCCTTAACAGCTGAGCCATTGCTCAGAACCATTTTTAGTTTTTGTTTGTCAGAGTAACCCATTTTAGAAACCACAATGATGTCCAGTGGTGCCCAGTAGAAAGTTTCCACCTGGGTTATTGGATACAACCTGGTAGTGAGTGTCATTAATTTTTGTCCCCATAATTAAATTCTTATATCAAAACCATCAGGTATTAACAACCTCAAGTGATGGCCACATCTATTCTGGCTACAGCTGTACGATTTCTGTGAGAGCTCATTGGGGATTGGTGGAACTGTCCCAGAGTACAGGTGAGCTGTCCACCAGTTGAGGTCTCAAGGGTTCAAAGTCTTCTTAACTCATGCCTGCCAAGGGATGCTATGCTGTCTGTCAGCTGGACAGCTGTGGTCTGACTTCTCTAGAGCAGGGTGTTGAAGACCCAGCAGAAGGTCTCTCAGATCCGGGCTATAGAATCCAGTCATGCAGTGGGGCAGTAACAAAAGCCCAACAGCCTCAGGGGAGCGAGGCAGAGTACTCCTGCTCATAGGCAGTAGAAAGTTCTGGAAGTACTCTAGTCCAGGCTACTCTGGTTATACTAATAAGGACCTTATGTACTTTGGAGAACATATTTTTTTTATTTTTAACTTAGGTTTGCTAAATTGTACTCCAGAGAAACTGCAAAAATTGTCTTCCAGCAGCAACGTGAGGAGGGATAAATATCTTTAACAAGATGTTAATTGACAAAAAGGAGTTGAGAGCCTGTGAGACTCTTCCCAAAGGATAGGATGCTGCATCGTGTGGCCACTAGAGGGCGGTGGTTCTCCACTGAAGTACAAGGAAGGCCTCCATCATCTGCGTGCTAGCATCTCAGTGACATTTCAGATAGGGATGGGGTTGGGGGGCTACTGCAGTGAGTTCAACAGAACAGGATTGGGGGCAGAGTTTTCATTCCTATCTTGGATGTCCTTGATAGGCAGTGAAAATAAAATCAGGTAGTGTAGCTTTCAGGTTATCTTATTCTCTGCAGAGCAAGGAGTCCTGCCACTGTGAAAGTCACCAATCCCACCACCAGCAGAAGCATGGGCCAAACCAGGACTGACATTTCCTTTTCTGGGGCAGTGTGCAGAGGGTAATTAATGGGAATTCTTTAGAGGCTCATTTCCAGACTGCTTCAGCTTTACCTAGGAATGCTGGGGCTTCTCCAATGTTGAAGGACATAGAAGCCCCTTGTCTATTCTGGGTGGGCCTGGATGGCAGCTCTTTTTCAACCGTTGTTCACATAGAGACCATGATCACATACACAGGGTGGAACTGAGACACCAGCTCCATCTTGTCTGACTCCTCCTGTTTTCCCAGGAGAACCAGGGAGCCTGGGTGAGCATCCCAGGGAAACTGTTGGGGCTTCTCTGACCCAGGATGCCACCAGCCACCAGACAAATCTGCCTGTCTCCTGACATCCCAGCTCCTCAAAGTTCTGCTCCTGTCTCCCTGACATCCACCTGAGGGTATACAGGCAGGAAAGCCTCCAGGGTTTTTTAAGGTCAAAACTGGGGCCCTGAGAGCCCTACCAATCTAGACTGTAACCACGAATTTCCATGGACCTGTTAGACAAATGTGAGGAGCAGAAAAAGACGTGGTATGGAGATGAGGGCCTTTTCCCCAGTGCTCTGGAGGCAGAGGGAGGTGGATGCCTGTTAATTCTACATAAGGAGATCCAAAACAGTCAGGCAACATAATGAACTCTCTCAAAGATCAAAACAAAATAAACAAAAAAGCAAAGCAAAAATAGTGGAGAAAGGAGATATAATTCAAGTCAGTGCACAGGGAAGAGGAACAAAAATGGGCTCGAAGGTCAACCCACCCACACATGAGGGTTCCTTGGCAATAGAAAGCAAGAAGTGTGCAGCTCTAAACAGTCCCGAGGGAGACGAGATCAGGCCCACACTGAGCCATCAAGGCCTCTGCACCACTGTCTCCTACGAGGTGATCTGGCGAGTGAGCAGAACTCTGTCAGGTTTTTGTGAGAGCCAAGTTTCTCCTCCTGCCAGCACCAGGCTTCAGTCTTGGTCCTCTGCCTGCAGGAAATTCCCCAAGGGATCCTAATTGTTTCTGGTGTGTCCGCTTTGGTTTCCCAGTATCCCAAGGGAGGGGCACGGTGTCTCTTTGGAGTGTCTTCACTTTTTCCAGGTCAGTTATATTTCCCCAGTCTTCCTTTGTACAGGTCAGACATGAGTGATAACGCCCGTGTTCAAAACTAACAATATAAATGGAATAGAAGCGGGAGCCAGGGTTAGTGTAAAATGAATTATTTTTAATATAAATATAAGTAATAAATGAATCTTCCAGCTGTATTTCTTTACCTTCTGTAGTCCCCAACAACCACACAGAGAACTAAGATTTATTAAAATAGCCTTGATCCTAATATTGAACAAATATCACTCCATTCTAAACCTCTAAGCTGGTCAGGGTTCCTCCCAGACAGTATCTCCACATAACTTGCATTTTTCATCATTTCTTGATCCAACTCTTTTCTCCTGATGCTCATGAACCTCTCCTCCTGGCACCACTCCTTCACTTCTTGTCTCTATCCCCAATTGGCTTTTATTGACGAGGCAGAGAATGAATGAGGAGCAATGTTTACACAAGCTTGAGACAGGAGCATCTGAGAGTGAGCATCACAGAGCTATGTCAGGATTGAACCCAGATAGTGGGATAGAGAAGCCAGCATCTGAAATAACCCAAGGGTAAACTTTCCACAGGGTACAGAGACAATGTGCCTACAGATTAGAGCACATTCACGGTCTGCCCAGGCAACCAGACACAAGGACCTTTGCTATACACTGTTTGTTTTAGCTGCTGTTGAAACGGCTGGCACTATTGTCTGCATTTTGTTGTTGGGTCAGAAAAAGATGGAGCCATGAAGCATGTGCTGGCTTTAAAACCTTAGTCTCCTCTGCCACAGCTACTCAAGTACCAAGTCACAGCTATGATGGTTATTTCTTGTCAATTTGATAGAGCATCTGTGAAGTTAGACTTGATAGTCATGGGGAAGAGGCTTGAAGCTCAGCTGAGGAAATATCTCCATTGTGGTGGCTTTCAGGCAAGTCTGTGCTTCCTTTTCTTGACTAATGATTGACATGGGAAGGTCCAACTCACTGTAGGAGGTGCCATCCCTGGGCACATGGCTTTGGGTTGCATAGGAAATCAAGCTGAGAAGCCAAGTGGATAAAGCAAGTCAGCAGCACTCCCTCCTGGCCTCTGCTTCAGTTCCTGCCTCCAGGTTCCTGCACTGAGTTCCTGCCCTGGCTTCCCTCAGTGATGGACTGTGACTGGGAAATGGAAGTCTAATAAATCCTTTCCTCCCCAAGTTGTTGTTGGCCAGTGTTTTATTTCAACTATAGAAAGCTAAGGAAGATAAAGGGCAAAGGTTCCTCTGCCCAGCAAGATTACTATGTGACTATTCTTCCCTTGTCCTTCAGCAATAGTCCCTGGACACATCATAGATTCATCATCCTGTTTGATCTTGTCTGTCTGTCACAACTGAGAAGAGTTCTGTTCCATTTGGTCTGTTCCCACACTGGGGAAGTAGTGCCAGGTGTCAAGGAGCCAGCACCAGTAAACTCTCCAGCCAGTTTAAACAGCCAAGGGTTATGGCAGGAAAAGCTCTTAGGTCAGGCCTACCTGGAGTCTGTTCCTGGATTAGATTCTGTCTGTCCTGTGGGTGATGTCCTAGCATCTCAGATGCTGCTCAGCCTCTTTCTGTAGATGATGCGATCCCTCATAACATTAATGGACATCAGTTAAAAAGTTCGCAAGAGAACACATGACAGCAGAAACATTTATTTCATTTCTTTTAATTCCCCTGGGTATTTTGTCGCCTGTTTGTCTATGTGTGATGTGTATACAGTTCTTATAGAGAACAGAAAAGGGCATGGGATCCCCTGAACTGAATGACACCAGGTGGTGAGCCTGAATGTGGGTTCTGGGAACTGAATCTGGGTGGTTGGAAGAACAACCAGTGCTCCAAACCCCTGTCATCTCTCCAGCTCCCAAGAGCAAACACAGAAAACTGCAGGTGCCCTCCTTAGGTGTCCAGAACCTTTCAATTTTTTATAGGCCCTGCTTGAGTGCACACTGCTAGGGCATGCTAGGTTACCTTGGCTTAGAGATTCATGGTATGTTTGGGACACCTTACACATTTACTGCTGGTGACAGGAAACTTTTTAATATAAATGTCGCATCATATACATAATAGCATAATACTACCTTGTCAAGGAGGTTAGATATACAGAGTACAATCAGAATGACTTTTTTCTCTGAATGGCATTGATGAAGAATGGGAGAAATGTTCAGCAAACTTCTGTAGCCTTAGATGTTTCAAAACCTGTTTCAATAAGACTTCTTAAATGCTTTAACCTCCCTTCTAGGCCATCATGCACCAAAGGTAGTGGAAAGGAAATGTTGATAGGGCAAAGGGAAATGTGGACCTGTTGAGAAAAAGTTCTTTGGGGTGATTCCAATCTTCAGTATCAGGATGTCAACAGTTGAGTTCCCATGAATCAACCGAGGTAGCTCATGGCACAGCCTCATGGTTTCTTCTGGACTGATCCAGAGGCTCTGCCAATCAGCCTGAGTCCTTGGAAGCAGCAAGAAGCCTCTGGAATATCACACAACGTTCTTTGATGTGTTTCTCTCTATGGAAAAAGTTGATCAGTGAAGAAGGCAAGGTGAACCAATACCACAGCCTTGTCCACTGTCTGTTGGGTTGTAGTTACATTCTTTCCAAACATCACATGTTCTGTCAAGCATCCACTCTAGCAAAACATCTCATGCCCTTTGTCCAGCCAGCTTCCAGAAAAACACTACATGTCTGTTCTCAGCAAAATATCCCCCCTCCCATGTCTGCTTCAGCAAAAACATCCTCTCATAAGACAGTGTCCAAATAATATCACATGACACAATTGAGTCTCCAAAAAACCAGAAATTTCTACTTCACACTTCACTGGCCATCTTGTATGTTGGGAGTCCAGGTATAATGAAAATATTTACATATTCATAAAATAGCACTCACTGGTTTCCTAGCATTACTTAACATAGAACCCTATCAACTTGTACAAACCATATAAATTTAAGACACACATCTGAACCCATTGCTAGTCACAGAGACATAGGTAATTAAAGCAGTTCCTTAGAAAGTGGTCATTTCAAATACCTCAACAGCAGATAGTTAAACAAACCTTGATAAGATAATTCAGAAAAAGCCAAAGGCCTTGGAAAACCTGTGAAAATATAAGCAATTTATTGGTTTTTCTGATTTATTAATTTTTTTGATCTCTCTCTCTCTCTGTGTGTGTGTGTGTGTGTGTACATGTTTACATGTTTGCATGCACAGGTACACATGCATGTGGAAGCCCAAAGTAGATATTAAATGTCTTCCACAGTCACTTTTCACTTTACTTATTGAGGCAGGGTCTCTCCCTGGACCTGGAGCTCACCAGATCAAGCTAGCCCAACAGTCAGAGCTCCAGAGATCCTCTAACCTGTGCCTCCCCAGAGCAGGGATCACAGGCATGCGCCACTGCCCCTGACTGCCTCTCATGGGCCGGTGGTTGACCTCAAGCCTTCATGTTTGCATGGCAGACACGTTACCAAATGAGCTATTCTTCGCTCCAGCTCCCAGACCTTATTTCCCCCCACCTTTTATTAGCCTACTCCACACCCTAGGAAGAAAGAGAAAGAACAGTTCTTGGTGGGCTAGGGATATAGCTCTCTTGGGAGAGTGCTTATCTACCATGCATGGAACCCTCTGAGTTCCATCCCCTGCATTACATTCAACCGGGCACAGTGTAAGGCAGGAGATTTAGAAGTTTAGGGTCACCACATTGATGAGATTGAGATTAGCCTTGGTTATATGAGACCCTGTCTTCAAAACAGAACAAAACCAAAGAATAACAGCAACCCTCTGTAAATAGTTCCTAGTCTCTAATAATTCCTAGCAGGTTCTCTTTGATTCAGCTCTCATTCAGAATGGTTTTTTTACAATAAGTCCTAGCCTTGGTTCCTAGTACATCGTGAGTGGGAGGCTCGGGAGGTTTTGTGATGATTTCCCGAGTCCTGGTACCACCTACGAGTGTGCTACACAATAAGGAAGTCTCAGAACCTTCCCTACTGAGATTCGTGAGTGGTTCCCAGAGCCGGGGACAGGGAGGAACAGGAAAAAAACAAACAAACCCTGGTGGCACCAATTTGCAGCCTTGAAACCCAGCTCTGGACCTGCAGCAAACCCATTTGAGTTTCTCTGCAGAACGGGGTGTCAGTACCTGACTCCTGTTCTTGTGGATAACAATTGTCATTGTTTTTTCAAGGTCAGAGAGTATACTTTACATAATAGCACTAGCTGCTTTTCTCACTGCTAGGACAAGATACCCAATAAAGTAACTTAAGGGAGGGAGTGTTTTTCTTTGACTCACAGTCTGAGGGTACACAGCCCCTTGTGGTGGGGGAGGCATGGGGGTAGGAATGGGGGCAGGGGTAGGGGGAGGCTGGTCATACTTCTTCCATGCAGGAGACAGAGAGACAGACTCCTGGAGCATGACTCGAATTCTCCTTTATATTCTGCCCACCAAGTGGTGCCAATCCCATTTAGAAAACACTTCCCACCCCGATCAACACAGTTACATTCAGAGGGCTGGTTATGTCTATTGCTTGATTCCAGAGCATGTCGAGTTGACAGCACTAAGCACCAGATATGGAAGGATAGCTCAGTGGTTGAGCATATTCCAAAAAACCTGAGTTCAGTCCCCAGCACCTATACTGGGAAGCTCACAACTACTCAGAGGCTCTGATGCCTTCTTTTAGCCTCTGTGGGCACCTTCAAGAATGTATGTATACACACACACACACACACACACACACACACACACACACACACACACCTTATTTCAAAATGAGGAATAAGTGTTTTTAATAAAAAAAAACTCTTTCATAAAGAGTGTTTTTAATAAAACACTAAGTCATATACCCTTAGAGTGTATGTCACTATGTTTTTGTTGTTGCTGATTTAAGCTGTATTCCTAGGCAGAGAGATGGCTCAGCAGTTGAGCACACTGGCTGCTTTTCCAGAGGACCCAGGTTCAATGCCCAGCACCCACATGGCAGCTCACAACCATCTATAATTCCAATTCTAGGGATCTGACGCCCTCTTCTGGTCTCCATGGGCACTTTCTGCATGTGGTACACAGACATACATGCAGGTGAGACACCATAACCATTAAAAAGTATAAGTGGTTTTTTAAAAAAAAAAATGTATTCTACTTTCACTTGCTATGTGTGTACATGTGTCTGGGCACTTGCATGCCATGGCACCCTAAGGTTATGTGTTTTTCTGGGATTTCACTCAGGATGTCAGGCTTGGTTGAAAATTTAACTTTAACCTTTAAATGATGAGCCATCTCACTGCTCTCTCCCCCCTGCTTCTTCTTCTTCTTCTTCTTCTTCTTCTTCTTCTTCTTCTTCTTCTTCTTCCTCTTCTTCCTCTCTCTCTCTCTCTCTCTCTCTCTCTCTCTCTCTCTCTCTCTCTCTCTCTCTCTCTCCCTCCCCCTTTCTTCCTTCCTTCTTTCTGGTTTTGTTTTTTTTTGGTCTTTCAAGACAGGGTTTCTCTGTGTAGCCTGGCTGTCCTGGAACTCAGTCTGTAGACCAGACTGGCCTTGAACTCAGAAATCTGCCTGCCTCTGCCTCCCAAGTGCTGGGATTAAAGGCGTGCGCCACCACTGCCCAACTTGGTTAGCCTAGTCTGATTCACAAGTTCCTAGTCAGTGAGAAGAGACCTTGCTCCAAAAGTAAGTTGGGGCCAGGTGTCACAGTGACACCTTTAATCCCAGCACTCAGGAACCAGAAGCAGGTGGGTCTCCTTCCTAGTTTAAGGTCAGTCTGATCTACACAGCAAGCGTCAGACCAGCTAAGGCTGCAAAGTGAGACCCTGTCAAAAAATCAAAAGCAAAAAAGCAAGTTGGGGGTCAGTGATATGGCTTAGTGGGTAGGGCACTTGCTGCCAAGAAGCCTGACAACTGAGTTTAAACCTTGATTCCCATGTGATAGGAGAGAACTGACTTCTGAAAGTTGTCCTGTAACCTTCATGCACATGGCCATGGCATGTGCACTCCCGGTGACCCTCTGGACAGGCAGGCAGGCAGGCAGACAGACAGACAGACAGACAGAGAGGCAGGCAGGCAGGCAGGCAGGCAGACAGGCAGACAGGCAGACAGACAGACAGATAGGAAGGCAGGCAGGCAGACAGAGACAGACAGACAGATAGACAGACAGATGTTTTAATTGTTGGGGGTTGGCAAGAAGACTCAATGGTAAAAGCATTTACCTCTAAGCTTTAGGGCCTGAATTTAACCTCTGAACTCACATGATAGAAGGAAAGAACAATTTACTCCAAAAGTTGTCTTCTTACCTCCACACATGTGCACCAACACAGACCTAAGTTCAATTCCTGGAATCTGTGTGGTGGCGGGAGAGAACAGACTCCAATGCATTGTCCTTAGATCTCATGCATAAGCTATGGCAAACATGTGTAGACACACGTACACACTCACACACTCACACACACACACACACACACACATGCATAAATAAAAGCTTTTTTAAGGCGTTATGAAATATTGGATGGCTCTTGCATACACCAGTGGTCAGCATTTCTCTCTCTCTCTCTCTCTCACACACACACACACACACACACACACACACACACACACACACACACACACGTACACAGATGCAAATGTGAACTTCACATTTCTTTTTTTTTTTTTTTTTTTGATTTTTCGAGACAGGGTTTCTCTGTGTAGCCCTGGCTGTCCTGGAACTCACTTTGTAGACCAGGCTGGCCTCGAACTCAGAAATCCTCCTGCCTCTGCCTCCCAAGTGCTGGGATTAAAGGCGTGCGCCACCACCGCCCGGAACTTCACATTTCTATGAGGAAGATTCTGCTGCTACCCTTATTTCGCAGTTGAGGAAACCCTCTCAAACACTCCCGGGTAAATGGAGTGTGCAAATAGCTTAAGTGTGCATAGATTAGACTTAGACGATCATAAATATGGACATTAGAATGAAATAAAGGCCCGATACAGTGTGACCTGTCCTGACTGTCTTTAAAGGGACTTTCTGACCATGATCACTAACCAGTCCAAACTAGAATGAACTGCCTTTCCCCACACCACTGTGCATCCAACAGTATGCATCAAGTAGAAATTACATTACTATCTTTTTTTCAAGAATTTCACAAACTCTCCAGCCGGTTGATTTTTTTTCCTAAGGTCTCTAAGTCCTCACACATAGCAGTAGAGACGCTGACCACCAGAGGGCAGCGTTTCCACATTCCGTCCAGTTGCAGAGGAGACTACAAACGCCCTCTAGAGATGCCTAGAGATGCCTGCAAGGGGCTCCTGTGTAGCCCAGACTTGCCTTGAACTTATTATTTATCTTGGGGCTACACAGTGAGACACAATCTAAAAAAGAAAACAATAACAAACAAAACAACAAAATCCCTCTAGGAGCTGGTGATGGTTAGTTGGCATTGTCAGCATTATCTCCTCTCGTGAGGACCCAAGTTTAATTCACAGTATCCACACTCCTCACAATTACCTATGACTTCTGCTCCAGGGAATAAATCCTCTGGCTCTCTTGAGTACCTGCATTCATATACACAAATACAACACACACACACACACACACACATTTTAAGAGTCCTAAAGCTAGGTTTGGTGGTACACACATTAAATCCTCACACTCAAGTGGCAGACGCAGGTGGACCTCTGTGAGTTTTCAGCCAGCCTGGCCTGCAAAGTGAGAGTGAGCTCTAGAACGGTCAGGACCATACAATCAGACTCTGTCTCAGACAGACAGACAGACAGACAGAGTTCTAAAGCTGGGCATTGTTGGGCCTGTCAGCCTACCACTTAGAAGCCTGAGACATGAAGATTATTTTTAATTCAAGGGCAGCCTGGACCACAGAGAGACTTGCATTGGTCAGCCTGGGCTTCATAGTATGACTTTACCTAAAAAACGTAAATAAAAGCAACTAATCAATAAAACAAGCTGTAGTTATTCCATTTTTTCATGTTTCTTTTATTAAGTCATCTCAGGAAGGCATTACAGTGGTCACCATGAGGAATTACTGCCTAACACCTGGGTTACAGACATGAGTCACAAACTCTGTCCTTGACATGAACATACAGGCTGCCAACTAGAAAAGAGTCATCATTACCAACATCCCAGTGCTTAGTACTGAGCAACTCCACACCGCCACACCCTTTAATTCCTCCAGCGGCTGGATGTTAACTCCCGCCTTCCCCCCACAGCTGACGTCACTCTCCAGTACCCGCCTTTCTGGCTTGTGCTCTGCACAGGAACCGGTATCAAGCTAGGTCCTGTTCCCCACCTTCATATGTCCTTCCTCTGCATGGGCTGCTATTGAGACCTCTGCCGCCTTGCGTGAGGGTGAGAGAGACATAAAGGTCAGTGTATGGGCAGAGCCAGGGCCAGGGCCGTCTTTAATTCATTCTCGTGTGAATATCCTGGCATGTATACAGAGGTCAGAGGACAACTGGTAGGAGCTGGTTCTCTTCTTCTACCATGTGGATGATAGATATCAACGGTTATTGGGCTTAGCACTAAGTTCCTTTACCCACTAAGCCATCTTGTCAGTCCCTGCCCACTTCCCCTAAGAGGGTCTGAAACACTGCACAGCCTGCCCCCTCCCATGATAGATGCAGGTCTCTCAAAGGTCCCAAATGTATTGTTTCCTGAGGGACCCAGGACTTGTTTTGTTTCTGTAACATGTATACTCAGGTTCTAAGCTACTGCTCATTAAAGGCCGTACATTTGTAGTAAATTTTTTTATATGTATGGGTAATTTGCCTGCATGTGTGTCTGTAAATTCACAGGTGTGCTTGGTACCTACAGAGGCCAGAAGAGGGTGCAAGATCCCCAGTATATAACTAAAGTTATAATTCACTGTGATCCACAATCCAGGGGCTAAGAACTAAAGCTAGGTTCTCTGCAGAGCAGTCAGTGTTTTTAACTGCTGAGCCGTTTCTCCGGCCCCCTGGATTTTAATTTTTAATTTAATTTTTATTACACTTGCTTATTCATAAGTCACAATTTACTATTAATGACAAGTATTTTTTCAGGAGCAATATGTATAATCTCTAACAAGCCAAAGTTCTGTTCACTAAATATTTTTTCTTAGTTATCCCTATTTGAGTCAGTCAGCAAAATATCACCCATATAATGATAAATTATGCACTGAGGACGCCACTTATGAATTATTTCTAATGGCTGTTATACAAAGTATTGGCATAAGGTAGGACAACCCAACGTTCCTTGTGGCAAGACTTTCCAATGCCACCTTATTACTGGACAATTTCTATTAAAAGTAGGTTCTGAGAAATCAAACTTTTCCCTATCATGCTCATGTAAAGGGATTGTGAAAAAGCAATCTTCTACATTGATCACTAACAATAGGCCTTTACTTAGGTAACAAGGAAGGCAATGGCATTCCAGACTGCTAAGAGACCATTGGCTGAATGACTTTATTTGCTTTCAGATCTGTCAACATCCTTCATTTGCCAGATTTCCTTTTAATGACAAATTCAGGAGATGTCTATACTAGTCAGGGTTCTCTAGAGTCACAGAACGTATGAGTAGTCTCTATTTAGTTAGGGAATTTGTCGATGAGTTACAGCTTATAGTCCAACTCCCCAACAATGGTCAGCAGCAGCTGTGAATGGAAGTCCAAGGATCTAGCAGTTGCTCAGTCCCACAAAGCAAGCAGGCAAGGAGGAGTAAGTGAGTCTTCTTCCAATGTCCTTATGTAGGTCTCCAGTAGAGGGTGGGGCCCAGATTAAAGGCATGTGCCACTGAGCCTTTAATCTCAGATGACCTTGAACTCAGAGATCTCCTTGTCTTAATCTCCTGGAATTCATAGCCACTGTGCTTCAAGATCTCCATGCCAAGATCCAGGTCAGAAACTTGTATCTCTGAGCCTCCAGATTAGGATCACAGGTGAACCTTCCAATTCTGGATTGCAGTTCATTTCAGATAAAGTCAAGTTGACAACCAGGAATAGTCACTACAACGTCCAAGGGCTAATAGACTCCTCTATGTGTTGAGTAGCACTTCCCCAGACCCTGATCTTGGACTAGCATCTGTGAGGTGGGGATTGAACACTGAACAGGTGGGGGTACTTTTGACTGTGGATACAGCCACACAGGGACTCAGTTTTCAGGTATAATAGGTAACCAAGAATAATATGGAGCCAAGACTAATTCAGAGAAGGCTTCATTGGCTTGCTAGTCTCAGATGGACTGAGTCAGTTCCAGAAGGGTATCCATGCTTCTCTCCAAGACAGTTGAGTGGCATTCTGAGTTAGCTCAGTCAGTGACAGGCACAGCTAAGGGAACTACCTAAGACCTGCTCACCATCTTCCTTTCTTCCCACCAGACCTTTACAGACCTGTTCTGCAGGTAGCCCTTGCAGGTGGCTGCCCATCTATGGGGTCTGGGTGGCTGACTTGTCAAGGACAAGAAGCACACAGAGATGTCACCCCACCTCTTCTGTAAGTGTGACGTCACCCACCAGGACTTGCTCTGGGTGAATGATGGTGGGCCTGCTGGGGGCTCAGCTGTACCCCCAGCCCAGGATCTCTACCCTCGATGCTGCTTGCGACATAGGTTGCTAAGTTCTTGGCCCTTTCTGCAAGAGTGTACATGGCAGTGGGTGCCATGGTCCTGGGGTCACAGGTGCCAACAGGTCCTGGGGTTATGGCTTCCAAGTGCAGTCAAGGCTGCTTCTGAATCCCAATGGGATGTACAGAAGGGCTGACTGCTTGGGGAGGAGACTATCAAACTCTTCATTTCTAAACGTTCCCTAATTACATCTTCTTGTGGTTGTTTTCTTCCGCGTAGGTCGTGAAAATCAGCCTATGTTGATCACGCTGGTGTCTCTTTTATCTCTCAGTCTATATACATGTAATTAGACCTCTACCTTACACATGTAATTAAGCTTTCTTAGAATTAATTGGGGGACTCTGAACTGAGCTCTGCGTGTTCCACGCACAGTAACATTTTAAAAACTACAACAACAAATGAAAATCCGGAGGCATTAACATAGAGGCATAGTTCAGGACGATGAGGAGGCTGAGACTCATCCTTAGGAGAGGCAGAGACTGTTAGTTTGTGCTTTTCTAAGCTTGAGGGACACAGTTGAGGGACCAACACTACAGAAGGAAGACATTTCCTGAGACCCTACCAAGGCTGAGCGACATGGGATTTTTCTCTCCTCCTGCTCTAGTCTTCTATGGGCTTCCCTGGATGGCTGAGCCTAGTAACTGGATGAGGACCATAGGAAACAGAACTGAGTACATGTGAAGGAATGACCTTAGGACAAACATGTCCATGAGGTCAAGATGGATAGAAAGGTATGCATTTCTAGAAGAGTTCATCTGTGTCCCTACCACATGTCAGGGAGAAGAACGTCCCTACCACCTACCCTGCTGGCCAGATTCCCATAATGCAGAAACCAAACATGGAACTCCAGATGGACCTCATAAGATCGGGTCAAAGTTGTTAATGAGTTTGTGCAAAAGGGCCAGAACATGGAAGAAGGCCATGTCAAAACTCCATCCAGACTCTGGACAAGGATGTCTATGGCAAGAGGCTGAGTTAGAAAGATCCTGGGTATCAAGGTACAGAGCGACTCTTTATTGGGGGGCTGGACATTGCTGGCTTTGAGAGCTTTGGGGTGGGCCAGGCCCAGTGCTCAGTTTCCACTCTGCAAGGTTGTCTTCCTTTTGTAAACTACTGTTTGCGGTGACTGTCCTGGGTGGATCAATCTGTCTCCCCTGGAACTCTAACTTTTAATGTTTCAGCAATGTTCATTCTCATCTCTGCTACATCAAAAATAATGTCATGGGGGATGGAGAGATGGCTTAGCAGTTAAGAGCACTGGCCGCTCTTCCAGAGGTCCTGAGTTCAAATCCCAGAAACCACATGGTGGCTCACAACCATCTGTAATGGGACCCGATGCTGTCGTCTGGTGTGTCTGAAGAGAGAGACGGTGTACCCACATACATGAAATAAATAAATCTTAAAATAGAAATAATGTCATAAAAGCTGGGCAGGCTTCCCCATAGAATCCACTGCATGGGAGGCTGAGGCCGAGCATCCTTCGAGTTCCAGGCCAGCCTGGATTACATAGTGAATCCCTGTCTCAAAAAAAAAAAAGTTTCTTTTAAAAGCAAAATGAAATGGTCTGACGTAATGGATATATGTCCAACCTTGTTTGTAGACGTTCTCAAGCACTGACTATTGGTTTTTATGGAACAGTGTTGAGCGCTTGCGAATGTGTTAACAACTTGAAACTAACTAAGGTGAATATTTGCACCACGAGCATTGGCAAACTGCTCAAACCAGTTTTTCCTTTAGTTCTTCAGGTGTGTGTGTGTGTGTGTGTGTGTGTGTGTGTGTGTGTGTGTGTGTGTGTGTAGGCATACATGTAGAGGTGGGAGAGTCAGTCATAGGAGTCAGTGTGCCCCCTCCACCATGCAGGTCCGAGGGGTTCATCTCAGGCTGCCAGATGGCCCACAAAGCCATCTCTGGAGAACTACTTGTTTTGGGGGAGAAGAAAGTTGTTTCCCAGCCTGCCATGGACAGCATCCATTGGGTCAGGCCTGGAGAGCATTTCTGAAGTGTCTGGTGAGACATTTTCATTCCTGTCGGAGTGAAAGGAGGGCTTACTTGTTTTCTTACCTTATGGACCTGAGTCTATTTGCCTAGGATTCAGATCCCAGAATCCCCAATTCATAGGAGGGTAACAGAGACCTGTTTCTCCCTGTGCTGATGGGACTGTGCCCTCCTCAGCCTTAGGGCATTCAGGGCAGAGCCCGGCATGGGCGGGCGACCCCTTGGTGTATCCTTGGCCATGTGCACAGCTCCTTTGTATAGTCACAGGGGCCGCTGTCCGTGGGTCTGGGTTGACTGGCCTCCCGCTGCCTTCCCTTTACAGTTGAACAACATTGAACAGTCTGCAACACCGGCCCTGGTGAGAAGCTACCGTTCTTCAACTCCCACACGCTGGTGCTAGAGTCAGAGCATCAGAAATTAAGGTCATCCTTGGCTACACAGTGAGTTTGAGGTCAGCCTGGGCCACATGAAAATAAAAGTGGAAAGGGCAAGTGTCCTTGACTTCAGCAGGGTTTGTTTGTTTTTCCTGAAGGCCAAGGGTTAGGGTTAGGGTGCCACTCTTGAGGTGGAATGGGCTTTCAAGGAGCTCCGTGACTTATTCAGACCTCCCTTACCTTCTGTTGGACTCAAGGATTCAGCCTCTTTCATGTCTAAGTGGCCAAGGACTTTGAAAACAAAGCCTTGGCTGTGTGGTGGTGCATGCCTTTCATCCCAGCACTCAGGAGGCAGAGGATGGCAAATCTCTATCAGTTAGAGGACAGCTGGTCTACATAATGAGTTCCAGGACAGCCAGAGCTATGATAGAGAGACCAGAAGACAGAGGGGGTGGAGAGGGAGAGGGGGAAGGAGGAGAGGGAGAGGGGGAAGGAGGAGAGGGAAAGGGAAGGGGGAGAGGGAGACGGAGAGGGGGAATGGGAAGGGGAGAGGGACATGGAGAGGGAAGAGGAGAGGAAGGAGTGAGAGGGGAAGAGGGGGAGAGGGAGGGGGAGAGGGAAGGGGAGAAGGAGGAGGGGGAGAGGGAGGGGGAGAGGGAGGGGGAGGAAGAAAACAGAAAGGAAGGAAGATAGAGAAGATCCTGGGATGAAGAGCTAGGTTGGTGTTTTAAGAACTAGGTATTTAGGTATTCGGGCTGGAGAGATGGCTCAGCGGTTAAGAGTATCTACCACCCTTCCTGAGGTCCTGAGTTCAATTCCCAGCAACCACATGGTGGCTCACAATCATCAGTGGTGGGATCCGATGCCCTCTTCTTGTGTGTGTGAGTACAGTGTACTCACATACATAAAATAAATAAATAAATCTTAAAAAAAAAACCTAGGTATTGTAGTTCTATTCTGTTGCTATGACAATGACAAATACCATGACCAAAAAGAAATGAAGGAAGAAAAGATTTATTTCACCTTATCCACTCATCATCAAGGGAAGTCGGGGCAGGAACCCCGGGTAGGAACATGAAGACAAGACTGCTTGCTGTTCCGCACAGTACAACCTCCAACCAGGAAACTCACTCCCAGCTCAGTAGACTGTCTGCCCAGGGAATGGTACCACCCTCAGTGGCTGGGCCTGCCTATATCAACCAACAAGACAACCCCTCACAACAAGCCTACAGGCCAGTCAGATCTGGGCAGTTAATGAATTGAAACATATCTCAGATGACTCTAGACTACCGTAGCTTGCTGTTAAAACTAGAACAGATACCAGGCAAGTAAGCATGAGGATTGGAGTTTGGATCCCCCGAACACACATATATGCCAGGTGGGTGTGGCAGCTTGCCTGCAATTATAGTCTTGGAAGGTGAAGACAGGATTTCCCAGAGCAAACTGGCTAGTAATACTAGCCACGGCAGCAAGCTCTGGGTTTGACTGAGAGACCCTACCTCAATGAATAATTTGGAAATGTGATTCACACACACAGACACACACACACACACGTGCTCTCGGAAAAAAAGAAAAACAATCCATGAGCCTATTAATTACTCCCAACTCAATAATATGTCCTGCTGACCGCTCAAAGCTGTCAGATTAATAAAGGGCCCTCTGTAGAGGGGCTTCTTCACCCCTGACAAATGCAGGCCTTTGAAAAGATTAGGTGCAGACAGAATGAGAGTTCTGTTCATCCATCTAGCTAATAAGGAGGTATTGACTTCCTCTGGATTTTAATTTTGCTTTCAGAACCTGTTACCAGAAGAGCTCACAGAATCACTGTAGGGTTAATGGCAGGAGGCAGTTGCTTTCGGCAGCGTTCTCAGGAAAGTTGGGCTCCCACGGGGTGTGGGGCTGAGAGTTTATATCCCCAGCCCTTAATGGTGCCAATTACTCAACAATGAATTGGACAGAGATTTTGAGCAAGCAGAAGCTTTAGAAGTAGATTGCAGTGTTCTATCTTCCTCTCCCATGCCTGAGTGAGGTGAACTCTGTATTTATAGCGATGGAAAAAATCTGACAGCAAACGGGACTCGTGAGCATCCTCGAAGGATCTAAAACAAGGCACTGGGGTGACATGTGTCTACAGGTTGCATAGGAGAGCGGAAACTCAAAGGTTTGCCTTTCCACTTCTCTCTACGCTCAATGGAAGAATATAGAAGGCTGCTTTCTCTTTTATTCATCTTGTCCTGGCTTTGTAGCCCAGGGTGGCCGTGAGCTTCTGCCTCAGCCTCCTGTGCTATGATTACAAGCATGCACACCATTCTTGGCTCCAGAAAAGCACTTTTAAACTAGAGAGTGTATATGCTTTGGCACAGACTGCTTAATGGGACTGTTTGTACCTGTGTTGGAGACTAACACAAAACATGCTTTGTTTCTTTCTCAGCTGGAGACAAGCAGAAGAGAAGACCCTCCTTAATGGTGGTTTCTAAATTCTACAGGGTGAATAGGGTTGCCTAGAAACTAACTACCCAGGGTCCAGCACCTACCATCCCCAATCCTTCCTTTCAATGGTGTGATGGTCTAGCTGCAGCTTAACCGGCATGAGTAGAAGGATTTCATTTCTCTGTCTATGTGTCCCCCCTCCCCCTCCCTCCCTCCCTCTCTTGATTTATTTATTTAATTTATATTAGTATACTGTCACTGTCTTCAGATACACTAGAAGATGGCATCGGATCCCATTGTAGATGGTTGTGAGCCACCATATGGTTGCTAGGAATTGAATGCTCTATGCCCTTAACTGCTGAGCCCAATGCCACAGATGCATAGATCATTGGACAGAAAGTCCTCTTAAAAAAGGTTTAGTCAAGTTGCTTCATCTTTAGATTCAAAGGCATTGTGTGAGCTGAGGACTTTAACTATAATAGTAGATTCCATGAGGCTGAGGCAGGCAGATCCTGAATTCCAGGGAGTGTTAATATAATAAAGATAAATACTCAAAATCAAAGTTGAGTATATACCCCAGTGATAGAGTATTTGCCTAGAATCTAACAGGGAGGGGCTGTGGCTGCGGCTTACACTTGCCTAGAATCCCTCAGTGATTAGCTGGTGCGATTGGCCTAGTGGTAGACCACCTGCCTAAAATCCATCAATGAGAAGCTGGAGGTGTAGCTTACTGATGGTGTGATTACCTAGAGCCTTCCAGCGAAGGTTTGGGGGTGTGGCTCAGCAGCATAGTGTTGAGAATTCCACCAATGAGGGCTTAGGGGTGTGGCTCAGCTGTACAGTGCTGAGAATTCCACCAATGAGGGCTTAGGGGTGTGGCTCAGCTGTACAGTGCTGAGAATTTCACCAATGAGGGGTTAAGGGTGTGGCTCAGCTGTACAGTGCTTGCCTAGTGTATGCAAAACCTTGAGTTCCACCCCCAGAAACACAGAGCTCAAATCTGTACGGAGAGTTAGCTACCAAGTCTTCAGAGCTGGCTACAGCTTCCTTAGTGTAAAGACCCCTGAAAAGGCCTTCCAAAAGTACAGCCAACAAGGAGATATTGCGTGAAGGAAGATTTCCAAAGGACCATAGCAATCAGTTCCTTTGAAGGATCCAAGCTGCAGACAAGAGACCATTCACCCATCAGAGAGGTTAACAGTGGACTAGTTCTTCTGAACATCACCCCTTGTGATCCTTTCTAGCTTCCGGGACTACGCAGTGAACCAAGTGGGTCTGTGTGCTAGCTTTATCCACAGAGACCAGAAGAGGGCGCCAGACACTCTGGAGCAGGAGTTACAGGCAGTTTTGAGCCAACCAACATGGGAAGTGGGAATTGAATTTGGTCCTCTGGAAAAGCACAAAGCACTCTTAATCCCTCAGCCATTTCTCCAGGTCCTGTTAAAAACTTTTAAGGAGGGCTGGAGAGATGGCTCAGTGGTTAAGAGCACCGACTGCTCTTCCAAAGGTCCTGAGTTCAAATCCCAGCAACCACATGGTGGCTCACAACCATCTGTAATGAGATCTGACGCCCTCTTCTGGTGTGTCTGAAGACAGCTACAGGGTACTTACATATAATAAATAAATAAATCTTAAAAAAAAAAAAACTTTTAAGGAGCAACTCGGGGTGGGGGGTGGGGGTGGAAGGAGAGATAGCTCATTCAATAAAGGACTTGCCTTACAAGTACAAGGACCTGAGTTAAGTCCCCCCAAAAGCTGGGAATTGGGAGAACACATTTTTTATTGTTTTTTTTTTTTTGGTTTTGTTTGTTTATTACTTAATTTACTTTACATCTCAACCATAGCTTCCCCTCTCTCCTCTCCTCCCAATCCCTCCCTCTCACATCACCACTCTCCTCCATACTATCCTCCCTTTCTCTCCAGAGAAAGGAAGGCCTCCCATGGATAGCAACCCACCTTGGCATATCAAGTCACAGTAGGACTAGGCACCTTTTCTCCTTGAGGATAGACAAGGCAGCCCAGTTAGGGGGAGCAAGTCCTAAGGCAGGCAACAGAGCCAGAGCCTGACCCGTTCCTGCTGTTAGGAATTCACATGAAGACCACGCTACACAACTGTTACATATGTGTAGGCAGCCTATATCCATCCTATGCATGCTCTCTGATTGGTGGGTCAGTCTCAGTGAGCCCCTATGCCTCTGTGCTGACTTTTAATTTGAATTTTAATTTGCTGTTTGAGCTTTGAAAACGCTACTGTGCGTTAAACCTGCTCACTGCCTTCAGAGTTCTGTTCAAAGTCCCCCAGTTAATTCTAAGAAGGCTTAATTATATATGTAAGGCACAGGCCTAATTATATGTATATAGACCGAGGAACCAAAGAGACACTTACGTGATTAACATAGACTGATTTTCACGATCTATGCGGAAGAAAACAGTCACAGGAAGATGTAATTAAGGAACGTTTAGAAATGAAGAGTTTGATAGACTCCTCCCCAAACAGTCAGCCCTTCTGTACATCCCATTGGGGTTCAGAAGCAGCCTTGACTGCACTTGGAAGCCATAACCCCAGGACCTGTTGGCACCTGTGACCCCAGGACCATGGCACCCACTGCCATGTATACTCTTGCAGAAAGGGCCAAGAACTTAGCAACCTATGTCGCAAGCAGCATCAAGGGTAGAGATCCTGGGATGGGGATACAGCTGAGCCCCCAGCAGGCCCACCATCATGCACCCAGAGCAAGTCCTGGTGGGTGACGTCACACTTACAGAAGAGGTGGGGTGACATCTCTGTGTGCTTCTTGTCCTTGACAAGTCAGCCACCCAGACCCCATAGATGGGCAGCCACCTGCAAGGGCTACCTGCAGAACAGGTCTGTAAAGGTCTGGTGGGAGGAAAGGAAGATGGTGAGCAGGTCTTAGGTAGTTCCCTTAGCTGTGCCTGTCACTGACTGAGCTAACTCAGAATGCCACTCAACTGTCTTGGTGAGAAGCATGGATATCCTTCTGGAACTAACTCAGTCCATCTGAGACTAGCAAGCCAATGAAGCCTTCTCTGAATTAGTCTTAGCTCCATATTATTCTTGGTTACCTATTATACCTGAAAACTGAGTCCCTGTGTGGCTGTATCCACAGTCAAAAGTACCCCCACCTGTTCAGTGTTCAACCCCCACCTCACAGATGCACACTGATGCACACAGTGTGTTTTACATACAGAGATCCACCTGCCTCTGCCTCCCTAGTGCTGAAAGGTATGCAGGGCACATTTGACCCTTTCTCCTGGTTTTTAGAGAATTTCAGTTATTTTTATTTGCATGTATATGAGTGAGTGAGTGTGTGTGTGTGTGTGTGTGTGTGTGTGTGTGTACATGTGCACGAGCGCACACACAGCCAAGGAAGTCAGAAGAGGGCTTCAGATCTCCATGAGCTAAATTTACAGGTGGCTGTGAAGCCGCCCTATGTGGGTGATAGGAAAGGAACTCAGGTCCTTTGCAAGAGCAGTATATGCTCTTAATTGCTGAGCCATCTCTCCAGTCCCCATCCTCCCTGTTTTTAAAACAAAAGATAGGGTTTTTTCCCCCTCCATTTCTCCTTCTTCTCTCTACCTGAGGGTGACCTAAACTTCTGATCCCAACCCTACTTTTTTATTTATGAATTAGTTTATTTATTTACTTTCATCCCTACCCCAGTTTCTCTTCCCACCTCTACTTCAAGTCTTTCCCCGCTACGGCCCCTCCCCAATCTATTCCTCCTCCCTTTCTCTTCAGAAAAGGGGTGCCCCCCCTCCATGCAGATCAACCAGCCCTGGCAGGTCAAGATGTAGTAAAAGTAAGCACATCTTCTATTGAGGCTAGGGGAGGCAGCCCAGTAGGAGGGAAGGGTCCCAAAGCAGGCCACAGAGTCAGAGACAGCTCCCATTCCTGTCATTAAGAGAACCACATGAAAACCAAGCTACTCAACTGTAACATATGTGCAGAGGGCCTAGCTGACCCTACTTCTTGATTGCAAGGATTATGGGTGCACAACAACACGCCCGGTTTATGCGTTTGTTGGGGGGGGGGTCAATGCCAAGGTTAGTTCCTGCTTGGTGAGCACTAACCACTGAGGGACATAATGGTTATGTCCTGGTTCTCACTGTGTAGCCAAGGCTGGCTTGGGATCAGAGCCCTCATGCCACAGCCTTCCAGGGGCTAAGGTGAAAGTCACACACCGCTACACATGGCAGCATGGTACTAGTGCATGTCTCCTACTTCCCTCTTACTGTAGCAAGGGGATTTTCCACGGGAGGAATCACTGAGGGGTTTCTTGGGCATTGTGTAGATTCAGTCTCCTGAATATTCATGGGCAACTCCACTGGACCCACTCTTTTGATTTGTTGTTGAGACATGCTCTCCTGTATGCCAGACTAGACTCAGGCTGGAAACGCAGGCAAAGATGACCTTGATCCCCCTGCCTCTACCTCCCAAGAGGGAGGATTACAATGGTGTGCCATCACCCCTCGTTTATGTAGTGCTGGACACTGAAGCCAGGACCTCACGCAGGCCGGGAAGCACTGGACCGACGGAGCCACACCGCCAGCCCTGTTTGTCTCTTATGTATTTTTTTGAAAAGGGGCATCTCATTGAACCAGAAGCATTCCGATTCCGCTCAACTTACTCAGCAGTTAAGAGTGCTCACTGATTTTATACAGGACCCAAGTATAATTATGTTTTGGTGTTGTTGTTTTGTTTTGTTTTGAGACAGGGTTTCTCTGTTTAGCCCGAGCCATCCTGGAAGTCTCTCTACATACCAGGCTAGCCTCAAACTCAGAGAAAGGTCAGCTTCTGCCTCCTGAGTTCTGGGATTAAAGGTCTGCACCTCTCCCACCCTGCTCAGAGTTTGAGCCTTAACACAAACTTCGGGCAGCTCACACCTGCCTGTGATCCAATTCCAGGCTCTCTAATCTGAACTTTTGGCCTCTGTAGGCACATGTACACACATGGTGCATATAAACTCATACTCATAAATTTAAAAAGGTAATAACCTTTAAAACTCTCCACTTTGATGCACATGGGAATAAACACCTATAGCTTTTCGTTCAAATAATGATGATATGGTGAATGTTCCTTTGTTGTTATTGTTGTTTTGTTTTGTTTTTGTGAGACAGGGTTTCTCTGTATAGCCCTGGCTTTCCTGGAACTCACTCTGTAGACCAGGCTGGCCTCGAACTCAGAAATCCTCCTGCCTCTGCCTCCCAAGTGCTGGGATTAAAGGCATGGGTCACTACTGCCCAGCTGTTTTTGTTTGTTTGTTTGTTAATAGTTTTTGAAACAGGGTTCCTCTTTGCAACCCTAACTGTCCTGGAACTGGCTCTGTAGACCAGGCCCAGCCCACACACAACTCTTTTTTCTAAGATTTATTTATTTATTATATGTGAGTACACTGTAGCTGTCTTCGGACACTCCAGAAAAGGGAGACAGATCTTGTTACGGATGGTTGTGAGCC
Organism: Tokudaia tokunoshimensis; assembly: GCA_036184795.1. Lineage (NCBI taxonomy): Eukaryota > Metazoa > Chordata > Mammalia > Rodentia > Muridae > Tokudaia > Tokudaia tokunoshimensis. The sequence continues at coordinate 34,993,808 of BTHU01000006.1, read as the reverse complement.
ACCATGTGGTTGCTGGGATTTGAACTCAGGAACTTCAGAAGAGAAGTCAGTGCTCTTAACCGCTGAGCCATCCCTCCAGCCCCACCCCCTAGCTCGGAGCTGGAGCTCTCTCCGTCTTCTTCCTCATCTCTCCACCTCTCATCTCTTTTAAGGAATTTGCAGCAGCCCTGTGCAGCCATGGCCTACCTGAGTCTCCGTTCCATTTTCAGGACACCAGTGTATATGTGCAGGTGAATGCAAACATGCATGTGCAGATGTGTGTGCTGTGTAGACAGACATGTTTGTGTGCACATGCGCACATGCCTGTGGAGGCCAGAGGACAAGTGCTCCTCAGGATTGTTCACCCCGTCTTTTGACACCAAATAGGCTAAGCTGTCTGGACACTGAGTCCTAGGGACCCACCTGTGTCTGTGTCCCCAGTGCCTGGCTCACAAGTTCATGACACCATGCCCAGCTTGTTTGTAAGGGACCTGGGAATTGAACCCAGTTCCCCATGCTTGGGCAGCAAGCACTTTATTGACTGAGCCATTTCCTTAGGCCCTGTTCATTCATCCTCTTTCTCTCTCTCTCACCCACATTCCATTCTCTCTCTCTCTCTCTCTCTCTCTCTCGTTCTGCTTCCCATCCTCAATAGCTTATCCCAGGCCTGCAATGCTGAATGTCCACATCACCTCTACAGCACTCAGCTGGACATGAGAATCCCAGGAGAGACCTGGGCTTCCCACCCTGAGTTAAGTCAAGCAGTCCCTGGCTTGGATCACTTAGAGCTCAAAACTCCCCATGTGTTCTCAATGTGCCTGCAGGCCCAGAGGCCATCACATTGGTTGGAAACAGGTCTGTCAGGAAGGGTGAGAAGCCTCAAAACACCTGCTCTCTCCTGAGGGCATTTAAGGCTGACTCTGGGGCTAAATGTAGCAGCTCTCTGTAGGTGAGTACAGGTGAAGGGTGCCTGTCTCTGTGCATGTTGGAATGGGGAGTTCTCTGACCACTTCTGCCTGGACCCCAAGTTTCTAGGTTCTTTATTCTTCCTGCAGTAGGTCATGAAACTGTCTGGGTTTTTAGGACCCTCTGCCAAGGACCGAAAAGGGGAGTTACCCTGAGGATGCGTAGGCTGCTGTGACTTCTGGTTGAAGTTAGCTCTGGCTTATAACACTGACTCTAAGAATGTCCTTATGGTAGCCAAATAGGAAGCCAGAACTCCTGGATACATGTTTATTCTGCTAAGCCCAGATATAAACTATCATATGCAGACAAGGTTATTCACTTTAGTATAAAATAGACTTTTTTGTGTTAGGCAAGTTTGCCCAACTCTGGGCTGATATATTTAGGACATGCTGAAGCTGACTGTGGCTAACGTCCAACAAATTAGCTCACCTGGGTGCCTTTTTTCCCTTTTGAGGCTATGTCTCCCTAGGTAGCCCAGGCTAGCCTTACAGTCCCAATCCTCCTGCTTCAGTTTCTAAAGTTCTGAGATTTGAGACCTGGGCCACCAGGCCTGACTTCCAGTGCATTTCATTTTACATATTGTAAGTAAAATTTTTCTTACTTTGAATTTTCTGGTGGCTTTATTTGAGTAGAGTCTTCCAAACAGCAGCCTAGAGCTCTGGTGTCCTGCATCTTGCCTGTTCTCCTGGCTCCCAGCAAGATTACCTGTGGTCTTATCAGCCTGACCAGTTCCTTCCCAAATAGTATTCCATAGCCCCAGGAGGTATAATCACCTAAGTAGAGGGCCTGGCTGCCTGCCCTCTTTACATGTGCTTTACTGGACAGCCATGGGCAGCCTTGCTGTGTTTTCTCAGTGATGAACTTGGTACCCAGAACTCCTGGGGCATTATGCCTGAATGGGAGAATCCACATAGGGGAGCCAAGAAATGGGATGGATCTCCATTGTACATCTCCCAACCCTCCTATTGCCCTATACTGCCTTTGCTCCAGGTGGCCTCAGAATGTAGACTGGGATACCTTAAGGTAAAGGTCTCTGGCACCCTTCACAGGGAATAAACCTTGCTTCAGTTCTATCCAGTTCGTGGTTTTAGTGTATATGCTACTATGTTAGTGATGCAGAGGAAACTTCCAACATCAGGATTCCAGGTACAGATAAAGTGGAAAACCATGGCACAGATCAATGTGTCTCCCCAAGATTTACTGTGTGTGTGTGTGTATGTGTGTGTGTGTGTGTGAATGAGAGAGAAAGTATGTGTGAGTGTGTGTGTGTGTGAGAGAGTGTATGAGTGTGTGTGAGTAGGAGTGTGTGTGTGAGTGTGAGTGTGCGTGTGACTGTGTGTGAGATGGATGTACATTAAGCAGATGATTGGCTGAAGTTGGTTCTCATCTTCTACCTTGTGTGTCTTGGGGATCAAACTCAGGTGGTGAGGTCTGACTTGGTAGCTCCTACCATTAGCTCCCAGGGTTTTATAAAAGGGAGCTCTCATGTAGCTTACTCTGTCCTAGAGCATCCAAGTATGAGGATGACCTTGAACTCGTGGTTCTTCTACGCTTCTGCTCTAATGCTGAGATTTTAGGTGTGTGCCACCGTGCCTGCTTTGAGATCTGCATCTTTTATGAAATATTTTATGTTGTTATTTTACATCCTGTAGTATGTGGGTGGGGTGTGCATGTGAGTGCTGGAATCTGCAGAGCTGAGAGATGCAGTTGTGTCTCCTGGCGCTGGTGTTGTAGGTGGTTGGGAGTCACCATGTGGGTATCAGGTATAGACCTCCTGTCCTGGACACGCTCAGGACAGCACACCCTCTTAACTGCTAAGCCATCTCTCCAAGTAATTATTACCTTTACTTGTGTGCGTGTGCACGTGTGTGGAGGTCAGAGGACAGTTGCAGGCTTCAGTCATCTCCCTCCATCACCTGGGTTCTGGTAAGTTAAACGAGGCCTTTCCCCACTGGGCCACTAGCTGGTTCAGGGTCTGCTCTTAAGGGAACATTGTGAACAGGGCTGGGAACCAGCTGAATGAGACTTTAAAGGTAAGCCTGGGGTGTGTGGGAAGGCGAAGCTTTTCTTTTTCTCTTTAAATGTATGTGTGTGGGTGTCGTGCCTGCATGAACGCTTGTGCCTGGTATCTGAGGAAACCAAAAAAAAAAAAAAGAGTTATATTCCCTGGAACTGGGGTTACAGATGGTTGTGAGGCATCATGTGGATGCTGGGAATCAAATCCAGGTCCTCTGCAAGAGCAGCCAGTGCTCTTAACTGCTGACCTGTCGCTCCAGCCTGTCTCCAAGCCTGTCTGCACTGCAGCTGTCGCCTGCCTTGTGGGGATTTCTGACTTTTGTTACTTTTATGCTTTTAACAGGTGCTCAGGAGCATCACAAGTTCAGGAGAAACTGCTCTTCTAATTTTGATCTTTAATTATCAGCATTTGATACAATGCTCTTTTGAAAAATTAATTTTAGTGTGATGTGTGCATGTGCACTTGCATGCATGCGTGCGTGTGTGTGTGTGTGTGTGTGTGTGTGATGTGTGTGATGTGAGTGTGTATGATGTGTGTGTGTGCATGCATGCATGTTTGCGTGCACATGTGCGTGTACGTGTATGCATGCATGTTTGTGCGTGTGTGAGTGTGTGTGTGTGTGTGATGTGAGAGTGTGTATGATGTGTGTGTGCATGAGTGCATGTTTGCGTGCACATGTGCGTGTACGTGTATGCATGCATGTTTGTTTGTGTGAGTGTGTGTGAGTGTGTGATGTGCGGGTTGGAGGGGAAGTGCACACGCCATAGTGGGGTTGCAGAGGTCAGAGGTCAACTTTATGGCGCTGGTTCTCTGCTTTTACCTTAACCAGGTTCTTGGAATGGTGCTCAGGTCGACAACTTTGCATGGTACGCAACCTTAACCTGCTGAGGGGTTGCACAACTGGCTGCCAATATTGAATTCTTTATGCAAAATAAACAAGCACATCTATCTCTCCAGCAGGCTAACTTGCTTCTCTCTTTCATGAATTGTAATGATCTAGGTACACAAATTTTTTTGTTCTCTTTTTTTGCTTGTTTGTTTAAAACACGCTGTCACTGCATAGCAATGGCTGGCCTGAAGCTCTCTCTAGATCAGTGGGTCACAACCTCTGGATTGAGTTTGGGGGGAGTCAAATGACCCTTTCACAGAGGTCACCTAAGACTATCAGCAAACACAGATATTTATATTAATGATTCATAACAGAAGCAAAAATACTCTTATGAAGTAGCAACAAAAATAATTTTATAGATCAGGGTCACCACAATCTGAGGACCTTTATTAAAGGGTCACAGCATTAGGAAGGCTGGAACCACTGCTCTTTATAGACCAAGCTGATCTCACATTGAAGGGATCTTTCTGTCTCTGCCTCACAATTGCTCGGATTACAGGTGTGCATGGCTATGCCTGGCTTAGACAATTGTTTTAAAGTAAATTGCTTAGGCAAGTGTTGTAGCAGTTACATATCCCTTGGGTCTCTGAAGGCTGAGGCAGGAGCATTGCTACTAGCTGGAGGCCAGCCTACTATACAGGGTCTCAAAAAGGCTTAAAATAGAGGCTGAAGAGATGGCTCAGCGGTTAAGAGCACTGACTGTTCTTCCAGAGGTCGTGAGTTCAATTCCCAGCAACCACATGGTGGCTTACAACCATCTGTAATGAGATCTGATGCCCTCTTCTGTCTGAAGACAGCTACAGTGTCCTCATAAGCTAAAACAAATGAGTCTTTTTTAAAAAGGCTTAAAATAAGTTTATGATTTGTTGCCAGCAATATTTGATTTAAATCATTCTTTTTTAGATGAGGAGAGGGAGATGGGGAGGGAGAGGGGCTGGGGAAAGAGAGAGAGAGAGAGAGAGAACCCTTGTACACATAAGGAGTTCAGAGGACAACATCATTCGGGGTGAGTTCTCTGCTTGCACTTTGTGCTCTGTGGATGGAACTTGGGTCACTAGGCTTGCCCTCACCAAACAAGCACTTTAGTTACAGAGCCACCTTGCCGCCCCAAGTTGTGCATCTTGTACACCTATTTTATAGAACAATAGAGCGAGAGTCACAGGAAATTTCTTGGGTACGCCGAGTGTGATGGTGAGCTGTGTATTGGTCGATAGCACCTGTAATCCCAGCACTTGGGAGGTGAAAGAGAATGAGGAACTCAAGACCACCTTAGCTGCGTTGAGTCCCGAGACCGGCCCGGAGAGAAGAGAATCCTATCTTAAAACCAACTGGTCCAACACAAACACAACAGAAGTCTTTGGCGAAGTCAGTCAAAGGTGGATGCCCTGTGCTAGACCAGGTAGAAGAAATTGACTAAAACTTAGCTGGGGCAGGGCTGAAGGTGGTTCTGACCCAGTGAGGGTGGGGGGTGGGGGTGGGTAAAGGGCAGCTTCCTATTGGGTCCAGCTGGCCTCCCTCCTATCACATACGGATATCCTTGCACACTGCCTATTAAGGACACCCGCGTTTTCTGCCTAGCTTACCTTGGGCATGAGTGACTCAGTACACTGAAGCTGAGTGTATTTTGTATGAGACCTTCTCCCATAGTCTTTGCTGGCCTTAAATTCCCTATGTAGCCAAGGATGGTCTTGAAAAACATTTTTTAGTTTTTTTTTGGATATATTTTATTTGCATGTGTATGAATGCTTGCCTGCGTGTATGTGTGTACCAGGAGCATGCTTCATGCCTAAGAAAGCCAAAAGAGGGCTCTGGAGTCTGTGGAACTGGAGTTATGGATGGTTTTGAACCACCATTTGGATGCTGGGACTTGAATGGCTTCCTCTATAGGAAAAAACAAAACAGTGCTCTTAAGCACGGAGCCATCTTTCCAGCCGCAAGCCTGGGAATTCTTGATCCTCCTGCCTCCACCCCGAGTGCTGGGGTTGCAGGCGTGCATGGCCACATTCAGCTTGTGTGGCAGTAGGAATGGAACAGGGCTCTGAGTGTGCAAGGTAAGCTCTACCAACTGAGCTGCGTCCCAGCAATGCTGCACTGGAAGGGTTTTCTGGACTTAAGTCCAGGACTGGTTCCCACAGTGACCAAAGCCTGTTGAGAGAGGACATGTCCTACAGGGATTGTGTGGGGATGTGCTGCCAACTCTGAGTCTGCTCTCATCCTGTGGTACCTGATGACTTTAACATGTTAACATGAACAGTGGGCAAGGAAGATCTTTTTTGGTGATTTTCCTATCTACAGGTGGTGTCTTTTCTCCAGTCAACATGGCTACCTCCTCAGAGGCTCCCAAAGAGAGGCTGAAGAAATTTAAGTACCAAGGCAAAGAAATGTCTGTGAGTATGAACTGGCGGGCCACAGCTGAAGTGCTCATGGGTGGGGTGCAAGCTGGGTGTGATGGCACACAATTGCGATCTCAACACTACAGAATCAGAGACAGGAGGAGAAAAGGTTTGAGGCTAGCCTGAGCTACAGAATAGAAGGGAAAGCCCATTTGAAAGCAAAAACAAACAAAATGAGTCATGGTCGGGTAGGTGGCTCAGCTGGCCTCACAGATCAGATGACCCAAGCTTTGTCCCAGGAAGCCACAATGTGGCTGGAGAGAACTAACTCCTGTGAGCTGTCCTCTGACCTCCACACATATGCCGCACACACACGGGATGCTGAGTACAATTAAATTTAGAAAACAAGAGGCCTGGAGAAATGGCTCAGTAGTTAAGAGCACTGCATGCTCTTCAAGAGGACCCAGGTTCAATTCCCAGCACCCACATGGTGGCTCACAATGGTCTCTAACTCCAGTTTAAGGAGATCTGGGAAATCTAATACCATCTTCTGGCCTCTGTATGAAGCACACACACACACAGAGAGAGAGGGAGAGGGGGGGCGGGGAGAGAGAGAGAGAGAGAGAGAGAGAGAGAGAGAGAGAGAGAGAGAGACATGCAAAACACTCCTAAAAATTAAAAAATAATACTAATAAATAGGGTAATGTCCTGGGTCTCCAGCAACTTGGCTGTAACAGCTCCAACCACTTGTTTTCCTCATTAGTTGCAGCGACAACAGAGGATTGCTTCCAGCCTACAACTCCGGAAGACCAGGAAAGATGAGCAGGCACTAAAGAGAAGAAATATCCATCTATTCTCCAATGATGTGGTTTCTCAAGCACCAGTCAAAGAGGTGTGGAAGGGAAGTCCTGGGCTGGGTTAGCTAGTAACTCCAGCATGAGAAGCCTTAATGCAGTCAGAGCTTCTATTTAATCCAGTTTACAGAAAGGAAGAGTTGGGCTGGGGTGTGGCTCAGTGGTAGAGCCCCTGCCTAGAATCCCCCAGTGAAGGACTGGGGTGTGGCTCAGCGGTAGAGCCCCTACCTAGAATCCCCCAGTGAGGGACTGGGGTGTGGCTCAGTGGTAGAGCCCCTGCCTAGAATCCCCCAGTGAGGGACTGGGGTGTGGCTCAGTGGTAGAGCCCCTGCCTAGAATCCCCCAGTGAGGGACTGGGGTGTGGCTCAGTGGTAGAGCCCCTGCCTAGAATCCCCCAGTGAGGGGCTGGGGTGTGGCTCAGTGGTCTAGTACCTGCCTAGAATCCCCCAGTAATGTGAGTAGGCAGAGAGATCTGTACTCAAGTTCTTGGCTTTGCAAGTGCTTTACTGCCTGAGCTATTCTAGTGTGTATAAGATGGATTCTGAGTTTATTTGCATTTCCCCTATGACTAAGGATGTTGAACATTTCTTTAACTGCTTCTCTGTCATTAGAGGTTCCTCTGTTGAGAATTCACTTTAGTTCTGTACCCCATTTTTAATTGGGTTATTTGGGTTTTGTTGGTTGTAATTTCTTGATATGTTAGATATCAGTTGTGCCTTAGTTAGGGTTTTACTGCTGTGAGCAGACACCATGACCAAGGAACTCTTCTAAGGACAACATTTAATTGGGGCTGGCTTACAGGCCCAGAGGTTCAGTTCAGTATCATCAAGGCGGGAACAGGTCAGCATTCAGGCAGGCATGGTGCAGATTCTAAGAGTTCAACATCTTCATCTGAAGGCTGCTAGGACAAGACTGGCTTCTAGGCAGGTGAGGGTCTCAAAGCCCACACCATAGTGACACACCTACTCCAACAAGGCCACACTTTCTAAAAGTGCCACTCCCTGGGCCAAGCATATACAAACCATCACAAGCTGGACGTTGGATGTAGTGTTGTTGAAGATCATTTCCCATTCTGCAGGTGGCTATTTTGTCCTATTGACAATCTCCTTTGCCTAACAGAAACTTTTCAGTTTCATGAGGTCCCCTTAACTGTTGATCTTAATGTTTGAGCTATTGGTTTTCTGTTCAGGAAATTGTCTGCTGTGCCAATGCATTCAAGGACATTCCCCAGTTTCTCTTCTATTAGATTTAGTGTTATTGGTTTTACATTGAGTTCTTTGATCCACTTAGACTTGAGTTTTGTGCAGGGTGATAAATATGGATCTATTTGCATTTTTCTACATGCAGACATCCAGTTAGACCACCACTAGTTGTGGAAGATGCTTTCTTTTTTATCCCATTGTATATCATTCTTAGCATTTGGCTTCTTTGTCAAAAATCAAGTGTCTATAGGTGTTTATGTTTACTTCTGGATTTTCAATTCAATTCCATTGATCAACCTGTCTGCTTTATGCCAACATCATATGATTTTTATTACTCTTGCTCAATAGTACAGATTGAAGTCAGGGATGGTAATACCTCCAGAAGTTCTTTTATTGTTTTGGCTTTCCTGGTTGTTCTTGTTGTTTTGTTTTGTTTCCAAAGAAGTATTGTTCTTTCAAGGTCTGTCAAGAAATGTGTTGGAATTTTGATGGGAATTGTGGTGAATCTGTAGATTGCTTTTGGTAAGATTGCTATTTTCACTATATTAATCGTACTGATCCATGATCATGGGAAATCTTTCTATCTTCTGTTATCTTCCTCAATTTCTTTCTTCAAAGACTTGAAGTTCTTATCATACAGGTCTTTCACTTGCTTGGTTAGAGTTACACCAAGATATTTTATATTATTTGTGGCTATTGTGAAGGGTGTTGTTTCTCAATTTCTTTCTCGGCCTGTTCGTCATTTTTATAATGGAAGGAGGGCTACTGATTTCTTTTTGAGTTAATTTTGTGTCCAGCCACTTTGCTGAAGGTGTTTATCAGCTGTGAGAGTTCTCTAGTAGAATTCTGGGGGGTCACTGTATCCTAGCATATCATCTGTGAATAGCGATATCTTGACTTCTTCCTTTCTCGTTTGTATCCCCTTGGTCTCCCCATGTTGTCTTATTGCTCTAGCTGAAAATTAACATACTATATTGAACAGAGTGGGCAACCTTGTCTCTGATTTTAATGGAATTACTTTAAACTTCTCTCCATTTAATTTGATGATGGCTATCACCTTCCAATATATTGCCTTTATTGTATTTAGGTATGGGCCTTGCATCCCTGATCTCTCCAGGACTTTTATCACAAGGGGGTCTTGGATTTTGTCAAAGTCTTTTCAGCATCTACTGAGATGATCATGTGATTTTTTTTCCTTTCAGTTTGTTTTTATGGTAGATTATATTGGTGAATTTTCATATGTTGAATCAACCCTGAGTCCTTGGGAAGAAGCCTATTTAATCAAGGCAGATGATGTTTTAGATGTGTTCTTGGATTTGGTTTGGGAGTTTTTTATTGAGTATTTTTGCATCAATGTTTATAAGGAAAATTGGTCTGGAATTTTCTTTTTTGTTGTTGTTGAGTCTTTGTGTGGTTTAGGTATCAGGGTGACTGTGGCCTCATAGAATGAATTTGGTAATTTTCCTTCTGTCTCTATTTTGTGGAAGACGTTGAGGAGTATTATTAGCATTAGTTCACCGTTGAATATCTCCTGGAACTCTGCACTAAAACTGTTGCTGTTGTTGTTGGGAGACTTTTAATGAGTTCTTCTATTTCTTCAGGAGTTGTAGGTCTATTTAAATTGCTTACCTGATCTTGATTTTACTACAGTAAGTGATATCTTTGGAGAAAACTGTCCACTTCATTTAGATTTTCCAATGTTGTGGAATACAAGGTTTGGAAGTAAGACCTGATGATTCTTTGAAGTTCTTCAGTGTCTGTTGTTATGTCTCTCTTTTCATTTCTGATTTTGTTAATTTGGATACTGCCTCTCTGCCTTTTAGTTTGTCTAAGGGTTTGTCTATCTTGTTGATTTTTCTCAAAGAACCAGCTCCTGGTTTGGCTGATTCTTTGTATTGTTTTCTTTGTTTCTAATTGATTGATTTTAGCCCTGAGGGATTTTTTTCTGCCATCTACTCCTCTTGGGTGTGTTTGCTGCTGTTTCTTCTACTTCTTCTTCTTCTTCTTCTTCTTCTTCTTCTTCTTCTTCTTCTTCTTCTTCTGCTGCTGCTGCTGCTGCTGCTGCTGCTGCTGCTGCTGCTGCTGCTGCTGCTGCTGCTGCTTTTCTAGAGCTTTCAGGTGCTATTAAGTTGCTTGTATTAGATCTCTCCAATTTCTTTATGAAGGCACTTTGCTCTTAGCACTTCTTCATTGTGTCCCATAAGTTTGGGTATGTTGTCCCTGCATTTAAATTTAATTCTAGAAAGTCTTTAATTAATTAATATTAACACATATGCACACATGTATGTGCATGCACATGTGTGCTTCCCTTCCTTTGATTTTGCTGGTATGGGGTTATTTATTTTCTTAGGTGTAGTTAACTTCTCTGTGTTGTTTTTTCTAGTGCCTTCTGTAGGGCTGGATTTGTAGATAGAAATTGTTTAAATTTGGTTTTGTCATGGAGTTTCTTATTTTCTTCATCCATGATGATTGAAAGTTTTGCTGGGTATAGTAGTCTGAGCTGGCATCTGTGGTCTCTTAGAGACTCTAATACATCTATCTGCCCAGACCCTCCTGGCTTTTAGAGTCTCTGTTGAAAAGTCTGGTGTAGTTCTGATAAGTCTGCCTTTATATGTTACTTGGCCTTTTTCCCTTGCAGCTTTTAATATTATTTCTCTGTTCTGTACATTTAGTGTTTTGGTTATTATGTAGTGGGAGGATTTTCATTTCTGGACCAATCTATTTGGTTTTCTGTAAGCTTCTTGTATGTTTACAGGCATCTCTTTCTTTAGATTGGGGAACTTTTATCCTATGATTTTTGTTGAAATATATCTGGGCCTTAGAGCTGGGAATCATCTTCTCCTCCTCCTATTATTCTTAGTAAGATTTGCTCTTTTTATAGTGTCCCAGATTTCTTGGATGTTTTGTGTCAGCAACTTTTTAGATTTAACATTTTCTTCGATATATCGATTTCTTTATTTGTATCTTCTACACCTGTTCTCTTCCTGAGGTTTTACATCTCCAGGATTCCCTCAGTTTGTGTTTTCTTTATTGCCTCTATTTCCATTTTCAGGTCTTGAACAGTTTTATTAATTTCTTTTACCAGTTTGATTGTATTTTCCTACTTTTTTAAGGAATTTATTCATTTCCTCTTTAAAGGCCTTTATCATCTTTATAAGATTGGATTTTCTTGGTTTCAGCTGTGTTAGAATATCTGGAGCTTGCTGTAGCAGGACAGCTGGACTCTGGTGGTGCCATATTGTCCTGACTCTTAATGAGTGTTTCCTTACACCGGCCTTTAGCCATCTGGTTGTCCCTGGTGCAGGCAAGTCACTGGGCATGCAAGCAGAGTTGTGGGCCAGAAATAGAGTGCAGGAGACAGTGCGGTTTGCTGTTGCTGGGTGTGCTTAGGGAGACACCGTGGGGTCTGGGGCAGAGTACTACCTGGTTGTCCCAGATGTTGGCAGCTCTAGTTATCCCTGATGCCAGCAGGCCTCTGGGAACGAAGACAGAGGTAGATATCCTTGCTACTAGCCGGCCTCCAGGGAATGCAGGAAGAATTGTAGCCAGCAAGGGTGTGCAGGTGACAGGATGGAGTTCACCACTGCTGGGTGTGCCTGAGGGGACCCGGCCTCCATTTTGTTTATTTAAGCATAGGATCTCCTCAACGCTTTTTCTGACTTAGTGACCTGGGGTCTTCTCTAGGTCTGCCTGGCTTTCACAGGCTTGTCATTTGCTGGCCCCTCTGTTCCTGAGCCTGCTGTTCAGAGTTTTCTTTCTCCTGGTGCTTTGCTCCTGGTAGTTCTCTCTACTTTGTGGATGATGGAGATTTTAGATGTCCTTATCTCCCATTCTTTCTAAGACCTCCATTTCCGCCTGTGTGTCTTCCCAGCTTCCTTCCTATCTCATTCTCTCCCCTCTTTCTTTCCTCCCTTCTCCTTGTCTCCTTCTCCTTCCCTTCTCCTCCATCTGTCTTTCCTTTCTCCCTCCTTTCACTTTTTCTTTTTTTTTTCTCTTTTCCTACTTTGCCCCTCCCCGTTTCTGTCTTCTGGAAATTAAACCCTGGACCATGTGTATCCTGGTCAAGCACTCAATCACTGTGTTATACATCAGCCCTACCCTGGTATCTTCTTCAGAGGACCCAGGTTCAATTTCACCCCCGACATGGTGGTTCATAACCATCTGTAACTCCAGACCCCGAAGGATTCATAAGCCCCTTTCTGGTCTTCATGACACACAGTACCCAGATAAACATGCAGGAAACCACCACCTCCATAAAAATAACAAAATCCTATCCATACACACACAATAAAATTTTAACAAAGCAGGTGCTAGGCACAGAAGTTATGAGTACTTGCTCGGTTTACAGAAGACCCAAATTTTGATTCCCAGTATTGTGTCAGGCGACTTCCAACCGTCAGTAATAATAGCTTCAGGGAGCTCGGCACACCCAGCCTTGGTGTGCACCTGCTATCATGCACGTATACATGCACCGTAGACACACATTTAAAAATAAGAAAAATGATTTGTTTTAATTTTTGTTGTTCTTTTTAAAGAAAGGCACTCAGGGGACCAGAATCATCTTACTCTAAGCATGGAGAGTGTCATACTTGGACTTATGGCCAGCAAATGTCCCTTAGTATAGAGGCCTTAAGTATAGATCGACTTAGTATAAAGGTAGGTGCATCACAGACATCTGTTCACGTCAAGAGGATGACTAAGCTAAGTAATGCTTATACATGCCTTATATTTACGTATTACGATTGAAAGTTGTTTGTGGTGCTTATTTACTGTGTGCAAGTGTGTGGTCATGTGCACAGTGTCAGAACCATTGGTGAGGGTCAGTTTTCTCACCCTGTGGGTATCAAATTCAGGTCGTCAGACTTGGCAGCAAGTGCCTTTGACCTCTAAGCAGTCGTCGGTCCTAGCCTTTCTTCTTCTGACAAGGGCTGAATGACTAACTTGAATGTGGTTTTCCTGGCAGGCCAACTTCACTCTGGACGACATCATCAAAGGGGTGAATAGCTCAAATTCGATCCTGCATATCCTGGCCACCCAGGCCACCAGGTACCACCATGCAGACACTGGTAGTTGTAGTTTGATAGCCAAAAGTGAACTCCAGGAGCCTATTGGATTTCCTGGCATTGGCAAAATGCCCATACAATGCAGAAAAGTCCAGTTCATCCAAAAGCAGGAGGTAACTACCATGCTCCATTGTCCTTGAGGGCAACTTAAGAAATGTAATGTGTTGTCAGAGATGAATTGCTCTATTTACATTGGCCTCTGCAGGGATTGCAGGCCATAGATAATACCTGAAGGGCAAAAAGTTGCTTTAGGACTACTGCAAAGACTGACAGAAGTAACAAAAGCTTTAGCTAACACTCTTATCTGGTAGTTCAGGATTGGGGGTTTAGCATAGGGATAGAGCCCCTGCCTAGAACTCCCCAGGGCAGGGTTGGGAACATGGCTCAGGGTCAGAGTCCCTGCCTAGAATCCCCCAATGTGGGGCTGGGGTGTGGCTCAGTGGTTAAAGCCCCTGCCCAGAATCCCCCAGTGAGAGGCTGGGGTGTGGTTCAGTAGTCAGAGCCCCTGCCTAGAATCCCCCAGTGTGGGGCTGGGGCGTGGCTCAGTGGTAGAGCCCCTGCCTAGAATCCCCCAGTGTGAGGCTGGGGTGTGGTTCAGTGGTTAGAGCACTTTCCCAGAATCCCCCAGTGAAGGCCTAGGGTTGAGGCTCATATAAGAGCACCTGCCCGGGGCTGGAGAGACGGCACAGTGGTTAAAAGCATTGACTGCTCTTCCAGAAGTCCTGAGTTCAATTCTCAGCAACCACATTGTGGCTCACAACCATTCATATATAATGGAATCCGATGCCCTCTTCCAGCGTGTCTGAAGACAGCTACAGTGTACTCATGTAAATAAATTAAATAAAATAAATTTTTAAAAAGGGCACTTGCTTGGCATATATGAGATCCTGGGTTCAACTTGCAACATTGGGGGGGAAAAAAGCAGATAAGAATGCCGAGAGCATGTTTTTCCACACATTGTGACTCTCCCCCACTCTTTCTGTCTCACTGCACAGGGAAATGCTATCTCAGGAAAATAACCCTCCTCTAAATTTGATTATTGAGGCAGGACTCATTCCCAGGCTGGTGGACTTCCTGAAGGTGACATCTCTCCCTAGCCTGCAGTTCGAGGCAGCCTGGGTGCTCACCAACATCGCCTCAGGAACTTCGGAGCAGACCAGAGCTGTTGTAAAAGGGGGTGCTCTTCAGCCCCTGATTGAACTCCTCTGTTCCCCACACCTGACCGTGTCTGAGCAGGCGGTGTGGGCCCTGGGGAATATAGCTGGTAAGACGCCGTCCTCAGTGTGCTAAGGTTTGGGTGGAGGGGGAGTGGACACACAGTGTGCTGGGGGTATCTCTCTGTTACACTTGATTTCCCAGCGCCCTCATCAACCCCATTGTAAACACCTAGTGCTGGGGCGGGAGTTGCTTTACTGCCCAAAACCTGGGTCGGAGACTGAGAATGGAAGCGGAACCTTTAGCAGCTCTGCGAAAGCCGGAAGCTGCAGTCAGCTCCTTCCAGGTCCTACAGCCTCTGGCCTTAACGGCTTACGGGTCAGAGATAAGCCCTGATATTTGGGAGGTAGAGGATGGAGGAGCAGGAATTCAGGATTTTATTTGAGGCCAGCCTGGGGTCCCTGAGAACCCTATCACAAAAAACAAAGTTTGGGGGTAAAATATGAGGACCAGTTTTGATCCCCAGGCAGTATGGTGATGCATGCTTATAATCCCAGCACTTAGGGGAGAGAGATGAGAGGGCCATCTTGAGTTCTAGGCCAGCCAAGGGTGCACAGCATGCCCTTGTCTCAAAAAAAAATGAAAAATGAGACCACAGTAGTCTGGGTTATGTAGCACGTGTGACACTCCAAGTTCCATCGCAACATCTTATAAGCCAGGAACAGGGTAACTGTCTAAAGACCCAGCACTGAGGAGGTAGGGACAGGAGGATCAGCGGCTCAAGGTCACTCTTTGCAGTATGAACCCAACCTAGGCTACATGAGAACATGACTGAAAACAAAAATAAGTATGCATCTATTCTTATTTATTTTATGTATGTGAATACACTGTCGCTCTCTTCAGATACACACTAGAGGAGGATATCAGATTCCATTACTCACAGTTGTGAGCCACCTTGTGGTTGCTGGGAATTGAACTCAGGACCTCTGGAAGAACAGCAGTGCTCCTAACCACTGAGCCATCTCTCTACCCCATATGTTTATTCTTAAGTAATCCGGACCCTAGAAGCCTATGGGGGGGGGAGAGGGAAAGGGAGAGGATATATAATAGTATAGTTGTAGATAGATGGAGAGATAGAGACAGAGACAGTTTTCTGAGATTGGAATGAGATGTTTTCCTCGAAAAGCCCAGTGTGGTCTGGGAGGTAAATGCTTTACGCCCCCCGACACCCTACACCCCACCCACCCACCCCCCCCCCGTGTGGCATGGGAAAATCCAAGGCAGGGATTTAGTACTGAAGAGTTGGAAGCCCCAAATTCCAGGCTGGAATGAACACAGTGTATTGGGATGGGGCTCAATTGAGCCCCTTGCGATCTGGACAGTTAAAACTAACCGAGTGTTAGTAGTTTTCAAGTTCAGAGACGCCATAGTCCCCCTGAGTCAGCACTCGGATCTCCAGGGACTTCAGGCCTGAGCTAGCCAAGAGAATACAGAACAAAGATGCCGATGTGGTTCTTTGTTTTTGAGACAAAGTTTTTTGTCTGTGTCACCCTGACTGTCCTGGAGCTGGCTCTGTAGATCAGGCTAGTCCCAACCTCAAGAGTTCTGTCTGCCTCTGCCTCCAGAGTGCTAAGATTAAAGGCATTGCCATCCCGGTACAGCCAAACAAGCTTTTTGGAAATGTGTCAAGAGGTTTGCCTCTTTGACAGAGGTTGAATTTTGTACCGTTTGGGTCAATAGGAAACTAAGAAGACCGAGATAGGTGTGGCTTAGGCATTGTCTTGATAGCTAACGGTGTAAACCAAGACTTCTCGAGTGTCATATTCGTATACTGGGGCTGGAGGTATGTAGTTTGGTTGGTAGTGTGTTTGCTTGGCATGCAGGAGGCCCGGGGTTTTGTCCCCAGGATATTGTAAAATTGGGCACAAGCATGCACACCTCTGATCCCAGTACTTGGAAGTTAGAGGCAGAAGGATCAGGAGGAGTTCAAGGACACCCTTGGTTACATACTGAATTTTAACTCAGCCTGACCTACGCAGCAAGTTCCAGGCCAGCTAGAGCTACATAATGAGACTCTATGTCTCAAAATAGTCAGGGGCTGGAGAGATGGTTTTGTAGTCAAGAACAAAGGTTGTTCTAACAAAAGACCTGAGTTGGGTTCCTAGCACCCACACGGTGGAGACTCACAATCACCTGTAGCTGGCATTCCAGGGGATCTGATGCCCTCTTCTGGACTCCTCGGGTACCAGCCCCACTGAGATACATATGCATACATGCAAGCAAAACACACCCATAAAATAAAAACAAGTTTGATACAGAGAAGGTTGGTTTATGAAGGTCCAGTAAAATGACTCGGTGGGCAAAAGGCACTTGTCACCAAGTCTGATGACCTAGACTCTAGCTCAGCCCACATAATGGGAAGAGAGAACTGACTCCCACAAGTACACACTGTGACACATGTGCACACAGGCATGAACTTACACACAGGCACACGTAAATGTTTCATGACAAGTTGGTATATTAAAGACTAGGCGAGGTTGAGTCAGGAGGGCCATGAATTCAGTGTAGGCTACACAGTGAGTTTGAGGCCAGTGTCTCACATCTAACAAGACCCTCTCTTACAAACAAACAGACACACGGGTGCAGATCTTTACTCCCAGCACAATTGGGAGGCAAAGACAAGTGGGTCTCTGTGAGTTGGAGGTCAACGTGGTCTACATAATGAACTCTAGGACAACTGGGGCTACACAGTGAAACCATGTCTAAAAATAAAAAAAAAAATAAATAAAAATGGACAGGCCTGGCAACACTAGCCTTTTATCCCAACACTCAGGAAGCAGGATGACATATAAGATAGATATATGTATATATATATATGTGTGTGTGTGTGTACATATATGTATACATACACATATACACATATGTATATATATGCATATACACACATATATATGTGTGTATGTATGTATGTATGTACAGTACAGGATAAAATTGCTACTGGCTGATCTCCCCGCCTCTATGAACCCAGAGATTGTTCTGAGTTGCCTATGGAAGTAAATGCCCCTCGCCAACATTCTTTGGGGGAGATAAAGTGTTCTCTACCAAACTCGTCTGTGGAGAGCCGTGGTCTGAACTGCAGTTAGTATTTAGGATCAACTGACCATCTAAAAACTGCCTGTCCTCCTCCTGTGTCCATGACCTCTGCTCAGAACAACTGCAACTGTGCAGTGCCTGCTGGTGGCATTGGCCACGTGTGCCCACCAGCCACCTAGGAATACCAGGACCTAGTATACAGCCATTCTAACTATGTGCCAGATACCCCAAACTGAGTTTTAGTCTGTCATTCTTTGTATAAACTTGTAAAAAGTATATGTATTTATTTGAGGTGGGGATGGGGACTGTTCACATGCCACAGTTTACATGTCTCTAGAGAACAGCCTTCAGGAACTGGTTCTCTCTGCCATCATGTGGGTCCCAGGAATTGAGCTCAGGTCATCAGGATTAGCTGCAAGTGCCTTTATCCACTAAGCTGTCTAACTGGGTCAGACATAAACTTTTATCAAGTTTTCTTACATGTATCTATGTGTCTTGTATTGGTATGTGAATACAGGTGTCTACTAAAGCCATAAGAGAAAGCCAGATCTCCCTGGAGGTGGGATTATAGGCAATTGTGAGCTGACATGGGTAACATTACAACTCAAATACATTACAAGAGCAGTACGTACCCTTAACCACTGAGCCAATTCTCCAGCCCCATTATGTATAAGCTTTAAATGTTAGGCACCCAATCTGAGCTTCTCCTTGCCCAGTTTTTGAAGAGAGTGGATTGAGATGTAGCCCTGACTGGCTTGTGACTCACTGTGTGGATTGGGCTGGCCTTGAACTCATAGAAATGAACTTGCCTCTGCTTCCTGAATGCTGGCTCAAAGGTGTGCGCCTGGGTCTTTGTTCTCATGCTCTCATCCATTTGTAGGTGACTGTGCAGAATTCAGAGACAATGTCATTTCCAATAATGCCATCCCGCACCTGATCAACCTTATTTCAACAAACATACCAGTGAGTGTATTTATTTATTTATTCACTTATTGCATTTTATTTGCTCTGTGTGTGTGTGTGTGTGTGTGTGTATACATGTGCACAGTAGTTTTCCACCAAGAGATTGAACTCAAGTTGTCACAGTTGGTATATCTTTATTTTTTTAAGATTTATTTATTTTGTGTATATGAGTACACTGTAGCTGTACAGATGGTTGTGAGCCATCATGTGGTTGCTAGGAATTGAACTCAGCCATCATGTGGTTACTGGGATTTGAACTCAGGACCTTCGGAAGAGTAGTCAGTGCTCTTAACCACTGAGCCATCTCTCCAGCCCAACAAGTGTCTTTACCTATTGAGTCATCTAGCTGGTCCTTTATTATTATTATTCCTCATATTCCTCTTCATCCTTCTCATCTTCTTCTTCCTCCTCCTCTTCTTCCTCCTCCTCTTCTTCCTCTTCCTCTTCTTCTTCCTTTTCTTCCTCTTCTTCCTCTTCCTCTCTTCCCTCTTCTTCCTCTCCTTTTTCTCTTTTTCTCTTCTTCTCTTCCTCTTCCCCACACCTCCTCCTCCTCTTCTTTGGTAGATTCTCATAAATTCATGTCAGGCTTCAAACTCACTAAGTACTCCGGGATCACCTTGAACTTCTGATCTCCCTGCCACTAGCTCATCTTACCAGTGATAGCACTGTAGGTGTACACCACCACAACCATGTTCGTGTGGTACTGGGGCTGGGGCCTAGGGGTTTGTTCAAGCTAGGCAAGCACTCTCCCAACTAAGCCACATGTCTAGCCCAAGAGAACACTTCTGAATACTCACAAAAGAACCATGTGAGACAAGAGGCTAAAAACTGTCATGGGGTGACTATGGAAAGCATTGCCAAACCCTGACCTAGAGTAGGAAGAGGGCCTGGGGTCAGGCCGTTGAGCTTCCAGTGTTCCACATCAGGTAGGAAGCTGGCCATGGTGGTATTCACACGTGATCCCAGCACTCAAACTTCAGAAGGTTGGCAAGTTCAGAGTCAGCCTGGGCTGCAGAGCGAACCTGAAGATCAGCCTGCAGCTGCATAGGGAATTGTGCCTCATCTACTCAGAAGAATAGGAGGGGGGTTGTGTATAAAGAGTTGTCAAGGGAAGATTGAATGGGTGGGATCGGTAGTCATTGATCACAGAGATCCCTAGAGCAGAATATTTAGGAGAGAAGGTGGAGAGACCCACAGGCAGAGCACAAGAATGGCTTTTTTTTTTGAGAGGGGGAGGGTTCCTGTGTAATCTGGTCCATCCTGGAACTCACTCTGTAGTCCAGCCTGTGAATGCCTCCCAAGTGCTGAGATTAAAGATATGTGCCACCATCTCCTGACCTGAAGAATGACCTTGAAAGATCAGAGAGATGGCTGAGTTTAGGCAGGAGGACTGTTAAGAGTTTGAGGCCTGGGGTGACAAAGGGGATCAGAGGGTGAAGGTGCTTGCTGCCAAGCCCGAGGACCTGAGAATTCACACAGTAAGAGGAGAGAGCAGACCCCGGCAGGACTCCATGGCACAAACACACTCACATACATAAATATAAGTTTTTTAAAAAATGAAACTTCCTGAACTGTATGGTAAAGAGCCTTTTCTCAAAAGAAACAAAACAAAACAAAAAAAAAGGAAGGAAGAAAGAAAAGGACGGAAGGAAGGAAAAAATAGGGAAGGAAAGAAGTCAGGTGTGACCGAACTTAACAGAGCAGGCTTGCAGTCTCTGCTACTTGGGAGGTTGAGGCAGGAGATCTCAAGTTCAAGGCCTGCTTGGTCAATTTAGCAGCACCATGTCTCAAAACAACAACAAAAATAAATAAATAAAAAGGACTAGAGATGGAACTAGACAGGAGGCTCAGGAGTCATCAGCACCTGCTCCTCTTCCAGACGACCTGAATTCAGTCCCCAGCAGTCCCTCTAGGTGGCTCACAAAAGTCTGTAACTCCAGCTCTAGGGAATCTGATGCCCTCTCCTAGCCTCCACGGGTACATGGCATACATACACACATACGTACACAAATAGAAATATTTTTTTTTAGATAGAATAGGGATGTAGCTCAGTGGTAGCATGCTTGATTAAAATACATAAGACCCAGGGCTCAATTGTTATCTATCTATCCATTCATCCATCCATCCATCCATCCATCCATCCATCCATCCATCTATCTACCTATCTCATATATCATATATATCAGATATATATAGCAAGTACATATAGCAAATATATCCATAGCAAATATATGTATGTATATATGTATGTATACATATATACACACAGTATATATGTGTGTATGTATATATATGTGTGTGTGTGTGTTTATATATATATATATATATATATATATATATAGAGAGAGAGAGAGAGAGAGAGAGAGAGAGAAATATGCATGAATGAATGATTATGTCAAGCCAGTAGAGTTACAGATGGCAAGAAGACCAAGTAATTCCTGAGTTTGTCAGTCTTCTTGTATCCCGGGCTGGCTTTGAACTCACGATGCAGCCTGTCAGCCTCATACTTACATTCTCTCGGCTTCCACCATGACTGAGATTATAGACCCATGCTGTTTCTTTCAGCTGCTTGATTGTTTTTTTTCAGTGAAAATGAAACCAAGGAGTGGGGAGGTGGCTCGACGGGTTTATTGTACTCTGGTGCAAGTGCAAGGACCTTGAGTTCAAATCCCAAGAACCCACATAACGCCAGGTTCCGTAGCAGCCACTCATAACCACAGCATTCAGATAGAGAAGTAGGAGGTGGACACAGAATGCTGGAAGCTTGCTGGCTAACAACCCCGGTATACACACAAAGCCAGAAACTCAGAGACCCTGTCTCAAGCAAGGTGAGACTGGGAAGTGAGGACTGACACCTCGGGGTGTCCTCGTGACCACCACATGTGTGTCGGGACACAGGCACACATGTACTCACACACACATGTAGCATAACATTTTTAGACCACTAGGCTAAGGGACCGGAGAGACAGCTCTGCAGGCAAGAGTGCCTGCTCTCACATAGGACCTGGGTTCCCTTCCCAGCACCTGAATCAGGTGGATGGCAAATGCCTGTAACTTCAGCTCCAGGGACAAGGGATCCATTCCATCTCCTGCCCTCCATGAGCATGTGTACACACACATCCACACCTAAGCACAGACATTCGACTATATACATGACGATAAAATCTTCATTAAGCCGTCTGTTGAGTGGGGAAAGGCATCTGAAGCACGTGAAGCACACAGCATATGACATTCACGTATTTAAATATAAAGCTCCTTATATTTGTCCCTGACATATATCACTGCTGTTGTTGATGCTCAACAGCTTTGGTCTGTACTAATCAATAAATAGTATGGATGGGAAGGGACGGCCACCATTTACGTTCTGTCTCCTTTGCACCCGTCACAGATCACATTTCTTCGGAACATCACTTGGACTTTATCCAACTTATGCCGAAACAAAAATCCATACCCTTGCAAGGACGCCGTGAGGCAGATGCTACCTACCCTCTGTCAGCTCCTGCTGCATCATGATAATGAGATCCTCTCAGATACCTGCTGGGCCCTGTCCTACCTGACTGAGGGCGGCCAAGAGTACATCCAACATGTGGTGACCACCGGCATCCTGCCCAGGCTTGTAGAGCTTATGACCAGCTTGGAACTCAATGTCTTGGTAAATGTCTTATCCTATCCCACATGCCTTTGCGAGAGGCTTCAGGTCAGAGCATGTGGATGCTGTGACTGCCGCTCAGTTTGGAGTGTGCTTTCCTCGAAGTCACAAGGCCCTGGTTCCATCCCCATACCATGTAAACCATGCACAGTGGATCATGCCTATAATGTCAGCACCAGGGAGATGGAGGCAGGGAGATTATAACTCAAGGTCATGCTTGGCTGCAAAATGAGTCCGAGGCTTTCTGGACTATGTGACATCATGTCTCAGAAAACAAAACAGATCAGCTACTGAATCAGCTTCTCATCTCCTCCTCCCTCCCCAGGTCTTCCTGCTGCTCTAATCCTCCACTGAATCCCCAGTTTGTCTCCGTAAGTCTCAGCGATCTGAGACTCTCTAGCCAAGCTTGGACCTGCTTCCATCTCAGGTCCAGATCTTAGGTTTTCTCCCTCTGATAGCCAGAAAGGCAGCTGGTGAACTGCTTAAAATCCTTCCACCCAAGAACCTTCTCTACATATTTTCCTACTGTTCTGTGGAGTTTAATTTCAACTTGTTGGTTTATTTTCTTTCCCTCCTCCTTCTCTGCCCTGTGCATGTATGTGTTTGTCTGTGCCTTGTCTGTTTGACTGACTGTCTCTCTGGGTCTGTGTGGGTCTGTGTTTATATAAGAGACAGAGAGATGGAGGACAGAGATGGAGACACAGAGAGAGATGGAGGAGACACAGAGAGAGACACAGAGACACTAGAGAGAGAGACAGACAGAGAGACAAACACAAAGACAGATTATATATATAATGAATATGAGAGAGAGAGGAGAGAGACAGACAGACAGAAACAGAGAAGCAGACAAAAACAGACAGATTAACACAGAGACAGAGACAGATACATTGAGACAGATAGATGAACAGGGCCAGATAGACAAAGGCAGGCAGACAGTGAGACAGTGAAACAGACAGAGAGATGGATCCATGTTGACAGATGAACACACACACACACACACACACACATACACACACACAATGACAGAGAAAGACAAAAAGAAACAGAGATCAGCAAGAGACAGAGAGGCTGGCACACAGAGACAGAGAGACAGACATATACCCAGATAGACACAGAAGCACAGAGAGAGGAAGACACAAAAGGAGACACACAGACAAAATCACAGTCAAAGGCACACAGACAAGGGGTCACTGTATAGTCCTGGTTGGCCCAGACTTTATATGTACTCGACATCAAACATACAGAGATCTACCTTTCTCTGCTTCTTGAGTGTGGGAATTAAAGTCATCCACCACTGTGCCTGGCATATATATACTATATGCCATATACCATATATTATATAGTAAAACATATATAATATATAAGAAATAAAATAAATAAAAATATATTAAATACATAAATTATATATTTATATGTACATATATTTATTTATTGTATGTATGTACTTTATCTGCATATATACCTGCATTCCAGAAGAGAACATCAGATCCCATTACAGATGGTTGTGAGTCACCATGTGGTTGCTGGGAATTGAACTCAGAACCTCTGGAAGAGAAGCCAGTGCTCTTAACCATTGAGCCACCTCTCCAGTCCCTGGAATCAACTTGTAATAGAAGTGCTAAGGCCCAATTGGTATTATCTGGACAAGGCTATAGTGACACACCCACCTGTCACATGAGTGAGAAGTACTTAGCCTGATAATCTAGGAAAGCTCTTGGTAGCCTTCACTGGGGGCTGCCATTTCAGTACAAAGAAACCCAAATAGATCGACAGTCAGCTCTACCATAGACCCACCCTCAGGACCCACAGAGCTACTGTAAGGGGCTGGTGAACACATCAAGAGAAGCAGCCACTGGTACTCCTTGGCTCCAATTAAATACCCAGCAGAAGCCGGAAGCCAATGTGAATATGAACAGATTCCATAATCAGTTTCACATTTCCCCAGTTGAGAATTTATTGTGGTAGACATGGAGTGTACATATGTGATCCTAGCGGAGGTTAACAAAGGATTGTGAGTTCAAGGCCAGGCTAAGGATGCTGCTCATTGAAAAGAAAGCTCCCCTAGGATACAGGAAGCCCTGGGTTCCATCCCCTGTACTGTATAAATAAATCAGGTGGGGCACACCCGTCATCTCTGCACTTGAGGTGGAGGCAGGAGGACCAGGAAGTTCAGGGTCATCCTTGACTACATAGACCAGTGTGCGTTGAGACCTTGTCTCAAAAACACAAAAGTCGGAAAGATCAAAGGCTCAATGTCCCTGGCTACGTAACAAATTCAAGACCAGCTTGGGCTAAATGAGAAGAAAATCCCCAAACAAAAACAGGACAGCAGAATGTTTTCTTGTTTTAGACAGAGTCTCATGTGGTCCAGGCTAGCCTTGAATTCATTATGTAGCCAAGAAGGATCTTTGGGACCACCTGCCACCACCTCCCATCTACAGGGATTGCAGGTGTGTAGCACCCGCCATTCCAGGTTTATACAGAACTTCATACATGGTGGGCAAGTGTTCTTCCAAAAGTCACATGCTTGGCTCCTAATGTACCATCATTTTCAAATAAAAGGGTCCCTTGTCTACCCTCCTTAACCAAGAACAGCGAGGAAGTATCTGAAACCCTAAAAGCAGCTATGGGTATGCTGACCAAATAAAACACCACAAACTTGCAGACATCTCTCTGCACGGCACTCAGTGTATGACTCAACTATAGGGTAACAGATTTGCAATCCTTAGACACCTCTCTTTGTCCTTCCAGACCCCTTGTCTCCACACTGTGGGCAACATTGTGGCCGGAACTGATGAACAGACCCAAATGGCCATTGATGCTGGCATGCTGAAGGTATTGGGCCAGGTTCTGAAGCACCCAAAATCCTCCATCCAGAGGCTTGCTGTCTGGACCATGAGCAACGTGGCAGCTGGGCCCAGACACCACGTCGAGCAGCTGGTTTTGTGTGACTTGCTGCCTATCTTGGTAGACCTACTAAGGAATGTAAGCGGCAGGGCTGGGAAGAGAATCTGTATAGCATCTGTTTTACAAGTGCGAGGACTTGAGTTCAATCCCCAGCATCTACAGGAAATGAGGGAATCGGGAGAGTCAGGAGTTCAAGGTCAGCCTTGGCTACGAAGTGTGTGTAAAGCCAGTCTGAGCTATATAAGACCCTGTCTAAGAAAGAGAAAAAGACAAATCTCAGATGGGAGTCAGGCAGCCTACTTTGTGGCTTCTCTCCAAGGCTGTATTCTGATCAAGAATTGAAGGCACTATGTTAGGTCACTAGACAAAAATTTCACATATAAGCTCAGGTCTTACCAGCTGATCAAGACCAGGTCTGGTAGTACACACCTGTAATCTCAACACTCAGGAGGCTATTACGACAGGATTGCTAATTGAGAGCCTGCCTAGGCTAATACTGAGTCCCAGGGTAGCCTGGGCTGTAGAGTAAAATCCTATTTTTAAGAATTATTTTATTTTGTATATAGGAGTACACTGTAGCTACCTTCAGAAGAGGGTATTGGATCCCATTGCAGATGGTTGTGAGCCACCATGTGGATTTTGGGATTTGAACGCAGGACCTCTGGAAGAGCAGTCAGTGTTTTTAACCGCTGAGCCATCTCTCCAGCCCCTTAAACCCTATTTTTAAAAGCCAAAACAAAACAAAGACTGAAGGTGTGGCTCAGTTGTTAAGAGTACTTGCCTGCCACATATACACAGCCCTGGCTGGGGCTGATTACCAGCACTACATATCCCAGGCAGTGTGGTCTCATCCATAAGGTGTTTGGGGAGTAGAGGTGGGAGGGTCAGAAGCTGAAGGTCCTCCTTATCTCTATAGCACATTGAGGGCCAGCCTGTCTCGAAAATATAAAAAACCAACAGCAAGTGCATCAGGTCAGCATCCCTCTGTGGTGGCCTTTGGGCTCTGGAGGGAACGTGACCCTCTGTCTTTGCAGGCAGAATTAAAAGTCCAGAAAGAGGTTATGTGCACCGTGGCTAACATTGCGGCAGGGGCCTCTCAGTGCCAGTTGACTCTGCTTGCCCGCTCAGGAATCTTGGAGCCAATGCTGCGTCTGCTCACTGCCCCAGACATGGAGTTCGTCATCGTCATCCTTGACGTCATTTCTTATCTCCTCCAGGTGAGCTCTTCCACCAGATAGGCTCCAACCGAAGACAGTGAGCGAGCTCTCTCAAAGCAGGGTGGGGGTTGGGGGCAGGGCACTAGAGAGCCAGGGGGCTCAGTGTAAGGGTACTTGCCGCCAAGCTGACCTCCTGAGTTCAGTCCCCAGGATTCATGTGGCAGTGGGAGAGAACTGACTCCCACAAGTTGTCTGACATCCACACATGTGCAATGGTACATATGTTGCTGCATACACATGGTGTGAGAGAGAAAATGAATGTTAAAACATAGTAACCCAGGCTGGAGAGATGGCTCAGCGGTTCAGAGCACTGACTGCTCTTCCAGAGGTCCTGAGTTCAATTCCCAGCAACCACCTGGTGGCTCACAACCATCCGTAAAAGAGACCTGACGCCCTCCTCTGGTGTGTGTGTGAAGACAGCTACAGTGTACTTAGATATAATAATAAATATATCTTTAGGCCAGAGCAAGCGGAGCCAACCAGAGCAAGCAGAAGTCCTGAATTCAAATTCCCAGCAACTACATGATGGCTCACAACCATCAGTACAGCTACAGTGTACTCATATATACATTAAATAAATAAGTAAATCTTTTTTTAAGTCTTTTTTTTAAAGATTTGTTTATTATTATAAGTACTCTGTAGCTGTCTTCAGACACACCAGAAGAGGGTGTCAAATCTCTTTATGGATGATTGTGAGCCACCGTGTGGTTGCTGGGATTTGAACTCAAGACCTTTGGAAGAGCAGTCGGTGCTCTTACCTGCTGAGCCGTCTCTCCAGCCCCTAAATAAATCTTTAAAAAGTAAAAATGAAAAAATAAATAAATGTAACCCAAGTAGGTTGGGCTGGGGTGTAACTCATGTGGCAGTAACTGTCCCCAGCATGTGTGAAGCCTTGGGTTCCATCCCCAGCACTACATAATGAAGGCGTGCAAAGACATGCCCGTAATCCCAGAACTCAAGAGTTAGAAGGAGAAGGATCAGGAATTCAAGGTCCTCCTCAGTCACGTAGCAGGTTAGTGCTAGCCTGGGTTATGTGAGACTCTGAATGAATGAGTGAGTGAATCAATGAATGAATCCTGAGGATTCTTGTGCCATTCTTCCTACACTTCCCTACATCCTGTGGGTAACTCAAGAATAGGACTCCACGACAGTTTTGGTAGTGTACACCTGTCACTAGCACCCAAGAGAGGAGACAGGAGGTCATGGGTTTGAAGGTAGCCTAGGCTAAGTCGTATATTTGAGGCCAACCTTGACTACACAATCTATGAAGAAATTGTGCATTGGTGTGTCAACATTTTGTCATACGAGTGCCTTGGTGACAAGGGTTCAGAGCATACCTGTTGGAATCCTTGTTCTAGGGAGCTTGTGTGAGAGTGACACAGGGGACAGTGGAGGCATTCCTCCTGAAGGAAGTCAGACTGAGGAGGGACTGCTCCCTCAGAGTGGGGAGTGCTCAGGGAAGGGAGCACTCTCTGAGAGTAAACATGTACATGAGTCTCAAGGACACTTGCGGAAAAACATCGTAGGCAAAGGAATAACCAGGGGAGGATGTAAGTCGAACAGGAAGAGCGAGTGGTGGGGAGATGGGGGAGAGTGGAAGGGGCTGAGGTCTGGGGCAGATGAGAGTGGCCGGTGAAGATGTGGACTCTGCCTCAGGCTGAGAAACCCACAGAAGCTTCAAAACCGAGCAAAGGAAGAGCCGAGCTGCTAGACATGTCTTTAAGGTTTGTTTGTTTCAATTGTGTGGATATGTGTCTCTCTGTGGATATGTGCACATGGGTACAGGTGCCAACAGAGGGCAGAAGCATCAGATTCCCCTGGACTTGAGTGGCAGGTGTGCATGTGGGAACCTACCTCAAGTCCTCTGTGGGAGTAGTTTGTTCTCTCTCTCTCTCTCTCTCTCTCTCTCTCTCTCTCTCTCTCTCTCTCTCAAGATTATATGTAAGTACACTGTAGCTGCTTTCAGACACCAGAAGAGGGCGTCAGATCTCTCTTCAGATGGTTGTGAGCCACTATGTGGGTGCTGGGATTTGAACTCAGGACCTTCGGAAGAGCAGTGAGTGCTCTTACCTGCTGAGCCATCTCTCCAGCCCCTAGTTTGTGCTCTTAACCACTGAGCCATCTCTCCAGGCACATTTTTGGTTTTGATGTTTTTGCTTTTGAGATTTGACACACGGTCTCCTGATAGGACTTACATGGAACACATGGTAATACTTGAGTTTCCTGAGACCTCTGACATGCTGAAATTACAGTCATGCCCCGCCATACCCACTTCTGCATCAGATTTATTTTAAAACATTGATTTACTTTTATTTTATCCGAATGGGTATTTTGTCTGCATGTATATCTATCTGTACACCACATGAATGCAGGGCCACAGAGGCCAGAAAAGATTACTGGGATACTCTGGCACTGCAGTTAGAGACAGCTGTGGGCTACCTTGTGGGAACTGGGAACTGAACCCGGATCCTTTGGAAAAATAGTCAATGCCCTTAGCCACTGAGACATTTCTCCAGTCCCACTATATCAATTGTTAAAGATCTAGTGAACCACCAGGGGATAAATTCATAGACAAAAGACAGGCTGGGATTGGAAAGTACCATAAATAAATAGTTCCTGAGTGACACCGTGCCTGGACAAGATAACATCATCCCCCAAGGACAGTAAGGTCAAAGGTGAAGAGAGAAATGTTATGCACGGATACTGTGGATTCCTTTAATGACTGAGCTGGATGAACTTGTCAAGCCAACACTTGGGGAGGTGGGGGTAGGAGGATCAGGGAATGAGGTCACTTTGCTCAGCCATATAGCCGAGCTCAAGACTGGCCTGGGCTGTGGAAGACCCTGTCTTCATAGTTCCTAGAGTCCTGAAACACTTGTCTAGACTTCGATTCTTTCTCTTTTTTTTTCCAGTTTTTTCAAGACAGGACTTCTCTGTATAGCCCTGGCTGTCCTGGAACTCACTATGTAAACCAGGCTGGCCTCGAACTCAGAGATCTGCCTGCCTCTGCCTCCCGAGTGCTGGGATTAAAGGTGTGTGCCACCACTGCCCGGCTTAGGCTTTGATTCTTATTAAATACTTTTTTACTTTGAGTTCTTTGGTGGTTTGGACAAATGCCTTTTTGTATTTATTACATTAGTATTTTATGATGTTGTATACAAAAAAGGTAAAAGACTGTGTGAACAAGTAAACTCACTGGCGAATTCATGAATGTATTTGTGAGTGAATGAATTCTCATGGGTGATCATTGGGAATGAATGAATTCACAGATGCATCCATGGACAAATGAATTCCTGGGTGATTTTTGTGAATGAGTGAATGAATTCATGGGTGACTGTTGTGGTTGAAAGAATTTGTGGATGATTTTGAGAATGACTAAATGCTGGAGTGGATTTTGTGAATAAATGCACGTAAGCATGATTGAGGAAATGAATTAGTGAAAGGAGAGGAGGAAGATCTTGGCATTTTCAATGGGTCTGCAGCTCCTGGATCAAGTCTGCCTCCAACCAAAACAGCCCCCTTAAGGCTGGCCAGCTGAAGCTCCACATGTGTACACATGTGTGCCCACGTGCGCGCACACACACACACACACACACACACACACACACACACACACACACTGCCCAAGCACACTCTGGGTCTCACTGTCTTTTTGTGGGTTTATCATCTATCCTCAGCAGATAGACAATCTACAGGAGAAGAAAAGGCTGTGTTTTCAGATAGAGGAAGTTGGCGGCTTTGAAAAAATTGAGTCCTTACAGCACCACCACAACACTTACATCAGCTATAGTGCCCTGGACATCATTGAGAAGTATTTATGGGAGGTGAGTAAGGAGGTCCCCATGTTCTGGGACTGGCTCATTGTGGCCATGGGCTAGCTCTTGGTGGCTAGCTTCCATTGCTACCCTGTGAACTTGGTTATCAGACAGGCTGACTCTCTCCACACCCTCCTGTGATTTTAGCTGGCTGCCTCCCTGGTCCCTGTTCTGCATCTTTGAGTATCAGGAAGCTTG
The DNA here is from genome assembly GCA_036184795.1 of Tokudaia tokunoshimensis. NCBI lineage: Eukaryota > Metazoa > Chordata > Mammalia > Rodentia > Muridae > Tokudaia > Tokudaia tokunoshimensis. Next base: position 34,963,508 of record BTHU01000006.1, on the reverse strand, counting down.
TCTGGGAGCTGGGGGGTGGCTCAGCTGATCCAGTGCTGCTATGCGAGAACCTGAGTTTGAGGCAGGCATGTCGATCCATGTTATAATCCCAGTTCTAGGTGAGTGCCGACATTCGATCCGTGGGACTCCGTGGTTAGCCAGTCTAGATCCCAATCCAGGGAGAGATACTGCCTCACGGAGCAAAATAAAACACAGCGCAGTGGAGTCGGCAAGATGGATCAGTGGTGACCTAGTTAAGGTTTCTGTTGCTGCGATGAGACACAATGACCAAAAGCAAGTTGGGGAGGAAAGGGTTAATTAGGCTTACACTTCCACATCTCTGTTTACTACTGAAGGAAGTCAGCACAGGAATTCAACCATGGAAGGAACCTGGAGGCAGGAGCTGATGCAGAGGCCACAGAGGGGTGCTGCCTCCTGGCTTGATCCTTACTGGCTCGCTCAGCCTGCTTTCCAAGAGAACCCAGAACCTCAGTCCTGGGATGGCACCGCCCACAGTGGGCTGGGCCCTCCCCTCCCCCATCAATCATCAGTTAAGAAAATGCCAGACAGGATTGCCTTCCGGTCTTAGAAAGGCATTTTCTTCTTTCTTTTCTTTTTCTTTTTTTTTTTTTTCTTTTTTCTTTTCTATTGTTTGATTGTGTGAATGCTCTGTCTGCATGTACACCTGCAGGCCAGGAGAGGGCATCAGATGCCTGCATAGATGGTCATCAGCCACCACGTGGTTTCTGGGAATTGAACTCAGGACCTGTGGAAAACCAACAGCCAGTGCTCTTAACTGCTGAGCCCCCTCACCAGCCCCTGGAGGCATTTTCTTAATTAAGGTTCCCTCCTCTCAAATGATTCTAGCCTGCATCGAGTTGACATAGGACTATCTTGCACTTCTGTATAAAGGTACTTGCTGTCAAGCTGGAGGACTCACAATCAATCCCGGGGACTCCCGTGGTAGAAGGAGAGTAATGACTCCTGCCAGTTGGCCTAACCTCACTCACAGTGTGCACACACACCCTTCACTTCTCAAAAGTGCCCGCGCGCGCGCGCGCGCGCGCGTGTGTGTGTGTGTGTGTGTGTGTGTGTGTGTGTGCACGTGCTCGCTCGCTCTCTCTCTCTCTCTCTCTCTCTCTCTCTCTCTCTCTCACACACACACACACACACACACACACACACACATTCTTTAAACAACATGAACAGCTCCTGTGGAATGACAACTGAGGCTGACCTTTGTCTTCCTAGTGCACACAAAGCCAGTCTACACCCATGGGAGTTTCTGGTTTTAAGCTATCTTTTTCTTGGCTTTTTTTTTCCCCCAGCCAGGGAATGGGAGGGGAAGACACAAAGGATAATATACTAAAAGAGATTTTCTATCAAAGAATGCAAACAATGCTGTCAGGCCCAGCTTTCGGGAAAACCATTTCAACACTGCATTTTGTCTCTAGAACACATAGTTTGGGGATAGGTTACTCCATAAAATGGCTGCGTTGTCTGTGGCCTGGGAAAGTAGAGATCAGATAAAGGTTTCCATAAAGATCTGTCCAGTGGTAAGCTATAAATAACATAAGTTTACCAGGTGACAACTTGGCTGGGGGAGATGACAGAGGACTGTAACCCCAGCACTCAGGAAGTAAAACCTGGGAGAGTCAGGAGTTCAAGGACATCCTCAAGTGCATAGGGAATTCAAGGCAGTGGAGACTTTGAAGACATACATAGTTGGTGAAGTGTTTGCCAGACAAGTATGAAGACCAAGGCTTGTAATCCAACATCCATTTAAAATCTGGGCACAGTACAGGCATCTGGAACCCCATTGTTTGGAAGGCAGAGACGGGGGATTGATGGCCAACCAGTCTATCCAAACTGGACAGCTCCAGATTTAGTGAGAGACCCCGTTTCAAAAAACTAAGGTAGAGTGTGATTTAGGAAGACTCTGGTCCCTGCATACATGAATGCACATGACCCTGTGCACACGGGCAGGTACACATACTGCGCATGCACACAGATGTCCTCTTCCTTGAGGACCTGAGATGGATGGAACGAACTTGTAGCAGCAGACAGTAGAGAACAAAGGCTGGGCAGAGCGGGAGATAGGTGTTAGTGTGAGTGAGGACAGAGTTTCAATTTGGGGAGGTAGAGATGGAAAGTGGTGATGGGGTCACAGCACACATGTTCTCAATGGCAGCCAAGTCTGCTTAAAAATCCACAAGATGGAACTGGTGAAATAGCTCTGGGTGTAAAGGTGCTTGCTGCCTAACCTGAGGATCTGAGTTCAATTCCCAGGACCTAATTAGTGCAAGAGAGCCAACTGCCAAAAAAGTTGTCCTCTAACCCCTCCACACATGGAATGTGCATGATCTCTCTCTCTCTCTCTCTCTCTCTCTCTCTCTCTCTCTCTCTCTCTCTCTCTCACTCACTCACACACACACACACACCTCTCTCATACATACACACACACACACACGTGTGCGTGCAAATATAATATTTTTAATTGTTAGACTGAAGCTAAGCATAGTAGTGAGGTGCACCACTATAATCCCAGCACATGAAAGGCAGAGGCAGACATAGTCAGAGTTTTAGACCAGCCTAGAGCTACATGAGAGTCTAACAAAAGAAAAACCAGGCATGATGGTGTATGATTTTATTCCCAGCACACAGGACGTAGAGACAAGTGGATCTCTCTTGAGTTTGAGGCCAGCTTGGTCTACAATGGGAGTTCCAGGACACCCAGGGCTACACAGAGAAACCCTGTCTCAAAAAAAAAAAAATTCAAGAGGGTCAGACATGGTGGTGTTCATTTGTAATCCCAGACTGAGGAAGGCTAGAATTCAGAGGCTAGTCTCTTCAGAAAAGGGAGGCCTCCTGTGGAGATCACCCACTTTGGCACATGAAGTTGCAGTAGGACTAGGTGCATCTTCTTCTATCAAGGTTAGACAAGGCAGCCCAGTAGGGGAAAGGGATCTAAAGGCAGGCCACAGAGTTAGAGATGGCCTCTGCTCCCACTGTTAGGAGTCACACTTGACGACCAAGCTCCACAACTGTAACATATGTGCAGAAGGCCTAAGTCAGTCCCATGCGTTCCCTGCTTGGCAGTTCAGTCTCTGAGGGTCCCTCTGGGCCTGGGTTAGTTGGTTCTGTAGGTTTCCTTGGGGTGTCCCTGACCCGTTTAGAGGCCATCTTAAGCCCTTGCAAATGCTGGCATTCCAGGGACATGTGCCATATCCAGATTTTTCCATCTATAGAAATAGTTCAGTCACACAGTGCCTACTTTGTAAGCATGAGGACTTGGGTTCAGTCTCCAGCACCCACATAATAACTGCCCGTGATGGCATTCTCTTGTCCTCCCAGAGCTGAGGAAGCAGATGGGAGCGTATCTGCACCTTGATGGCCAGCCACCCTTGTCTAATGAGTGAGTTCCGAGCACGAACTGAGTTCACCCCACAGCATCCTCATTTGGGGGTTCACAGATGCCTGTAATTACTCCACATAGCTCCTCCCCAACTCCTGCCCCCAAAGCCCATCCTAAGAAGTATTTGGATGATTTATGCCTCTGCGGGGCCTCAAGGTTACTTGAGACAAGTTCTAGAATTCACTGGAACAAATTGTAGCCCAGCTGGGATTTAAGAGTCAAAGGTGCCTTGATGGCACACGGGTGACCTGGGGCTATAACCTTATTTGTTCTTCCTTGAAGGACGAAGAAGATGACAGCTTGCCCAGGCCGGGGCTGAGAGTGTGAATACGTGGAGAACTAAGACATTTCACACGCCGTGTTGTATGTTGAGCATGTCTTCATTCTTCCCTTGTGTTCTCTCTCTCTCTCTCTCTCTCTCTCTCTCTCTCTCTCTCTCTCTCTCTCTCTCTCTCTCTCTCTCTCTCTGTCTCTCTCTCTCTCTCTCTCTCTGTCTCTCTCTCTCTCTCTCTCTCTCTCTCTCTCTCTCTCTCTCTCTCACACACACACACACACACACACACACACACGCTTAGACCCCTTTGCACTGCGTAGGCAGCCACACCTCTGTGCTCCTGGCATATATACATATATACGCATACGATATCACATCTCTCTATGCATCCAGGAAGCATTGGCTAAACAAGCACAATCTTTCGTCTTTCTGAGACCGACTTCTTTGGCTTAATGTGATCCTTTCCGGTTACGTCCATCTTCCTGAGAATGGACAGGACTTTGTTCTGCTTTTTTGGCTGAAAGACGCCCATTGTGTGTGGAAAGCACAACTTAGCTATTGTGAAGGGGGAGCTGAGATCAATACTGGAGTGCAGGGATCTCTATTCTGTTTTGAATCAGAGCACCCCCTACCCCCACCCCCATCTCCTCTCCCATCCCCACTGTGTGGCATAACTGGGTTGTAGGGTAGATCTACGTTTAGGTTTTTGAGACATCTCCATGATCATTTCCAGAGTGAAGGACTCGCTTATTTCCCCCAGCAGAGGATAAGATTTCCCTTTGTCCACATTATCTCCAGCATTCCATGTTTTGTTATTGCTTCTGTTTATGTATCTGAATATATGCCATGTGAGTGCAGTTGCCCAAAAATGCCAGAAGAGGGCGTTGAATCGCCTGAAGCCGGAGTTACACTTGGTTGTGAGCTGCCAAGTGTGGGCTCCAGGCACTGAAGCTGGGTCCTCTGCAGGAGCACCGCACACTCTAAACCGCTGAGCATCTTTGAACCCCAGGTCTTCTTGAGAATCCCGCATCCCCGTTCACCGGGGAGCCTGCCTGTCATTTTCTTTTTTGCTGTCAGTGTAGCTGAATGATTTTAGTATCACAGTTAATGCTGGCATCGTAAACAACTGGAAATGTCTTCATTTTCTCTTTTATTGAATAATTTGATAAGCATTGGTATTCACTCTCTGAAGGTCTTGTAGAATTCATCAGCTAATACATCTGCACCTGGGCTTTTATAGTTAAGATTTTTCTTTAACATAATACTTTTGTCAAGTATTTCGGGGTTTCGCATCATGAACCCAGACCATGCTCACTTCCCAGTCCTTCCATGATTGCCCCTCACCCTTGTGACCTCTCACCCCCCCCCAAAAAAAAAGAAGAGGAGAGAAGGAAGTTCAAATTGTGTTGCCCACGTACTCAAGGGAACATGGTCAAACTCCCAGTGGCCAGCCCCTTAAAGAAAATCGTGTCCTTCCTGACATGCACCCTGGCCAGAAGCCATCAGTTGTGGAGAGCTACACTTCAACATCCCTCTGACAATTGTTAAGAGGTATCTTCAATGACTTTCTGTCTAAGCTGTTACTTTGGCTGAGGGGGGTGGGGGATGGGGTTGTCACAGAAGCCTTCTCTGTCCCTCTTTCTCCACTGAGAGTCATTGGCACCACAGCAAAAGTAGCTTCCTTGCCCTTTATACTCAGCCAGAGCACCAATCAATCACGGACTTTCACATGGCTCCTGGCGACAGCACGGACCGCAGACATCCACGTGGTCTCTGGTGGCAGGACAGATCTTGGACATCAGCTGGGCCCTCTGCCACAACAAGAACCATGGACAGCGTCATAGCCCTCAACAGCAGCACAGGCCAGTGACGTCAGCATGGCTTCAGGGGGGTCACACAGACCAGACACAATGGCACGACCGACCTTCAGTGGTAACACAGGCCACCGACATTAACACATGCCCCCAACTGCAGCAGGACCATGGGCACCAGCATATAGTCAAATATGCATGGCAAACGTTTTTTTTTACCAGCTGAGGAATCTTAACTGGCTAGGGACCATTTTGTTTTTGTTTTTGTTGCCGTTGTTAATCTTTTTTTTGTTAGTCTGTTTCTTTCGATTGGGGAATTGAGTTTATTAATATACAGTTATTGAAAAGCATGTATTATTTTCTGTCATTACGTTGAGTTTTAGTGGTTGGAGTTTTCATGTTCTGAAACAGGATCTTCTCATGTGTTCCCAGCTGGTCTCAAACTCCCTACGTAGGCAAAAGGGGCCTTGAACTGACCCTCCTGCTTCTGTCTTCTCCGGTGCTAAGATTCCGGGGTGCACCACCCTATCTAGTTCTAGTTCATACATTTGTAACAATAAATGCTTATGATTTTAGCTTTAAAAGTTTTTAAACTTATTGTTATGCAGATGACTGCATGTGCGTAAATGTACCATGTGCATGCAGTACCCAGAGAGGCCATAAGAGGGTGACAGATCCCCCCCCCAAGAACAGGAGCTACGGTTGTGAGCCACCACGTGGGCGACGGAAACTGAACCCAGGTCCTCTGCAAGAGCAGCCCGTGCCCCTAACCACTGAACCATCTCTCTAGGCTCTGCCTCCCATTTTGAAGGAGCTCCGGGGTTATAGATACACATTGCTGTGCCCAGCTGTGTGGGATTTGGAGTTCTGAACTCAAGGCTTCTTACTGTGATAGCAAGTGGTCTGCCCACTGAGCCATGTCCCTAGTCCTTTAATTTTATTGCATGTCTGTCGTGTGTGTGTGTGTGTATGTGTGTGTGTGTGTGTGTGTGTATGTCTTGTACAGTATCTATATGACATATATGTGTCTGTTTGGTATATGCACATGAGTGTCCAACTGTGTGTGTATGTCCATGAGATGCTCAGAGCAGGACATCAGGTGTTACCCTTGCCGCCTTGAGAAAAGAGTCCTCAGTAAGTCAGAATTTGCCATCTCAGCTAAGTCAGTGGACTTGTGGGACTGCCTGTCTTTGTACCACAATGCTGGGGTTTCAGGCATCAACAGCATAATGACCTTTCTACATGGATGTTGGGAATTTGAACTTGTGTCTCCATGCTTGTGAAGCAGGCACTCTTACCCACTTAAGCTGTCTCCCCAGCCCATTCTCTAGAGTGTTTTTAAATGAGTGGTGGAGCTTTTATAGAAAACTGACATCTATACATCCAAGCACCAATTCCGAAGCCTAAAATAATTTTAAAAATGGAGCAATGGTGGCACACACTTTTAAATATAGCACTCAGGAGAGGCAGAGGCAGGTGGATCTCTGAGTTTGAGGCCAGCCTGGTCTATAGATTGAGTTTCAGGATGGCCAGAGCTTCACAGAGAACATTTTTAAACAAGCAAGGGCAGAAGTCTGGTGGAAGGGCAGCAAGATAGTTCTGTAGGTGAAAGTAGGTCCCAGCAGCCTGAGGACCTGAGTTTCGTCCTCAGGACCCACATGATGGAAGAGGAAAACTGATTGCTTAGAGTTGGCCTCTGATCTCCACACAACAGGCACACACACACACACACACCCTCATAAGTCCACACACTATCTTAGTTAGGGTTACCATTGCTGTGATTAAACTCCATGACCAAAACAACATTGGGGAGGAAAGGGTTTATTTGGCTTATGTTTCCAAATTACTGTTCATCATTGAAGGAAGTCAGGACAGGAACTCAAGCAGGGCAGGGCCTGGAAGCAGGGGCTGATGCAGAGGCCAGGGAGGGTGCAGCTTACGGGCTTGCTCCCCATGGCTTGCTCAGCCTGCCTGCCTTTTAGTACACAGGATCACCTATTTAGAAGTGAACCACCCACAATGGGCTGGCCCCTCGCCCATCTGTCACTGAGGAAATGCCCTATAGCCTCATATTATGGAGGCATTTTCTCAATTGAGGGTCCCTCCTTTCCTATGACTCTTGCTGTGCCAAATCTCAATCTAACTATCTCTCTCTTTCTCTCTCTCTTTCTCTCTCTCTCTCTCTCTCTCTCTCTCTCTCTCTCTCTCTCTCTCTCTCTCACACACACACACACACGCACACACGCACACACGCACACTTTCTCCTCTGGCATTTCTAGTGTGAGCGTGTAGAAGTTGCCTATCTGATGTTCCTATTTGCTGTTAGTTACTGTGTTGCTGTGTTCTCTGTACCGGTCTGATTCTCTGCTTTCCATCCTCATTTCTCCCAAGAAGGCCTTTCTTTTCTGCAGCTGCTTCATTTGAGACATTCATTTATATGGATTTCCCTCTCATTAATCCAAGATCCTCTCTCCACAGCCGTGGAATCAGCTTCCTCCTTTGGAAGGGAGACCCGTGTCCATTTTTAATTTGATGCGCTCAAGCACAAGGGTTCCACAGAAGATCTGTTGGCTCTGCCTTCTCTGCTCATATTTGAAAGGTCCTAGGGGTACTGGGGTGTGGCTAATCAGTAGAGCACTTGACTACAATCCCCCAATCAGGGACTGGGGTCAGGATCCAACAGTAGACCACCTGCACAGAGCTCCCCAGTAAGGGTCTGATTCCATCCAAAGTACTGTTTAAGAAAAAAAAAAGTAGGGGCTGGAGAGATGGCTCAGTGGTTAAGAGCACAGAGTGCTCTTCCAGAGGTCCTGAGTTCAATTCCCAGCAACCACAACTATCTGTAATGGGATCTGATGCCTCCTTCCGGTGTGTCTGAAGACAGCAACAGTGTACTCATATAAATAAATAAATAAATAAATAAATAAATAAATGAAAAAGAAAAGTAATAAAAAGCCTCCATGCCGATTGGAGATGTGGGAAGGATAGCCAATGGGTGGCCACAGGATCCTGGGCTGTTCAAGCAGAACATCCCAACTATACACGCTGGAAATTTTGGCTTGGTGTATAGTTCAAGGGTGGAGTGTGCTTAGCAAACATGAGGAGGTGATGGTTTTTTGTTTGTTTTTCAGGACTGAGTTTCTCATGTAGCCCTGTCTGTCCTGGAACTCACTTTGTAGACCAGGCTGGTCTCGAACTCAGAGATCCGCCTTCCTCTGCCTCTGCCTCCCAAGTGCTAGGATTAAAGGCATGTGCCACCATCACCTGGCAAGATTAAACTTTTGCATTTGGTGAATGTAGACTTCTTTCTTTCTGTTCTCCCATTCTCTGAGCCATACATACTCTCCAGGTCAAGTTGTTTTTCTGTTTTTGTTTGGTTATTTTTTTTCGAGACAGGGTTGCTCTGTGTAGCCCTGGCTGTCCTGGAACTCACTTTGTAGACCAGGCTGGCCTCGAACTCAGAAATCTGCCTGCCTCTGCTTCCCAAGTGCTGGGATTAAAGGCGTGCGCCACCACCGCCCGGGCAAGTTGTTTATTTTCAGGGAGGTTTTCTTTATTTTCAGTGTCCAAACTGTGGAGATCACCGAGTCCAGTCATTATAGCACACACTACTAGGGAGTCCACGGACCACACATTCAATACTATTCAGGCTGGGTGTGGTGGTACCTCAGGACTTGGAAGCAAAGAGAGGACAATTATGAATTCTAGTCCAGACTGAGCTACTGCCTTGAGATATAATAAAACAAAGTTGGCCAGTGGTAGCAAACAGTTTTAATCCCAGCACTCAGAAGGCAGAGGCAAGTGGATCTCTGTGAGTTCAAGGCCAGCCTGGTCTATGTACTGGACAGCCAGAGACACAGAGAGAGACCCTGTTTTGGAAAAACAAGCAAGCAAGCAAACACAATCACCTCTCCTCACTATTGAAGTTGAGAGGGGACAGATGGTTTATAAAAATATCTTGACAATACGGGGAGGCAAACTCAGGCGGTTCTCTGAGTTTGGGGCAGGCCTGGTGTGCAAAGCAAGTTTCTGGAAAGCCAGAGACACACAGAAAAACCTTGTCTTGAAACACCTCTCCCCCTAAACAAAGCAATACATTGCTAGCCAGACATGCCTTTAATCCCAGCACTTTAGGAAGTAGGCACGGTCCAAGCTCTGTGAATTCTAGGCCAGCTAGGGCTGTCTAATGAGACTTTGTCTCAAAAATAACAAAACCCATCTGTAAAAACCTGGCATGGGGCGGTGGTGGCGCATGCCTTTAATCCCAACACTTGGGAGGCAGAGGCAGGAGGATTTCTGAGTTCGAGGCCAGCCTGGTCTACAAAGTGAGTTCCAGGACAGCCAAGGCTACACAGAGAAACCCTGTCTCGAAAAACCAAAAAAAAAAAAAAAAAACCTGGCATGGCTCTGAACACCTTTAATCCCAGCACACGAAGTGTGGAGACAGGAGGATCAGAAGTTCAGGTTTGGGTTGGGAATGTGGCTCGGTCGGCAGAGTACCTTGCTTAGCATGTCACCAAGGCCTGGATTCTATCAACTGCACCCTATAAACCAGGAGTTGTGGTGCTATACAATCCCAGTCAAACAGTACAGGCAGGGGGACTACAAGTTCCAAGTCATCCTTGAGGCCAGCCTGGGCTATGTGAGGACCGACCTGAAAACAAATGCTAGAGACCTTGCTAGGGTTGTTCCCTCTGCCCTAAGGGTCTAGCCCAGGGTTTACGTCTCCTTTCCTTCTTCCATTCATTCTGTGCTTAGATTAACAGACAAAGAAGCATTTGTGGTCAAGAGTTACAGATGCAAACTGGTTTAGCAGGGTCCTTGAAAAGGGCGTTGCTCACCTTTCCTACGTGGTCTGGCTACCCGAGTTAGTCACCATCTGGCTGAGCGCCCGTGCACTTGGACTCAACCCGCCGTGGTGACTGGCAGGCTAACAAAGGCAGGAAGGAGGAGGAGCCTTCCAGTGTGGAAAGTGAACTGGGACAACTCTGACCCAGCATTTGCCCCCAAACGAGTCATAGCACATAGAAGAAATGTTCTCATGGTGCGCCATGGGTGATAACAGCTGGCTCTCTGTGGCAGTACGTGACATTCCAGGCAATCTAGGAGAAGCAACCGGACTTGAAGTTCTGCGTTTCTGTCCTGGCTTTTTCCTCCTGCAGCGCTAACCCAGCGCAATTCTGGCGTTCCTGTGTTCATGAGTTACCTTACTGGTCAGCTCTTTCTGTCCTTCCACTTAGGCCTCTGATTCTCATCTGTAGAGCAAGGGGCTCAAATGTTAAACTCAAAAGTATTTATTCTTGATCTGGGCATGCCTGATCCAAGAACTTAGGGAGATTGAAGCAAGCGGATAACCCATTTGAAAACCAGGCAACTATATCATAAGAACTATCTCAAACCAACTAAAACTAATAAAACTTAAGAACAAAATAAATCAAGGCATTGGAATCTGAATAGCAAGGTTGGTGGTTGCTATAATCCAGCCCTCAGGAGGCGGAGGCAGGAGGATCAGATCAAGTTCAGCCACAGTCTTGGAGACAAAGTGAGTTTGAGGTACTATCTCAAAAAAAGAAAGCAGGTTTATCTTTAGTCAGTGTTGTGTTATGGTAACAAAATCCTCAAAGTTGGATAACTTTATAAAGAAAAAGGGCTTATTTTTAGCCTACAAGTCTGAAAGTTTATGGACCCACACCTGAGGAAGGCCTTCTTGCTAGTGAAATCCCAATGTGACAGAGGGTGTCGTATGGCAAGAGACATATGGGTTAGTCCCAACTTCCTTACATCGCCACCAGGATTCAACCAGGAGTGCTCCGCCCAGGTGATCTAATCTTACCTGAGTCACTTTCTCCAAAGTCCCACCTCTAACCATTTGGTGTAACTTTCCACTCTCTGAATACTTTACAGTGGGTAGTAAGCTTCAGCATAGGAACCTTTGGCAGATCCATGCAGACCATAGCCACTACCTACCTTTCCTGCATCTTGTCATGACTGGTGCTGGGGATGAAGCCCTTTATTTGGTCCCCAGTACTTTGTGAACTTGGCGTGGTGGTGCATGACTGTAATCCAAGCATCAATCCAGGGGGATGATGGAATTGTGAGAATCAGGAGTTCAAGGCCATCCTCACCTACACAAGGAGTTTGAGGCTGCCTAGGGTAGAGGCTCTGGTTCAAAAAATCCAAAACCAGGGATCAAGGTGATGAATAAATGCTTAAAGTACTTACCAGGCAAGCATGAGCCAAGTTCAGATCCTTTGAAACCCACATAGATGCCTGGAGAGTGTGGTGGCCCACCTATAATCCCAAGCTTGGAAGGATGAGACAGGAGATACGAATGAGACCAGCTCTATCAACGAGCTCTGGGTTTGATTGGGAGATACTGCCTCAATGAATAAAGTAGAAACATTATTAAGAATGAGTCTAGACATCAACATTGGACCTGAACATGAATGTATTCATGTGCATATGTGTACACACGCACCTACCTATGTGCCCACATACATGCAAACATGCATATACATAACACATGAAAAATGGAAAGAAAAAAAACCCTAAACTATCCCATATCAAGCCAAATTCAAGGAGCGGTAGTAATCAATAGTGCACTCAAGGCTTCAGGATAAGACATCGGAAGGCTGGGAATGGAGGTCAGGGGTGAAATGTTCGTCTGTATGTGTCATGCCCTGGTTGGACCTCCAAAACAAGCAAGGAAAAGAAATAACTTTTTGGAAGAAAAAAAAAGTCCAATGGCTGGTAATCTCAGCTGGTGATGTAGAATCAGGTACATTCTGGGGGCTGGTTGGCCAGCCTAGCTGAACAGGTCACAGGAGACCCTGTCTCATTGGTCTATAGATTTAAAGGCCTAACCAAGAGTCTGGAGAGATGGAGAGATGGCTCAGCAGTTAAGAACTGACTGCTCTTCCAGAGGACCTGGGTTCAATTCCCAGCAACCACATGGCAGCCCACAACTGTAAGCCCAAGATCTGAAGCCCTCACACTGACATACATGCAGGCAAAACACCGACACACATAAAATAAAATCAAGGAATAATTTTTAAAAAAAACTTGACCAAGCAAAATATTACTTCAAAAGTAAGATATAGCGATATGTTCCTATAACCTCAGCTCAAGAAACCAAGGCAGGACTATTGTAGAATTATTTTTTGAGGGGTAGTGTTACTATACCTCCTTTAGCTCCTAAATATCTTCAGGGGCTGTAACCCATTTAGCTCCTGGGTAAGTGGCACAGAGATGCCAGGTTTTATTAACAAGCCGCTGGCTCTGTGCTGGGCAGATTCTCAGCTAGTCTAATCCGAGTAGGCGGTTAATACCAGATAAATGCCCTGCTGCTTGTCAATTTGTCCTGCCTGGGCTGTTTCTGTGGTAGCTGTCTGTCTTCAGAGTGAGCTTCCCTTGACCTCATGCCATTGGTCCATCCTGCCTAATGGTGACCTCTTTCTTCCTTCTCTTTCCCTCATGGTCTCTCTCACTCCATCACCAGTCCCACCTTCCTATCCTCTCTGCCCAGTCACAGGCTCCAGTCTTTTATTGACCAATCAGAGCCCTTTGGGGGAGCATTTTTTACCGCGCATTGGTCAATGTAATGCCCATGTCCACAGTGCATCCTGATCTTGTGGCACAGAACTCAGCATCTGAATACATAGTGCATAAGACCAACCCCAACACAGGAGGATTCTTGAGAATTTGAGTCCAGCCTGAGCTACATAGTGAGTTCTAGCCTAGCCTGGGCTACAGAGTGACAGACCCTGTCTCAAGAATAAAAGGAGGAAGAAGAGAAGAAAGAAGAGAAAGGAGGAAGTAGAAGAAGAAGAAGCAAGAAAGACACTGGGGAACCCAAGGTTCCAGAAGTGAAGCAACCCAACACAGTATGATATTGATCTTGATTCTAAAATGATGAACTCGGAGAACCAAGAGACAAACCAAGGAAGCTGATGATGACATCGATGATGGCTATTTGAGCAAATGAACACCTTCCTGGTGTTGCTATAGTTCAGCTGACAAACAATGAGGCTGTGACCCCAGGGAGGAGGAGCAGAGGGCGAGAACCAGTCTCAGTCTGTCAGGAAGGAACGGTGAATGGCAAACTGGAAGCAGAGGGAGCAAGGAGTGAAAGCTTGCAAAAATGGAGGCAGGAGGATGAATGTCTTCACTGCCTGATGCATCATCCTTCACGGTGAGGACACGACAGAGTCTTAAATTGGTGAATCGAGACATAAGAAAAGGAGAGATGGCTCAGCGGTTAAGAGCACTGACTGCTCTTCCAGAGGTCCTGAGTTCAATTCCCAGCAACCACACGATGGCTCACAACCAGCTGCAGTGGGATCCAATGCCCTCTTCTGGTGTGTCTGAAGACAGCTATAGTGTACTCACATATATAACATAAATAAGTCTTTAAAAAATAAAAGGCATAAGAAAGGAGGGGCTGGAGAGATGACCCAAGGGTAAGGTGCTTGCTGCACAAGCAAGAGAACCTGTATTCAAATCCCTGCTACCTGTGTGATAAGTGGGGCATAATATTGCCTGTAGGTAGCCCCAGTACTGGAGAGTCCAAACAGGCAGGCCTGTGTCTGTAGTATACCCACATCAGTGGGTTACTGGTCAGCAAGTCCATGAAAATCCTTTAACAGAAGTCCTGTAAACATCCATGCATGTGGTACTCATGGGTCAGGAGGTGTGTTCTGCTTGCTGCCCAGAGATCACAGATGATTCCCTTAGACTGTCATCCAAACAGGGACGACAACAACAGCACACTCAAGGCAGTACTCCATCTGGAAGTGGTGCCACACACCTGTCTTCTCAGCACTGCAGAGGCTGAGGCAGGATAACCTAGAGCTCTAGTCTAGCCTTGGCTATCTAGTGAACTCGAGGACCAGCCTAAGCTACGTAACTAGTACCTGGTAGTGCAAAGGTAGAGCCCTAAGTTAAAATGCATGATGCTGATTTTACTCGATAGCACTGCAAAGTCCCACATAGCCCAGGCTAGCCTAAACATCATTATAAAATTGAGGGAGGCCTTGAGTTCTGATTCCACCTTTCCAGTGCTGGGATTCCAGATATGAAATTCCAAGTCTGGCTTTCTGTTTCTCTGCACATCTGTATGTAACATATGCATGTGTGCACTTGCACGTATGTGGGTGCGGTGTCCTGTGCATGTGTGTGTGGAGATCAGAGGTCAATGTCAGAACTGTCCACTATCACTGTCTACCTTTTGTTTTGGGGACAGAAACTCTGTGAGTCTGGAGCTTAGTGATCCGGCTTCTCCCTGGCCATCCAGCCTTGGGGCCCTACAAAGTGTTCACCTAGCGTGTGTAAAGCCCTGGGTCCCATCTCCAGCACCACATACACCAAGATTAATGGCGCTCTCCTAACTGAGCCACATCCTCAACTCTCCAGCTGACATTCACTTTTTGGTCCATCCATTGTAAACCCACCAATGAGATACTGATTCCCATGCTAGGGACTGAGACTTCACTCTCAGCATCCAGAACTTTGCTGGAAAAGGAGGCTGAGGCAGGAGGATCAGTCAAGACCATTGTATCGGTGACTTTTCTAGTGTTTAGATAAACACCATGGCCAAGGCAACTTAGAGAGGAAAGAGTTTAGTTTATTTGGCTTACAGTTCCAGAGGGGCACATGCCCATCGTGGTGGGGCAGTGGCAGGCACAGTGGCTGTGGTGATTTGATTATGCTTGGTCCATGGGAATTGGCACGATTAGGAGGTGTGGCCTTGTGGAAGGAAGTGTGTTGCTATGCAGGCAGGCTTTGAGGTTTCCTAATGCTCGAGCTCCACCCAGTACAGAAGGGACAGTCAGTCTCCTCCTGGCTGTCTTTGGATCAAGATGCAGAACTCTCTCGGCTCTTTCTCCAGCACCACGTCTGCCTGGATGCTGCCATGCTTCCTGCTGTGATGATAATAGACTGAACCTCTGAACTGCAAGCCAGCCCCAGTGAAATGTTTTCCTTTATAAGAATTGCCTGGGTCACGGTGTCTCTTCCCAGCAATGGAAACCCAACTAAGACACTGGCTAAAATGGATGATGAAAGCTTTCATTGTGAATCACAAGCACAGAACAGAGAGCAAACTGGAAGAGGTTCAAGTCTTAAATTCTCACTCCCCACCCCCTCACCCATACTTCCTTCAGCAAGGCCACACCTCAGAAACCTTCCAAACAGCACTAACTGGGATCCAAGCACTCAGATGCTTCAGACTATGGGGGGCATCTTGTTCAAACCACCACAGCCATCCTGGGCTTAAATAATGAGTTCCAAGCCAACCTGGGCTATATAGATGAGACTACACACACACACACACACACACACACACACACACACACACACACACTTCCAGACCACTCTGAGTTTCAAACGGAGCAAAACTGCTTCCTACTAGAAGAGGCAGAGAGTGAGAATACACACCTCTAATGCCAGGACTCAGGAGGGTGGGTCTGTGTGAGTTTAAGGCTAGCCTGGTCTACATATGGAGCCAGCTGAGGCTACAAAGTAAGACCCTATTTAAAAAAAAAAAGAGGGAGGGCACCATGACCCTAGTTTTATGCTGTGGTTTAGGGCCCCTCAGACTCTGCCCCCTGGACAGACTGCAGTGTCTAAGTATCTACAATGATTTGATCTCTTTCTTCCTCTTCTCCTCCCCTTCCTTCCCCTCTTCCTTCCTCCCTCCCTCTCTCCCACCTTCCCTCTCTCTTTCCCTTTCTCTCCCTCTCTTTCATTTTTGTTTTTTCAAAACAGGATCTCTCTGTGTAGCCCTGGCTGTCCTGGAACCTACACTGAACTAAAGGTCTGAGGAACCCTCTCGCCCCCTGCCCCATGGTGGTTAGATTTCTAAGTGGTAGCTTGTAGACTCAGACAGGTGAGCAAG
Organism: Tokudaia tokunoshimensis; assembly: GCA_036184795.1. Taxonomy (NCBI): domain Eukaryota; kingdom Metazoa; phylum Chordata; class Mammalia; order Rodentia; family Muridae; genus Tokudaia; species Tokudaia tokunoshimensis. Next base: position 34,947,135 of record BTHU01000006.1, on the reverse strand, counting down.
CCTTTCAAAGCCAAGCGTGGCCAGATGTCATGCTGGATCCTTGTCACTCGCCACTCGGGAGGTGAAGGCAGGAGGACCAGAAGTTCAAGGCCATCCTGGGCTACTTAGAGAGTTTGAGGCTAGCCTGGGCTACATGAGCTCTGTCTCTTGGAGCAGACCGAGGTGATACATGCCTGTGAGTCTAACACTTAGGAGGCTGAGGTAAATGGATGGTGATCTGGAGACCAGTCTGAACTATAAAGCAAGACTGTGATCTGGAAAAGAAAAATAAAGTCACGCGCTGCCGGACCTGACAACCTGAGTTCAGCCTTCCATGGTGGAAGGAGAGGACTGAACCCCACAAGTTGTCCTCTGACACACAAATCATAGGGTTTCCTATTGCTGTGAGGAAACACGGTGACCAAAAGCAACGGGAGAAGGAAAGGGTTTATTTCTTCTTAGAGCTTGTAGTCCATCAACCAAGAAAGTCAGGGCAGGAACTTAAAACAGGAATCCGGAGGCAGGAACATTGTGAAGCAGAGGTGTTATCTTATAAAACAAAAACCCACTCATTTGGATTTGTGCTGAAAGTCGGCCAGCTCAGAGAGGCAGAGAAAGCACCCAGTTGATCTTCTCACTCCATCTACATCCCAAAAGGATAAAGCCCCTCCTCCTCCTCCTCCTCCTTTCTCCACCACACTATCTTAAATACCCTTCAACTCAAAGACCCTCCTTTCTCTTTCCCAGGTTTTCTTTTTCTTTTAAGATTTATGTATTTATTATGTATACAATGTTCTGCCTACATGTATGCCTACATACCAGAAGAGGGCATCAGATATCATTATTAATGATTATAAGCTATCATGTGGTTGCTGGGAATTGAACTCAGGACCTCTGGAAGAGCAGCCAGTGTCCTTAACCTCTGGGCCATCTCTCCAGCCCTCTTGGGGTTTCTTATGTTTACTCCCTGTCAGCTGCTTCCTTGCTCTGCCTCTTGACCTACCCTTGACTTTATTTAGCTCTTGTTTAGAGAGAGCTCTTGGGTTAAAGGTGTGTGCCAGGGCTGAGCTACACTGCAACAAGAAACAGGTCTTTCCAGCGCACAATCTCAGGGTTCGCAGTGTGAGCAAATATCCTGCAACACAGAGGCCATGGAGGAATGATGCTTATTGGCTTGTTCCTCATGACCTGCTCAGCCTGCCCTTCCCTAGCCACCAGGACAACTAGGGGTGGCACCTAGTGAGCTGGGCCCTCCCACATCAATCAATCAACATCTCACAGGCCAATCTTCTGACATAACCTAGGTTGTATCAAGTTGATATAAAACTAGCCAGTACAACGTGCATACAGTAACAATAAATCAAAATTTTAAAGAAAATTGAGACAGAGTCTCTCTTCACAGCCCATGAAGACCCATGTTTGATCTCTGGCATGCATGTAAAAAGCTGAGTGCCATGCATCTGGAGAGATGGCTCGGTGGTTAAGAGTACACACTGCTCTTACAGAAGATTTGAGTTAGGTTTCTAGCACCCATAGTAAGAGGCTCACGACTGCCTGTAACTCCAGTTCCAGGGGAATCTAACTTGTCTGACTTCTGCCAGTACATGTGCACATACACACACATATACATTTAATTAAAAATAAAATTGTATAGGGCTGTGGTAGGGCATAACTTTAGTCCCAGCACTTGGAAGACTGAAGCAGGCAGCTCTCTGAGTTCAAGGTCAGCCTGGCCTACAAAATGAGTTCCTGGACAGCCAGGACTACACAGAGAGAGACCTTGTCTGGGTAGGGGAAATAATAGGAAAGCAAAGCAAAATAAAACCAACCAACCAACCAACCAACCAAATAATGTTGTGGTTGTATGTCAAGTTGACAAGGGGTGGACTTGCAAAGGCTGATATTGGTAGTCAATTTGACTATCTGGAATCAACTAAAACCCAATCAGCTGGGTAAAAATCAGGGATTTTTTTTTTCAAGACGGAACCCGTTTCTCTGTGTAGCTCCGGGTGTCCTGGAACTCACTCTGTAGACCAGCTTGGCTTTGCTCTTACCAAGATCTGCCTGCCTCTGCCTCCTGAGTGCTGGGATTAAGGTCTTTTGCTAACACTACCTGGTTCAGGAGGAATTTTCTTTTTTTTAAAAAAAAAGATTTATTTATTTTTATATGTAAGTACACTGTAGCTGTATTCAGACACACCAGAAGAGGGCATCTGGTCTCATTACGAATGGTTGTGAGCCACCATGTGGTTGCTGGGAATTGAACTCAGGACCTCTGGAAGAGCAGTCAGTGCTCTTAACCGCTGAGCCATCTCTCCAGCCCCAGGAATTTTCTTGATTGGATTATTTGAGGGGGGGGGCCCAACCCTAATGCTGGTTATTAAAGGCATGCAGTACCACAGCCCAGCAGGTATGTTAAAATTCCTTGGGAAGTAGCACCTTGCCCATACACAGGGGATTGCTATGAACATTTGCCAACAGCCTATAGAATAAGGAAGAGGAACAAGGAAGCCATGTTACTAATAGTTGCATATAAAAACAATGCAACTGCATTTCCTAAAAGAAAAAAATTGACGTTTTTGAAAACACTGTAATTATATTTATCTTTCTGTGCATATACAAGTGTGGGTATGCAAGTACCCAGGTCTGTGGAGGTCAGAGGACAACTTTAAGGAGGTGGTCCTTTCCTTCCACCGTGTGGGTCTTGAGATTGAACTTAGCTAGATCATCTTAGTGAACGTGGTGGCAAGTGCCTTTACCTGCGTAACCATCTCATGGGCCCCTAAACTGAAACCTTAAAACCACGCCAGTGACTAAACCCCATTCATTCACTTAGGGCAGTGCTTCTCAACCCTCCTAAGTCTGCAACCCTTTAATACAGCTCCTCATGCTATGGAACCATAACATTATTTTCATTGTTACTTCCTAACTGTAATTTTGCTTCTGTTATGACTCGTCATGTAGATATCTGTGTTTCCTGAGGGTCTTAGGTGACCTCTGCCTTAGGAAGATCTTAGGATAGAAGGGTGGTTTGAGATTAGAGGAATGGAGAGAGGGCCAGGGTCAGTTCTCACACTTTCTTGCTGTGATACGCATCAGGCCAAGAGGGTGAAACTAGATTAGCCATATCTACCTTTAAAAAAGATCGTGCTCCCTAGGCGGAAAGAGCCGTGGTAATTAGATTGCATCCTGCCCTTGTACAAACTAGATGCTACTAAACCCCAAATTAACCTAATTTGTTTATATTCGTGCCTTTAGGTAAGGAGGCACAGGCCCCAGTCCTTCTGGGGACTGAGGAATCTGTCACATTAGTCTGTACTTGTTTCTACTTCTGCACAATTGGGGTAGTTAAGATTAGAATTTCAGATCTTAGTAGGAACATGGGTTGCTGGGCTTGGCAGTGCATTCCTGACATCCTGGAGGCAGGAGAATCAGGAGTTTGAGGTCATCCTTGGCTACAGAGCAAATTCAGGGCCAGCCTGTGTTACTTGAGGCTGTCTCTAAACAAACAGCCACATTCAGCGAAAGCTCACGTATTAATTGATGATGTTTAGTTTAAGGGGTAGTTTAGAAAGAGGTTCCAAAGCCTCTTAGAAATCACAGGACAAATGAGTGAAGGGTTGAGGGGATTAGCCCCACAGTAGCGGAGGTCATGGACAGCTTATGGGAGACGGTTGTCTTTTTACAGTGTGGGTCCCAGGGATCAAACTCGGATGGTCAGGATGTTTTACCCGTGTGGATCCGCACACAGGATCTTTTGCCTAATAAGCCATCTTGCAGGGTCCTGCCTTGTATTTTGAGGCAGGGTCTTTCATTGAACTGGACCTCCCTGATTGAGTTCGACTGGCTGGGGAGACCCCAGGGATCCTCCCATCTGCTTCCTGGGTGCTGCTGTGTCTGGCTCTCAGTCCTTGAGTGTTCTGTGGCAAGCACCTTACCAAGTGAGCTAGCTCCCGAACCTTGTTTGTTTGTTTGTTTGTTTCCAATGGGGGCTCATGTAGCCTAGGCTGGCCTCAAACTGTCACCTCAGTTAACCAGATGAACAGCTGATAATGTGGTGGGAGTTTAGAATATAGATTTTAGAGCTACTTTGCTTAAGAAAGAAATGCCTAAGAAAGAAAATTCGTAAGAAAGAAAGGGAATTTAGAGTCATAGAGGACCATGGTCTAGGGATGAAAGTCATATTCAGTTTGGTAGTCAAAAGGTGGGGAAGGGGCTAAGGATGTGGTTCAGTGGATAGGGGTTTGCCTGACATGCAGGAACTCAAGGGTTCCGTTCCCACTAAGTGCACAAAATCAGGCCTTGTGATATATTCTTGTATTTCACACACTCAAGAAGTAGAGGCAGGAGGATTAATAGTTTAAGGTCATCCTCCCCTACATACTGCATTCTAGGCCAGTCTGGACTATATGAGATCTTGTCCTAAAGACAAATAGGCTGGGGAGGGTCAGTAAAGTGTTTGCCTTGCGAGTAAGAGGATCTGAGCTGGATTCCAGGCATCCGTAGTCAACACTGGGTGTGGCATCCCACATCTGTAATCCTGGTGTTGGGAGGGGGAGATAAGGATGGTTGGGGCTTGCTGGTCAGCCAGCTCAGGTGAGTCACGAAGTTTCAGGTTCAGTGAGAAATCGTCTCAGAATTGAGGTGGGGAGTGATTGAGAAAGACACCCAATCATGTCTGACTGTATCTTCCAGATGTGTGAACACATATGAGCAGGCAGTGGCACACAGGAATGCACACACAAACAACAAAGCATGGAGGACCGTCTTCTCTTTGAAGCAGGGTATGGCAGTACACTGTTAGGACTCTCCAATTAGCAGACAACAGTGCTGGCTCCTAGTTAATGGGCAGAGGAAATGACTTTCAGTAGCCCCCAAGATGCACTTTCGACTCGGGTTGGGGTAATCAGGCAAAGAAAGGTCCAGGTAAGAAAACAAGGCGGTGAAGCAATCCAAGACTCATGGGTGAGGAAGGGTGGGGACGAAGGAAAAGCTACTGTGAGCTGAGGCAGGAGAGAGGAGGTATGGGAGAGGGGAGAGAGTGAGACAGGAGGAACAGGCACAGGGGTAGCAGTGCTAGAGTGGGTAAAGGTGGAGGGAAGAGGAATGAGAAAGAAGGGAGGTATGGTTGAGAGAGAGAGAGAGAAGGAGGGAAGGAGAGAGGTGCAGGGAGAGAGAGTCAAGGAGAGGTAAACCTGTGGAAAGGGAGAGATAAAAAGAATAAGAAAGAAAAGAGGTGTGTGTGTGTGTGTGTGTGTGTGTGTGTAGGGAGAGAGAGAGAGAGAGAGAGAGAGAGAGAGAGAGAGAGAGAGAGAGAGAGACAGACAGACAGACAGACAGAGACAGAGAGCAAGGTTAACCTCAGTTTTGCTCAACAGTGTATAGCCCCTTTTTCTTGAGGCAGAGTCTCTCGCTGGCACAGGGGTCCGCAGTTCATGGAGACTCACTGGCCTGTAACCCCAGGGATCCTTCTGTCTTTGCCTCCCCGGGGCGGGGAGGGGGGGCTGGGATCACTCAAACTCCCCAGCACACCTGGACCTTGGGGCTGGAGAGATGCTGAACAGCTAAGAGCACAGGCTGCTCTTCCAGGGGACCTAAGTTCAGTTCCCAGCACCCACATGGTGGCTCACAACCACCTATTCCAGATCCAGCACTTCTGCTGCGCACATACAAACACACACACACAAAACACTTATATATAGATAATAGAAATATCTAAAAGACCTCACAAAACTTAGCTTCTTGTGCTTGCACAACGAACACACTACCAACGGAGCTATTCTCCCAACAGCAATCAAAAACTCTTAAATGAATTTATTCCAACCTAGGGTCTCGCTCTCAGTGACAACTGCTTAGAAATGGAAGCAGAGTTTGAGTCTGGATTAATCGTTGCACATACATGATTCTAATCTTAGGATATTTTCCTTCCATTATTCAAAAGTCTGGGCTGCACAGGCTTATAAAACCAAACTGCCTAGGACAGGGACAGGTACAAACCTGTAATCCTTGCACTCAGTAGAGGGATCACAGTTTTGAGGTCAGCCTCAGCTACAGATGTGGGCCCCTCTCTCAAAAGAGGGTGGTCAAATGTTGTGGGTAGCTGGTTCTAAGGAAGCCACATAAAGCTACCACAAGAATCTGCCCATGAAATGAATTAAGTTCAGGTCAGATGTGAGTTTGGTAAATATACACGGCCTTTTCAAGAACATTTTATTTCCTCTCTAGGATGCGTTACCATAGAGATTGGTTTGCTTGCTAGGGAAAGCAAGTCTTTTACTTTTTACCTGCCTGACACTCTGGGGGATTTGGGGTGGGTTCATCGGAAGGCAGGGAATCGCAAACCCGACTGCTTACTTTTCTGGGTTAGTTCAATTGCATGCAGGTCCCTAACCGCAAAACCACCTCTCCATTTACATCCTTCATCGGGTCCATATGCCGCACTTCCTGCGAGTCTAGCCACTTTGTCAATCGAATACACCAGTTGCACAGGGCACATCCGACTCTCGACCATTGCGGGAAGTCTTCCCTTGGAACCTGCAGAATCTAAACGCTATTTCCTCAAGAACGATTTCGTGTGCCCATGCGCGTACGCGCGCACGGTTCGTGGGATTTCACGCAACAACACCCTGGCTTCCATCAGGAGCCTTGAAAAGTCCGACACGGAAGAAACAATTGGTTCCCCAAATCCTCGCACAAGCAAATCAGTTGGTTCTGAGATTGTGACTAAGAACCAGTTCCGATTGCGCCGCTAGTGTGTGCTTGTGAGTCTGTGTGTGCGTGCGTGTGTGGGGGGGGTCTGTTTCAAGGCTCCCCGCCGGCTGCAGGAACCTTGCAGCTCCCCAGACCCCCGTGCGCGCGCCCAGGACAAGCGCGATCGGCGTAGCGCCGTGCTCGGGCGCGCGCACGCACGCACGCACGCAAGCTCGAGGCCGCGCAGGGCCGGGCCGGCACGGCGGCGGGCGCGCGCGGCTCGGGAGGCGGCGGCGGAAGCGGCGAGGGCGGCGGGCGTCCGGCTACGAGCGCGGCGGCTCCGGGCTGGGCCAGCCAGGGGCGGCTCCTGGCGGCGGCGCGGCAGAGCGCTCGTTTCTACGGTTCCAGCCTGTGGTCTCCGTCCCAACGCCTGCGCCGCGCACTCGGCGTCCCGGCTCGGACCCCGGCGCCCAGCCCGTGGCCGTAACCTTGAGGCGGCGGCGGGGCCGGGCCGGGCCGGGCTGGGGGGCGGCGGCACTGGATCCGAGGCCGGCCGGCCTCTGGCGGGAGATGTCGAACCCCGGGACCCGTAGGAACGGCTCGAGCATCAAGATCCGTCTGACAGGTAGGCACGGCAGGGCCGCGGCCCTCGCGCCGCTAGGCGGCCCCAGGGACCCTGCGGACTCCCGCCCCGCCCCCCCGCACCGGCCGTTGTCCCGGGACCGCTGCACCCCCTACGGCGTGCGCCCCTCGCTCGCGCTCCCAGCCCCGCCCCCCGGGTGCTCTGCAGGCGCCGCCCCCGCTGCCCCGTCCCCTCCCTCTGCATCGGGCCCCGCCCCCAGGCACCTCAGGCCCCGCCCCGCTGCGGCAGCCCCGCCCTCCCTCTGCATCAAGCCCCGCCTCGCTGATCTGCAGACTCGCCCCCTTCCTTAACTAGGCTCAGCCCTCGACTCTTCTGCAGATTCCCCCCCTTCCCCCTCACAGGCTCCACCCCTTGACTATGGTGCCCCGCCCTATGGCTCGTCCCTCTGCATCATTGCCCGCCTCCTACTTGCTCTGCAGGCCCAGGCAGAGGCTTTTTCTGCATTAAAGCCTGGCTTGCTGTTCATCCCTCTATTTTAGATCCCACCCCTCTGGCTGATCCTCTTGGCCCCGCCTCTGGCTCCTCCCTCTTCAGGCTCTCTCCTACCCCCTCTCCAGTCTCTGCCCACACCTACCCTGAGTTGCATATGGGCCACGCCCCCTAGCTGCCTCCCTCTGCCCCTACCCGTACCCTTCTGGATCAGGTTCCGCCCCTTAGCTCCTCTACAGGACCATCTCCTGGCTCTCCTTTCTGCCCCACACCGCCCCTCGGGGCCCTCCCCCGGTCCCCTGGTGCTCCTCTCTCGACAGCGTCCCCAGCACCCTCTAATGCACACCTACCCACAGCCACACACCTACTTTCATCTTCATGTAGATCCCGCCCCCTCGCTGCACCTCCTCTGCTCTTTCCACCCCCACCTCACATTTCCATCATCCATCTCTTCTCCCTCACCATCCTCCTACCTGCCGTCCCCCTCTGGTCCCACCCCTCGCTCCCCTCCCACCTGTCCCCTTCCCTCTTTCTCTCGCGGCATCTCATCGCTTCCTCTCCTTTCTTTCTTCCTACCCTCTCCCATGACCTGTTGTCTGCCTTCTCACTTCTCCCTCCGGGTACTTTCGAGTCACCCCACCCCCTACTCGGCTGCTTTGCTTCTCTTCGCTCTCCTACCTCCTCACCCCCTCCTCATCTCCCTCTCTCTAGCTTCTCCGCTCCTCTCTTGGCTCCGCCCCTCTCCTGTCCGCCCCACCCCTCCCGCCCTCGTCCCTGCCTGATCCCGCCCTCACTTATCTTTCAGTCCCGCCCACTTGCTGCTTCTGTCTTTCACCCTCCACCCTTCAGTCGCAAATTCCTCAATCCTGTCTGGGACCAAACGTCAGTCTCGCTCTCACTTACCCACCTCATCAGTGGTCCAGACCTCTCCAGTCTAGTCCACTTCCGTTCTCCCTGGGGCCAGGCCACTGAGTACTCCAGAGGCCGTCTTCGGTTCCTACCTCCTCTGCAGTGCCTTCACCCCCTTGCCACATCCTTGAGTGCCCCCACACACACACAGGCTGAGCTGTGTCCCCCGCTCTGGTGCAGGCTCCTTGCTCCCCTCAGTCTTCAGAGGAATGTGCAGGTTTCCTAGGTGCTCTGTGGTGCCACCTTCAGAGGTGAGAAGAGAGCACGAAGCTTGTTGTGGGTCTGACAGCAACAGGGTAGTTTGCATGCAGGCAAGAGGCAAGCCGTCTGTCCCCGCTGCCCTTTTTCGTGGGTCCAGAGTCTGGACCACTGCCCTCAGCTTCCTCTTCCTCTCTCCCTCTCCGTTCCCGGCAGGCCTTACCAGTGTGAGTCTATCCCTAAGGCTGCAGGGCAGGGTTGGTGTAGGGCCTGCTCTGGGGCTTTCCAGCTCAGTTAAGTCTGAGGCCTTGCAGGGATTTCCCTGGATGGTTCTGTTCCAAGGCAGTGTGGTTGGGACTAAGGCTTCTGCTTGTCCTTTCAGGCTGAGCCTTAGGGTAATGCCTATGATCATGGCGGAAATTCTTGGAAAGTTTGTTCTGTTTAAGAAAAGATTGATACTTTTTCTCTGAAGATGTCCAAGCGGATAACAGTGTTTGAACTAGAACCCAGTCTCTGGTCATATTGGACATCTTTGCCTCTGGACAGAGACCGGAGGAGACTTGCTCAGTGGATGTCTTCAAGTGTCTCTCGGTGTTAGTTAGGAAGTCAGGTTCTTTGACAGTCATCTTTGGAAACGTTTGCTCATTGTCACTGGGCTCTGATTTTAGTTATAATCTGGATTGGTTTTAGCCTTCCTGTTAAAGTAACTGACTTGGGGAGTTTTAGTAGAAATGAGATCAGCGGCTTAGAAGTCTTAGCTGTGGAATTTGTGGCAGATATCTATCAACAGATCTTAGTCAGCTGGTAAAAGGCAGGCTTTCATGGGTTAATTTTGGTACTACAGACTTGGAAAGCATCAGAGTTTTGGGTGGCTTTTGATGGGGAAGGACTAGGGATGGGTGTTATTACCTCATGGTGGGAGAGCATCTGAGAGTGTGACCGTAGGATCAGGGGTTGGTGGATGATGTGCATATGGGATGACAATCATGGAAACCTTGGCCCAGCCATTTTATTGAAGATGAGGTGGTCTTGCCTTCATCTCTCTGCTGTTATAAAAGTGAGGACGCTTGGGTCGCAGTCTCTGCAGAGATAAATACTGTTATGGATTCTCAGTATTTACTTATGAATTTGTATTTGGGGAAAGATGACTTTTTAAGGATGAGAGCTATTGGAGCTGGGAGATGGCTCAGTCAGGAACGCGTTTGTCCAGAAGATATGAGATCTGAGCTGGAACCCAGCACCCACTTAAAGATCGGATATGGCTGGCTGGGAGCCTCACCCGATCACCTGGGAGCCCCAGGTCCTGATAAGAGACCGTATCTGAAGGAAAGCCAAGGTGATGGCTCCTGAGGTTGACCCTCTGACTTTTGTGCACATGTATACAGGTGTACTGCACACACACCAACCCGATTACATAGACAGAATAAAAAAACAGGATGGCTGTCTGTAACCTTGCTGTTGAAAACCACACAGCACAAAGACGTTGAAGACACTGGAGTGGTGTCAAGTGTTGAGAACTTTGGGGTTTACTGTTGATGGCCTTTGGGGAGCAGAGCCTGTCAGATCAGGGCACCGTGGTCAGGCTAGCAGGTGCATGACGCACAGCCAGGGTGCCCTGACTGTCCAGAGTCTTAGTTTCCTCATTTGAATGAGGTCTCAGCCCCGTCATAAGCATCTTTGATCTCCTACGATCCATCAGCGTGGTTACCTACTTACTTCACATTACTGTTGGCCTGTGTGTGCTTTCTGTTCTCAACCCTGAGACTCGGAGATTTGTGTTAAAGGGTAGCACTTTTGTTTAATGTGTGCCAAGCCTTAATTTGGTGCATTAGTGTTATATTTATGCTTTCTTTTTCTTCCCATGGTCCCCCCCCCTTAGTTGTTGAGTAATATGCCAGAGTGCTTTGGAAAGCTGCTCTGTACAGTAGGAAAGAATGTTTGAGTTTCTGATTTGAATTATATAATTTTAATGGCTGTCTTTGTGGTATTTCATAGGAACTGTTTCATGAGGTTTAGAGTCAATATGTGCAAAATCTAGAAGTCTTGTTAGAGAGCATTATCTTGTAAACATCTTAAGAGTTCACTGGAGAATGCAACCTTTTTGGAAATTTGAATATCAAACTCAGCATGAGTTGTGGTCCACGGATGAACCCCAGGCTCTGAGGTTCATGCTGCACTTCAGAAAACTCAGATTTGTCTCTGCAACTGAGCACTTAGTTGAGGTTCCAAATGCCACAGCTTTGTGTGTGTGGGGGGGGTCTGGTTCTTTTCTTTTTCTTTTTAAAGACTTATTTTATGCATATTAGTATACTGTAGCTGTCTTCAGACACACCAGAAGAGGGCATCAGATCCTATTACAGATGGTTGTGAGCCACCATGTGATTGCTGGGAATTGAACTCAGGACCTCTGGAAGAACAGTCGCTGCTCTTATCTGCTGAGCCAAAATATCCTTTTTTCTTTTTAGATTTAGTTTTTATGTGTGAATATTTTGCCTGCATGTATGTGTGTGTACCATATTTGTACCTGGAACCCCTGAAAGTCAGAATAGGATAGCAGTTCCTCTGGGCCTGGAGTTAACAGTTTCAGGCTACACTATAGGTTCTGGGAATCCACCCTGGAGCCTTTGCCAAGAGTAGCAAGTGCCTGGAACCACTGAGCGTAACCATCTCTCCGGTCCTGCTTTTATACCTTGAGTTCAGTTGGACCTTCTTGTGTTTTCTTGCCTTTTGGAGCCAGGACTGTGTCTCATGAAGAGCAATTCTAATTGCAAGTGGAGGGAGGAAAGAGACCTGGCTTACAACTTGTCGTACTGTGCAGCAAGGTCCGCTTGCACTGAACCATTTGAAGGGTGTGAACCAGAGTGCGATAGTTGTAGTCATGGTTGCTAGTGCTTTCAATGTAGCCAGTCACACGCCGGTCACAGTGGGCCTAATTAACTCACAGTAGTTCTTTGAAAGATTCAAAGTGGCTCTTCAGAAGACTCAAGGTGCTGACTGACTGTCAGTTTGCTCCAGCAGAGAACCTGAGACCAGCAGAACTCTAATTTGACCACTGTATTATGGTGAGAGATGATCTGGTAGTTGAGAGACCATATGACAGCGTCTAGTCGATATCTCCTCACTTCCAAGTACGCTTTCCCTAGGGTCTTCCTCACACCCAGGAAGGCACGGGGAAAGTTATGCATGTAGGAAGCCTTTCATGTGCTTTATTCCTGTCTCTATTTTCAAGTAGTTGTGAATCTACATCAAACTAGTCTTTCCTCCTCCCTTGGTGTGTGTGCGCATGCGTTTACACGTGTGTAGGGCAGGAGCAACCTCTGGTGTTTTTTTCTTCAGTGTCCACTCCACTCTGTTTTTGTAAGACTGGATCTCATTGCACCTGGAGCTTGCTGATTTCCACTAGACTTGCTGGCCAGCTCAGGATTCCTGGTCTCCTTCTAGGTCCCAGCACTGGGATAGCAGAGCCCTTAGTTACGTAGAATTTTTAAATTCATGTGTGTGCTTACTCGTGTGTATGTGTGAGAGACAGACAGACATATCTCTGGGATTTTACCTCTCGTGTGAATTGCCCTGGTCTGAGCTCAGTGGGGCCCTGGAGGCTGTCAGTATTTTCTGAAGGACTGGAAAGGGCCACCACTGTATGGCTTCAGCTTTAGCACAGATTACTAGTTAACCATCGGCTAACTATGCTGTCTTGTGTAATACACTTGTGACACTGGTTAAAAGTTAAAATAGCCAAATCATGGTGCAGTTCCCGCCCCAACAAAACAACCTGTCTTCACAATGCTGTTGGTCTTCTGGTTCATGGGTCGGGTGTTTTTTGTAATTTTAAAACAATGTTGAAACTTAAAGTTTTGTTTTTGTTTTTTGTTTTTGTTTGAGATGGGGTAGCCCTGTATAGTAGCTGTTCTGGAACTCACTCTATAGACCAGGCTAGCCTGAAACTCAGAGCTCTGCCTGCCTCTGCTGGAATCGAAGTCGTGTGCCACCCCTGCCCAGCTAAAGTTAAATTCTTTTAAACAAATGTAGAATTTTTAAAAAAAAAATCCATTTTCATCACTAAACCATTTTTTAAAAAAATTCGTTTTCATCACTAAACCATTTACACACTGGCTAGTCTGGTGGTTTTGTAGGTGAGTTAGTTTTATGTGGGGAAGCCACAACGTCACTTGCCTGTAGCCCTGGTGCTCGTGCCTCTTCCTGGCCCTCTCCCTGACGGAAGGTCCCGTGGACAGCTGCGTTAAAGTAGAGCCTGAGGGAAGTGTCTCATTAGATCCGGGCATCTTCTTTCTCAAGTGCTAGAATTACTACTGCGGCTCCAGACCAGATCTAACCCAATTAGATAGTTGAATGAAATGGGATATTTCCACATTTCTGGGTTAACGGGAGTGGGTGGAAGCTGCTTACTGTTTTAAAACAAGGTTTAAGTGATGGGAGGTTGCTGGAGCTGGTGCTACGCCCATCTGTAATTCCAGCTGCGGCACCTCCATTGCAGCTGAAAGGATCTGTAAGTGGCTGAGGAATGGCGCTGCATCTAGTGTCACCAGGCAGAAACCCAGGCTGCTGGCTGATGCATTTCTGACGTTTTAAGTTCGCAAACCAAACTTGGATGTTGCCCTAGGGAGTAGTACCTAGGGCTGCTTTGGTTGGAGGTGGCGGCTGCCGCTGGACTCTCTGTGGACCATCTCTGGAGGCGATGGTTCTTTCTGGTGCTGTTGTCAGTGACTTAGGAATCAGGTGTGAATCAATTTTCTGGGAAGCACTTTGGTGAAGGAGGGGTATGTGTAGAGTTAGCATCTTGTAAGGACTTGTGTTTTCATATTTGAAAAGGGAGACGTCTCCCTTTTTATACCACTCAAAGCCTGACTAGAGTGGGTTAATATATCAGTGAAGAGTTGTGATTTATTTATAGTACAGGTAGAGTAATGTAAACACAGGGCTATAGGTGGATGTTATGTCACCCCCACCTTCTTTCCTTCCTCCCTTCCTGTCTAACATAGTCTGGTAGGGTAGAGTGGCACAGCTTTCTCTTCATCAGAGCAGAGCTTAGAACTTTGTCTTTATTCACATGACTCTGTGGTCTGAGGAGGGCTAGGGTGTGTCGTGTGTGAAAGGGTAGCTGAAGGACGGGGCTCTGTTGGTGCCTCGTCCATGCTGGGGTAGAACTTGATAGTGTGACTGCTGTATACTCCATACTGTTCAGCTGTGCTCCTGTGACTAACCCTCTCACCCGTAAGTGAGCCCAGTAAACTCACGGATTCCCCAAGCCGCACTTTGGATGTCAGGGGTGGGGGTGTCTGTGTGTCTGCTGGGAGGGAGGTGCTCTCTGATGGCCCCAAACTCATTAGCTTTATAGGTCTTGGTGCTTGCTTCTCCTTGACTTCCTGAGTGCTTTGATTCCAGCTACAGACTGGAGCTGCCATTCTGATCTTGAAGAGATCCTGAAGGGGCTGGCGTGAGACCCAAGGCTGCGTGCATGCCAGGCAGGCCTCCAACCGCTGAGCAGCCTCCCGCCTCTCATTTCCTCCTGTGCTGCTGGGGGCTGGACCCAGGGCCTTGGCCACGGCCTGGGTGCTCTGCTGCCACGAAGCTGCATCTGTCCAGCTGTTGTTCTTCACAGCTGTGTAACCAACTAGACACATGGTTCTCAGCCTTCCTGATGCTGCGACCCTTAAGACAGTTCCTCATGCTGTAGTGACCGTTCCCCCAACCATAAAATTATTTTTGTTCCTACTTCAAAACTGTAATTTTGCTACTGTTCGGAATCATAGTGTAAATATCTGATATGTGAAGCCCCAGTGAAAGTGTTGTGCGCCAGCCCCCAGGCTGAGAAGCGCTCGCTGACCCAGACAATGAAGGCAGTGCTGCATTTTGAGACCGAAGACAGTTGTGGAGAATAATATTCACACACAAACACTTGATTCGTTTTCTGTGTATTCAGAAAGTTTGCTGGCACAATACTGTTGATGAATCCAAATGAGTAGCTGTGTGTGTGTGTGTGTGTGTGTGTGTGGTCAGAGTGTTGTGTCCTGTTCTATCACTGTCTACTCTACGTTCCTCTGCACTGAGCTAGGAGCTGGGCGGGTGGCTTGCCAATGCCTTTGGCCCTCCTGCCCCACCCCCACAGTCCTGGGGTTACCGGTGCTTGTGTGGCCATGCCTAGCTTTTTTGTCCGTTCTGGATTCTCATGCTCAGTGTCTTCTCCCCAGCTCCCAGCATCATCTTTGGTGGTGAAGCCTTGGGCATGTGATCAGGGACAGTTAGTTCAGTGGCGGATTGGATCAAGATTATTGTTAGCTGGAGAAGGATGTCAGAGAGTGGGATATGAGGTAGCTGTTACTTGTAAATTGAGTGTACGTTGTGTTTGGAGACAGGTTTCCTGTAGCCAAAGATGACCTTGAGCTCTCGATGGGGAGCCCCCATCTCCCATCACTGGGATTTTACAAGTATGATGGGTTTATGTTTTTTAAAAAATCTGAAAGATAAGCTAAAACTCTACAGGTAGTGCAGACTGTTAGTAAAGTAGCAGGTGGACAGCTTCTCTCTAGGAGGCGAGTGTGCAGTTGGGAAGGTCCGTGTGGCCTGTGAGGCTTTGGTTGTGTGTGAGGTGCGTTCAGAGTCCGCGAGGGAAGGGGCAGGAATGGGCACTCGGGGACATGGTGGACAGACCACAGGAAAGAGAAGAGGGAAGCCGCATTCTGCTTTGCTGCTCCTACAGCGTCTTCTGTCCTCTCATCATCCCTCCTTCACCTTCCTCCGTCCTCTCCCCCTCCACACAGCAACCTCACTTCTTCATTGAGACAGGGTCTCACTGTGTAGCCCTGGCTGTCCTGGAACTCACTCTGTAGACCAGGTTGGTTTTGAACTTAGAGATCCCCTCCATAATCTGCCTCCCGTGTGCTGGGGTTAAAGGTGTGGGCCACCATGCCTGGCCAAATGTATTTTAAAGACTACCGTAGCATCCCAGCGTGTGCCTATATTTTGGGATGTTTCCTCACTGAGCAGTAGCCTGGAAACTGTGCAGAACAGGATATTTGGAGCCCGTCTTTTGCTTGCAATAAACTTCTCCTTTTGACTGTTTATTCTGACACCGGGCACTTCCCCTCCACCTTGCTTTGTCTCGCTAAAGCATATTTCAGTGCTCCAGACTCCGAGTCAGCTCGCTCACATAGCTCACAAGCAATTTGAGAACCTGGGACAGATCTTAATTCGGAACTCTCCTCTTGTTTGTACCATTTATTTATTCAGGGACATCTCTGACTTACTTCTGTGAAATACTCTGTATTCCTGTCTGAGGTGCTAGGCATGAAGTGTTAGCAGTATTTTTAAATCAGTGTCGGTGTACACCTGTGCCGAACCTGAAGAGTTTGTTTTACGTTTATTTAGTGTGGGGGGTGGTGAGGTTGTGGGATTGGACACACACGGAGGTTAGAGAACACCTTGGGGAGTCAGTTCTCTCCTTGTACATGTGGTCCCAGGGATTGAACTCATAGCCTTGGGCTTGACAACAGGTGTCTTTACCCACTGCATTGGCTTGCTGGCCAGGAGGTTTTGTTTATTTGAATTTTTGAGGTGCCTAAGGATATTTTAATATCGCGTCCATAAAAGCAGAGGAAGTGTTAGCTCCCGTCGACATCGTGTTTACTTTTTAGATCTTCGGGATAAAACCTAAAGCTGCGCTCCTTTCCACTTCTGCATCTACAATGGTTTTGTCCCAGGAGAACAAGATGGCACTTGCTGGTGACACTCTTGCTTCAGGTCCAGTCACCATTTCAGTGTCTCATGGTTTTCAGGGAGCTGCAGACAGCACTGCACTGGAGCCTAGCATATACAGAGCTTTTTTCTATGTGCACTTTTATTTCTAGGTTAAAAAATAGCATGTGATTTATTTTATTCCCTGGAAACACATTGTACCAGAGAGAAAAAAGATATTCTCTCGTCCGTCCTAAGTGAGGAGCGGCCTCCTGTAAGGATGCAGGATACAAGGAGATTCACTTAACCGCAGTGCATGGCTCTAATCAGAGTACTTAGTGGTCATGTATAGAAAAAGGCTGTATTTAATCAGTATAACTCCTCTTAGGTCTTGAGAAGATAACTTTCATTTAGAAATATTTATTGCAAGCTTTGCGCAGTGGCAGTATCGTAGCCAAAGAGGTTTATCCAAGGTGCGATTATTGTTAATAGAAATTTATTGCATGGAAGTCAAAGGACACTTGGGGGGTGTCAGGTCTTTATTCCGACCATGTGTATTCTGGGGTTTGAACTCACATTGTCAGTTTTGGAGGCAAGCACCTTTACTGACTGAGCACCTTGCCAGTCCAATACTTATAAACAGAAACAATCTTTGGGATTTTTTTAGGCCTTTTCTCTCCCTGCGCCGTGCAAGATTAGAAATTTAATGTAGATGCTTGTTATTGTTTATTTCTTTGGTTTTGTAATGTGTTTTGCTATTTAGTCTAGACTGGTCTTGAACTTAAAACCCCCTCGTTTCAACTGCCTGAGTGCTTGGATTTCAGGTGTGTGATTCTTATCAGATGTTTTAAGCATAACATGGCTTGAAGGTATTGATTAGTTTATTTATCTTGTGCTTGGAATCCAACCTAGAGCTTTGAGCATGCTAGACAAGTGCTCTCCCACTGAGACACACCCCAGCCCCTCACTGGGGGATTCTAGGCAGGGGCTCTACCACTGAGTCACGCCCCAGCCCCTCATTGAGGGATTCTAGGCAGGGGCTCTACCACTGAGCCA
Organism: Tokudaia tokunoshimensis; assembly: GCA_036184795.1. Lineage (NCBI taxonomy): Eukaryota > Metazoa > Chordata > Mammalia > Rodentia > Muridae > Tokudaia > Tokudaia tokunoshimensis. The sequence goes on along the minus strand of BTHU01000006.1, from coordinate 34,929,539 downwards.
CACCCCCAGCCCCTCACTGGGGGATTCTAGGCAGGGGTTCTACTATTAAGCTATATCCTTAGCTCTCAAAGAGTCTTATTGATTCTCTTTTGCTCACAAAGTGAATCAAGCCTCCTTCTGCATTCTTTATCTCATTAAATTTCCCGGTTGCCCTCATCCAGATCATCCCTCATCCCTGATTTATCCCCGGGGCTTCTGCCTCTGGTGCTGATGTTTATCCATGCTCTATCTTCTCCTTGCGCCTCATCCTGGTTGAAGTTGGATCATCTTTTGCTTGCACAGCTGCACAGTTCCCTGTCTAATATAGATGCTCTCCAGTCACTGAAACCATCAGTTACCGTGTAACTTACCTTCACTGTGTCAAAGATACTCAGAGTGGTTACAGCTGAGTATGGCAGTACCTGCCTGTAGTTCCAGCACGCAAGACATGCCCGCAGGAGAACCACCAGTTTCAGACCAGTTGGGCCACATAGTAAGACATTTTAAAGCAAAACAAAGCTCAGGAAAAGGGGGTGTGGGAAAGGCAGTTATCCACATCCTCGCTCCCGCTGGTTTATGGAAGAGCTAGATGGAGACCAGCTGCTGACTTTGCCCGTTCTCTTGTGTCAGCCTTGGCCCTTGCTGCTCTGTCCCCTCCTATAACAGGTCTGCTGAGGCTGGTCAGTGGTCTGTGTCACTGTGAGGTGGAACTCTCCGTAGACTGATGACTTAGCCATGGCGGAAACCAGCTGAATCCCATCCAGGGCAGCCATGCAGGACAGTGTCCCACACCCAGGAAGCCAGACCGAAGACTTTCACTTGAGACTTGATTGGGCCAAGTAGGCGCTGGATGCAGAAGTCTCCCAAGTTGGGCTCTCTGCTTCAGTGTGTGAGCTGGCCTTTTCCTAGAGAAGAGAGCAGCTCTCGTGTGTTTGTGTGTTGATGTAGGTATTTTATTTATTTAGAGCGTTTGGTTTAGTGCTTGTGTGTCTGTGTACATATGAGTATGTGTGGAGGTCTTCCTGACAGTCCCTCACAAACCCAGAGCTCACCATCAGCTGGCCAGCTTGCCCAGGATCCCATCTCACTCTCCCAAGCACCCGGATCACAGGCAGCAGCTACCCCTGCCCCTGGTAGGTGGGTTCTGGGGCTCCAAACTCCGGTTCTCATGCTTGTGGGGAAGCCCTGTGTTGGTGTGTTTGAATCTGCACGTGGCCGTGTAACAAGCGAGCATTTGGAGGATCAGGGGCTCTCCAGCAAGGGCGTGTGCCTTCTGAAGAGCCCCATGAGGAGCTACCTGCACGTTTCCATCTCTGTGACTGTGCATGCTTTTGTTATGTAGTGGATGAAAGCAGCTGCTCAGTGGCCCCTTTGCAGACCCCACATGGAAAATTCAGTTCAGATTGTGAGCAGTGACGGAGGGAGAAACCTGGGTGTCTGTTGAGAAACATGGTGGTTGTGTGTAATGTGGAGACCTGTCACTGCAAATCCTTGTCTTCAAGCACAGACATAATAGAAAATTACTTTGTGGTTGGATATATTAAACAAGAACAGGCAGCGGAAGGAAGCAGTGGGGTACTCCCTGCTGCAATGGCCCCAGCCTGTGCTTTTCAGCTTCTGTGTCCTCAACCTCTAGATTGTCACCACCTGGAGGAGCCGCCTGGCTTTGAACTCCATATTGACAGATTCCCTTTGAGTCTTCTTGTCAGCGGCTTCTTCAGGTCAGGGTCATGTTTGTGAGATTTGTGCACACGGTGTGCTTGTGGATCACCCATCCATTTTGCTGCTCAATCAGTACCTGTGACATCGCTATATCATAAGGGAGGGCAATTCTGTGCCTGTGTGCACACATATGTACACGTGTGTTCGTGTGTGTGTGTGTCTGTGTGTATGTGTGTGTGCCATATCTATGTGCTTGCATGTGTGTGCGTAGGCCAGAGAACCATCTTGTGATGTGAAGATACCATCTTGTACTTTGAGACAGGGTCTCTGGATACATTCTGTGTCCTTCCTCACTCTGGGCTCCCAGCCTGCCTTTGCGGCATAGGGGGTCTCTTCCAGCAAAGATCCACTTTCCTCCCTCTCTCCTAGTTTCAGCCTGACTGCTGTGAGAAGTGACACACTTCCAGCAGGATACTGCCTCACTCTGTATCCCATAATACTCCTGTTGACATTGGTGGCTGCAGGGCCGCAGTCTGATTGTTTTTCAGCTATATTCTCTGGCAGGGTTAGGAGGCTGTCATTGACACTCACCTTGCTTCCATTCTTCAGCCAAGGTTTGCTTTTGTTCTGGTTTTCATTTATAAGGTACAAGTGTTTTCCAGTTATTTTTCAAAAGCAGGGTACTTTCAGATTTAAGTAGCAGAAAACCTAGCTTCAATTGGCTCAATCGGGAGACTTGGTCTGTTCGTTAAAACACCCTGAAGCAGTTGCGGTGGCTTGGGAGCACCTGACTCCTCTGCATTTCTTCCTCTTGTGCTCCAAGGTGACAGTCAGGGGCGGACATATGACTCAGTTGGTGGAGTGCTTGCCTGCATGGCCAGCTCTGTCCCCAGCACCATGTAAAGGGCGTGTCACAGGTGGGGCTTGCCTGTAATCCCGGCACTTGGGAGGGGGAGGCAGAAGTTTAAGGTTATATTTGCTTACTTAAGGAGCTTGAAGTAAGCTTGCGCTACATGATCCTGTTTCAAAACAAAAACAAAACCCTTCTCCTTGGGACCCCCAAACAGAGAAAGGTGGATGCTGGGGTTGGTTTCTAGCTTTAGAGCCAACAAAGACTTAACAGTCAGCTTTGTGACTGCTGGGCCTTGGGGTCGAATGCTCTCAAGTGGTGTCTTTGTGACACTGGCTTTGTTTGTGTATGCTGGGTCTAAGGACAGCCAAGATACCATTTAGCGCTGTTTTGAAGAAGCAACAGGCTTCTTTGTCCTGGTGTGAATGGAGCCAAGGACGTGTGTTTGTAGAAGTGCCAAGAATCCTTGCTAGGGTTAGGAATGGTCTGTGTGAGTCTACCTCAGTGAGCTTTGTGTCATGACTATAACTTGTTTCTGGATTAAGCCAGGTGTGTTGGTACATGGCTGTATTCCCAGCTTTCAGGATGCTGAGGCAGGAGGGTCTGGAGTTCGAGGACATCATGGGCAACATAGGGAGACCCTGTCTGAAAGCAACCTTTGGTTGTGTGGTACTTTATTTGGGACTACCCGGAATTCAGGTAAAGACAGTAGGAATGCCTTTTGATGTTGTTTCTTTAGAGAAAACTGGGCATTTCTGAGGAAGAACAACAGATCAGTACATGATCATTGTTGTAAGCTGAATTTAGCATGGGTTGAAAAGGTAATTTAGATTTTATGCAAAAATATAAATTTTGGTTTTGTTTTGTTTTTGTTTTTGGGTAAATGATTTTAACCCTGCCTGATAACCTGAGTTCACTCAGGCCCACACAGAAGGAGAGAACTGACTTCTGCAAGTTGCCCTCAGTTCTCCACATAGTTGCTGTGGCATCGGCACACACAAATGCTAGAATTGCCTGGCATGATGGCACATACTTTTAATCCTGCAAAGGCAGATGGATCTCTGTGATTTCGAGGCCAGCCTGGTCTACATAGTGAGTTCCAGAACACTCAGAGCCACATAGTGAGACAGTCTCAAAATAGCAACAAAACAAAATAAAAAAACAAAAGACCTAGAATTAATGTCTTTCTTTTGGTAGGGTGTCATTCTGTAGGTGTAGCCTTGAACTTGGGGCAGAGTTAATGTCTTCCTTTTGACAGGGTCTCATTCTATTGGTTTATCCTTGAACCTTAGGGTAACCTTGCTACACAACCTCTCAGGTGCTGAAAACCAGGATGCCTGGCTTGTTCTTGGTGTGTTTGTGAGCATTTATTTACTGATGTGTGCGTATGTGTGCCTGTGCACAGCATCTGTGTGGCTGTCACAGGGCAACTTTAGAAGTCAGTTCTCTCTTTCTACACTGACCTGAGAGTGAACTCAGGCGGGCATGGCCTGGGAGAGCCATTTTGAGCCTTTAGAGCAGCGGCTCTTAATCTGTGGGTCATATGACCTCTTTGGGTGCTGGATGACCTTTCCACAGAAGTTACCAAAAGGCCATTGGAAAACACAGATTTATATTACGATTCATAACACTAGCAAGATTATAGTATGAAGTAGCAACAAAACATAATTTTATGGCTGGGTGGTGGTGGCGCACGCCTTTAATCCCAGCACTTGGGAGGCAGAGACAGGCGGATTTCTGAGTTCGAGGCCAGCCTGGTCTACAGAGTGAGTTCCAGGACAGCCAGGGCTATACAGAGAAACCCTGTCTTGAAAAACAACAACAAAAAAAAAAACAAAAAACAAACAAAAAAATAATAATAATAATTTTATGGTTGGTGGTCACCACCACATGAGGAACTATACAGAAGTTTTGCAGCATTAGGAAGGCTGAGAATCAGTGCTTTAGACAGTTTCTCTCATCCTTACTGCCTTGGCCATGTCTGTCTGTCTGTCTGTCTGTCTATCTATCTATCTATCTATCTATCGATCGATCGATCGATCGATCGACAGGGTCTTGTTATGTAACTCTGGCCTGGCACTCCTCTGTCTAGGATCAAAGGCTTGCACCTTCATGCCCAGCAGCCTTGGCTACATTAAAAACAAAACAAAAACAGAAGCAGGAGATGTGTGTGAGGGATAACTAGAAGCATCTGAGAGTATTGGGGTGAAGGAGACATCTGCTCAGGCTGCTGGTACCGAGACAGTTCTCCATAGGTGCTGGGTGCCATTCCTATTACCTGATTTCAGGGAATCCAGTGTGACTTTGCCTGAGAGTCAAACCCCCGCCTTGTGTGCCACTAAAAAAGAAACTCCAATAATGACTATCCACCATTCATTGGAAGACATCAGGCATGCCGAGTTATGAGTTGGTGATAGATGGTGTGTGGTTCCTCTGACATAAAGTCCTAAAAGTTGTCTGCATGTCACACACTAATGCCATCTGTCCTCAGTGTGAACACAGTACAGGGTGAATGAGATTTCTTTTTCTTTTCTTTTCTTTTCTTTTTTTTTTTTTTATTGGTACTAGACATTAGGTTTGGTCTTGTGAGTTGCAGTATTGGAAATGAACATGTTGAATTATCTTAGGTTTAGGTGAACGGTTTGGATGACACTCCAGATAGGCATGGGGACATCATTTGCTTTTCTTTAGTTTAGGAAAAAAATATGTATATGAGCCATGTTTTCAGAAACCTCGTAAGGATTGTTGATAGACCTGTTTGGAAGCTGAAGGCGGGGGAAGGGATGCTGCTGCCCGTCACCTTTTTAATGATTCAGGGTTCTTGGCAGAAAACCTGCTCTGGAAAACACCTTAGCTACCTCCAAACACTTGCAGCTTTGGAGAACAATGTTAGTGTTTGAAAGCAATGTGTTGTAGTTGGGTTTCCACTGTGAGTTAAATTAAGCCTGGGCTGTCTGCTGCAGGGACTGAGTGAGTCACAGGCTGGAGTGCTGGAGTTGCTATAGGACATATTAAATGGTAAATGTAGGCTGTCCTGGAACTCTCTCTGTAGACCAGGCTGGTCTCAAACTCAGAGATCCACCTGCCTCTGCTTCCTGAGTGCTGGGATTAAAGGCGCGCGCCACCACCGCCCGGCTGGCACCGGTTCTGTTAAGAGCCTGTGCATTGAGCACTGTGGACGGTTCCCATGTAACACTAGCTTTTTTTAGTCAGTGTCTCATTGTGTAGCTCTGGCTGGCCTGGAATTTACAGAGATCCACTTGTCTGCCTGAGTGCTGGGATTAAAGGCGTGTCCACTATCTTAAAAAAAAAATCCATTTCTTAGTGTTAGTATCGAATGATTCACAGAAGTTGTTTGGAGACCTGACCTGCTCACTTCCCCAATTGTTTGTGGCTTCCTCTATTGGGGCTGAATGCTGGATTCTACTTTAAAGACAACCACAGATTGGCACACGCCTTGTTGGGTTACTTTGTCTTGAGTACATTTGGCATATAAATGTTTTGAATTCTTAAAAACTTTTTTTTTTGAGATAGAATATTACTATGTAGCCCAGACTGGCCTTGAAGTCTTGATCATCAAGCCTCGGGGTCCTAAGTTTGCGGTTGACAGGAATGCTCAACTTATACTGGAGTATTATTTGAAGGTGTTGATTATAATTTTATAAAAGGTGATTCCAGCTGATGTGGTGGCTTATGTTTGTAGGTGGCCCTATCGCTTAAAAGTGGAGACAGAGGGATCAAGGCCATCTTCAATTTGAAGCCAGCCTGGGCAATCTAAGACCCTGTCCAAAACCAAACCAACCAACCAACAACAACAACAATAAACCCCAAACCAGTGTGTCTTATGTTTGAATGCATCCTGAAATAGAAGGGCTGCCTTCGCAGATAAAGAGTCCAGCAGGGTTTACTTGCGGGATTTTTGTATAGGGCTCACCATAACAGGATCAAAAGTACTTTAGAAAAGGAAGAAAAAAACTTTAGAAAAGGAAGAGAGAACACCACCAAATTTGAAGTAAAAGGACACCTACTCTCTAGGGAGAGGTAAGCAGCTGGGACCCTTTCCTAGTCACCAGTGGGTCAGTGTGCTGGGACTGGAGCTTCCCAGAAGGGTTTTTCTGGTGCTGCCCCATGGGTTCAGCTCCAGCAGGAGTGAATCAGGGGTTCAGTAGTTCTTACACTAGCCTAGGCTGCGCTTCGCTTAGAAAAGAACATCTCATTAATCAGAAGTGCACGCCTCATAGCCTGGAATTTGTTTTAGTTAGTGTTTTTAAATAGACAGCACCTGCCTGTGATGAAGAAGGCTACCGAGGGCTGGCTTGACGTGCACAAGCCCTGGCTTCAGTCCTCAGGATCTTGCAGACTGGTGGCGCATGCCCACATACCCTTCACCCCAGCCCTTGGTTTTACGTTTTCCTGCCTCAGGGTGTGCCTGAACGGCTCAGTCAGACCCATGTCTGCTTTCCCATTTCCTGGTTGCCTTGCTGTTAAGTGGGACTAGCTTGTGAGAAGGGCTTGTCCCCCTTTGGGGCTGAGATGTTACATGATCCCGCACTATCATGGAGTACCCTGAAGCTGTGTCACAATGGACTCTCCCTCAGTCTGGGTCCCTTCATGATCATCTGGAGCCAAGGAGTTTCTTCTTTCCCATCCTCCCCTAACCAGCTGCTACTGACCCCGGTAAGGCAGTGTCAGCCAGGGAGCCAGCCCTTCTTATATTAATTTGTTTCTGTCATCTCAGCCCCTCCCAGTAGATACAGCCTTTTCCTTTTTGGCAGCTGTGAGATGCATGATAGTTTGAATGAACCCAGTTCAGATGATCTGATAGTTAAAGAACAAAGAACATCTAATTGAAGAGTGACAATTTTAAAGTCTTTTCCCCAAATCAATATACACCAATGGATGCTTTATAAAACAAACAAACAACCCCCCCCAAACAAAAAACCCTACCTACTTGTTAAAAAACATAAAGAAGGAATAATAAGTATTATTTTAATGGGGTTCAAGTCTTCATTCTTGAACTTTTTTTTTTTGGCCTATATGTATGTTTGTGTAAGGATGTCAGATCCTGAAGTTACAGACAGCTGTGAGCTGCCATGTGGGTGCTGGGGATTGAACCTGGTTCCTCTGGAAGAACAGCTAGTTCCCTTAACCACTGAGCCATCTCTCCAACCCCTTGGACATAATTTTTATATTAGACTATGGAGTTGTCAGTTATTTCTAAGGGAAAATAAGCATGGAAGCTATGTCTGCGGCTGGTTCCCTGCAAGCTAGACTCACGGCATGATGTTGGGAAAAAGCTCCGGCGTGCTCCCAGTCCCGTCGCCGTCCTCCGTGGTGGGAGATGCTGACAAAGCTGAGAGGCATTAGAAAGTGTCGGGTTGGAAGGGAGCGGTTGGTGGGTCTGAGCTCTCTGCTGCTTGGGAAGTGACTCTCAGTGGGCAGTGGAAGGACCTGGATGGGCAGAGGGACTGCGCACAAAGTGGGAAGGGATGGCAGCATAGGATTGGAACAGGGTGGGGATTGGAAAGAAGGGGTTCAATTTTTTTAGCAAATGGAGTGGCAGAGAGGTAGGCCCCAGCACCAGAGGTGAGTGGCCTGGGTCCTAACCCTGGCCTGGATGCCAGCCAGCTATGGGGAGTGGTAGGAAGAGTGCACAGAGTTCTCACTCTGGAGGCTGCTGTTGCTGTCGCCTGGACAGGAGCCTGGTGACAGAATGCTGTCTGCTATCTAACGAGAGAATAAATCACCCCTTCACAAAGTAGGACTTGTCATGTTCCTTTGCTTCTGCAAAGTGCAGGCTGACTGTCTCTCAGGTGGTTTACAGGGACTCCTAAGTTGGCACCAAGATAAAGCTAAATGACTTACAGTTTCTTCTAAAACACCTGTGCAGGGAGACCCAGCACCCTCTTCTGGTCTCCATGAGCACTGCGCTCACATGTGCATACCCACATAGACAAATGCATAATTAAGAAAAAATATTTTTAAAGATTTATTGTTTCTAACAATGCATATGTATGTGGTGCATGCATATGAAGTGCTGGTGCCTATAGACGTCGGGTTTAGGTTTCCCCAAAAGTTGGAGGTATAGGAAGTTGAGCTACCTCAAGCAGGTATTGGGGAGTCGAGGTCGAATCCTCCTGGGGAGCAGTATGCACTGCTGAGCCATCTCTCCTGCTCTGAAATGAAGTCTTCTGAAAGACGCTTGTTTAATGGCTGTGCTAGGCTGTCAGGCAGGTAGAGGCCTAGGTGGGGAAGGGAAACAGTGTTGCGGGTTCTGTACTCGGAACAAAGGAACTGCCTGATTTGGTTTGGGCCCTGTAGTTAGAGAAGGTTGAGAGGAGACTGGATAGTTCCTACTCAAGTCCGTAACACTGTAAGCAGATAACACGCAGCCACTGGCTGGGATGGCAGAGCTGGAGACGAGCACTTGGTGTGTGTGCATGAGGATCCGGGTTTGAGTCCCCAGACCTATGCAGACAGCATCGTCCTGAATGCTTTGCAAACACGGGGGATCGCTGGGGCTTGCTGGCTGCCAGCCTAGCTTGGAGTTCGCTGAGTAACCTCTGAGGCCACGTTGAGGCTTTGGGAGTGCAGTTGGCCCTGCTTTGAGTATCCTGCTGGCTCACTGTCATCTGCTTTCTTAAACCCTTCGCTTAAGTTCTAATTGGATCTGGACGGTGGTTCCTTCAGTGGGTGGTAAGCTGGTATTTGTGTGATGATTTTTCTCCCTCCCTTTTTGGCACGGGGCCTGATCCCCTTGCATTCAGATACTACAGGGAAGATCAGTCAAGGCTAGAGTATGCAGGCTTGAACGCTCAATGTGGGAGCACAGCCTCCAGAAGCTTCTCTCTGTTCCCTTCCCTTGGGTCTGTACTGGCCCACCCAAGCTAGAGCTATGTCCATTTCACAACCAGTGCTTGGATTCACCCTGCCCCACACACTCTAGAACAAGATGCTGTCAAGGGCTAGCTTTAATGCTCAGGACTGGGACATAATTCTTGGGGGGGGGGTGCCTTCTTTTCTCTAGCTCCTTCTTACGGATACAAGGTCAGAGTGTTTTGTTTTAAAAAGTTTACGTATTTTTGTCTCCAGGTGGGTATGTGCACTTGAATACAGGGCCCATGGAGGCCAGAAGAGGGCATTGGGTCCCGGGGAGCTGGAGACTAAACTAGGGTCTTCTAGAATAGCAGTAAATGCTCTCAAGCAGTGAGCCATCTCTCTCTCCAGCCCCTGATATATTCGAAGTGTATTCTAAGGTGAACATGCCTGTTGGAAGGTGGATGTAGCCTTGGGGTTTTTAATTCCTGGCACATAAACCAGGTGTGATGCATGGCTGTGCTCAGGAAGTGCAGGGTGGAGGACCAGAAATTGAGAGTTATCCCTGGCTACATAGAGAATTGGAGGCCAGCCTGACTCAGATCCCATCTCTAAAGAAGAAAGATAGATGTTAGGCAGAGGACACCGACTTTGGGCCGTGTAATAACAGTAGAGATCTGTCTATCATTAAAGCTTCTGTTGTTTTATGAGCAGGAAGTGTGCTATTCACTTTCATTTAGCTTCCTCCTTTCCATTACCTTAGGAGGTAGCTTGGTTTCCTGTCCCCATTTTGGAGACATGCAGGGCAGTGGAGTCCGCTGCCCAGTTCTAACCCACACCCCTGGCCTTGGGCAAATTGGGAGGTTTGTCTTTCAGCTCAGACAATCCCTACCTCGTCTGAGTGTTGCAAAGCTCCAGTGAGGAAACTCAGCACTCATCAGATGCTCAGCGCCCAGCAGGGCCTGGCCTTGCCAAGGGTGTACTTGAGGTGTTTTGTGAAAGTGGACTCAAGCTTAAAGTGTTGCATGGAGCCCATGGCTTCTTACTTTACAAACCGGAACTGAGGAGAGATTGTGTGTGTGTGTGTGTGTGTGTGTGTGTGTGTGTGTGTGTGTGTGTGTGTGTGTGTATTTTAGGGTAACACATAGCCCAGATGAACCTTGAACCTTGGCTCTCCTTTTCCTCCTCTGGTAGATGCTGGGATTAGAAGCATGTACTGCCATGCTTGGGCTGTGTTTCTGTGGTGCTGGGTATGGAAGGATCCTGGTATCTACACTAAACCTTTACAGTCAATCATTTGGCTTGGGAATCCTCTGAGCTTCCCTGGAAGGGATCAGCCCAGTGGTGTGTGGACCAGGACGTGTCTGTTCCTTACTGGGTGAGTAGAGAAGAAGGAGGGAGATTATTTGTCCTCTCTACATTGTGCTACTTTTACCAATGTAATATTTATTTATCTTTGTTGCCAATAACATGGCTGACTTAATAAAAATAGAGTAAGCTTTACCTTATTAGTTATTGTGTAGGCTTTTTTGAAATGTTACTCAGTAATTGCAGTTCCATTACAAAAGTTCAGGGCTGGGAAAAACCATATCTAGAGGGAAAGGTATGGTACACATGCCTGCAATTATAGTGCTTGAGGGGGGAGCTTGTGGGTCAGGGGTTCAAGGTTCTCTGTGACTACATACCAAGTTCAAGGCCAGCCTGGGCTATATGAGAAGTTTCAGTGATTTCTCAGAGATAGAGAGCTCCCTGTGGTTCAGCCACACCCGCTGTGCCGTGACTGTCCATTTCCTTGGGTCTTGTCACTGTCTCCTCTCTTGGGAGAACTTGATGTTATTTCCATTTAGTCTACAAGGCAGATTGTCACTTTGAGGCAGAGCAGCCTGCACCTCTGTTGAGTCAGTCTGTGAATTTGAGAACAAGGTCCAGGAAGTTCTGTGAACTGAACACTTACTGGATTCTAGAGCCATTTTGAATGGGACCCAAGTGTCCAAGAGCCCCGCAAGAAGGGACATGAAATTATGATTCTAGGACTGAGTTTGCCTGTGTGTAGTGTACAGGTTAAGGCTACTAATGTTTCCAGAATTCTAAAGACGTAAGCCATTCCTGATGGCTTACACCTACAATTCTTGCACTTGGAAGGCTAAGGCAGGATTGTGAGTTTAATACCATCCTAGCCACATAGCAAGATCCTGACCAAAAAAGAAAACAAGCCAACCAACCAACCAAAGCAAAGCAAAGCAAACAACAACAAAAACCAAACCAAACACCCAATCAAATGACAACTAAAAGCAGGCCGCTCTGGTTCTGGTCTGTCCCAGGGCATTTGTTGCTAACAACCTGGAGAGTGTCCCAGTGGTACAGTGAGGGCAGCCACACGGTGGCCACAGGTGGGGACCCTGTCTGCCAGCAACCCTCATTCCCATGAGCCCTTGGGCTTTGTCTGAGTGGAGGTGCCCAGGAGTCTAGAGTCCTCTTGGCCATGGTGCTGTGGTCTGACCTCTCAGCTGTGTTGTGAGGGGTGAGTGGACACGTTACATGGTCACTCGCCGGCCACAGGGGTTGAAAGGAGACCTCTTGGGCAGGGGCTCCAGGAAGTTCTCCTGGTGGCCAGAGACCCCAGGCTTTTCCTGGGCTGCTGTTTACAGGGGTTCATCTTTGTTCCCAGAGCGGGAGCCCAGTCTGGGAATGTTTCCCAGCAGTCTAGGGGTGGAGTGAGGAGGCTTAAGAACAGCCAGGAGCGACTTTCTCTCTTCCCTGCAAGGTCTCTGCTGAAGTCTATCTACAGACACAGCTACAGGAAAAGACGCTCCTTTGGAGCAGGATAGACTAACTAATAATACTTTTACAAGAACATGTACTGTTTTTGTTTTAATTTGGTAACGGTATGTCCCAGAATTAGCTTTTAACTTAGTATTCATGATGTGTGTGTGTGTGTGTGTATTAAATGCATTAATCTTAGCCAGGCATGCTAATAGATAATACTAGCACACCTTTAGTCACAGCATTCAGGAGGCAGAGGCAGGTAGATCTCTGTGAGTTTGAGGCCAGCCTGTTCTACTACATTGTTCTACATTGTTCTACCTGTTCTACATGGCCTGTTCAGGCCAGTCAGGGCTACATAGTGAGAACCCGTCTCAAAAGACAAAACAAAAAACCCAAAACATTTATTGCAACAGGTTTGACCCTTATCATTTCCAAGTTTGTCCCATAAGTGACCCATCTCCCCCTCTCCTGACTCAGCCGTGGTACCACTGACACCTGCTACAGAACAGTCCCCGCTCTTAGGAAAAGCCCTGTAAGCACTGTTCCCTTTAGCTCACTGTCCCCTTTGCTATGAGATTTACGCGGCTTTGGTCCCTTTGATCACTAGTTAGGAGTGGGTAAGGGCAGGAGCCAGTGCTTGGCTGCGAGGCTCAGCCTTCCTTTCCTAAGCCCATGCATTGCTTCGGGTTTGAAGTGTGTGTCTCTTCTCGCCACACTGCCGTGTGTGGGCTCCGAGCAGCGTGACTGGCAAGGGTGTTGCAAGTCTTGAACCTAAATTTAGATTCCTTCAGCGGCTTTGGAAGCACTTCCTCAGATTCACAGGCTTCCCTGCTGCTGTGCATCTCCCTCGGCAGTGGGAGGGGAGAGTGGAGATGGGTCTGGAAGGGTGACCTTTGTGGACCACATCACAGGGCCTCTGTGGGAGGGAGAGCTGTCGACGGCTTGGAGGGTAAAGGTACTTGCTGTCCAAGCCTGATGACTGAGTTCCAGAACTCACGTGGTGTCAGGAGAGAGCTGTCTGCACAGGTTGTCCTCAAAGTCCATATGCATGCTACGCCACCGTGCACATCCCTATATAAGTACGACATGTGGGGAAAAAGATAGGAGGGGCTGAGCACTGGTCCAGCATGAGAAACACTCTCGCAAAGCACGCACATACACACACGCACACACATGCACACACACACACTGGGAGAGAGGATTTGGTGGCAGTCTGCCCGCAAATACTCCATGTGTGTGGGTATTTATGGTTTTGTTCTTTTGGATTCACTGTCTTCTGTTGGACTGTGATGCCTTCACCCTGATTGATCTGTTTGATTGCAGTAGCTTCTCAGTGAGTTTTGACATAGGGGGTGAAAGTCCCTTTTCTTCTTATTTGTTTTCTTTTTGTTGTGTTTTGTTTTTTCCAAGTTAGCTTTAGCTGTTTGGAATCCATATGGATGTTAGCAGGAGTGGACAATTTCTGTTTTTAAGAGACAACTGGGCTTAGGAAGAGGTTGTTTGAGTCTCCAGACTGATCCAGGTCTATTGCTGTTTTTCTGTTACTGACTCACTGTTAATGAACATGGTATCTTTCTGTCCCCGCTGTCTTTCTAGCTCTCACAGTAGTGCGTTGCAGTTTTTAGAGTGCAGTGTGAGTCTTCTCGTTAGGTTAGTTCCTGTGTATTTTATTCTCTTGTGTTCCTGTAGATGTCCTTGTCCTTAGTTCCATCGTGAATTGTCATTGCTAGTGTGTATCAAGACATGGAGTTTACCGTATTGTTCTTCCACAGTTTCATGGAGCTCAGTCCCTGGTTGGCTCTGAGTTTTGTGTATGGGTGTTGTGTTTGCATATATTTCTCTGTATGAGCAGTGATGTGTATGGGTGCCTTAGGGTTTTCTCTGTGTGGCGTTGTCATTCTTGTATGAAGACAATGAATGCCTATTGTTTGACAAGAGTAGACAGTCTAGTCTTATTACTAGGAGGGAGGAGTGTAATGTTAGCTCTGGGTTCCGGAGATACCCTTTGTGTAAGTGAGGGTGTCCCTGGGAGGGGGGGGTTGTTGAGTGTTTCATCAGGAGAAGCTATTGGAATTTGTCAAATGCCCTTTCTGTTTTACTTCCGGTTATACCATAGTTTTACCCCGCACCCTTATTCTAATACTGTGCATTATACCCCTTGCCTTCTGTATACAGAATGACATTGTTCCTGGATGAGTCCCTGGGAGGTGGTGTCTAGCACTTTCCATATGCTGCTGTCTTCCACTGGCTAGTGTTGTGCAAGAGTGTCTGCATCTGTGCTCACAAGGACGCTGGCAGACACCAGCACTGGCAGCTGTACCTGTCCGTCACCGCACGTCTGCTGTGTCTCAGCACTCCAGCAATTCATCTTTATTTCTCTCTCTGGAGAATTCCTAATTTGCCTCATCATTGTCTCTGTGTGTGCCTTGGCACTCATGTGGAGTTCAGAGGACAGTCCTAGGTGTCAGACTTTGTCTTCTACTGTGTTTGAGACAGGATCTCATCACTACTGTGTCTGTGGACTGGCTGGTTGACTGGCCGGAGATGTTGTAGACATTCTTCCATGCCCAGTAGGAAGTCTGGGGTTTCGGAGGCCGGCCTTCTAGGAGTCTGAGCTCAGGTCCTCGCGTCAGCACAAAGCACCGCCTCCCCAGCCCTGCCCCTGGTGTTTTCCCTTGGGCTAAATGCTCTGCTTACTTGCCATGCGCAGACACTCCAGACCTCCTGAGGAGAAAGTTGATGACAGTCACGAGTGTGCACACTCCACACCCCTCCTGCAGGCCGAGGAGCGGCCTGATGGTTTCAGACAGGCAGAAACTCCAGATTCTTAATGATTTCAGTGTCTTAAAATGGGTTGAAATCGTGTGGCCTAACTAGTCACACCTTGGAGAATGTCCTGTCCACTCTTAACAAGGATGCGGCCTCTTACTACTGGGTATCTGGAGCTGTTAGATCTGTTTGGATTATACTTTTTTTTTTTTTTTTTGGTTTTTCGAGACAGGGTTTCTCTGTGTAGTCCTGGCTGTCCTGGAACTCACTTTGTAGACCAGGCTGGCCTCGAACTCAGAAATCCTCCTGCCTCTGCCTCCCAAGTGCTGGGATTAAAGGCGTGCGCCACCACCGCCCGGCTTGGATTATACTCTTGTGCAAGTCTTCTGTTTCCTTGTTGACCGAATGGGTTTTCTGTCCATTACTCCAATGAGTTGATGTCTCCAGCAGCCATTGGGAGGGCTTTGTGTTCTCCCATGGTTCTGTCAGTCTGTCCTGCATGTGTCTGAGACTTTGTAGTTAGTGTACATGTGTTTGTAATTGTTCTGTCTTCTTGAAAATGGACCTGCTTGCCATTACATAAGAGTCTGGTTGTCCACTGTGACAATTTTTTTGGCTTCAAGTGTCTTTGAGCTGGCATTCACACAGCTGTCCCATTTGTTGGAGGTCACATTTTGTATAGATGAGCTCTTTCTAGCATTTCACCTTCAACCTGTTTGTATGTTTGGATTGAAGAGGAATCTTCGGTAAACCAGACAGCATGTTGTAGATCACATGTTGTTATCTGTCCTGGCAGTCTCTACCTTTAATTGAAGAGTTTAACTTAATTGTGTCCATGTGATTGCCTTATTTTTGGAGGGGGGGTTTTGCTGGAGAGATTACTTAGTGCTTAAGAACACTCACTCTTTGTGTAGTATACCTAGGTTTGTTTCCAGCACCCACATTAGAGGTCTCACAACTACCCATACCTCCAGTTCCAGGGGATGAGATCCCCCTCTGGCCCTCAAGGGCCCCTGTGTGCACATGGTGAGCATAAACTCATGGAGGCACACATACACACATCAATTTAAAAAGGCCTTGTACAGGAACTCACCATGTAACTTAGACTGGTCTCTAAATGCACATTTCTCCTGTCTGCTGTGCTGACAGCTGTCACAGGTGCATGCTCAGTGGTCAACTTCAGTCTGCCTTCGTTTTCGTGTCTTACATTTTCCTCATCATTCCATTCTCCACTGTTGTTTTGATTATGTTAAATAGATATTTTTCTACTATAGCATTTTTATTTATTTTATTATTATGCACCTTAAACTATTTTCTTAGTGTATATTTTGTGGACCACAATTAAAATCTTAATTTATAACTGTCTAGTTTGACTTAATGCCAGTGTGGTTGGTGTAGTATGTGGGAAAGATACTCCCCATTTTCCTTGTCATTATCACAAATACATGTCCTTACATTATGTGCTCATCACCATAGGTGAGTAGTCTGTTGTGAAATCATATTTTAAACAGAGAGATTACAGGCTAAAACTATAGTCCTGTGCTTTTGACTTAATCTCTGCATTTTCCTATATTTTATTTCACTGAGACAGCATCTCACTATCTAGATTTGGCTGGCCTTGAACTCATAGAGACCTGTCTGTTTGTCTCCTGTCTTTGCCCTCCTCCTCCTCCTCCTCATCATCATCATCTTCTTCTTCTTCTTCCTCTTCCTCTTCCTCCTCCTCCTCCTCCTTCTCCTCTACTTTTTTCTTATTTTTATGACTCGTACGATGCTGTGGATGGGCCAGAGTTCTCTCGCCCCATCCTTTGCTGTTGGAGCACTCACTCTTCGGAGGTGCCAGGTAGCTCTTGGAGATAGCATTTCTGTGCATGCACTCCCAGAGCAAGACTGCACACATGGGCTGAAGGGATGCTGGCCATTAAAGGTTAAGGCTCGTGACCAAAGGCTCACATGCTCTGAGAACTGCCCTGGATCCCTATGTGGCGGATGTGTCTGGTTGTATGTTTATCCCAGGCTACTTGTCCCCTGTCTTTTGTTGGCCTTGGTATCTCAGTCTGGCAGGTGAGGAATGGCACCTCGTGGGGGCTTGATGTGCGTCTGTCGTGTGAGGCTGAGCATCCTAACGAGTGGGGCCAGTCAGAGTCCCTTTCTGTGTGCTGCTTGTTGATATTCTCTCTCCCGGAGGGAGAAGAATGGGGCTGCTGTTTTGCTTTGTTAGGTTTTGGGGTTAATTTGAAAAGAATGTGATAATGTTAAAATCTTTCCTAACACACTTTAGGTTTTCCTGAATGCTCAGCTCTTCCCATATGGAGTTTAGTTCCTCCTGATGTTCCCGCTTATGCTCATAGCTGGGCATCTCATCTTTTTACTACACGTCTCTTTACACGGGATCTTCCACCCACTCACCTTTGGACTGTGTGTGCCCACCTTTCTTACAGAATCCCTCAGGATAGTGCTTCCGTTGGTTCTTGAAGATACTGGAGGAGCTCATGTCTTACTTTTGATACTTCCTGGTGTCCTGTTGAGAGGCCTTAGGGTCCTGTGAACGTTGTCAGCAGTGGTAGGGGTACTGGTGACTCTGGGGCCGTCCTTGCCTGCTCCCAACTTTGATGGAAATATTTCTTGTTTCCTGTGAAGCATAGCGCTAGGTTCTAAGTTGAAATATGTATTTCTTGTCATGTTGGGATCTCTTTTCTGTCTTCTTTATCAGGTTTTTAAAGATGGTGAGGAATGTGAGATTTCATCACATGCTATGTCGTGTCTGTGGTGATTCCAGCCATCCAGGGCGGTTGGTTGGAGGACAGCCTGGAGCTCAGCCTACAGAGTGTCTTGGAGGAGTGTGGAAGGCTGGGTAAGAGTGAGGAAGGAAGGTGGAGGGGGGCTGGAGCCACCATCTGCTGCTGCTGTAGTGAGACTGACAGAAACAGGGAAACAGGAAGGAGCTTTCTCTCCTCTGCGTGCCAACTAGATTTCATTGCTCCAACAGAGACCTGAAAAGAAGCCTAGGGGATGGAGGACTCGTGGTTTACAGTTCTAGAAGGTTCTGTTCATCAAAGCAGGAAGGTGTGGGCAGGAAGTTGAGGTGAACAGCACCAAGAGACCTGGATAAGACCTAGCTAACCCCTAAGGACACATCTCCTCAAACCAGGCGTCCCTTCCAGAGCACTCACCACCTCCCAACAGCCACATTCCAATTTTGAGTCCATCCCTGGCTTGGCCATTGCTTCCCTCGGGATGTGGAAAAGCCCTTGCACACACACTGTGTTTTACTAATCTTCTGGGCACTATTTATTGAAAGAAGTTTACTGTCTGGGTGGGTGTATGCACGTCATAGCACACCTGTGGTCAGAAGACAACTCTTGGGCATTGTTCCCCCCCAACCCCCGACCTGTGGGATTCGTTAAGCCTGTGTCCACGCCACCTCGACAACCCTCCTAGGCACTTCTCAGTCCAGTGACAGTCACGATGAACCTTAACCGTCATACTTTGAGATTTCCCTTTGTGGGAGCCAGCCAACTGGGTTCTGGTAAAAACTCCATCAGAGTAGAATATAGCACGGTGGGTTTGGAGAGGAGAGCAAAGGATCAAGTAGCTGCAGAAAGACCTGGTCTTTCACCTGCTATTTCCCAGAGTGCTTTTCTGTGGGTCTCTAGTGGCTAGATGGGAAAGATGGCCTCGAAGAGCTCTAGGTGTGTGCTGGGCAGTGCTGCTGGGCCCCAGTTCCTTCTGCAGTGAGCAGGGAGTGAGCTGGTTCCTGTTTTAGCTTGTTGGAAGAATGACTCTGGTCAGGTCTTCGCCATATATTAGCTGGCCCTTGTCTGTACCCTCAGGACATCATGCACAATCCTGTGCTTACCAGGAGGTGAATTACGTGCATCCTGGTGTGGCATCTGTGGCACAAGGGAAATCATTTCTTGGAAAATGGAAAAATTTTCTTTTCTTCTTGGTGGACATCTTTTAGGGTAGCCACAGTTTCTGTTTGTGCCTAGAACAGTTCTATATCCAACCTCTTGTCCTGGCGTCATTACCAAGTGACCCTTTTTCTAAGAAGTGCCCTGGCTAATTTGGTGAGTGGCTTTACATAAAATCTGTCGCTTTTCCCGTACACGGTCTATTTTAGACCTTTAAAGCTAAACTTCTCTCAAGGTCGCCATGTGAGGCAGGCACGCAAAGAGAGGCGGGACCTCTGTGGAACCAAACGAAGGCCCTTTCTGTGTGCTCACAGAGATTGTCTCCAGTGTTCAGTGCTTACCGTTTGATAGAGGAACAGTTCTTTGGGTTAGGAGGTGTAATTCAGTGGAGGGTTCTTGCCTTGCATGTGTGAGGCCCTGGCTTATGTACATCAGTGCCCAGGGGGTGGGTGGTATGGCGGAAGGAACAGATCTTTCAAATGAGTGAGCCTGTCAGGCTTTCGAAGTCACAGGTCGAGTGCAAGTGCTGAGCAGGGAATGCCTGCTTGTGAGCCCCTTGCTTGGGCTCCGCACTGGCATTGGCCCTGTACCCCATAAGTGTGGCAGGGCATGGCCTTGTTACATTTGGCTTGCTTTGCTCTCTTGGGGTTGTTCATAGTTTTTTCTCAAACCTCTGAGTTTGGAAACATCTGTGGGCAATGAAGTTTAAGAATTCCTATACAAGCGCAAGCTCGCTGTTTTTCATCCCTTTGGGAGGCTTTTCACACGTTTTCTGGGACAGTTGTGTGTCCATGCAATTAAGTTTGCTGGTGAAATGAGCAGAAACAGTGTTTAACAGCTTTGTGGTTCCTAAGACCCAGGAGGCAGGAAAGGTTGCCTCTTCAGTCACCAACGGCCTTGAGTTGGCCTCAGCAAGTCTAGGGGAAACCCAGTTTTCCTGCTTCCCGAACTTGTGATTGGAAGCTCACTGCTGCTGGGAACTGCTGGGAATTGATGCTCACCTTCTCTGTGTTCAAGGGAAGTTGTCCCCATTTATAGAGGATGTGAAACCAGGGGGTTTCCATGAATAGCACATGTGTTTGGGTCATGAGGAGCCAGAAAACCCAGCCAGGAGCCATTTCAAGTTCAGATCCTAGATTTCCACTGACAAACTTTAGTTTTCCTCAAACAATATAATGACCGTTGTGATGGGGTGTGTGTGTGTGTGTGTGTGTATGTGTGTGTGTGTGTGTGTGTGTGTAAGGCTGTCATGTCTAGTTAGGTGATCTCTCTCTTGGTCTGTAGCAGTGTGGGCCACTAGTCACTTTTGTTCAGTCTTGTTCCTTCTGGTGACACAGGGATATGCTAGATATGCTATGATTAAACACTTACTGTGGGTTGGTAATTAAAGCACTGTTAAGGTTTCTTTTATCTTGCCACATTTATTTGGGGGTTGGCTAGTGTTTTGTCAACTTTGCACAAACGAGTGATCTGGGAAGAGAAGACTCAGTTAAGAAAATGACTCTATCAGATTGGCCTGTGGGCAAGTCTCTGGTACATTTTCTTGGTTAATGACATATATGAGGGTCCAGTCCCATGACAGATGAGTAGGTGGTCCTGGAGTATATAAGAAAGTGGGCTGAGCAAGCCATGGGGAATAGGCTGGTAAGTAGCATTGGTGCGTGCTCTCTGTCAGCCCCTGCCTCGGAGTCCCTGCTCCACCTTCTCAGTGATGGACTGTGAACAAGAGGGTTAAGTGGAGATTAACCCTTCCCCGCCCACGTTGCTTTTGGCTGTGGTGGTTACCACAGCGGAAAACCTGAGACCTTGGGAAAGTTCATGACTCATCTTCAGTGCAGGGGCCTTGGGGTCAGTGCAGTGATGGGTAACAACTAGAAAGGGCTTCTTAATGTTGACAGCCTTGGAGTCATCTGAGCAAGGCTGGCTTGGAGGGAAGGCAGAAGGATCAGGAAGTCATTTATAGTCTCTGGTCCCCACCCCCACCTCCCATCCTTCGAGGTTCAGCCCAGGTTAGCCTTGAGCTTCCTGTGTGCTGAGATTATAGGTGTGTACCTCTACACCAGACAAGGCCTCCCCTCCTCTTTAAATACAGGGTATTGTGTAGCCCAGGCTGGCTTCTAACTCTGTGTAGCTGAGGATGACCTTGGATGTGGTTCTCCTGTCTCTACCTCCTAAATGCTGGAATCACATGTGTGGTCCACCCTCCTGGCTTCTCTGGTGCTGGAGTTGAACCCAGGGCTCTGGATGCTGGGCAAGCAGTCTGCCTCCTGAGCTGCATACCCAGCCCAAGTCTAGAATTCTTAAAGTGAGAGCAGGTCACGTGTCTGCCTGGAGCCTGTTTACCCCCATTGCCACTATAGTGGCAGCCAGAGTTTAGGCCATTTTCCTGTGGTTCTTGTGACCTTGTGTTCCCAGTGTTTACCAAATACTTCAAATACTTTCCCCAAATTTCACACACTGCACATTCAGACCATAAAAGGACCCATTGAGATAAATGTTAAAATTCCACAAATCACACAGTGTGTCTTAATGGTAGGTTTTTAAAAATCAGATTTGCAGAGGACTTGGAGCAGCTTAATGATGGGTGGGACACTCCTAAATCTTTGATAGTTCCCTCTTGGTTTCTTGGGGGTCACATCTGGATAGAGAAGCTCAAATACCCCGATGCCTCTAACTTCAGTAGTAAATTGACAACTGCTTCATCTAATATTCCCTTTACAAATGGAGATACTTTGATTAGAAGTCTCTGCTTTCTAGAATATTGTGCTGGTAAAGGTGTTCAGGGAAGTAGCAGATGACAATCCAGAAGGTAGAGATCACAAGGGTATGGAGTGGGGGCTGGGAGGCTTGCATATCAGGGAAAGAGGGGGGCAAAGGCTCAGGCTGGGAAGCAGTTGGCATTTGTATGCTGAGGTAAAGGAGGTCATTTGGACTTGGCCTACACGGTCCTGTGAGAGGAGCCGCAGTGGAAATAGGATGGTATCTGTGGGAACCCAGCTGCGTGGTGAATGCCCATTTGCCATCTAGATCCCATCTGTGAATAGGTGATTAGAGCTCAGATATCTGTGTTTATAAGATAGACGTGAAGAGCTGCATGCCTGGTGGTTATGGACACAGCATAAAGCTTGATTGTTTGATTTCAGATCATTGGTAGCAGGGACACTTGCCTAGAATCCCCAGTGAGGGGCTGGGGCGTGGCTCAGTGGTAGAGCCCCTGTCTAGAATCCCCCAGTGAGGGGCTTGAGGCGTGGCTCAGTGGTAGAGCACTTGCCTAGTATAGAGATTACATCTTCAGCATTGCAAAAATAAATAAACAAACAATAAACAAACTTAGACTCCTTAGCACTGCTGTCTTGGGTAGATTCCTTGGTGTCCTTAGTGTCTCTGTTCTTCCATCTCCTCATGTTAATGTGGGAATAATAATAGTTACCTGTTCCAGGTTAATTGCTAGAATTAGATGGTTCAGATAAAAGCATGTCCAATGGATGGATATAGCAGAAGAATATATAGGCTTTAGAAGTATAGTCATGGCTTAATGCAGTATGCATATTAGTTCCTGACTTTTATCCATATATGGGTATAGTATGCATTTGCTTTCTCTTTCCTTGGAAGGACACTGGACTTTCAGCAGCTTGTGCATTCTCTGCACTTGTGCGGAATGAAGTTATGGCCTCCAAGCTTGTACCACGTGGAGAGCGGCAGCAGAGCTGTCCTTGGGGAAGGAATGTGGCCTTGCTTATCAAGGCAGGTGTCCCTGGGCCAGAGCAGAATGTCAAGGTTGGCTTCATATATATACATGTCCATGTACATGTATGCATACTTACATGCCAGTACATCTGTGCACACTTAATGCCAGTACATCTGTGCACAATTTTTACACACCTGTCCTATGCCATAGGTTTTCAGTGAGTCAGCGTTGAGAAGAAGGGGTTACTGGATTCCTCTTTTTCTCCCCTGCCCTGGAGACAGCGGGGCTTTTTTGTTTGTTTGTTTTGTTGTTGTTGTTTTTATGTATCCCCGACTGTTCTACAACTAACTCTGTAGACCAGGCTGGCTCAGAGATCCATCTGTTTTTGCCTCCCAAGTGCTGCGATTAAAGGTGTATGTCACCAATGCCCAACTGGAGCTACTGAATTCTTGTCCTCGTCTACCTGTGAGGTGTTCTGGTTATATAGGCAGCAGTCTGGCTTTGGCTAACTTACACTGAAGAGACAATATTGGAAGGCTCTTGGGAACCTCTAGAACAGTTGGAAGTTAGACACTAAAGTCGAGGAGGGAAAGACCCTGGTAGGCGCGGGCGTCCAGGAAACACAGTCGTGGGTCTGAGCAAGTAGCCTGGGCTGCGGCCATTGCCGTTGCCGTTCTCGCTGGAGTTTTCCCTTGTAGAGCATCGCCTCCTAATCTTGTTGCTGCCCCATGGCATGCTGTCAGACTAGTTCGGGAACAGTTGAAATGCCTCTCAGGAGAGAGATCTGAGTAGACAGTAGAATAGCCTTCTAGAAGACTATCTGGTGATGTGTGAACTACTGGTCATGTGCTTTGGTGAGTGTGAATGGTAGGTAATAAAACAACATAGTTACGTAAGAAAATGGTGTGGAGCAGTGACCAGGGCCTGTTTCCCAGTCATTTTGGGGCACAGAGGTCAGATGTCTTATTTGGACAGAAACAAAAAAGGAGCAGCCTTTAGGTGACCTCAAGCTGATTCATGCTTTAGTAGTGTAAAAAGAAAGTTTTAGAATATTTTCCTCAAGATGAAAATGTCTTAGAGATATCCCAGGGGGAATTTCCCTTTCTCCTTCCCTCCCCCTTTTCTTGACACAGGATCCTTCTGTGTTGTCCAGGTTGGCCTCAAACACAGAAATCTGCCTGCTTCTGCCTCCTGAGTGCTGGAGTTCAAGATGTGTTTTCTTATTTTTAGAAAAAATTTGTATTTTAAAATTTATATATGCATGTGTGTGTACATACACATGCGTACGTGTTTGTGCCATGGCATGTGCTTCTGCCCCAGCCTATATGTGGAGGTCACAGGACGACATGCAAAGTTTGTTTTCTCCCCCTAACCATGTGGGTCCTGGGTATTGAACTCAGGTCTCCAGCCTTGTTAACAAGTGCCTTTACCACTTGAGTTGTCTTGCCTGGCTCTAGAAATTTCTTTTATATGTAACAAGAAATCTCGTGAGTCAAGTGTGATGGCTCATACCTATAATCCTAGTACTTGGGAGGCTAAGGCTGGGGAAACCTTGTCTGTTTGAAGATAGCCTGTGCAACATAATGAGATCCTGTCTCAAAGGAAAAACCTGAATCCCATCTCCAATTATCCCCCCCCCCGAATTAACGGAGAGATTTCATCTTTGAGTTTGTGTGTTTTACCAGAAGCTGCAAGAGCATTTACCATCAAGTTAGGCAGTGTCCTCGAATGTACAGAGAAGCACAGATGAGATCGTCCCTGCCTTAAATGCAAGGTCTGTGCACAGCTTTGGAAAATGTCGTCTGTCACATCCTGGCATCCGTTTGTCTGTAGAGTCTGGTTATGAGAAGAATGTGGTTTCTATACATATATTTAAGATACCCTGAGTCATGCGTTGGAATTGGTGCCTGACATAATACTCCCTGTGAAGATTTCTGCTTTGTCATGTCCTAACATGAGGGCTGTGCACGTATTGCAGTAATTCATGGCAAACACATCCAGCCGGTACAGCAGTGCTCGTCGAAAGTACTCTTCATGTCTTTATATCCTTTGAGAAATTGCTGTATTGGAGTGAAATTAGCGTTTGATTTCACAGGAATCTTAGGAAAGGGGCCCACAAGCACACGTGGCAGACTGTTCTGTGACTGCTGTGTACAGAGGGGACTGGAGCAAGAGCTCTGCTCACTGGCTCTTAATGTCTCAACTCAAATCTAAAATCACAGAGATGCTCTGCAAATGGAACCTGGGGCCAGCACCCACACTGGGCACTCCCAGCTGCCTGTAGTTCCAGCTTCTGGGGATTTAATATTTAATATGCTTGTCTGGCTTCTTTGAGGTAGGGGTATGTGTGTGTGTGTGTGTGTGTGTGTGTGTGTGTGTGTGTGTGTGTAACATACACCAACAATAAAGTTAACGACATGCAATTTTAAGATCATATTAATTGTGAGATACTCGAAGAGAAAAGAAATTGTAGAAATTAATACTGGCAAAGCTTTCTTTTTTGTTTTGGATGTTTGAGATTGGGACTCACTATGTCGCTTTGACTGGTCTGGAATTTGCTATATAGACCAGGCAGGCTGACGTTTCTGCTTCTGCCTCTGCCTCTGTTTCCCAAGTACTGGGATCAAAGGCATGCACCACCATGCCAGCCGTATTTTATTTTGATATTATTGAAAAAGCCGCCGGGTGGTGGCGGCGCATGCCTTTAATCCTAGCACTTGGGAGGCAGAGGCAGGCGGATTTCTGAGTTCGAGGCCAGCCTGGTCTACAGAGTGAGTTCCACGACAGCCAGGACTATGCAGAGAAACCCTGTCTCGAAAAACCAAAAAAAAAGAAAAAAAGAAAAAGCCGCTTAGTTTTTCTTTTAAGCATGCGCTTTGTGTGTGTATGCGCACACATGTTGCTGCTGAGTCCTGGTGCTTGCAGAGGCCGGAAGAAGCAGTTAGATTTGGAGCTAGAGTTACAGACAGTTAGAGACACCTGATCAGGGTGCGGGGAATCAAGTTTGGGTCCTCTGCAAAAGTACAGAACATGCTTAATCACTGAGCCATCTCTCCAGCCTCATCACCTTTTTTAAAAATTCAAATATTCATTATAGTATCATAGTCAAGGTCTTTGAGCTTGTACATACATATGTGACAGTTAAAAAAGCAGATAATTTGAATTGAGTGTTTTTTGTTTATTTTCTATTAGCATGGGCTTGAAATGTCAGAGTTACGCCTACCAGATGGATTGCACATGTTTAATATGTGTATGTATTTTGTCTGGTTTGAGTGTGAGCATACACTGTCTTACGGTGATCCAAACATGAGCAGGAATACTCTGCTTGTTAAGCATTTGGACCTACATCCTGATTCCACATGAGAAAGCTGGGCATGGC
The DNA here is from genome assembly GCA_036184795.1 of Tokudaia tokunoshimensis. Classification (NCBI taxonomy): domain Eukaryota; kingdom Metazoa; phylum Chordata; class Mammalia; order Rodentia; family Muridae; genus Tokudaia; species Tokudaia tokunoshimensis. The sequence goes on along the minus strand of BTHU01000006.1, from coordinate 34,903,716 downwards.
AGCAGGTCTCTGTCCATGTGCTAGGGAGGTTGGAGATGGGCAGATCTGGGGACTCGCTAGCCGGCCAGCCCAGTCCAAAGGGCAAGCTCTAGGTTCAGTGAGCGATCCATCTCAATCAGTAAGGTGGAGAATGGATTCATGGAGACACCAGCACATAAGCCTCTGATCACATATGAACGCGCACGCACACACACATACACACACACACACACACACACACACACACACACATGTGCTACAGACACAACCCAGGCTGACACATTTGAGAGCCTCCAGATCATGTCAGTGTGCACAGTATGTAGGGTCTGTTTACATCTGGACTTCTCTGGATCACTCTGGAAGGATACCTGGCCTCTCTGGCTCCGTATGTTCCTGTTGCTTCCCAGGGCAAAGATGTCTCAGTTCCTCCTCCCTGGAGCCGTGAACTCATCCTTTCTAGTCTTCTCTTTCCAGCCTCAACTAGACTGTTAATCGAGCATTTCCACTGTTGACTTCGAGGCTCTGACTTAGTTAACTGTGGCTGTTCTAGCAGGGCTAGGCAACTTACCCAGCCTGTCGCTTATCCCCAGGGAAGCTGCTGTGTGTGCCTGTGACTCGGCTTACATCTAGGAGCTGGGTTTTTTTGTGCTTCAGATAAAAGTCTCTCTAGGGGGCTATGATGAGGACTTGCTGATGGCTTATTTAGAGTTGGGCTGAAATGTCTTTACTGAGGTCTTCTTGACTCTTGAAAGCTGGTGTGCATTGGAGAGAATTTGAGGGCTGCAGTGTGTGCCTTCAGATGCTTGTGGGAAGTTGGTCAGCGGTACTTGGGAAGAGCTCCCAGGCCAGGGGCTGCCTTGAAGACCTTGCTGATTTTCATCCTCTGTAGGTCAATTGTGTCTTAGCCAAGGTGGTAACTTCCTTTTGCTTATTCTGGGTGGGTAGTGTACACAGACTTATGTTGGAGGCCTTCCTCGCACTCTCCAGCTTCTGTTTCACGACAGTCTCACAGAACCTGGATTTCAGTGGGTTAGTGATGCTGGCTGGCCACTGATTCCCTGGGATCTGTCTTTGTGTCCCGGCACTAGGTGTGCTGGAGTTGTCCCCAGGTGCTGGGGACCCACGCTGCGCAGTGATCTTCAGGTGGCGCCACCTCCCCAGCTCCTCCTTTCTTACTTGTTGAAGAGCAGTCCCAGGGATGGTGGACACTGTGCCCTGCTTTATCACTTCTTGAAGATTCCCAGCCACGGATTCAGGGCAAAGAAAATTAGGAGGGATAAAGACAAACACTGCATAATGACAAACGGACCAGTTCAAAGAATTTTCAGTTCTATCCATGTTGGTGCCTAAATCCTCAAAATACACAAAGCAAAACAGGATGGAACTTAAAGAGAAACAGGAAAACCTACAACAGTAGCTGGAGATGCCAGCTTTGTAACCGACAGAACTGAGACCCTGCAGCGTGTGTTCTCTGGTCACAGAATTAAACTAGGGAGCAACATGAGAAGACAGGAAACTCTTCCAACCCTTGGACGTTAAACATCACACTTCTAAGTAATCTGTGGGCGACCCGTGTGTGGAGTCGAAGACAACTTTTGGAGCTCCGTTCTCTGCTCCCACCCGTAAGGTGTGGACTCTGACATGGTGCATGTTTCAGCTGGCTGCCCGGAGCTCGCTGCAGGGCAGCTTTTCTCTCTGCCTTCTGTCTCACCTGTTGTTTTTCAACAACTAAAAAAGAAACAGAAAATCAAACTGAACTCACACGGTAGGAAACTCTAAATTAAGCTTAAGTGGAATTGCAGAAGAGAGGAGGAAAACAGGGTTTGAGGCAGCAGTGGAGGAATGTGATTATTATTTACACAGTCCACCTTTCTCTTCCTCTTCGAGCTCAGATTGCCATGGGTACATATGCTATGTACCAGCCAGGGTTATACTCCAGCAGTTTTGTAAAAGATCTCCTGCCTGCATGTATGTCTATGTACCGTGTGCTTGCAATGCCCATGGAGGTCAGAAGAGCGTGTTGGATGCCCTGGAACTGGGGTTACAGAAGGTTGTGAGTCACCGTGTCGTTGCTGAGAATGGAACCTGGGCCCTTTAGAAAGGCAGCTGGTGTTCTTAAACCACTGAGCCATCTCTCTAGTCCCACCCTTTTGAGTTTTGCGTAGTAAGACTCAGTGTCTTATGAATAAATAAATGCTGTAGGAGTTATGGGGTTCTGTGTGTTTGAGATGAGAACTGATATAGCCCAGGTTGTGTAACAAAAATGACCTTTAACTTCTGACCCTTCTGCCTCCACTTCCTGAGTGTTGGGATTCTAGGTGTGCCTCACACCCAGGGTTATGTGATGGGAGATAGAACCTGGGGCTCTCTGCCTGCAAGGCAGGCAGTCGCTCTACAAATGAGCCACATCTCCAGCTCCTAAAACTTTTCATTGTAGCAAATTTATTTATAATCGCTCCATAATTGAGACTTGGCTTCTCATCTTCTTCTCTTCTTCTCTTCTTCAACCCGGGCTAAGTAGTTTTCTCCTGTGTATGTATCAGGGAAGGAAGCCTCTGCTGCGGGACACTTGCTGCTCTTCCAGAGAACCAACCTCTAGGCTCCCAGTACCCATGCTGGGCGGCTCACCACTGCCTATGATGAATTCCATGCCCTCCCTCTTTCTGCCTCCCCCATCCCCAGAGTCCATGTGTCCACATTCACACACAGACACATAGACACAAATACTAGAAATAGTAAAAATTAATCTTTAAAAACTACAGAAAAGTGTGTTTTAGAGTGGGGCCAGTTTTTTCTGGCCAGGTATCTTAAGCGAACTCTCTCATATGAGCAGAGTGTACGTGTGTACTTAACTTGGCACATAATAACTTCTGTTTGAAAATTGTAGGCATAAAATGGCAGAATTGCTTAGAATCTGGGTGCCGTTTTTAGAAGACTCCTGCTCTCACAGTGATTAGTTGTCCTTAGGGAGGCAGTGGCTTGTTGCGTTGTGTTGACATTTTGGCGCTGTTCTCCCAGGTAGGAATGCACACATCACTATGGTGGTAACTGATTAGCATGTTCTCACTTGATTTCTGTAACTAAAGGTGGCACCACTGGGTGAGGGGCTCTGATGTGGGAGCCGGGCTGAAGGCAGCTTTTAATTAGATTGATTCGTAATTCACTCTGAGGGAACATTTCCTAAATATGTTTCAGAACAGCAAAGCTGCTTATACATCCTGGAAGGAGTGGGCTGGGCAGCAGTGCGTTCTGAGTGTGCAGCTGAGTTCTCGCTGTCATTCCCTGCAGGCTGACTGTGGATGCTCTGTCTACAGCCTCCTGACTGTGTCCTGCTTGTTCCCCCATCTGTGTGTCATGGGGGTGATGGATGTGTGGTCAGGGGAGGGAATGTCACAGCGTCTCAAACATTACCTGCTGGGAAGAGAACCAGCTCTGACGGGCAGTAGAAAGAGAGATGGGGAGGGGTTGGTCCTCATTACCAGCAGTCCATAGTACCTCGAGGACAGTGAGAGATGGGAGGGGTTGGAGGGGTTGGTTCTCATTACCAGCAGTCCACAGTACCTCGAGGACAATGAGAGATGGGAGGGGTTGGTTCTCATTGCCAGCAGTCCACAGTACCTCGAGGACAGTGAGTTAGCACGCACCAGTCCAAGCTTCTGGAGGAATGCAGAGCTCGGTCCTTGCCAGCCTTTCTCACCAGCTGCCTGACAGACAGCTTAGTTTAATGTACGCTGCTCCTGCTTGCTGATTTGTGATGGTTGAGCTCTGAGCTAATCGCTCTATAACCTAAGTCCAGACAAAACTTTGTGTCTGCTAGGCAAGCATCCACAGCCCCTAAGCCTTTGACTGCAGCAGGGTGATATATGATCATTTCACAATTGAAGACTTGGCTTCTTGGCTCAGTTCAAGTTCGGCTGGTGTTTTGTTTTGTTTTGTTTTTCTTCCCTATTGAAGTGTGTATCTAGTGTTGGAGGAGGATCAGGGGTAGAGTGCTTACTGCCTTACTGCCTTACAGAGGACCCGCATGGCGACTCCTAGCCATCCTTTTCTTTAACTAGAAATACATGTCAAGAGGCTGGAGAGCTGGCTCAGCCTTGCATCCACGCTTGGAAACACACTACCCAGCACTTTATTTTCACGTCTGGGGATTGTTTCAAACACGACAAAGCAGGAATCTGTAAAAACTTGACACTAGGCCGACTGTGAAAGACAGCTTGTTTATGGAGGCAGGCAGAGTGCCGCCTCATCTGACCTTAGTAACAGAACACACACTCCCTGACTCTGTAGCCTTTTGCAGTTCTTAGTGTAGCGCTAGCATCCTTGTGGTGCAGGTGGGAAGGTTAAGGTCTGGAGAAGTTGAGTAGTTTCCCACCTGGCGACTATCTGATAAAGAGCTTAAGTGTGAATTTTGAACTTGTGAGTTAGTGCTTCTAAAACCCTCGCCTGTCTATTGGCCTGCTGTAGTGGAGAAAGAATCTGCATGGCCCTGGGCTTCTGTAGTTGACCTTGGGATCTCCACACACACTTAGGGTAGAGGTGGACAGTGGAATTTGTGACATATGGCCAGCAATTAAGCTCAGTGACCCATCCTGGGAGGCAAAGACAGAAAACCCGTGACTTAGTCCGGAGTCCAAGCTGTGGAGCAGCCTAGAAAAGCAATGGTGGTTTGGACTGGGGCTGTCTGGGAAAGGAACCTGGCAGGGCATGCGCTATATTTAAAGTAGGTTGTGACTTTGAACTTCCTTGGTTGGGCCACCTTCCTAGCTGTCCCTACCTAAAGTTGCAAAGACCAGTCCTTACTGGTCTGGGTGGCTCCTGACCTTGGTAGGTCCTTAGTCTGTGAGCGTGGGAGGGCTGCTGGGCTCTTGCTGTGTGGCTCAGCATGTGTCACCAGTCAGCTCTGGCTCATTCCAGAGAGCTCCTTTCCTGGAGTGGTCCTGAGTATTGGCACGGCTGGGGTTTGTGCACGGAATGGATTGGGGCATTATCCCATTTTCTGTGTAGCCCCAACTCCTTGGGTGTTGGCCTCAAAAAGATGCTCCCCTCCTCTCTCCCTCCCAGCATTCTCGGAAGGATGCTCTGAGCCCAGGCCAAGCAGATTTGTAGGAGCCCAAATTCTCAGGGAGACTCCTGGGAGTTTTCTCTCATTCCCTACCCATTGTCCTGCAGGTATTTCTTAGTAGATGCCAACATATCGACCTGAGAGCAGTGCTCCCTGAGCTGCTGGTGTGACTCAACTGTATTGTATCTATAGCTGGTCCCAGCTTGGTGGATACACATTGTATGAACTTCTCCAAATTGTGTGTTTCAAATTGATGTAAAGAAATGAATAAGTGGGTCTAGAGAGATGGCTCAGTGGTTAAGAGCACTGACTGCTCTTCCAGATGCCCTTGAATTCAAATCCCAGGAACCACATGGTGGCTCACAGCCATCTGTAATGAGATCTGAAGCCCTCTTCTGGTGTGTCTGAAGACAGCTACAGTGTACTTACATATAATAGTAAATAAATCTTAGGAAAGAAAGACAGACAGACCCACCCTCCCAAAAGCGGGTGCAGTATTTTGGGAATGTGTTTCTCTAAGATTCTTGGGGTTTGCATACAAACTCCTGAAATGCCCACATAGTAAATACTTTATATTTGGTAGCCTCTATTGCAACTACTTGATTCTGGTGTTGTAGCCATAGATACCAAGCAAGCTCAAAGGTGTGGCTGGGTGCCAGCAAAACTTTAGGTATAAAACCTGGCACAGTTCAGCAACAGGTATAGATCAGAGCAGCCAGGCATTTTTCTGGCCTCTCTCAAAACAAGGAATTTTCTGTTGTCTGTCTGTCTGTCCATCTGCCTGGCCATCCATAAGTACACACACAAGCAGATACATAAACCCTTAGTTTTTTGATTTAGGCAAGGTCTGACTCTGTAGCCCAGACTGGCCTGGACTGTGCTGTGGTCGGTCCTCTTGGTACATCTTCTTGAATGCTGGGATTACAGCAATGACCCGGCACTCCTGGCTCACTCTCTACTTAATGGCTTCAGACTGTAACTGACTCTGAAACCTTGGGAAACAAGGCCTCAGATGTGGGAGATTACTCTTAGAATGGAAAGCAGGGTGTTTGTTTGGTGTCTCCCCACCCCGCCCCAGATCTTGTGTGTTCCCCTTTCTTGGTCTCTCTCCCTTTCCCTGTTCCGTCCCTGTGGTGGGCTGGGAGTTGATTGTCTGAGGTTGTCAGTTTATGTGGCAGGAAAAACGAGGGTTCTCCCTCAACAAGATGCCTCCACCTCCCTCTGCTGCAGGGAGGGGGAGAGCTGGATTTGGAGCTGTTCAACCAGGATCAACCAGTGGTTACTTGATTTTCAATCAGTAGAAGTCAGCTAAAGGCTGTGTGCACGCAGCTACGAGATAAAAGATTTACATAGTTGAGTTTGCAGAAGAGCTAGCCTTAGGTAACAGAGAGAAACTTTGAACTTTGACTGCTGGAGCAAACTGAGCTACCAAGTGCGTGTTCCTTCACTTCCTATGGACTGGGCCTGACGGGAAAGCTTTTAAAGGCTTCAGAAAAAAAGACCAAAACAAAAAAACAACAACAACAAAAACACCAATCAGTTGTATGTTACCTTTTTTTAATTAACTTATATTTATTCATTTATTTTATATTTCTATTATGGTGGGGCATGTACTTGTGAAGGTCAGAGGACAGCTTTTGGAACGTTGGGTCTCACCTGCCTTGTGAGTTCTAAGGCTCAGAGTCGGCATTAGGCTTGATGACATCATCTTTTCATTGAGCCATCTTTGTCCTGTTGCTTTTATTATTTGGAGGGGTTGCTGGGGATTGAACTAGAAACCTTTTGTATGCTGGGCAAGAGCTCTTCCTGGGGCCACACCGATTTCTCATCAGTTAAATTTTCAAGACTCTGTAACCGTCACCTACCTCACGATGTACAAGAAATGGGCAGGCACGTCCTGGGATCCGCCCACCATGTCTGATTTTCCTCATACCACATCCTTTAAGCCTGTCTCAAACCCACCCACCCTTGCGAATAGCCAGTCTCACTTCCACAAAAACAAGCCCTCATCAAGGCTTGAGTTCGTGGTTTTTCTTATCCCTCCTGAGTTCCGGACCTAGGTGGGCACCGACATACCCAGTTTATGGTGGGCTTTATGCATGTTAGGTTCAGCCCTAGCCCCAGTCCCAGACCGGGTTCTTCTGAGTTCCTGTCTTCTGTTGTAGCTCTTTGAAGGTTCTTCCCACTTGTCAGGGGGAAGTTGTTCATTACCTTAGATTGACCCCTGCCTGCTGCAAATTCTGCATCAAGGGAGTTAAAAAAAATCTGCTTGGAACTAATAAAGACATAGGAGCTTTACAGAGTCATACAGGACAACTGACGGGACGGGAGGCTTGAGGTAGCTTCAGGGACAAGGTCTGGACAGAGAGGAGGAGGGAGGAGCTTGTGGGAGGGCTGTGCGCCAGCTCTGGGACCTGGATATATATGCACACAGCAGTGTGTTTGCATGCGTGTCCGTGACAGTGTACTCACACAGTGTGTGTACGAGTGGGTGCGTGAACCCAGCTTAGGGAAAGCTGTGGTGATGGTGATCGTGTGGGAAGTGATGCCGAGTGCAGGGCGATTAGACTTGATTTACAGGATTGTTATTTTTTAATTTTACGTTGTTTTGTGGGTGGCGCTAATCCTAGCTGTCTGGGATGTTGTATAATGGAGTGCTTTATTCACTTACCCAACAAATCATGATTTCATGTTGAAAATGAATCAGAGCAAAGAAGTACCAGTGCCTGGTGTGTGATCCCCACGGGAGAGATGCCTGGGGATGAGCAGTTGGGCCAAGGAGGACAGGCCAACGGAAAGCTGTCACAATGGTGAGTTGAGAGGACCCGCTGAGGGCTTCTGTGTAGCCAGCCGAAGCCATCTGCAGTGCCCATCAGCACAATGCTCTAAGACCGAAGGGCTTGCCTCACAATGGCCATAAAGACAGGGCTCCTTTGGTCCAGGTTGGTCTGGATCCTGATTCTCCCGCTCGCCTCCTGGACGCTGGGATGTAACTGTGTACCACCACGCCTGGTTCACATGCTGCTGGGGATGGGACCCAGGGTTTTGTTCATGCTGTGGCCCCAGCCCTGTGTCTGAATTTTTACCGAAATAGAGTTGGACCATAAACTTCTGAGGACTGAGGTAAACTTCATACCTTGAAGTTTATTTCAGTAACTTTACAGGAGTTTTTCAATTTTTACTTTCTAGTTGTTAATGTAGATGCATGTATGTGCCCAGGGAGGTGGGACTGGAGTTAGCGGCAGTAGTAAGCTGCCCATCGTGGGAGCTGGGAACTGAACCCAGGTCCTCTGCCGTCGCTCCACCCCCGGTTCAGGTTTTTAATGAGAGCAGAGCCCTTTCCTGTTCTTCATGTGAAACCACTGGCAGCCACTAGTCTACCTCATGTGTCCTTAGTCTTCACCTGCTTGTTCGGGATATTTCCTATGAGTGAATTATGCAGTGTACGTCCACTGCTTCTGGCGTTTCATGGTCCACGCAGTCTACTGAGGTGAGCCCGTGATTTCGTATTCATTTGTCATGTTAGTGTCTCTCCCATACTTTTGCGTGGTTTTTGGTGTATTTGTTTTTATTTTTGAGACAGGATCTTGAGCCTGGACTACTGATCCCGCTGCCTTGTCTTGTGAGTGCGTGCTGGGGTCCCAGCCGTTCGCCACCCACCGCGCATGGCAGTCCCCTTCCCGTTTTGCAGCTGAGCGAGCGATATTCTATGACAGACTTGCCACACCTGGTTTTTGTCTAATCACATGATGGGCACATGAATGGTTTCCCCCCTCAGTTGTTGTATGATCCTGAACCAAGAAATTCAGGCTTGAGAAGCGACTGAATTTGGAAGGTGCTCAAGGAGATCTCAGGTTTGAATCCCCAGGATGGATGTAAAAAGCCAGGTGTGGCAGCACTGGCAACCACAGTACTGGGAGGCGGGAGGCTGGCGGACACTGTTTCAAACCGTAGGTGGACGGCCTCTGGGCCTCACACTTAGGATTCGTCTCTGATCCTGGAACATGCTCTCTGTGTATGCATGTACAGATAGATGTGCGCGTTCAGAGGGGAACTGCAGTTGGCCCAGGAGGCCTGGAGTACCACCGAGGGTCCTGTCCCTGAACTCTAAGGGAAGCAGTAGGAAACCTTGGGAATTGCAGAGGGTTTCTCTAGTGTTGAAGAATTGGGTGTAGGTAACAGGGATGGTATGAACCATTGTCCAGGACTTGAATTGGTTTACTTAGTGGGCAGGATATTTATCTGTCAGTCTGAAGTGTTACTTGATCAGCATTCCATTTAATAATAGACAAAAGCAGTCAGCAGAGACGTGCTCTACGCTTTGGTGCTTAGGTATCCTGGCCAGCTACTTTAAACCCTGTTAATAGACGGTTGGCAGAAACGACTGTTCTGAGTAGAAGCTAGCCAGGTGGCTCCTGCCCGAAACCCGAGCGCTCAGGAGTGGAGGCAGGAGGGACACAAGTTCAAGGTCCTCTTAGCTACACAAGAGTTTGTGGCCAGCCTGGGTCCATGAGACTCTGGGAATCAGAGGAAGCCCTGAGTGGGTGGGTGCTGTTGACACAGGCATGAACATGTCAAGGACCTTAGCCTCAGACCATGGAAAATGGCAGTCTTCCCTTCTGGTCCACGTGTGGCTGTTGAGTGAGCAGAAAATGTCCACCATAGCATTCTGCTCCTGGGTGTCTTCCTGTCTGAAGGCTACTCCCCTACAGAGGTGGCTCCTGCTGAGATTAGCTAACCCTGCTTCCTGTTGAGCTGTGTACGCAGACCCAGCCTCCTCCTTGTTCAGCTGTCTGCACCAATTCGGCCTCTCCGTCCACCTTACGCATGCCAAGTGGCCTTCCAGGGTGCTGAGCCTTCTCTGCCAGAGAGCCTCGGCCACCTGATCCCAGTTTTTCTGGGTGTCCATCTCTCTGTCTTCCCTCACTGTCCTAGTCTGATCCTAATCCTTGGAGTCATGCTAAGGAATAAGCAAGACTTGGTCTCAGAAATTAAAACGTTCCAGAGTAAATCTCTGTTGTTATAACAGTGTGTCTTTCGCTGGGCAGTGGTGGCGCACACCTTTAATCCCAGCATTTGGGAGGCAGAGGCAGTCAGATTTGTGCATTTGAGGCCAGCCTGGTCTACAGAGTGAGTTCCAGGACAGCTAGGGCTGTACAGAGAACCCTGTCTCAAAAAACCAAAAACAAAAACAAAAAACAGGGTGTCTTTCACAGTGGCGTCGCAGAGTCCTGTTGAAGGAAATGCACAGCATGGTGTGTTGACTTAACCTCAGTACTCAGGAGGGTACTGGCTATTCTGGGTTGGTAGCATTTTAATTGAGATATAAGTACTATATGCCACAATATGTCACTTTTTAGTATACTAGTCAGTGGCTGTAGTATGTCCTGAAACCACTGCAGTTAATTATAGAGTTCCCTCACCCCAGAGGAGCCTCACCTACTCCCTTGGCTCCCCTGCCCTCTTCCCCAGCTTGCCCCTCCAAGTCTTGTTGTTTGCAGAAGTTCTTTGGCTTTTATTCTTTTTAGTTTTCGAGACAGGTGTGCGCATGCACCAGGGCCTGCTGTGGTGGTTGGAGGATAACGTGCAGGTGTGTGTCTGCCCTACCTCACTCGTCCTAGACACTGAGCTCAGGACACCAGACTTTGTGGTGGTCATCTCCATGCTGAGCTGCCCACCAACTCGTCTTGCTTTTGTTTTTTTGATACAGGATAGCTGTAGCTCTAGCTGTCCTGAAACTCACTGTGTAGACCAGGCTGGCTTCAAACCCAACCCAGAGATGTCCTGAGTTCTGGGACTGAAGGAGCACGCTTCCATCTCTGCCTAGCCAACCTTTTAGATCAGGACATGGTCTCTCTGGCTTGATGGTTAGCACTACTGTAGCCTGCCTGCCTGTCTGTCTTTCTGTCTGTCTGTCCGTCTGTCTGTCGCTTTTCTTCCTTGCTAAATCAACATGGTTAGTTGGCTTTATCATTTGTTTACAGTCTTTGGGTTTGTTTCGGTTTGGTTGTTTGAGACAGTGTCAGTGTCTTATTTAACCAAGGCTGGCTTTAAACTCTTGATTCGCCTGTCTCGGCCTCCTGGGTGCTGGTATTATAGGCACATGTACTACCCTCTCTCCTTGCCCTTCCCCTGCAGCCTTGGCTGGTCTACACACACACACACACACACACACACACACACACACACACACACACAAAATGGGTGTAGGCATGTTTTTGCAAATGTTTGAGTGAGTGTGTGTGTGTGTGTCCCCCCCATCCGTCCATCCATATGTGTGCACAGGCATGTGGAGGCCCAAGGTTGATGTCCTCAATGAACTTTTCTCTTCTTCCTTACTCACTGAGGCAGGCAGGTCTGTGAATCAAGCCCAGAGCTCACTTAGCCGTGGCAAGTTTGATCTGTGGATTCCTGTGCGTCTGGATTACAGGCTGGCTGCCATGACAACCACACATTTCTGTCAGTTCTGGATCTGAGCTGGTCCTGACAGCCATGTGACAGACACTTTGACGGTTGCGCCACCTCCCAGGTCCCTTGCTGGTCTCTCACAAATGAAATTTGCCTCTGCAGTTTGAGGTTAGGATTTTGGTATTGTGTTCCATGGCTCCCAGGCCCACATCGCCTTTCTTTTCTAATCCAAGAACTGTTCTAAAACTTGAAAAAGTCTTGTGCTGTGCAGGCTGACGGTAGCTCATGGAGCTGGTGTTTTCCTGGATGCTGTGACTGCTGTGGGAGAGGTTGGCAGTTCTTAGTCGTGCAGCTGGGACCTCCTGCCTCAGTCAAGTCATGAGAGGCAGGAGGAGGTGGGGGTGTGATATAGAGATGTTGCTTGACACTATCTATCCTTCAGTCACCCGGACTCTGTCCCCACCATCCCTCCTGAGATCTCTCCTTCCCACGTACCCATGTGGGCCTGCTGGGAATGTGTGGAGGAATCTCTGTCCTGCTGCCTTTATTATGGCAGCCTCCGCCTCCTCATCTGAGCCTCAACTCAGTAGGGAGTGGGAGCTTGGGATGCCAGCATGGCCACAACCTTACTGTGCTCTCCTGGTGCTGAGGTTGAATCAGGGCTGTGTGTGTGCGCGTGTCTGTGTGTGTGAAGCATATTATCGGCCTCTGTTTGCCTTTTTAAATGTTTAAAAAAAAAGAAAAGAAAAGGCAGCACAGCTAGCAGAACACGCAAATGGACATCCTCAGGGCCCTTTGCAAACTATTTTGTGAATCAGTTTTTGAAAAAGTCTCTATTGAGGACAGTCTTGGATGCTCTGGTTTTTTTTGCTGAATTGAGCCTCATCCCTTTCAGTTGCCTGGTCCTCTTCTGATGTATTTATGCACCGACTTGGAGCAGTGCCATCGTCAGCCTTTTGAGCTGGCTGATGGCGAGGACCATAAATGGCATATTAATAACCTGAGCAGAGGCTGCCTAGGGTGAGCTGGCACAGCTCTGGTGGCTGCAGAGAAGCCGACACCAGCTCCTGGCCCTCCCCTCTCTTCTACAAAGTCACTAATAATTTGAAAAATAAGATTTTCCTCATAAATGTTTTTCACATAGTCATTTTGAAGGAAATTTGAAAATTATAGCCTGAAACAAAAGTAGGAAAACTATGCCATATTGCTTAATGTTATTCTCAGCTTTTTACAGACAACTTCATATAGCTCATGCTGCCCTTGGATTTGCTTTGTAGCTGAGGTTAACCTTGAACTGCCAATACATTCACTTCTGCTGGGATCATAAGTACGTGCCCTTGGGTCCAGATGGGGTTTTTTGCTTTTGTTTTTGAGACAAGCTCTTATTCTGTAGCCCTAGCTGGCCTAGAACTCATTATGTAGACCAGGCTAGCCTACAAGGTACAAAGAACCAGCAGTCTCTGCCTCCTGACTGAGCACTGGGATTAAAGATGTGTGCCACCACATGTTGTGTCTGTATGGGCACTTACGCACTTGTGTGCTTCCGTCAGTCTCAGGTTTTGAACTCAGGCCATCAGGGTTAGTGTCAGATAGATGCCTTTACTCGCTAAGCTATTTCACTGACTCCCCTTTTAATTTTTGTTTAAAGAGATTTATTTATTCTATGTATATGAGTATATATGAATACACTGTCTTCAGACTCACCAGAAGTGGGCAGTAGATCTCACTATGGATGGTTGTGAGCCACCATGTGGTTGCTAGGATTTGAACTCAGGTCCTCTGGAAGGGCAGCCAGTGCCTTTAACCACTGAGCTATCTTTCCAGCATTCCCCTCCCACGCACCTCCTTTTCTTGATGCAGTGTTTCTCATAGCCCAGGCTAGACTTAAAATCATACCATCAAGGATGACCTTGAATTTCTAATCCTCCTTCGTCCAGTGTCATGCTGGACTCCATCCAGATTGACACAGTGCTAAGTCTGCTGTCCTGTATTCCAGTGTGTATTAGTATCACGCCAGGAGCAATTTGTCCTCCAGAGCAGGGTCAAATTATACAACTTGTTTGGTTGTTATCCTTTCTTGTTCGTTGGTATGCTTGTTTGTTTTACTCAACAAATTGACTTTTAAGGATCATTTTAGTGTTTCCAAGTTACTAGGAAGATAACCGAGCCCCTCCACATGTCTGGGAGCTTTCCCAGTTCACAGTGAACCTGAGCTCTCTCAGTCACTATTGGCTGGGGTCCTCAGGCCTCCCTAGTTTTGAAAAGTGCTCTTTTTCAGCCCTGGACTCCTCTGTGGGGATCCTCGCAGCCTTTTGTTTGGAGGCCTGGGCAGTTTCTAGCAGAACTGGGTGGATGTTTTGTGGACTGAACTCAGCCGGGGCTTGTTGGATGTCTTTCTCACTTAGGGTCTGGAGGAGGCAGACCCCCGGGACCTGTTGTCAGTTGCCTGTCACAGGATGAACCAGCAATGGAACTTAGCAGCCTGGCCTGGGCTGCGGCCCCTGGCTAAGGTTAGTTGTGTTGACTTGATCCCCCCACTGTGAAGGCCTTCTTCAGCCTTATTGATGTGAGTGGGGCCTCTGTGCCCTCCGGGCGTCATCTTTCCCAGTTGATCCTTTATGACTTTGGTACAATGGCTCCTGGGCATCGTTGGCTCTGTGTTGGTTAGAGCTTAATTCATTGTGTAGAATGTTCCTGCCTGGTCCTTATGAACTGTTAATGACTCAGCCCTTTACCAGGATTCTACCAGTGTGGGGTGATGATTGTCCCTTTAAAACATTGTTTTACAAGTATGAGTGTTTGGCCTCCACATATACCTACGCACCATGTGACCCACAGAGACCAGGAGAGGGTGTGGGAATGGAATCCAGGTCCTTTGGAAGGGCAGTGGGAGTGTGTTCTAACTACTGAGCCATCTTTTCAGCCCATTGATCTCTTTTTTTGAGAGATTGCCTTGTTGTGTTGCCCAGGCTGGCGCTTATCTGGTGCCTAAGTAGACCTCCCAACTCAGTCTCCCCAGTAGCTGGGGACACAAACATTTTGGGCCCTGCCTGGCTCCTTTTGTACGCTTTGTGCACCCAAGACGCATCTCAGCGGCTCCCAGGCCTCGTCTCTCATTCGTTGAGCTATGACCCTCTAGTACTGTTCTATATGCATACTTCATATGTGCATTTCCAGTGACCACATACCACAGGGTGGAATTGATGGCCCATGATCAGCTAAAAGAAGTTGAAGGATCTTCTCAGTCCGCCTCTGGCAGCAGTGACTTGAACATTTTAATGTGACACATGGCCCCATTCTGAGTACTCGCTGTTTAGTGCAGCAGCAGACTTCAGTGACCAAATGTGGCTTTCCCTCATGCAGTAGATGAGTTAAAACACCTTTTTCTATGGATTTACTTATGGGGGAGGGGTGCTCACCCCACAGTGTGCTTATGGGGGAGGGGTGCTCACCCCACAATGTGCTTATGGGAAAAGGGTGCTCACCCCACAGTGTGCTTACGGATCTTAGAGAACAACAGGCAGGAGCCGGTTTTCTTTTTTCACCTTGTGGGTCCTGGGGATGGAATTCAGGTCCTCTAGCTTGGCGGCTTTATCATCTGCTGAGCCATGGCCCTAAACAGATGAGTGTTGATCAGTCATCCGCTCAGCCGGGTTGTCTTGAGTGGTGTCGATCTTGGAGCTGCTGTTTTCTGTCTGCTATGACTTATTCTACCTGACATACTATGGTGTGACTGATGGCTAGCTAAATAATTATACAGTATGCAAGATAGCCCTGAATACAGTGTAGGAAAGACAGGGTAGAGGGACTTGATCTAGAAGATGGTGGACTTTGGGGTTTCTGAGGCACTTGTGTGCTTCTGTGGCTTGTCACCTCACCCTCTCCAGATGCAGTTCTTGGCCTTCTACATGCGAATTTATTTATTTTTTAAAGAGTATTTATTTTATGTATATGAGTACACTGTAGCTGTACAGATGATTGTGAGTCTTCATGTGGTCGCTGAGAACTGAACTCAGGACCGCTGCTTGCTCCGGCTCAAAGATTTATTTATTATATGTAAGTACACTGTAGCTGTCTTCAGACACTCCAGAAGAGGGCGTCAGATCTCATTAGGGATGGTTGTGAGCCACCATGTGGTTGCTGGGATTTGAACTCAGGACCTTTGGAAGGGCAGCCAGTGCTCTTAACTGCTGAGCCATCTCTCCAGCCCGAAAAGGAACAGTGTGCGAATTTATTAATGTAGTCCTTGGGCTGGTGAGATGGAACAGCAGCCAAGAGAGAGAGTTCTGACAGGCGTGTTTCTTGCTGTTGTTTATTTACTATGGCTCCTCCTCAAGCCCACCCTGTTTGTTTTTCTGTCGGGTCTGACGATGGAATTAGAGACTGACTTACTCAGCCTTTATCTGTGAAATCACAGCCTTCCCCTTTCCTTTCTACAGCTGCATCAAAAGAAAGCCATGGCCTAGGCGAATGGACAGTCATCTGGAGCCAGGTGCGGTGGCACATGCCTGTCATCCCGGCACTCTGGAGGCTGGGGGCCAGCCTGGGCTGAATAGTGAGACGTATTTAAAACAAAACAAAAGAAAACCAAGAGTGAGATTAGGAGGTTTGGATTCAAGAGAGACTCTTCTTCCTGATAACAGGGGACACTTCCAGGCGGTGGGATTAATTCTTTGGTGTTTCTTCTAGGGTGATGATGAGATCCGTTGTGTCTATTGAGAGACAGCTGGGGTGTCTTGGCTCTTCTGGAAGATTTTGTTTTATACTGCACAACCCTACGAGGCCAGCTCAGCCCTGAGAAGTCAGTTTTAAGCAGTTGTAAAAAGTGAAAAACCAAAAACCCAAAAGTGATCTTAGTTCTCTCTGCCTGAGAGTCAAGCCGTGGGGTCTGGCGAGGACGAGCAGCCTTTGTGTTCTTGGTGCCCGTGCCCTCAGAGCTGCCGTGAGACTTGGGCGTGTGGTTCTCCGCCAGTAAAGCTTTGGTAAATGTAAAAGTACATTGCTGCTCAGAACACACAGCTCTTCCTAGCTGGCTGTTTAGGGGAGGGCCCGCTCTTCCCTTTCTCTCCTACCAAGGTCTCCATGGCCTAGGCTAGCTTCCTGTGCACTGCATACTCTGACCTTGAACTTCTGGCCCTTTGGCCTCCCCCCTCCCAAGTGCCGTCACTCCTGGCTTACGTGATGCTGGAGTGGGCCACGGGGCCGCCTGTGTGTTGGGCAAGCAGTCCATCGGATCATTCCCAGTAGCCTTAGTTTCTGTGATCAGTTCATGACTGTAGAGCAGTAACCACGGGTAGAGGTGTCGCATGCACAGTACCTGCTTACCCTGTGAGCAGCTAACTCGTGCTCTACTGCGACTGGCTCCACCGAAGGGAAGTAGAGTGTATTTTTAAATTCTCACATAACAGGATGTGCCAACAGCCCAGCGCATTCCATTGACAGATTTCATTGAGTGCCTCTGGCGAGGGCACGGATGGGTCACATGTTGTCTGGGCGACAGTCTGTTCCCTAGGGTGGTATTGGAAGTATCCACTACAAACTGTTCATAAGCTCCTGGTGGTAGATTGCCCTGAGCTTCTTAGGAGAAGGAGGACAGTTAATGACTGGGGACACATCCTTGGTCCTGTATGTGACATTTGAGTTACTGACATTGGAAAGGAGAAATAAAGAGCTATGTGGAGACAGCATTCAATATCTAGCTGATCCTGAATGCTTCTAGGTTAAAACTCTCACTGATAAAATGCAAGTCTTTCTTTAATCCGAGGCAAGGAAATCTGTTTTCACCTATAAATGTTCTGTTTTTGTTGACCACAGTTGAGAAACACCTTGTTGAAACTCAATGGGAGAGAGATAGAACCTGGGATAGTGTTTTAGTTATTTTTTTATTGCTATGACAAAATACCATGTCCAAGGCAACTTATAAAAAGAAAGTGTTTAATTTAGGGCTCGTGGCTTCAGGGCATTGGAGTCCATCTTGGTGGGAACTTAGTAGCAGGGAGGCGTGTATGGTGCTGGGGGAGGAGCTGAGAGCACAGGCAGATCCAGGACGTGGGGGGAGGAGGGAGGGAGGGAGGGAGAGAAGGAGGGAGGGAGCGAGCGCCAACTGGAAGCCCCAGAGTGCGCCCAGTGGCACACCTCATCTTTCCCACAGTCCAACCAAACCAACTGCAGAGCAGGCATTCAAATGCCTGAGCCTGTGGCGCTGTTCTTACATTCTCATTCAGATCCCCAAGGGTGGGAGTTGTTCTGCTGACACAGGCTCTAAGTGAGACTGATTTCTCATCTGCCAGAGCTATGGGGTACAGAAGCGATAGTTGAGAAGAAGTGAAAGACAAACCGGAGCCCTGCAAATTGTGTCCTGTGAGGCCAACTTCTTTTCCCAGAAAGGAGCTGTCCTGTCTCAGGGGGGCTGATCCAGGGGATTAAAAAGCAACATTTAGGGTTGGTGCAGAACCCTAGGGAGGGGCTGGGGCATGGCTCAACTGTAGAGCCCTTGCCTAGGATCTCCCAGTAGGGGGCAGGGGTCTGGGCTCAGTGGTAGAGCCCCTGCCTAGAATCCCCCAGTGAGGGGCTGGGGTGTGGCTCAGTGGTAGAGCCCCTGCCTAGAATCCCCCAGTGAGGGGCTGGGGCGTGGCTCAGTGGTAGAGCCCCTGCCTAGAATCCCCCAGTGAGGGGCTGGGGTGTGGCTCAGTGGTAGAGCCCCTGCCTAGAATCCCCCAGTGAGGGGCTGGGCGTGGCTCAGTGGTAGAGCCCCTGCCTAGAATCCCCCAGGGAGGGGCTGGGGGTGTGGCTCAGTGGTAGAGCCCCTACCTAGAATCCCCCAGGGAGGGGCTGGGGTGTGGCTCAGAGGTAGAGCCCCTGCCTAGAATCCCCTAGTGAGGGGCTGGGGCGTGGCTCAGTGGTAGAGTCCCTGCCTAGAATCCCCCAGTGAGGGGCTGGGGCGTGGCTCAGTGGTAGAGCCCCTGCCTAGAATCCCCCAGTGAGGGACTGGGGTGTGGCTCAGTGGTAGAGCCCCTACCTAGAATCCCCCAGGGAGGGGCTGGGGCATGGCTCTGAGGTAGAAGGCTTGTCTGCCACGTACAAGGCCTTGCAAAAAGTAAAATTTAGAAACCACGTAGCTCAATTATGAATTTCTTAGAATTCAGCATTCTAACAAATAAATCCTTACAGAACATCCCATAAGGTGTAAAAACGACTCTTGAGACGTTCTTAAAAGTTCCATAGTCCTTGGGATTGTATTGCATCCTTTTTGCTGTGTACTTTCCTCTCGTTGTAATGGCTTAGAACTACAGAACATTGTTTTTCTGCTACTGGGAGCCTCTTGTCACTAACGGTGCCTTATGAAATGGCAGCTCACTCTGAAGAATGACCTTTGTTGGGTAGCAGGATGTAGGGCTACCGTGCTTTGACCTCCACTCTTGAGGAAGTGGTCATGGGCTCCAGGAGCACCACTGTGGAGGCTCTTGCAGATCTCACCCTCATTCATTCAGCCAACCAAGCAACGGTTAGCTTCTTCTCAACATTTATTGATCGCTAGTTTACGCTAGGCTCTGTGCTGTGCTCAGAATACAGTGTCTGTTCGGTGGCTAGGTAGGCAGTTACAGAGAGCTATGCTAGTTATCGCCTGGTTCATCTGTTGAGCAGCTGTCTCTAAAGTCTCTCTGTGTAGCAAATATTACTCTGGGTCATGGGGACAGAGTGGTGAAGCTTTCTTTCCAGTGCAGGTGGATGTCTAGCTGGTTACACGGCCACAGGTTTCAGTCTCTGAGGAGGACAGCGGTACCTGGTGGTGAAGTGGAGTGCGTGAATTTCCAGGTCCTGTGAGATTGGATTCCTGGTACAAGGGTAGACACCAGCACGCAGCCACTGAGTCAGACTGCTTAATCCAGGAAGTTAGAAAAGGAGCCCTGGCCCTGTGCTGCCACATACTATGAGAGCAAGTAGAAGTGCTTTATAAAACAACCACAGCGAACGAACACACACGGTATGCAGTCACTGAGAAGGGGATATTAACCCAGAATCTTGGAATACCCAGGACACAATTCACATATCAATAGATTTCCAAGAAGATGGAAGGAGAGACCCCTGGTCCTGGAAAGACTGGATGTAGGGGAACACCAGGACAGAGAAACGAGAGGGGGTTGAATGGGGAACAGGGGGAGGGAAGAGGACTTTCTGGGAGGGAGGAAACGGGAAAGGGGAAATCATTCGGAATGTAAATAAAAAAAATATAGAAAATTAAAAAAAATGTCATCAGGCTTAATAGAAAAAAAAAGAACTAAAGATGACCGCCTCTGGGGAGCAGAGCAGAGGGACTAGGTGAGAGGGCAAAGGACTACAGTACTGGGGCTTCTTATTCAGTTTTTAATAATAAATTTAACAATAAGCAACAATCAAACAACAACAAACTTGAAGTACGTGTGTGTGTGTGTGTGTGTGTGTGTGTGTGTGTGTGTGAGAGAGAGAGTGGAAGTTAGTGGAAGTTAGTCATCTTCCATCGTATGGGCCCGGGGTTTGAATTCAGGTTGTCAGGCTAGCTGAGCCATCTCCTAAGCCCAAAAGTAGCATAGTGACTAAGTGATGTAGGTGTTCCCAGGTGGCAGCAGTGGGTGGGGGACAGGCAAGGACAGACACCTGAGGTCCCACAGGGAACCCAGGCGATCCGCTAAGCAGGCTCACCTAACTTTGCAGCCGGCACCCCACACTCCCGTGGCCCCAGTTCACAGGTAGTCCCGTCCCTTTGTAAAGTGACTCAGGAGGAACACAAGTGTTGTTCATCTGGTGGGATGGTCGTGTTTGTGCGGGGCGTTGCTGCGGGCAGGGTGAAGAGCTTGGTAAGCTGCTCAGGCTCGAGGTCCGCTCTGGCAGTGCTGCAGCCTGACGGCTGCTTAGACCGAGTTAGGCTACTTAGATAGTCGCTGCAGCGCCATGGGGTATACGTTGATGGATTTGTTAACTTATTTTTCCCTCTTTAAATAAACATTTGGGTTTTGTTGTTGTTGCTATTGTTTTTTAAGAGTATTGTTTTTTAAGGGTGGTGGTGCAGCACACCTTTAATCCCAGTGCTCAGGAGCTGTTGCCCCTGTCTGTGAGTGTGTGCTATAGCCATTGCCCAGCTAGACCGTTCTAAGGACGGAAGCCTTCTACTTCAGAGAAACCCACCTCACTGGGTAGGCAAGGCCACCTACTTTATGAGTGTTCAAGTCATGCGGTTCTTTTTTCTTCTTCCTTTTAGAGGCAGATGTCAGACCAGGGAGGCCTGTAACTCTTGATCCTCCTGCCTCCACACCAAGCCTATGCCACCATGCTCCTTCAGTCATGTGTTTCTCAAAATGTGATTAGGAGAGAGTAGGTGACTGGTGACGAGGTCAGTCAGACGGGTATGTCACGGGTATGTCACGGGTATGTCACGGGTATGTCACGGGTATGTCACGGGTATGTCACGGGTATGTCACGGGTATGTCACGGGTATGTCACGGGTATGTCACGGGTATGTCACGGGTATGTCACGGGTATGTCACGGGTATGTCACGGGTATGTCAGTGTGGGTATTCACACAGCATGGTCGGGTGCGAAGTTAACGCTCTCAGAGTTTTGTCATCTCGTTTAAAGAACGTTGTAAGATGGAAATTGACAAAGGTCAGGACATGGCAAAGCTATTTAAGAGACTAGTTGGATTTTGTCTAGACTGTGCTCATTGGGGCTGGTGAAAGTGCTACTGAGGGGCACTGTGGGAGTCCTGTCCTCAGTGAGGCTTCATGGGGGAAGTGCCTGGCAACTGCCTTGAGCAGCTGGGCTCAGTCCTGGGGTGTCCAGGAGTAGAGAATAAAGACCAGTGGGACAGACATGTGACATGAGGGATGGGGCACCTCAGAACACAGAAGTGTGTCCTGCAGTGTGAGACGATACACATGGATCACTGAAACCCGAAAGTGATGTTTCAGAAGGTGGGTCTGTGGCCAGGCGTGGTGGTGCACGCTTGTAATCCTAGTACCTGGGGGATGAGGCTGGAGGATGGCAAGTTCATGACGAGACTGGTTTCATAGTTCCAGGCCACCCTGGGCTGCATGGTGACATGCATGAAAAGCTTGGTGCCGTGGTACACACATGTAATCCCAGGCTGGGGACATGGAAACGTGTTGGCAGATCTTTGGGCTGCTGCTACCTGGTCTAGCCAAAGTATTGAGCTGTAGATTCAATGAGAAACCCTGTCAAAAACCAGACAAACAACAACAGCAAAACCCAGGGATCCAGTGAGCTGGCTCATTGGGAAAGGCACTTGCCATGCAAATCTAAGTGACATGAGTTCGATTCCCAGATTTCCTGGAAGAGTGGAAGGAGAACTAACTCCACACACTTACTGTGGCTTATATACCTGTGTGCAAACACACGCAATACATACACACACTGATTTATAAATATTTAAAAATTAATAAGGGATTGAAGAAAACACCGACATCAGTCTCTGGCCTCTGCCATGTGTCTTGCACATGTGCATGTGTAGCCACAGACATGTGCACACACACACACAGTACATACCAACATGAACACACAGAACAAAGACAGACAGAGGAGACACAGAAAAGAAAGATGGTGAACTCAGATATTTAAGAGGAAGAAAGAGTAGTAAAAGGAATGCAATCGACAAACACGAGTGGCTGTAATTCCTGAGCTTGGGAGACTGAGGCAGGAGGATTGCTGTCTTGAGTTTGAGCCCATTATGAGCTATGTTGAATCCCCCAAACAAATCAAAATTTAAAGTTAGAGCAACGGTTTCTAGGAACAGATAATAGCAAAACAGCGAAACGCCAGTCTGAGCCTTTCTCTGGCCAGAATAAAGCTCTCAAATTGTGTTGTTGATGGTGTCACAGGGGTGAGCAAAATGCCTCTCCTGAGTTTGCAGCCTGGGGAAGGTGGGATGATTATGCTTCCTGTGGCCACTGCGTAGGAGAGCTAGCAGTGGAAACCATGGGAGCCGGAGGGGACTTGGTCAGGGGTCACTTCCCAGTTGGTGCACACCTGTGGGAGGAGAGAATAAACAATGGTGGGAACTGGGAATAGGAATGGCAGCACATGGTGGGGGAGGTGAAAGCAGGAGACTCTGGGGTCCAGAAGCGGCCCCCGAGGTATAATGGGTCCAAAGCCAGCTCGGGCCACCCAAGACCCAAACATGGAAACCAAGATAGCCAAGGCCCTGCACTTTGCCTCCCTGGAGAGGAAGCTGAGTTGTCTGTCCGTTTCCTAGCTTTTCTTTGTCTTTACGTTTTTACTTTTAAAAAAAATACCAGTTCTCCTGTAGCCCATCCTGGTCTCTATCTCATTATACGGCTAAGGATGGCTGACCTTGAACACCCAATTCCCTGCTTCTCCGTCCTGGTGCTACCTTTGCAGGCCTGGACTGCCACACAGGACCTATGAGGTGTGAGGATCAAACCCAGGGAGGCATGCACACTAGGCAAGCACTCAGTCAACCTGTCTGAGGAAATGTCCTTTACCCATTGTGATGTCCCCCGAGCCCCACATATAATTAGGGCATAAGTGGTTTTGTTTAAAAACAAGGGGCAGAACCAGGCGTAGTGGGGAAACCATTTAATCCCAGCCTGGGGTGGGGGGGTGGAGCAGGAGGATCTCTGTGAGTTGGAGGCCAGTCTGGTCTCCATAGCAAGTTCCAGGCAGGCTGGAGTAACATAGTTGCCCTGTGGTAAAGGTGACCGATGTCTGTACAGTGGCGCTTTGCATTGTAGGAGGAGTGAACTTCTGTTATCCCGCAACCCTCCTGTGGAGGCAGGAGGAGCAAGAGAGGATGGAGATTGCAAATTGGCAAACATTATTTTAGCAGAAGAAATTCTGTCTCTTTAAAGTAGACCTCAGTGACCCTCAGTGACCCTGTACACAAACGGAGGCAAGGTCTTCTTCGCACTGACATTACTAAGACCATTTTATGATGTAACCAGATTCCATGGGAATGAGCTCTAAATGAAAACATCAGTAGCGTTGTAAATATGAATGATGATTCTTATTTTTCAAAAATGAGATCAGAATTACTCCATTAAGTGTCTGGATTCCAGTGCCTCAGAAGACTGGGGCCCAGCCTTGGCAAGTGATGTAGGGAGAGAGGTCAGGGTGTGCTCGGAAGTTTGAAAGGGGAAGTCACTGGAGCAGATTTACTTATTGACAAAATCTTATGTAGCCCAGGCTGGCCTAGAACTTACTGTGTAGCTGAGAATGACCTTCAACTCCTGACCCCCGTCTGCACCTCCCAGGTGCTAGATTGTGGGTGTGTAGTCTGCACTGGTTTATGTAGTCTGGGATCAAACCCAGGGCTTTCCCCGGGGAGAGTTGCTGTTTGCAGTTAACGCAGTGTCAGCCTTCAACACCACTTCAACTTCTGCAGCCTGTGCTTCCAGTCATCAGAAATGTTCGGAATTAAGCAGACGGGTTGTTGCCTCGGGCGGAGAGTTCGAGGTGCCGGGGAGGACTGCTAATAGGCACACACTTCTTTTGGAGCCATTAAACATGTGAAAATTGACTGTGGTGATCTGTTAACCCCTGAATGCACAAGAAACCCTCAGTCATGTGCTGTTTAAGTGGGGGAATTGTGTCCTGTGTGGGTGATGTCCCTTCGTGTGTTTCTTAGAGAAGTGCCCAGTGCCGCATGAGCATAGAGTACTACATCCTTGACAGGCGAGAAGACTGGTGAAAACGGTCCAACAGGACAGTGCGTTGTGTCTTTCCTCCGTGCTCCCTCCCGCCATGTGGCAGATGTGTGACAAGATATATCATCTATTCACCTCTCATCTATCTGTGTGTCTGTCTGTCTGTCTGTCTGAGACAGGGCCTGGCCATGGAGCTCAGGCTGGTATGGAACTAATTAACTAGCTCAGGTTAGCTGTCCTTGAACTCATGGTCTTTCTGCCTCACTTCATGATGGCTGTGAGTACGGTTTGAGTCCCTCTCTTATCCGAAGGTGGTGGTGGTGGTGGTGGTGGTGGTGGTGGTGGTGGTGGTGGTGGTGGTGGTGATACTGTAAGTTACATTCTTGCTGTCTGCCAGTCCTGTTTACCTTCTTTAAAGTTACATCATTCATTCATTCATTCATTTATTTATGTGGGGGGATGGTACAAGGGAGCTCACACAACAATTTACAGGAGTCTGTTCTCTCTATCTGTAGGTCCTGGGGATTGAACTCAGGTCATCAGACTTGGTGGGAAGTCCCTTTACCTGCCGAGCCTTCTTGCCAGCCCTTTACAGCCACCTCCTCCCCTTCCACGTCCCCGCTGTTGTTGTTGTTTTGTTTTGTTTTTCGAGACAGGGTTTTTCTCTGTGTAGCCCTGGCTGTCCTAGAACTCACTCTGTAGACCAGGCTGGACTCAAACTCACAGAGATCACCTGCCTCTGCCTCCAGAGTGCTGGGATTAAAGGTGTGCGCACCACTGCCCGGCTCCTGTACAGCCTCTGATTATGCAGCTTGTTACTCTTCCCCACAACGCTCTGCTAAAAGTTCTGTATTTTCTACTATTCTTTCCTGTTTTCTAGTCTCCAGTGTACCAAAGTTTGTACATACGTAGTGTTCTTTATCAGAATACCCAGAGTGCATAGCTCCCTTTGTTGTTAGCAGATCTGTAAAGGTAAATGCACCAGCTCTTTTTAAAATTGGTATTTATGTAGCTTTAAAACATACCAGTAATTCCATCTCTGTGTTTGTGCAGTTAATGTTTTAAGCTTAAATTACAGTGTTTAAGTTTGTTGATTTCCCAATTCGAGGAAAGATACTTTTTTAGATAGTTGCTGGAGATGTTTGTCTAACATGACACAATTTGAGAGATCACTGACACATTAACTTCTGTGATTTTTTTTTCCCCTCCCATTACAAACACTAAGTGTGCGGGACATTCGCTGTATCAATGTTAACTCCAGTGTCTGCTTGTTTTCAGTATTGTGTGCCAAGAACCTTGCAAAGAAAGACTTCTTCAGTAAGTACACCCAGCTTTGTTTTGAATAATACCGTTTATGTACTTCTGAAAATTAATGTGCGCGAATGCGTCTGTGTGCGCGTGCTTGCGTGTGTGTGTGTGTGTGTGTGTGTGTGTGTGTGTGTGTGTGTGTGTGTGTGTGTGTGTTTCTCATAGCTTGCATGTGGAGGTCAGAGGGCAACTTGCAGGAAGTTCTCTTCCACCATATTGCTACCAGGGATTGAATTTAGATCTTGTTGGCCTCTGACATTTAATTTAAAAAACCAAAACAGTGGGTGTGGTCTTGTAAGAGTCTAGGAGTCCAGAGCTTGACCAACATCTCCTGGCTGCCCCCAGCACAGGTCTCCTCCCCCATCACAGCCATGCTCATGTCCCCTGCTTCCTGATCTGGTAGCTGGTAGGACCCTGCTCTCTGCTCAAATACAAACGAGGCATTTATGATGTAAGTGGGCTGGCTAAAATTGCCAATCCAGTTTTACAAAATAAATTCCCTTTTAAAAGGTCTGCAAGGGAGGAACTATAAAGTGCTGAGGACTGCGCCCCTGAGCGTGCCTCCCCTTCCATGAAGTCAGCACCGACAGCCCTAAAAACTCCCACGCCCCCATCCCAGCGGGCTTGCTGCCTAAGTAGCGTTGTCTACACTTCACAATGAAGAGACTCAGGCTCAAAGGCTTTATCCCAGTAGCCAGGAAACTCACAGCGGTGGCTCACAGCCCAGTCCCTCTCCAAAGCCTCCTCCGGCCTTGCTGCTTGTCTGGCATCAAACCTGTTGCGTTCACATGCGACTTGGAGACTGGCACGTTGATGCCACAGCTAACACAGGCAAAAGATCAGTAACATTTCTGGGGACTGTGACTACTGAGACATTTACCTGATAGATCTTGTTTCTACATTCAGTCAGTCCCTTTAGGGATGATCAGAGTTGGGCTCGCTCAACAGACAGATTGCTTGGTGTGTGTGTCTAGCGTTTGTCACTCCTGCAAGTCTAGCTCTAGGAAATCTGACACTTGTAAGCCTCTGCAGTACCCACACACATGCGCATACATATATGCACACATATTCTTAGTACCTACACACATGTGCATACACACACACACATAAACAAAAGCAACTTTTAAAATGTAAAACTCACCAGAGATGGACATTTGGATTTGAGCCTGTTTTCATGCTTGTCTGCTTATCCAATATGAAGGTGCAGCACAAAGCTCAGACTCCTTGCTAATGGAGATAACCTTCAAAGAGAGACAGTGAGGCATGGCATGTGCAAGCTTTATCCCAAGGGGAAATCTGCCACTCTGCTGTAGGATGCCACTGGGCCACCAGGTAGACTGTTACCACATCCGGGTATGTCTGCTCTCTCTCTCCCCAGGACTCCCCGACCCCTTTGCCAAGATTGTTGTGGATGGCTCTGGGCAATGCCACTCAACCGACACTGTGAAAAACACCCTGGACCCAAAGTGGAACCAGCACTATGACCTGTGAGTCAGACCCTTCCCTGGGAGACCCTGGGGCTGCGGAAAAGCAGCTGTCAGGCTTGGAGGAGAGACTTGGAAAAAGAAAAAAGATGGTTGACTTTACTGAAAACCGAAGACTTGACGAAGCAGTCGCATGTTGCCAGCTTCCCAGTCAACATCCCCTGATGTCTTGACGTTTGTTGGCCCTTACCACAGTGGCGCTGTGATTTTGGACATGTCAACCCCCTTGTCATGTTATCAGAAAATCAGCCAACCAAACAGGAGCCATTATGATTCCTACCCCAGTGTGCTACATTTTTTTTTAAGTGAAACCATGTTTACAACCAAAAAACAACCCAGCATACAGTTTTGTATACTGATTCCAAATTTAGGACCATGTTTTTATGTGGATACATGTCCCTGCACAATTATTAACATGAACTGCACTGGGTGTACAGGTGTGGTGGGTTTTTTAGTAGCACTTGGTGTTTGTTATTTTCCTCACATGGCTTGGACTGTGGTTGCCATGTATCCTGATAGTTCTCTCTGTGGACGTGCCCTAGGATCGAGTAGGGTTTTATTATCCTGGTCCATGTACCTTTGTGTATTTTGGATGGACAGTGAAACCGTAAGCAGCCCCAGTGTTCTCTGTTAAGCCTGGGTCACAGTCCTCCAGAGTGCGAGAGCATAGTCAACCGCTTTACAAGATCTTATCACGTGCTGGACCTGGTGGTATAGGCCTAGAGTGCTGGCACTTCCGGAGGCTGAGGCAGGAGCATTGCAAGTCAAAGGCCTGCCTAGTTTACAGAGCCAGTTCAATCTGGCTCTTATGTGGGGAGATGTAAACAGAGACCAACCGAGGTAATAGCTGTAGTCCACTTGCTGACTTGATGAGCACACTGGGCTTACTTATAGGAGGGTGGGTGAGGGCTGACTTAGAGGGGCAGCTGCAGTTCTGAAAGCCCGCCCCAGCACCAGCCATGCCCTCTGGAAGCTGGGCCCTCTTGTCCTCTGTAGGACTTGCAGGCGGCTCAGCAGCTTAGGGAATCCTCTCTCCTCAGCAGTCCCTACCATATAACTCTGGGAGGGGTAGGAGGGAGGGACCTTGTGAATCTGGTAAGTTTCAGGACTTCCTGAGACTTGTAAGTTGCTTACTTCCTGTGTTTTAATGAGATCTCTTTAGAATTTCCTGAGTCACAATTCTGGTGTAGAATATTTGAATTCCAAGAAAATTGTTCACAGCCTGGGCAATTTGAATTCCATCTCAGAATAAAAATGGTTTTTGTTTTTATGTTTTTTTTTTCTTTTTAAGTGGGGGGTGGGATGGGATTGGGCATGTGGCTTAGGTATAGAACACCTGCCTATCGCTCTTCACTTCAGGAGAACTCTGGCCAGTCAGGGGTCAAGGGTGTGGCTAAGTGGTAGAGGGCTGGCATTGGCCCCTGTGATAGCCTTGGTTCAGTCTCTAGTACAGTAAATAATTGAACAAAGGAAAAAAATTTTTAAAAATGCTTATTACAACATGGTTGCCTGCACTCACTGCTTGTGTGTCTGGTTTGGAGTTCGTTTCCCAAGCTCTGCCCTCACTGCCAGGGTTCTGAGTCAACTAGATGCATGTGATTGAGGGCCTCATAGTTCAGAAGTGTGCCTGAACGAGTTTGTATGCTCTCACAGGTACGTTGGGAAAACTGACTCTATAACCATCAGTGTGTGGAACCACAAGAAGATCCACAAGAAGCAGGGGGCTGGCTTCCTGGGCTGCGTGCGGCTGCTCTCCAATGCCATCAGCAGATTGAAAGATACTGGCTGTAAGAACCAAACGCTCTTCTGCCTCGCAGTGCACCGCACAGTTTAGGAGGCACCCTTGTCTTGCTTTTATTTGAATGCCGAATACAGAATTCCTGCCTTCCTCCCTTCCTCCCTAGTTAACATTCTTTGGGTTAAGTTTTGAATTGTTTGTTTGCAGACCAGCGTTTGGATCTATGCAAACTAAATCCCTCAGATACTGATGCAGTTCGTGGCCAAATAGTGGGTAAGAATTTTCTCATCTGCCTAAAGGGACTTGGATGGAACCCACCGTCCTGCTCCCAATGCTAACAACGGGGAACAGGCTTCCAGGGCAGACCACATCGGGCCATCTCTCCAGTACTAAACCTTTCCTCTTCTGTGGTTTTCATTCTTTTCTCTGGTTCCCTTCATCCTGTCATTGAGACTGAGTTACTGTGACTCCAGTCGAGATGGGGAGTTGTTTTATAAGTGTTATGCTAATCAGCACAGGAATGGTCAGTTGACCCTTGTTTTGTCAGAGACGATAAGAGCCGAGGCCACATGAGCAGGAGCTGAAGTGTATGGCTTTTCTGGGAAGCCCCCATCCCATGTCAGAAGCAAAGACAGTGTGTAACAAGTTCCATGTAATGTGACTTAGAGTCAGAGGACTCCACTATGTGGAGAGAAAGGTTAAAGCGTGCTTGCTGCCTTTCCTGCAGGCATCCGATGGAGTGACCTCTCTGAGTCACTGCCCCCTTGCCCACCCTGTTCTTGGCAGTGTGTGCTGCACGGAGTCAGGGGAGCCGCAGCCAAGGCTGAGTCACTCCCTACTCCAGATGCCTCGGGTCCCAAGACGGCGAGCAGTGCGTCCGTCCACTAAAGTTCTCACGCACTGCGTCCCACTTGGAATTTCTTCTTCCCTTTGTGGAGGGATGTGTCTGGGCATAACTGAAAACCTAGGAGTATAGTGTCTTTCTTGTCTGCGCCAGTGAGAGACTAGAACATAAATGTTTTCTTAGATTGAAGGTGTTCATTTGTACTTTCACTAAACATAAGCCAAGTCTTTTTTCAAGACAGGGTTTCTCTGTGTAGCCCTGGCTGTCCTGGAACTCACGCTGTAGACCAGGTTGGCCTTGAACTCAAAAATCTACCTGCCTCTGCCTCCCAAGTGCTGGGATTACAGATGTGCGCCACCACTGCCCGGCAAGTCAAGTCTCCTTAAGATGGAATAACTTAATGGAATGAAATATTGTGTTCTTCAGTTTTATGGGGATGGGGCATGAGAAACTCAGTACTTTTTCTGCTCTCTGCTTTCAAGGACTGTTCAAATGGTTATGTGGTATGTGCAGCTATTGGCCTGAGGTGCTTCACACTGAAAATACGGGGGAGGTGTAAGCTCACTTCCTTTTGATGGTACTGGACATACGTTATGGGGTGTCAGCGGCTCACGTGCTGCAGGGTCTAGAGCAGCCCTGGGTCCTAATGCAGGCTCTTTTGTGTTGCAGTCAGTTTACAGACCCGAGACAGAATAGGCGGCGGAGGGTCGGTGGTGGACTGCAGAGGGCTGCTGGAAAACGAAGGGTATGTTTGCCTACCATGGCGCTGCATGTTGCCGGCCGTGATGCCTACAGTGGTGCCGACTGTGGTACCAGCCATGTTCTCTTTCCCTGTAGGAAAGAAGCATCAAATCACATACTGCTGTGTGGGCTAGAACTACTACTCCAAGCTACCATACTAGTTGATGAAGGAAGGTGTAATTAACCAAGGGATTGTACCCCAGAAACTCAGGAACCAACACAGGGAAGCTCCTACCGATTAGAGGTGACAGTTTAGCTGGGTATATGCCTGTAATATCAACATTAAGGAGACAGAGGCAGGAGGATCCTGAATTTTGGGCCAACCTGAGCTATAAAAAACAAAGAAGCCCAAGAAACAGCCAGTGTTTGTGTAGGCCAGCCTTGATGTTCTTCCCTAGGAGTCATCAGGCTTGGCTCTCTAGACAGACTCTTTCATTGACTTGGGGCTCACCAGTTAGCCCAGGCTGGCCCACCAATGAGCCCCGAGGATACTCCTGTCTTCTTCTCTGTGCTGATTATAAGCACACACTGCCACACTAGCTGGGACTTGAGGCAGGTCCTCCTTGCTTGCACGGGAAGCACTTTCCCAGCCGAGCTGTCTCCCCAGACCCTGGACTTTGTCTTAATCATGATTTATAAGGTAGTTAGAGAAATTTGAACATCAACTGATGTTTGATGACGATGGTGATTATTTTATTATTATTATTTTGGGTCAGCAACAATATTGGAGAAGTCATTGGCTTTAAAAACAGCAACAACAAAGCAGCCCATGCTAAAATATGTACGGGGCGGGGCGGGGCGGGGTAGTCAATGCAGGGATTGGATCGACACTGACCCCTGTCGATCCAATCGACAGGGAGGAGTGGAGGGCAGCCTGGCGACACCCCTGTGACTGCCTGCTGCTTTGGGGGAAAGGCCCCATTGTTCTGGTCCTTCATGTTGTGCATGCATTGAAAAATTTCAATATGAGGTTTAAGAAGTATCTGGTCGCAAGGGGAAGTGACTCATTAAGGCAAATTGTTTTTGAAACTTCTGTGAGAGGGGGGAGAATGTTCAAAAGGCACTTAAGAGTCAGTGTTTTATGGAACCGTGAATTTCATCCTTGAGTAAAATAACAAAATGGAGTGTCAGGGATACCTTCTGCTCCACCCCTGTCAGGTGACTGCACCCCGGGGCTCTGCTAGAGCTCTAAATCATGGTTGGCTCTGACCTGTTCCTCTGAGAGTCTTTCTCTCTTGTTGGACCATCTGAATGTCCTGAAACTTTGCATTGGGAGCACTGTCACTTGTTAAAGGGGTGTAGAACATTGCGTGTGGCCTTTGCGTGTGTGAGTCTCGTGACACTTCCCTGATGCTTTCATGTCTGCTCTGCCCTTCCCTTCCAGAACAGTGTATGAAGACTCAGGCCCTGGAAGGCCGCTCAGCTGCCTCATGGAGGAGCCTGCCCCGTACACAGATGGCACTGGCGCAGCAGCAGGAGGCGGGAACTGCAGGTTTGTGGAGTCTCCAAGCCAAGATCAGAGACTCCTGGTACAGCGGCTCCGAAATCCTGAGGTTCGAGGGTCCCTACAGACACCCCAGAACCGACCACATGGTCACCAGTCACCGGAGCTGCCTGAAGGCTATGGTGAGTGTAAAGTTTGCTCCCTGTGGCTATGGTAAACACTAGGACTAAAAATGGTTTGGGGACAATAGGGTTATTAGGCTTATAAATTATAGTGTGTCCCTGAGGGGAGTCAGGGTCGGAGCTGGAGGCAGGGACTGAGGCAGGGGCTCTCTGCTTGCTCAGCCCGCTTGCCTGCTTGCTTTTGTGAGACAGTCTGAAGCCCGGACTGGTTTGGAACTCATTCTATAGACCAGTCTGGCCTTGAACTCAGAGATTCATCTGCCTCTGTCTTCTGAGGGCTGGGACTAAGGACAGACGTGTGCCACTATGCCTGGCCTCCCCCTGCTTTCTTATACCATCTGGGACCACCTGTCCAGTGGGCTGGGCCATCCCAAATTAATAACTAATCAATAAAGTGTCTCACAGACTTGCCTACAGGCTAATCTGATGGGGGCATTTTCTCAATTAAGACTTCTGTTTTCCCAAATAGCTCTAGCTTCTATCAAGTGACAGAAAACCAGTCAAGGCAGCAAGGGATTTGCCCTGTGCACAGCTGCTAATGGCCTAGCTGTGCCTTCCCTGGCTGTGGCATTGGATGACCCGGGCCACATATGGATGGGAAAGTTGTAGTGAACTCTGGGGCAGGTGTTCCTTTTCTCACGCATATCAGAGAGACAAGGCATTGTGAGGGAAGCAGGAAACTCAGGATGGTCTGAGATTTGAGAATAGAAGGGACATCATGGGGACAGAGTGAGCAGAGCCACGTGGTTTCAGTGGTGAGAAGGACCAAGAAGGGCAGTCGTTCACATCAGCAGATCACCCAGATGCAGGCGCTAGGAGACGATGGTTGAAGGTTGTGTCTGTGGCAGAAGAGCGGAGCCATCTTCTCTAAGGTGGCCCAGGAGAAATGGGTTCTATCTAAACATGGGGACAGTGTAGAGTTGAGGAAGCTAGCCACAGCTTTGTAATTCTTTTTTCTGTGATCATAAAGAGTTAAAAGAAAAAGGGACAGAATGCACACCAGCAATCACACCACTGAGGATGCTGTGGCAGGGACAGGATACACACCAGTAGTCACACCACTGAGGATACTGAGGTAGGAGAATCATGAGTTCAAGGCCAATTTGCGGCACATCACAAGACCTGTGTCAAAACACCAACATAAATAAACAAACAAGCAAGCAAACTAAAATAAAAGCTTGAGAGTCTGAAAGTAGGATTAGAGTGGAAAGCTAAGCATGCTCACAGCCCCTTCTCCCACAGAGCAAAGGACAACAGTACAGGGACAAGTTTACTTTCTGCACACGCAGACTGGAGTCAGCACATGGCACGACCCCAGGATCCCCAGGTAGGTGTCAGCAGCCTGAAGAGCCAGCCCTCCATGGAAGCTAACAGTGCCCTGTGAGGGGAGATGGAGCGTGCGTGCGTGTGTGCGTGTGCGTGTGTGTGTGTGTGTGTGTGTGTGTGTGTGTGTGTGTGTCTGTATGTGTGTGGGCGGGTGTGTATGTGGTACGGGGGTGGAGGGAGACTGGAAACACGGCCTCTGTAGCTGTTGAAATTGGTCACTTGGCCATCTACTGTGAACTCTCTGGACTTTTTTGTAAATGCATAAAAGTTTCCATGATCAAAGTTAACGGGAAAGATAAAGACTCTGTCACCCTTTCTCTCTTCTGCTTTACTGCCCCTCTTGCCTCAGTCCCTTGGGGACCATTCCGGGGGGAGATGAAGCTTTTCTATACGAATTCCTTCTACAAGGCCATACATCCGAGCCCAGGTCAGAGAGACCCCCGCCCCACCCCGTGCCAGAGTTAAGTTCTTTCTTTCGTTCTTTGCTGTTTTTCTTTTCTCTGCTCTCCTCTTACCGTAGCATTACTGCCCAAGAGGCCTCGGGTAGAGCTCGGTTCCTTGTCACCCATCGTGGCTCCCCACCCCCCAGTGCAGCCTCCCGTCTTGGTGTTGGATTTACAGTTCAGGTCTGCCATTTGCATGGGAATATTACCTGCAAATGAATGGCGAGCCTCTTGGTGTGCATTGTAGAAATAGCAGGCATCTGTGTTAATCCCTAAAGCGTCTTGAACAGGCATGCTGGTCCCTGCTGACTGAACTGCAGTTACGCTATCAAGGGGCCAGAATGAAAACGCTTGCTGAACACGGGGGTGCCATTGTGTGCTCAGTCCCCTTAAGTCTGGAAAGTGTGGGCCTCAAGATCTTTTCAGTAGAGGAATTTTTGCTCCAGCAAGTATCTGGTCTGTTTGATTTGTGATTCCCAAGAGCATACTGACGGAAGTCAGGTGCTTCCTGCTAGTCTGTCCTCTGTGTGTAAGGAAGGGTGTTCCTGGGGTAGCCCCCTTTCCTTACGGTGGACAGAGACTCTCAAGCGGTGTGTTTTTTACCTGCCATGTGTGGCTGTCATTTGTAGGCCAGAGGCTTGGATTTACGGAGTCAGCAGGAGTTGCAGTGTGAGGGAACATGGGCACCTTGCTAGGAAACCCCTGTGGCTGCTGTCACTGAGGTTGGTCTTGCTCCTTGGTTCTCAGTGGGATAAAGCTCTCTGTACATTCCATTTTGCTAGAGACCTTAACAGTGTGAACTGCGATGAACTTGGGCCACTGCCTCCAGGCTGGGAAGTCAGAAGCACAGTGTCGGGAAGAATCTATTTTGTAGATCACAATAATAGGACAACCCAGTTTACAGATCCACGGCTTCACCACATCATGAAGTAAGACTGTAACACCCTTGCCGGCCTCTTTATAACTGGATGCTTCTTTCCACCAGTATTAGTGCGTGCATGTGTGCGTGTATGTGCGTATGTGGGGAGGGGGACACACTGGACAGTGATGTGGATGTGTGCAGAGGCCATACATCATTGTGAGTCCTTACTCCATCACTCTCTACCCTGAATCTTGAGCAGCTTGGCCTGGAACTCACTTAACTTCTCTGGCTGCCTAGCAAGTCCCCAGGTCTGCCTGACTGTTCTCAGCACTAGGGTTTTTACTTAGGTGCTGGAAATCTGAATGCGGGTCTGCATGCTCACACAGCAAGCACTTGACTCCCTGAACCATCTCTCAGCCCCAATCTAACAGTTTTCTTAATGTACCTACTATTGTGTTTGCTCAATAGTGGGCACAAGCAAATAAGGTAGATACTTGTTGGACATTGACATGGTTTATACCCCGAGATTAGCGTGACCTTTACTAAGGTTACACGTTGCTGGTGCCCTTCTCCTCCAAGCAGCTTAAGTGAAGGGCTCTGAGATGATGGCAGGAAGAGGGCTTCCATCAAAATCTGCACAGCGCACTCTGTAAGGGCTGCTGCTGCCGCCGCCGCCGCTGCACACAGGGTTTTTTCTGTGCCAGGCATTTCTGCCTTGGAGGTGGGTGTGATCTTTTGTGCTACCCATAGTTAGTAGCCCACAGACAGCCTCACACATAGCTCGGTGCAGCTTGCATAGGTGGCAAGACTTGAATAAAGCAAATGCCACACTGTCCCTAATGGCCACATCCTGTTATCCTGTTACTGGTCTTCATTCTTAGTGAACAGGGCTTGGAATCTTTTTTTTTTTTTTTGAGACAGGGTTTCTCTGTGTAGCCCTGGCTGTCCTGGACCTCACTCTGTAGACCATACTGGCCTCAAACTCAGAAATCTGCCTGCCTCTGCCTTCCAAGTGCTGGGATTAAAGGCGTGTGCCACCACCACTGGGCTAGGACTTGGAATCTTGATCAAAAGGAAGAGTGGGAGCCATTGGATGTCACGGGGTGTCTGCTTTTCATAGGCCTTTCTAGTGCTGTATCAGTTGGTCCCGATGACACATGTAACACAGTAATGGTTTCTGTTGTAATTTTCATAATAATATAGCAGATTGTACTAGGGTTCTGTAAAGGAACAAAAGTTATAGAGAATACATACACACACACACACACACACACACACACGAATGATTTACAGGCTGTGGTCCAACAATGGCTGTCTATTCTGTCCATGAGGCTGTGATTGTCTCAGTATATACTCAGTATACTCTTGAATCCTGAAGAAGTGGGGTTTAATATCAGTGAATATCTCATTCTTGCCAGAACGAGAGGAAGCAGGCAGAGAGGGAACCAACTTCCTTCTTCCATGTCCTTCATCTAGGCTACCAGCAATGGTGTGGCCCGGGTTAAAGATGGATCTTCCCACTTTAAAAGATCTGCATTAAAGTTTTTATCTTCCCGCTTTAAAGATCCAGGTTTGAAATGGGTCTTCCCACTTCAAATGACTAATTAAAAGTGAGCAGAGCCTCAGGTGTGCCCAGCCGTTCAGGTTGTAGTTCATCCCAGGTGTAGTGCAGTTGACATCCAGGGAGAGCCATCATGTAGATAAATGACATCTTTATTGTACCCCAGCCCTGCGCCAGGCTGTTGTCACTCATCTGAGCAGCCCCGTCGTTAGCAGAGCCTGCTGCCTGCAGTGTGTGCCGCAGGCTGCTTGCAGCTCTCTGGCCTGCCAGTGACGTCCATTTCTCCTCTTCGCAGTCACCAGTGCCAACTCAAGGAGCCCAGCCAGCCACTGCAGCTGCCCAGCGAGGGCTCCGTGGAAGACGAGGAGCTTCCGGCCCAGAGATACGAGAGAGATTTAGTCCAGAAACTTAAAGTTCTCAGGCACGAGCTCTCTCTTCAGCAGCCCCAGGCTGGTCACTGTCGCATAGAAGTTTCCAGAGAAGAAATATTTGAGGTAAGGAATCGTGTCTTGCTAAACCGTATAGCCCCGTGGGGAAGCCCTCAGGGGTTGTGTTAAGTGAGCTGTATTACCATCTTGGTGGGCTCTGCTTTCTGCGTGGTATTAGAAGGCTCCGTTTCACTGAGGTTGCTGATGTTTAGTTTTTATTGTAGCTGGATGTAGTAGCACGTGCTTTTTATCTCAGCACTAGGGAGGTGGGACAAGTGGATCTCTATGAGTTTGAGGCCAACCTGGTCAATATAGTGAGTCCTAGGACAGCCAGGGCTACACAGTGAGACCCTGTCTCAAAAATCTCTTTTTTTTTCATTATGAATATTTATTATACAAATAGTGTTACACAAAGACCTTTCATCATGTTAGCTCTGCCTCTCTCCCAGCCCCCACCCTGCACTTTCTCCCTCTTACAGTCCTGTGTTTTTCTAAACTTCCACAGATATGTATATGATTTTATGTATCTATAAAACTTCGGAATTTTGGCTATGAGAAACAAACTCAGTTATTTGTCTTCTAAGGCTTAATTCACTCACTATAATTATCTCCGGTTGCTTAATTCTAAGGATACCAAAGTTCCAGTCTGTCCACACCATGTATTCTTTATCCACTCCCTTGTTGTTAGACACCTAGGTTGGCTCCACAACCTGGCTGTTGTGAATGATCCTTGATGACTTATCACAGAGTCCCCTCAGTGCTCTGAGGTGTAACATGGCGTGCTCTAGATGTAGTTGTAGTTTGTTGAGAAACTTCCAGATTGACTTCCGTGGTAACTGGACCACTTTGCACTCGCACCATCTGTGTAAGACTTCCCTTTGTCCACACTTTCCACAGCACTTACTATTTTCTTAACAGGGGTGACACGAGCTCCCCTGTAGTCTCTGTGTAGTGTATATATGAGTCTTCTGAGGTTAGTATAGCTAGCAAAGATTTTTCTCCCCTGAGGGATCAATTTTACTGTTTAGTGAGATCCAGGGTTTGTCAGGACCTAGACTCAGGCTGAGCAGAATTATGTTTCTGTCCCTGACAATATTTTTAGTGCTTAGTGGTTTTCTGTCACCAGGAGCCGGTGATTCAGGACTAGAACCCCAGCTGGCCCTGACCTGTGTGGATCATTCCTTGGCCTGCAGGTCCTCCTAACATCCACTCATTCCTTCAGAGTTTCTGCTGGGGCACTTCCTTCTCAGAGACAGTACATGACTAGTTGGGCCTAGTCTTATCTCTGGGAAGAGGAAGGAAATTGAGTCCCCCAGGGAGGGGCTGGGGCGTGGCTCAGTGGTAGAGCCCCTGCCTAGAATCCCCCAGGGAGGGGCTGAGGCGTGACTCAGTGGTAGAGCCCCTGCCTAGAATTCCCCAGGGAGGGGCTGGGTTGTGGCTCAGTGGTAGAGCCCCTGCCTAGAATCCCCCAGGGAGGGACTGGGGGCGTGGCTCAGTGGTAGAGCCCCTGCCTAGAATTCCCCAGGGAGGGGCTGGGGTGTGGCTCAGTGGTAGAGCCCCTGCCTAGAATCCCCCAGTGAGGGGCTGGGGTGTGGCTCAGCGGTAGAGCCCCTGCCTAGAATCCCCCAGTGAGGGGCTGGGGCGTGGCTCAGTGGTAGAGCCCCTGCCTAGAATCCCCCAGGGAGGGGCTGGGGCGTGGCTCAGTGGTAGAGCCCCTGCCTAGAATCCCCCAGTGAGGGGCTGGGGTGTGGCTCAGCGGTAGAGCTCCTGCCTAGAATCCCCCAGTGAGGGGCTGGGGTGTGGCTCAGCGGTAGAGCCCCTGCCTAGAATCCCCCAGGGAGGGACTGGGGCATGACTCAGTGGTAGAGCCCCTGCCTAGAATCCCCCAGGGAGGGGCTGGGGCGTGGCTCAGTGGTAGAGTCCCTGCCTAGAATCCCCCAGGGAGGGGCTGGGGCGTGGCTCAGTGGTAGAGCCCCTGCCTAGAATCCTCCAGTGAGGGGCTGGGGTGTGGCTCAGTGGTAGAACCCCTGCCTAGAATCCCCCAGGGAGGGGCTGGGGCGTGGCTCAGTGGTAGAGCCCCTGCCTAGAATCCCCCAGGGAGGGGCTGGGGCGTGGCTCAGTGGTAGAGCCCCTGCCTAGAATCCCCCAGTGAGGGGCTGGGGTATGGCTCAGTGGTAGAGCCCCTGCCTAGAATCCCCCAGGGAGGGGCTGGGGTGTGACTCAGTGGTAGAGTCCCTGCCTAGAATCCCCCAGTGAGAGGCTGGGGGCGTGGCTCAGTGGTAGAGCCCCTGCCTAGAATCCCCCAGTGAGGGGCTGGGGTGTGACTCAGTGGTAGAGCCCCTGCCTAGAATCCCCCAGTGAGGGGCTGGGGTGTGGCTCAGTGGTAGCACTTGACTAGGATGTTACAGTACCTGGGTTCCATCCTCTGCACTCTCAAACATTTTCTTTGTGAACCTATGGTTTTGATGTGTAGGAGTCGTATCGCCAGATCATGAAGATGCGGCCAAAAGACCTGAAGAAGCGCCTGATGGTGAAGTTCCGAGGGGAGGAAGGTTTGGACTATGGCGGAGTGGCTCGGTGAGTTGCTAATTCACCCTCTTTCCCACATGAGTGGCAGACTGCTATCTGCTGCCCACTTCCGAGTATCACGATGGAGCATACCCTGCTCTGCTGCGCCAGCATCTCCACGGGGCATCGAGGCTTCTCCTGCTGGTGCCACCAGTTAGGATGTATGATGTCACTCTTAACTTGTCATAGTCAGGATTACATTTTCACACTCCTTCACCTCATGTGTCTGAAGACAAAACTCCCAGGGCCACTCCTGAACTTAACCAGGTGGCAGTGTGGGGGTAGGGCACACAGGTACTTGTTGTATCCAGGGGATCTTACAAGATGCTGCCATTCTGGTTGGTAGTTAAAGTAAATCTAAGAAGAACAGTGAAAAGCCTCTTTCCTGCCCAGTTCTTTTCACTTTAGAGACAAGGCTTCATAACTGTTGGCGTTTGTTCTAAGAGGCATCTGGTTTCATCAAGTTTGGGCCGCTGCCTCCTGGCTTAGGGACCTGGTCACAGACACGGACTCTGGGCTGTAGTTGGGAGAGCGAGCCCTCTGCTCTCAGACTGGGCTCTCTTCAGTTCTCCATGTCTGCCACTCAAGCTCCTCTGAAACTTTTCTTTTTGAAGACTTATTTCAGTTTATGTGTAGGTGTTTTGACTGCATGTGTGTCTAGGCACTGTGGGCATGTGGTGCCCACAGAGGCCAGAAGAGGGCATTGGATTCCCCTGAGACTGGAGTTATGGGTGGTTGTGAGCTGCTGTGTGGGTGCTGGGAATCAAACCCAGGAAGCCTGCAAGAGCAGTGAGTGCTCTCACCACTGAGCCATCCCTCCAGTCCCTCTCCTTTTGAATTACAGAACGATATTTAGCCCTTTAAAATTTACTTTGTCTCTGCATTCTATTTTTTCTCTTCCCCGCCTATTCCTTCCTCCTCATTTCCCTGTCTCAGAACTTACTACATAGCATAGACTGGTCTAAAGCAAGAGTAATCCTCCTGCCTTAGCCTCTTGAGTAGTGGAATTAAAGGTATGAACTATCACTCCTGGCTTCTTTTTAAAACCAGGCTTTGTCTTTCTTGCCCCCATAAACTTGAAGTTGCCCCAGGACAGCATTTTGCAGCAGTCTCCTTAGAGCCCTAGGCCGTGGCCTGCAGCCTGGACTTCAGCAGCAGTGTCCTCCACTTTCGGAGCAGACCCTAGACACTGTCTCCCAGCCTCTCTCTCTTGGTTTCTCCCTTGCAGAAGAGCTATTTGGTATAATTTTCTTCTGCCTGTGCCCCTAACAGTAGCTCTCCGTGATGAGGAACTTGGCTTAGTTTATGGCCAGATTCCCAGTTTAGGACGGCTCTGGTGCCCAGTTCTCACTCCAGCAATAGCTGCTATGCGCAGGGCTCTCCAAGCTCACAGCCCTCCTCCAAACTGAGTCTTCTGCCTTATTTCCTATCTCCTTCCTTCGCTGCCTTGTTCAGGGTTTCCTCACCTCATCTTCCAGTGCTTACCCCAGGGCAGTGTTCTAAGATACTATATAATACACTAATTTATTGAGTTCCATTGTAAGTCTCACTAGAGAGTCTCCCATCAAGCACTTGTGTGTTGTGTAGGAACTGCATTTACTCAGTAGTCACCAGGTGGGGACCTGCGGGGACCTTGGTGTGGGTGAGGAAGCACATGGCATGTTCCCAGCCCCCACTCTCTTGTCCTCCTAACCCAACGAGGGACACAGTGCTTAGTGAATCGCACAGTCAGCAGCTACACAGCCAAAGAGGTCCCTGGTCCTTAAAGTACAGATGGGGAAGCCTCGGGCTTCTGACGTTTTTTGGTCTGCCAGATCTGTGTATCTTGTTTATTTCCATCCCTTCCATGTTCAGACGGTTTTGGTCTGTGCTGTCCTCCCCTGATCTGCCTCCTTTCTGTTTGAAGAGTCAGAGACTACACACTAAAGTCTGAGCCCATTGTCTCAAGGGCCAGACCCCAGTGTCTTTACGATTGAACCCATCTCACAGAGGGTGGCCTCTGCTGGCCTGCTTGGGTACTGCATGCGTGTGGCATACATTCACATACTCCTTAAACCAGTCTGAAATCAGTACTGTTAGCACATGTGAGCTGTGTTGTTATTGTTCCCAGGGAGTGGCTGTATTTGTTGTGCCATGAAATGTTGAATCCGTATTATGGACTCTTCCAGTATTCCACGGACAATATTTACACACTGCAAATCAACCCAGATTCTTCTATCAACCCTGTGAGTACTGCAGCGAGGAGTTGAGAAATCCAGCTGCAGTTTCTAAGGCGAACCTGGTCTCCCCAGTTGTTGGTGACTTAGAGAAGATGCTGGGGAGAGCTCAGGGCAAGGGCGGGGGGTACTGACTGGCCGGAGCAGATTCCAGTCAGCTTTGGATCTGGAACCTGCTGTCTGCAGGGAGGGCTGTGAATCTGGGCTGCTCTGCGCCTGAGTACTTTGCTCTTTGGGGGACTCTGGGTTGGTAGTAGATCATGGGTTGGTTTTTTATTGTTTTTTGGTTTTGGGTATTTTTTTGGGGTTTTGTTTTTGTTTTTTTTTTAGTGTAATCTTATGAGCTAGGTTACCAAGTCCATACTCTGATCAGAGTTGGAAACATTCCATAATTAGCTGTCTTGGGCCACAGATGTGAGCACTCCGCATGTGGTAGGATTAAGGGACATCTAAGGGAAGTCTAAAACCATGGAGGATGTCTGTGGTACCACAGCCAGTGTCACAAGGCCACAGAGCTGAAATGAGGGACTATGTCTGTTAGAGAATTCAAATGCAAATAAACCAGTGCTTAGGAAAATGACTCAGCCACACAAGCATAAAGTCCTGCATCAGACTGCAAAACCCACATAGAAAGCCAGATGTGGCTGGGCACAGTGGTACAGGCTTTAATTCCAGCTCTCAGGAGGCAGAAGCAGGGGGATCTCTGAGTTAGATGCCAGCCACAGTGAGATCAAGAATAGTCAGGACTGTGTAGAAAGACCCTGTCTTAAAACACCAAACAACAACAAAATCTCAAGATGTTAGTGTGTGCACTGGGAAGGTGGAATTGGGTGATTCCTGGAGCTCGCTGACTGGCCAGCCTAACCTGTAAGATCCAGGTTCAGTGGGAGATCCTGGCTCAAAAAACTGGGTAGCACCTGAGAGAATGAAAGGGACCTTCACATACACCACACATGTGCAAGTGCGCGCATGAGCACGCGTGCGTGCGCGCACACACATACACACACACACACACACACACACACACACACACACGGTAGGAATAAACCTTTACTCAGCCTGGAAACTAAATCCTGACACATTTTCGGAAACACATGAGCAGACAGTACTTAACACCTGCTCCACTCCAGTTGAGGAAGAAGAAGCACCGCCTTCTTAACCGTTGAGGTCTCCACATTTTTTTTTTGTAGCAGGCCCTTGCAGGTTAACTAAGAGTTCTCGGGAAGAGATAGGGGCCCACACATGCAGAGTGTTAGGCCAGGGTGTGGTGGTGCACAGCTGACACCCCAGTCTGAAGGCTGAGGTAGGACTGAGGAAGTGTCAATCCCACTGTAGTAGAAGCGAGGGAAGCTGGAGCTCAGTGACAGCCCTACCCTGTCTGGCCTCGGCTAGCTGATGGGCCGCTCAGTAGTTCTAGATCCACGGGAAGCCTGTGGGAGGTGGGGCCCCTGCCTGCTGGTCACCTGTTCATCTTCCTAATGGCTTGCTGTTCTCTGGCGCCCCCTATAGGACCATCTGTCTTACTTCCACTTTGTGGGTCGCATCATGGGTCTGGCTGTGTTCCACGGACACTACATAAATGGGGGATTCACAGTTCCGTTCTACAAGCAGCTCTTGGGGAAACCCATCCAGTTGTCGGACCTGGAGTCTGTGGACCCAGAACTGCACAAGAGCTTGGTGTGGATTCTGTAAGTGTCACCATCCTGCCCCACGGCCCCAGGGCTCAGGAAGCTGTTGTGTGTGCATATTCTTTTGGGAGAATAGATGTGAAACGAAAGAGAGTAACAGAATTAACTATAATAACATCAAACATTGGGTTGCAATTACAAATTAACAAAACATGTAATCATGTAATTGACTTGTATTCTTTTCGCAAGCTGGTTTGACTGGTTGTTAGGTTTGATAACAAACTTTGCATGGTTTGTGTTGGGGACGGGGCAGAGGGAGAGCGTACAAGCGTGCACTCCTGTTGTTTCCCAGGCGATCTGTAGACAGCAAGAAAAAGCTCATGCTTAGTTACCTTTGGTTTGGAGTTAACCAAAATGCTGTGCGGGGTGGCAGGAACAGGGTGAACCTATAGAAGACCCAGACCCTGACAAGGCTGGGATGCTGCTATGTGGAATTTGGCTCTGGGTCGGGGGTAATCCACCTTGGCCTCACTTGCTACACTGTTCAGGGCCATGGGGAGTAGGCGCTTTCCTGTGGGGAAATGCTTGTCAAGAAATAGGGCAGAGGCCGGGCAGTGGTGGCACACGCCTTTAATCCCAGCCCTTGGGAGGCAGAGGCAGGCAGATTTCTGAGTTCGAGGCCAGCCTGGTCTACAGAGTGAGTTCCAGGACAGCCAGGGCTACACAGAGAAACCCTGTCTCGAAAAACCGAAAAAAAAAAAAAAGTAGGGCAACTAAAGAGCCAGCCCGACGCTCCCAGTGCCGTTTGTGGGAAGGCTGCCTGGAGAGGAGAGAAGCCTTGTTTTGTCCCGGCTTTGTGTCCTTTTGATTCAGCTGCCTCTTCACAGAGCTCCTCCCAGATGCAGTTCCCTGAGCCACTAGGCTCCACGTCCCATGGTGTCACAGGATGACTGAGTGATACCCCCACGAGTGGTAATCATACAATCAGGGACAGGACTTAGGCTGTTCCTGCCAGCCGTCCTGCACGGCCCTCTCCCGCCCCCCTAGGAGTCCCTGGCATAGGCCTAACCAGCCTTCGCCTGTGTCTGCAGAGAGAATGACATCACACCAGTGCTGGATCATACCTTCTGCGTGGAGCACAATGCTTTCGGGCGGATTCTTCAGCATGAACTGAAACCCAATGGCAGAAACGTGCCCGTCACTGAGGAGAACAAGAAGGAATACGTCCGGTAATATGCAGGGCTGGCTTCAGTGGTGACCTGGAACAAGCAGAAGGTGCTTCTGGGGCACCTGGTGTAGAGACTCGGTGTGACAGCCCGGCTCTCGATGCAGAAGTGGCTGCCAGTGTGTCTGAGGAGCCACTACAGCATCCCAATGCCAACCTGAGGGACAGTTATGCATACTGGCACTCGGAACTGTGGGTGGGTCATAGGGCCACACGTGCCCTGTGGACCCATTTGAAATCTGGCAGTTTCAGGAGGTCTCATCAAGGCCCTCCTGCTTTTTTAGTGGAAAACCAGAATGGCAGAACTGGTTTGCTATAAGGGCTGGGTGTAGCATGGTTGTGCTGCACACTGTGAGTTCAGCACTTGGGAGGCTGACACAGGAAGAGTTCCAGGTCATTCTGGGCTACATAGAGAGCTAATTCCAGCCTGGATTTCCCAGACCTTTTCCCTGGATGAGGAGGGGAGAACAAAAGAGACAGATAAAGCCAGGTGGGGTAGCACAACCTCTATGAGAACAAGTTCAAGACCAGTCTGGGGTACATGGAACCTTGTCTCAGAAAGACTAGGAAGGGCTGGAGTGACGACTCGGTGGCTGAAGCTCCTGCTGCTCGCCCAGAGGACCAACACCCACATGGTGGTCATAACTGTCTAACTCTGCTTTGAACAAATCCAATA
Organism: Tokudaia tokunoshimensis; assembly: GCA_036184795.1. Lineage (NCBI taxonomy): Eukaryota > Metazoa > Chordata > Mammalia > Rodentia > Muridae > Tokudaia > Tokudaia tokunoshimensis. The sequence continues at coordinate 34,858,937 of BTHU01000006.1, read as the reverse complement.
CCCTCTTCTGCCCTTCACAGGTACCAGGCGCACACATGATGCAGATATGCAGGGAAAACAGGCATATGCTTAAAATAATAGTAATTAAATTACAATAATAATAATTAAGGATAAGACCAGACCTGCAAACTAAAAGCTACTGGGGAGGGTGGGTGCAGGCTTGTGTCCCATCAGCAGGTTCTACGTTAACTTCATCTGTGCTGTCACAGCACTGTGATACTGTCACAGCCACTGTAGGGACACAGTGCCTTCAAGGTCTCTTCCCAATTACCTGCAATGTGTGGCTTTCCCTTTCAGGTTGTATGTGAACTGGAGGTTTATGAGAGGAATTGAAGCCCAGTTCTTGGCGCTTCAGAAGGGGTTTAACGAACTCATCCCCCAACACTTACTGAAGCCCTTTGACCAGAAGGAACTAGAAGTAAGTGCCAGGCATCCCAGGGCCGCGGACAGTGAGGCTCCTGGCAAGCCTTGTGCACTGAGCTTGGTGCAGAGGGCGACGGGGGGGGGGGTGTGTGTGCCTGGATAGCCTTGTCACAGGCTGAGACGTGTCTGTCTCCTTGCCAACAACTACTGATCTACTCTGCGGGCATAGTCCCAGGTGTCTGTGCCCTTGCCCAGACCAGGCCTCCCTCAGCCCGTTCTCCACTCTCCACTCTGGCTATTCATAGACTAAGAACATACTGTCATGGTCTCAGACAGTGACTCATTCATCCCTCGCCAGCTCTGCCTGGTGCCAAGTGGCCTAAGCCTTCCAGATTGTTCTCATAGCTGTCTGCCCGCTGAGAGATTGAGGGCTTTGGAGTGGAGCCTCTGTGTGAGGCAGTGAGTCTTGAGCAAGCTTTTAAACAAGTGGACAGCCTGCTCTCTGTCCCCTCGTTCCACATGGCCTGTTGAGTTCTGTTAGCTGTTCCCAGCCACTCCTCCCTGGTGCACAGCAAACTCCCACTGCAGGTTTGGGGTGTCAGCTGACTACTGTGGATGCTTCTTGAGTATCAGTAGTCTTGCAGGAGGGGGTGGGGCAGTGTCTTGGGCGTTTTAGAGTAACGCCCAGCCCGGTGCCCTTCCCCAGCTGATAATAGGTGGACTGGATAAGATAGACCTGAACGACTGGAAGTCCAACACTCGCCTGAAGCACTGTGTGGCCGACAGCAACATCGTCAGGTGGTTCTGGCAGGCGGTGGAGACCTTCGACGAGGAGAGGAGAGCCAGACTGCTGCAGTTTGTGACAGGATCCACAAGAGTTCCTCTCCAAGGCTTCAAGGCTCTGCAAGGTGACTGACGTGGAATCAGGGCCACTCCTGAGGTGCTGAGCAGCAAGACTTGGGACGTGGGCCATCCCACTAGAGAACAAGGGTGGTCAGGGTTCTCACGACAGATACACCCCAGTGGGGCCTGGGGTGTGGGGCCACACTGGAGCCCCATGGGCCTATGGCTCCCTTGTGCTCTTTTAAAATCCAGGAGCAGCAGGGGCTACTGGTGTACACGGCCCAAGGTGGGCGTCCCCTTACCCTTCTTAAACAGTCTAACCCCAGCCTATAGGGAGGTAGAGTCAGGTGGAAGGTGCTGGAGCTTAAATACTTGAGAACTTGAGCTGCACTGGCCTCCTTTATTTCATAGTGATACAGGACTGAAGAGACTGCAGGAATGATGGGGTCCCTCGCCCAGCACCCCAAACCTCTCAGCACAGGCTACTAGGAAGCCCTGCTAAGCCTGCACCTGCTGCATCTCCCAACACTGGGGGGCGGGGAGGAGCAGGGCATGCAACCCCTTGTATATCCTGGCCAAGGAGGTGGCCAGACTGCCCCTTCGGGAGCCTTCTTCCTGCCCCCACACTCCCTCCTTTGCCCTGCGGACAGGAATGTGTCACACACCTATAGTACAACAGACACTGGCCTCTGTAGCTTCAGCAGCAAGCGGCTAGGAAAAGCCACAAGCATCCAGGGAGACCAGAGTAGAGAGAAGTCCAGTGACTGGTTGCTTTCTATCAAGTAAAGTGTGGGGACCAACTAGTCTCTGCCTCAACTACCCCAAAAAGAGGTTCCTGGGCAGGCCATATGTAGGGGCTCTAAGCTCCTGGGCTTCCTGGCCAGCTACACCCAGGCTTTGTCTGTCTCTGAAGCGCAGTAACTAGAATGTTGTCTTGCAAGGCTCTACAGGCGCGGCAGGGCCCCGGCTGTTCACCATCCACCTGATAGACGCCAATACAGACAACCTGCCCAAGGCCCACACCTGGTAAGCTCTGCCTGTGCAGTCACGCAGCCTGTGTCGTCCTCAGGGTAACCTCAGAGCAAACCTAGGGTCAGTGAGACAGGACTTGAGTCAGCAGGGCCCATTGGGTCACTGCTTTGGGAATCCAGTTTTGTTATTATGTACAGCAGTTAAGGCTGTGGTGCCACCACTTGGGACTGTAACCCGAAGGCTGGCTCATGGATGTCCTTTGGTTGAGTGCTGTGCATGTGCGCATGTGCCTGACAGAAAGGGACAACTATTGTCTGTCTGTCGTGCGGCTCCACATTTTCCTTCTCAGAACTTTGAGAGATTCTGTCTCAGGATCACTGCCTCCTTCAGGATCCTAGTTCCCAAGGTTGTTGAGATGCTACATGGTAGGACAGAAGGTTTAAATGCTGACTGTGACCTAATGAAGAGGTTTGGGATGAATGGTTTAAATATATCCCAACTGTTGTTCACATCTGCAAGATGGGCTAATACATCCATTCCCAGGACCATGTATGTAAGACCCCAAGGCTGCCTCAACGTGTGTCCCTACAGAATAGGTGTGTGGTGTTAAAGCATGACACCATGTCCCTCCATAAGGCTTCTGTCCTTCAGTGACTTAGCATCTCTGATCTAGATGAATGAGAGGAAGAGGGAGAGAGAGAGACACAATGCAGCCTTCACCCAGTCTCTAATACCGTTCCCGAATGCTCTGTGCCTGGGACTCACAGGCCACTCGCTGCTTTTCTGTCTATTGGCTTTTAGTTACTGTGAGATAATAGATGTATCTCTTTTCACAAATTGTCGAAATGAGATTCCCCCTGGAAATCTTGAGTTCCCAGGAAGGTTGGTACCCATCTTTCTAGGATTTGGCGTCTCTTAGGAGACTCAGCATGGTGTGGTAGGGGATTGACTGACCTCAGTAGGAGACCTGATGGTCACTAGCACAGATTACAGGCAGACCGGGGCTTCTTTCCAGCATGGAGAAACCACACCCAGAGGCAGAACAGCGAGCCGAAAGTGTGCGGGCTGACATGTTGATTGTGTAGATCTTGACATTTTGCTGTGGGTTAACTGGAAGAAACAAGCACAGCAAACAAGAGCCTATGTTGAAAGCTGGAGATGAGCCCACCCCACCCCTCCACTGTACTTACCATCGCTGCGTCTGAGGCCAAGTGCTCCCAGCAGTGACTCTGGCTCCTTTGCCCTTTTCCAGCTTTAATCGGATCGACATCCCGCCCTATGAGTCCTATGAGAAGCTCTATGAGAAGCTGCTGACAGCGGTGGAGGAGACCTGTGGCTTTGCTGTGGAGTGAAGAGTAGCTGGTGGTCACAGAGTCTTGCTCACAACCACCAGACCCAAAGCATAAGGCGTCTGCACGCCTCCCGCCTGGCGGGCTGAGGCCTGAGATTCCAGAAACCGAGGGAAAAGGCTCATCTCCCTCCTCCTGGAGAGGGCAGGCCAGGGGACTTCCATAGGTGGCTCCCACCCACTTATTCTCCTTTATTATAGTTTGCCCTCCCCTCCATCACCCATCTAATAAAACGCAGCCAGGTTTCGCCCTCAGCCTCCTTGGCATGGTGGGGAGGCTGTGGTGTCTCCGGGAGCGTCTACCCGTGGTCAGGAGCAAGCAGGACCCCTGAGGGTTTGCGTGGTCTCCACTCGCTCTCCCCTCCGATTATAGCCTCAAAGCCCCCTTCAAGTTCAGCTCTTACTGGGCTCAGATTCCAGAGATGTCACAGGCTCGCAGCCTGTTCAGGTAGCAGGTGGATTTCTAAGCAGGAGGTAGATAAATGCACAGTGTATGCTTGCTGGAACTCCACCCTGGCAGGACACTCGAGGCAAGGTGTGTTTCCCCTGTGAGAGGTAAAGGAGTTGCAGCAGCCTGCCTTCACTGGAAGCCTGGGCACTTCTTTTCACGGTATCCTGGCTGAAAATAAGGTTTTGCACAGGGGAAAAAAACGCTTTAAAAGTACAATTTGTTGTGTTCTCTACCCAGTTTGAAATGATCGTGTTATGGAGCTAAGCAAAGAATAACCAAAACCAGCCTCGGACCCCGGGGCCCAGCTCTGCTCCTGGGTCTGGGGATCCCGAGGCTCCTGGCTGGCTGGAGATGGACTTTTATACGGGGGTTGCTAAGAGCTAAACTAACAGAACAGTTTTGTCACCATGGCCACTGGCTGGAACGGCAGGAGAAGCCACTGACCTGGGGTCCCCTGAGGCAGCTCCCCAGGGTTGGTGCTGTGCACAAAGCAGGGTGTGATGGGCGTGTGGCAACAGGGTGGGGGCTTTACCTCCTACACGGCCCTCTTCCTCAGTGGCAACGGCGATGCTAACAGTTCCACTCAACTCGCTCGCTCAGTCAAAGCCAAAGCCAGCCTAGCGCACCTGCACTACACCCAGTTGGCACAGGGTCCACAGGCGCCACCAACTCCTGCAGCAGAGGAACTGGATTCAGGCAGCTGAGCTCTGGTGGAAGGCAGGCAGGGCAGCAGCCGGGCTGCCATTTGTGCTTGTGTTGTTGTTGTTTGTGTGGGGGCGAGAACAGGGTAATTCATTAGCAAGACATTTCATTGATACCACAAGTTCAAGTTGTATGGGGGATGACTGGGAAGGCCCTGTTGGGCCACCAGCTTCTGTGTTCTTTCTGTTGCTTACCCTCAGGCTGTGAGGACAGGGAAGTGTCTTCCCTTCTGTTCGTGTGGTCTGGAAGCAGTGCTGAGGTGACGGGGAGAGTGGATTCACAGGTCACACGCACCCCTGAGCCAAGAGCTCTGCCCAGCTCGGCCACCTGCTCCACAGGGCAGGAGTCAGCTGCACTCTGGGCTGCCCGGTGTGGGGACTGAAAGGATGCTAGGTAGACCTCACCACACAAGGACCGAACCCGTCCCACCTCCCAGGCCAGACTGAGGCCTTATTAGTCTCTCAATTCTGCCTTGCCCTGGTAGGGCTTCTGTACTTCATCTGCCTTCATGCTCTGAGGGTGTTCTAAAGCCCAGCTCCCTCATGACTCACGGACTTAAAAGGCGCACGGAAGCCTGTGCCCTAAGTCTCGGGCAGTCCAGAGGAAGCAGCCAGACCCTGCCGAGCGGCACTTCCTGGAGACGGAAACCCTGCCGCTGCCCTCGCTCACTGTCCCAGTCTGCAGGGATGAAGGAAACCAGGGTCCTGTGCTTTGGGGATGTGCTGCAGGAGTGTCAGTCACACCGTTCATGCCGTGGGAGTGCTGGGGACAAGCCTCAGGAGTCCCGTGTCAGCTGCCCTCTGGGGAAGATGCAGAGGTCGGGCCCTCAGGGCCTGACTGGTTGGCACACATACCACCCACTAAGGCTCCTAACAGCCGTTGTGCCTGCGTTGCCTGTGGAACCCCTCATTGCCAGTTCTGAGTGTCGCAACCTCCCCGGGTCTGTTAATGTGCAGCACTGTCCTCCGTCAGTAGCACTGCTCTCCTTGTCTGTCTACCATGGTTAGGCCCCTCTGGCGCTCCTCAAAGGACACTGCGTGGCCAGCCCGCGGCACAGCTCCTGGTTGCCCTGCTTGGGTCTTTCGTGTAAGGTCTCGATTGTCAGCCCTCCTGGTGTCCCCAGAAGCTTCAGGAGCCTGGCTCTCCATGCCCCCCCTCACCAGCGGCCGGCAGCCACACTCAGGGACGCAGCAATCCCCACTCTGCTCCGCAGTACTTCAGAGAGGACGCCAGGCCGCAGCAGTGTGGCAGCAGGTCGCAGTCTCGTGCTTTCTGTTAGGAGAATCTGCCACAAGGTGTGATGCTGGCCCCTGCACTGGCTTGGCCACGCGGTCAGGTTCAGGTCGGGTGGACGCTGGACTGACCTGCAGAGAACACGCCCCACCCTCCTGCAGCCTGGGGGCCACTTGCAGCCTTCTGAAACGGCGTGGGTTTTTAAACTGTGTTTATAATGTCTTCTAATTTATTTTGTAAGGTCCTGTTTGAAGTGCTGCTGCTACCCCTAGTCGCTCTCCCAGTTTTTATTGCCCATTTCCTGTGACAGTTGTACACTAATGTTCTGTTTTATGTCAGAATCGGAAGTATTTAAAGAGATGTCAGTTCTATTTAATGCAGTTGTGGAACCAGCTGGAAACACAAAACGTCGACTGTAGAGCAGGCTGGACCCGGGAGGGAGGGCAGGTTCATTTTGTTACATATGCAATAAACTCAAAACTTTACATTTTTTTATTTTATTTTTATTTTATTTTTTTTGCGCGTCTGTTACTTTCATGTGGAAACAAGATTCTTGTGTATTTACTTTTACAAGCAATAAAATCCAGCCTCCAGTGAAAAGAAGAAAAGCTAAAAACATTGGAAAAAAACAAAATACCAGTGCTAAGCAGATGCAGTAACTATAGTCACCTTGGGCTCTTGGTGGCAGCATCGAGCCTCTTCTGGGCTCTGCCCGCCACACAGCTGCCGCTCGTACAAGTGTACACACCTCCCTTGGTACAAGTGTACACACCTCCCTTGGAATCCGTGTCACAGTGCAGCCTCGGGATCAACATGCCCTGTGGCAACTCTGTGGACCCTTCCCCTACCGTGGAGGCTTGTGGGAAACTTGTCCCAAGTCAAAAGTCCCACTTGCTCGCCTAAGACGCACTGCCAGGCCTCCCCACAGGGTCCTCATACAAGAAGTGCTGTGTGGGTCATAGCTGCTTCAGAATACTAGCTCCGCTCCTTTCCAAGGGTCTTGGTCTCTTCCGTCTCTGTGAGCAAACAGAACAGACTGGCTTGGGCTCATCAGACTTCCCTCATGGTTTTCCATCCCATCTGAGGAGTTCAAGGCCAGGTCCCAACCCCACCATCACACCAGGAGCCCTGAGGTTGTCCTTGAAGGTTCTAGCTCATATCCAGTCACCTCCTGGGACCACTGTCAGTAGTGGGGGGGGACAAAACCCACAGTCTCAGGCTCCTGCCTCAGAGCATCCCAGAGACCAGCAGGCTGGTGTCACCACCTGCCATCTCTACACCTGGTCCCCCACCTGCCCGGGAGTGCTGAGGGCGGTGTCCCCAGCCAGAGCGGCCTTGGGCCCACAGTTCACAACTAGAGATGATCTGGTCGCTGTGCCTGGAAAACCAGGTGACTGCAGTTGACTCTCAACCCCAAGCTTAGGGTAAACCTGGCTGTGGGCCACACATCCAGGCTTTCTTGCCACCCCAGGGCCTAATGCAGGGACAGGGTGGGTATCTTGAGGAAGGACGTCCTCCACTCAGAATAGTTAGTTGCATGCAGAATTTTACTCTTACACTAGGCTGGGCCAGCTCCCAGCCACTGTGAACCCCATAGCTGCCTCCCTCAGTCCTCTCCTGGTACCTCCTGAACTGGCTCTAGACTCGTGCAGTCCAACGTGGTGTCAGCAGGTGGGGTGACTAGGCCTCACCCATCCAAGCACCCCCACAATGTACCCCACGGTGCCACAATGACTTATAACAGGTTCCCTTCCCACTCCACCACCCTTCTACTCACCGGACTCTTCGGCCATACAGGAAGGGACAGGTTGGGTGTCCTGACCCCAGTCAGCCACCTCTGCCCACAGTGGCCTGTCCTTGCTCAGTAGTGACAATGTCCTTACCTGCCTGGCCAGCTTGCTGCTGCACATCACTGGTCACGGGGCCAAGTGTCGGGGTGACAGCACTGGGGGCTCCAGCAGGCCCAGGCCCAGTTCCCTCAGATAACTGTGGAAGGGTCTGTTGTGGAGAGAAAAACTGACACCAGTAAATCTTACAGAAACAGTGGCACACTGTTCCCAGCCTGAGGGAAATGGAGGCAGGAGGGTCAGGAATTCAAGATTATCCTTAGGTTCGTGTGGAATTTTGGGCTAGCCTGGGTTACATGACACCATCTCAAGAAAAAAGAAAACCAAGTGTTGAACCAGTGAGATAGCTATGGATAAAGGGCTTTGCAGCCTGATGACCTGAGTTCAATCTCCGGATCCCTCAGGAGGAGAGAACAGAAGACAGACTCCTGGAAACTCCTCTGACCTCTACATGTACAGACACGCACATGCTACAGTAGTAATTTTTAAAAATGGCCCTGAGCCATTTACTACAGTGTCTAGTAAATATTCAGTGAGTGTTGACCTTTTAAAGAGTTAGAGACAAAGAGGCTGTTAATAGATCTCCAGTTCTGACCAGGGAGACAGGCTCAGTGGAGAAGCACATGAACGCATCTGAGGGTCCAAGTCCCAGGAGCCCATGGTGGAAGGAGAGAACGGACTCTCTCTCACACAAAGTTCTCTGACCTCTGCACACAGGCCTGTAAACACCAAGGCACCAGGCGGTGCATGCCTTTAATCTCAGGAGGCAGAGACAGCAGATGTCTGAGTCTGAGGCCAGCCTGGACTATATACAGGGGTACTAGGCTATCCTGAGCTACATTGTGAGACAGTCTCAAAAAGCAGCTACCTTGGGCTATACAGCAAAACCCTGTCGGAAAAGTCCAGTAAGAAGGGATAGTGGGTAAGGGCTGAGCTAACGTCAGACAGGAGCTGCTGCCCTGGGCGATGTCCTCAGACACATCCAGTGCCACCCAGGAGCTCAGTCCCTGACTTACAACCCTTTGGAAGGTATAACAGCTTCAGGTAACATTCTAAAGGCTCTGGGCCCAGATTCTGGTCTCAGGAGGAGGAGGAGGAGGAGACAAGTGTGGACGAGCGTACTGCACGGAGGAAGCAGCGGCCCGGCAGTCAGCCATGATGTCAATCACGTTGAGTCCCTGTATCAACCACCCTGTCATGAGAGCTGAGCAGCACTGAGATCAACTGAAGCCCAGACAGCCTAGTGCAAGACCCAGGGAGGACAAGGGGGTCTTTGGAGAAGACATGCTGGCCACGGGAACTTGCCCGGGAGGAAAGGGAGGTCTGAAGAGAATGGTATGGGGGAGCCAAACAGGCCAAAGCCAGTCAGAGCACGTGACTGTGATTCCAGCCCTTGAGGCTCGCACAAGAGGAGTGAAGTCTGAGGGCAGCCTGGAACACAGTGAAGGCCAGGTCATCCTGGGCTACGCAGCTAGACCCCGTGTCAGCAAAGTAAAGTAAATACAGATCAAAGGGCAGAGAAGGGTCGAGTTGTCAGTATCCTTCAAGTGTGTTTTTAAAAATTCTCAGTCTGGAGAGATGGCTCAGAGATCAGAGTTTACCTCTAACTCCATCTCCAGGGCATCTGGCCTCTCTGGGCACTCGCATACACGTTGCAGGCAAGCAAGCAGGTAGGCATGATGGACACACACACACACACACACACACCCCACACAGGCAAACAAATCACTTGGCCACAGTCAAAAAAAAAAAAGCAAAACCCAAAAAACCAACAAATGAAAAGAAGTTCCAGCAGATGTCACTAAAGAAGCAGATGTCGCAGGCTGAGGAGATGACTCAGTGGGTAAAGGAGAAGCCACACAGTGTGAGGACCTGAGTCCAGATCTTTGGGACCCATGTAGAAGTTGGACATGGTCACACACAGCTGTAGTTGAGGTGCTCCTGTGGAGACGTAAGGGATGGGGACAGGAGAATGCTGGGACTTTTGTAGGCTAGCTTAGCTGGTGTCTGTAGCAGCAAGCAGGAGACTGTCGCAATATTTGAGATTATCAGACTATACAGGCCCACCATAAGACACAAACATCTGCATTCACACACACACACACACATGAACACAGAGCCACCACACACTCAGGAACACAGATATGCACGCACGTGTGTGCACACACACACACACAAACACATGTCAGTAACATGCTTGCTACACAGCATGAAGACCTGAGTCTAATTCCTAGAACCCAGGTGACAAGCCAAGGTACATCATTACAGAATGATGGGGAGGGGCTCCCTGAGGCTCGATGGTCAGGGTCGGGGTCAGGTTCGGCAAAAAGACCCTGCCCCAAGGACATGGTGCGCAACTGAAGAGGACACCTGACTTTGGGCTCCGGCTTCCACATGCACAATCATGCACATGCATACACACACACAAAAAAAGGATTTCTGCTTCAACTGGGAGCAAACGTCCTGTGAGAAGAGTAGGCCATTTGGAGAGAGGTCAAAGGTCATCCATGCACACTATGAACCAGAAGAACAGCTTCACAGCCGTCCCCAGGACCAGCCCCTTCCCCGAGACACAGGTGACAACAAAATGCATGGCTGCAGCTAAAACCCCAAGGACGTTCCACACATATTCCTGACATTACAGAGGTCTGCAGGGAGTCCCCTGACACACCTTGTCCTAGAGGACACAGGGCCAGCCTCACAGCTCCAGCCCTGCCTCATATTCTATGAACTGAGGCTATTGCTCCCATAGGACTCTCTCCTCCAAGGGTCTTTGCTGGTCCAGAACACCCTGTACTGGCCATGGAAATATCTATACCCAGGATCTGAGTTCTACCTGCTGTCCACACAGCCCCGGGCAGTGTGCCTGTCCGTCCACACATCTGCTTTACGAGATCCGGAATCCCAGACAGGCACTGTGCCCACTGCGCTAGAGGAGCTATGACTAACGTTTCTACTGTATGGTTCAGATGGTGCCGTGGTTCAAGTTCAGACCTTGCTAAACAAATGGTGAACATCGGAACAGTGTGAGCCTCCCACGGTAACTTGTTACCGTTCCATGCTCTGATAGGCAGGGCTAACACTCAGTTTGGGGTACTCGCTAAAACAGTCTAGGGAGCGGCTGGAGAGCGATGGCTCAGTGCTTACGAGCAGTTGCCGCTCTTGATCTATGTTCAATTTCTGGCACTCACAACTGCCTAGAATTCCCGTTCCAGGGGTGCAATGCCCCCTGCTGGCCTAAGCAGCTACCAGTGTGCATGGCATATACATACATACATACATGCATGCATGCATGCATACATACATACATACATACATACATACAAGCAAAATAATCCATATTTATACAGCAATGATTTCTTTTATGGGGGCTTCTTATACAGCTAAGGATGGCCTCAAATTTGCTGTTTGGTCAAGGCTGGCCTTAAACTTCTGGTCCTGCTTCTGCCTTCGTATTGGGATTACAAGCACATGCCATCACATATATTTGGGGGGGGTGGGGGTGGGGGTAGAGGAGCAGGAGCCGGAACCCAGGGCTTCATGCATGCTAGGCAAGACTTCCACTCCATCCTCAGCCCTAATAATTGCTATCTTTAAATATACATTTATTTGCTTTATGGGTCTGACTACTTTGCCTGCAAGTATGTATATGCGTGGGGAAGCCAATGGATCCCCTGGAATTCGAGTTACAAATAGTTGTGCACCATCATGTGGGTGCTGGGAACCAAACCCAGGTCTTCCGCAACACTACAAGCACTCTTAACCTCTGAGCCACTCCCCCAGCCACTAATAAAGTCCTTTAAAAACTTATTGTTATGTATGTGGAGTACCACAGCGTGTACATGGGGGTCAGAGGACAATTTTTGCAGTTGGTTCTCTCCTTCCACTGGAATTCTGGGAGTTCTTGTACAGCAAGCACCTTTAGCCACTGAGCCGCCTCACAGCTCCGTAATAATTTCTTATATTCAACAGTTACATGGCTTCTGTCCTCCCTGGATTTTACTGGTGTTAGCAGCCACACTGCAGCTCAGACCGTATGGTAAGTTTTTAAAATGGGAATGGTTTTCCATCCTCTCCGACTCCGGACAGTGGCAAGAACAGCGCTTTTGGTTTGCTGCTGATCAAGTTCTTTCTCTTAGCCTGGAAACAGCAATTTCCTGTTTCTCTTCTGAGTGGTTTTGATTCTTTTCCTCATTTAGTTTAATGTTGGCAGCTAAGTTCTTATCCGAAGGCTGAAACAGAAACTGAGCAGGTTACAGTTCTTTGGGGCTCACTTTACAAACACACTCGACTTAAAAGGGAATTTTATGAGGTGAGTTTTCCTTTTTCCTTGCCTAGAAGGGTGGGAGGCCACAGCTGCCGGTCCCTGGTGCCTCAGCCGTCAGCTGACCTCTGACAGGTCCCCGCAGCTTATCTCTGTGAGCCAAGGCTGGACTCAGTCTGCTTTTACGGCACTTGTACTAACTGAAACATGCAGTTTGTCATTTAAAAACTTACACTTTGGGGCTGGGGCGATGGCTCAGGGTTTAAGAACACTTGTTGTATTTGCAAAAGAGTAGGTTTCAGTTCCCAGCCCCCTCATGGTGGTTGACAACCACATTTAACTCCAGTTCCAGGGGATCTAACTACCTCTTCTGACCTCTGCAGGCATCAGGCACACTTAGTGAGCTTACATACATATATTCAGGCAAAACACTCAGAGATGTGCAATAAATCGAATTACTTTTTTAAGTTTATACTTCTGCAAATTGTAACTTCATGAGAAGAACAACACATTAAAAATAATATGTCGGGGGCTGGAGAGATGGCTCAGCAGGTAAGAGCATCGACTGCTCTTCAGAAGGTCATGAGTTCAAATCCCAGCAACCACATGGTGGCTCACGACCATCCATAAAGAGATCTGATGCCCTCTTCTGGTGTGTCTGAAGATAGCTACAGTGTACTTACATATAATAAATAAATCTTAAAAAATAATAATAATATGTCTATCCTTAGGAGATGGCTTAGTCAGTGAAGTGGCTGCCTCGTGAGTGTACGGACCTGAGTTCAGTCCCTATAACCTACATAAAAATGCAGGCATGGTAGAATGTGCTTCTAATGTCACCACCGAGGAGGCTGGGACAGGCAAATCTTTAGGACTCAGAGTCCAGACAGCCTTGCCTACTTGGTGAATCCCAAGCCAATGAGAATGCCTGTTGAAGGTGGGTGGCCTTCCTAAGGATTATGTCCAACACTTTCTTCTGGCCTACATGTGCACAGGAACCCACATCTACATTCCTGCTCCCAAACACACACATATATACAATGAACGTCTGGAGAATGACATCGGCAATATGGTGGACGGCAACATTTTAGACTCAAATGGCGCAGCCGGGAACACAGATGACCAGCTGGAGCAGACTCCAATGCCTCCCCTGTGTGTAACAACCACAGACACACAACCAGGAAGAGCCTGCTTGCGTACACAATAGCAGGCGCGGGCTGACGGGATGGCTCAGCAGGTAAAGGTTCATGGCTAGAGTTAGATCTTGGGACCCACTTGGCAGTGATAGCCTTGACGCCCACAGTTACCATCTAATCACATGTGCCATAGCAAGAGCATTCCTCCCACCCCAAATAAATGTGCAATTGAAAGAAAACCAGTGGGACTGGAGAGATGGCTCAGCAGTTAAGAGCACTGACTGCTCTTCCAAAGGTCCTGAGTTCAAATCCCAGCAACCACATGGTGGCTCACAACCATCCATAATGAGATCTGATGCCCTCTTCTGGGGTGTCTGAAGACAGCGACAGTGTACTTAGATATAATAATAAATATCTTTTTTTTAAAAAAAGAAAAGAAAAAGGAAGGAATTGTCTCGTTTTACATGGCTTTGTCCCCAGTCCTCCCTGGCCTGGTCCCAGTTTCCTGCTGTGAAAAAAGAAAAGCAAAGGAAACTAGATATTCCTCTAGCGTGATTCAGGCCAGTCTGCGGCACATAGATATGCTCAGCTGTGGAAACCAGAGAAGAAGAGGACTGTGAACACTGGGTGGGAGTGAGGGGAGACGTGGACACACGCAAGACCCTGTGGAGAGGCTGGGGTGATGGGGAACATTTCCCTTAGCATGGCTAGGGGGCTGGCTCAATAAGAGCAGTTGGTGAGCAAGCACGAGGACCCGAGTTCAAATCCCCAGCACCCATGTGAAAGTCACCGTAACCCAGTGTGCTCCGAGGTGGAGGCAGATTATTGGGTCTTGCTGGCTCTCAGTCTAGTGCCAAGTTGGAGGAGACCTTGTCTCAAGATAATCAAAGAACGACAGAGCAGGACATCAGGCATGCACTCGCACACGCACACACACACACACACACCGCCGTGGCTGTGGCATACAAGCGCATAAGCAGATAAATAAAATGGTGCATATCGAAAGAGTGCGTGCAGGCCAGGGAAGATGCGTGGCTGTAGACAAAGGGAGAAGCGACTGCTTTTCTAGGTCCCATTTTTTCCAGCAGAGAATAAACAGACATACGAATCCACAGGAAAACAAGGCCATTCCTAGAATGAAAATGTGACATTATCCATTCAGTAATGGCTGTACTTCCAGTAAGTCACATGGTTCACAGTAATATCGGTGTTTTTATAAAGATTTACTTTTATTATACATGTACATCTGTGCGTGGGTGTGTGCATGCGAACACGTGCCCACAGAGGCCTGTGGGATCAGATCTCCTGGAGTTGGAGTTATAAGTGGTCACTGAGGTGGTTGCTAGTCCCCTCCATCAGCAGTCAATGCCTTAATGACTGAGCTACCTCTCCAGCCTAAGACACCTGTAATTCTATGTCACATGAAAACAAGTAATCTTTACAGATCCGTAAGACGCAGTTGGAGCGACGGCTGGGTGGAGAGCACTCCCCACTTCTCTAGGGAACCCAAGTTCAGATCCCGGCAACCACCAAGGTGGCTCATAACCACCTGGAACTCCCGGTCCAGAGGGATACTCTGTCTCCATGGATACCTACACACCATGTACCGACACATGATTAAAAATAAAAGATAAATCTAAAACCAAAAGGTGTTTACCAACCAGACTCCCCCAGACTCTCAGGGACTAAACCACCAACCAAAGAGTACACGTGGGCCCATGGCTCCAGCCGCATATGTAGTAGAGGGTGGCCTTGTCGGGCATCGATAGGAGGAGAGAGGCCCTTGGTCTTGTGAAGCCTTGATGCCACGGTGTAGGGAAATGCCAGGACAGTGAGGTGGGAGTGGGTGGGTGGGACGGGGAGTAGAAGCAGGAGGAGGAGGGATGGGATGGGGGGTTCCGAAGGGGAAACCAGGAAAGGGGATAACATTTGAAATGTAAATACATAAAATATCCAATAAATGAAAAAGAAAATAAAAAGATGTTCAAAGTGTGTGTGTGTATGTCTCTGTATGTACATGTTACGCACACAAGGAGTAAAAAAATCTAAAGGAAATCAGAAAAATTACATGAACAAAAAACATCCTGGTATCATGGAAATCATAAAAGAGAACCACATGGAAATTCTAGAACTGACAAACATGGCTGCTGGGAGCTGAGCGGCTGATGACAGGCTCAACTGTGGGCTTAAACCTGCAGAAAGCGGAACCGGTGTGCTTCAAGGCAGTTTTAGCTGAAATTATTAAGTGGGGGTGGGGTGGGGGGGTGGTGGAGTGTCAAAAGAAGAAAGGACAAAATGAATTAAGAAAGGAGAGTCCAAGGGAAGGACGGGACACCATCTGACCATCTGTGGACTAATACATGCACTATGGGAGCCCCATAAGAACGAGGGAAGACATGTCTCTCCCTACCCTATCTGAGGAGAGTCATGATGAACCCAAAGAGCCTATGCTCCACCATCAAACTGTTGAGGGACAAAGTCAAAGCAGAAATCCAGGGGCTGGAGACATGGCTTTGCAGTTAAGAGGACCCTGGGACTCCAACTGCAGGGGATCTGACAGCTGGCATGCCCTGCATGCGTGAAATGCACACAGAGAAGTGGGCATGAATACAGAAACAGAGATAAAATGAAAAAAGGAGCAAGCATGCATGTAAGCTTCCTCCAAGACTGAAGCATTCCACCCAGCAGGGAAGCTCCTTCAAGAAGGAAGGTAAACAATTCAAAAGAGCTTCAGAAAGTCCCTAAAACCGACCAGCTTCATCAGGCCCCTCCCTGCCAGAGTAAACAGTAGAAGCTCAGAGTCCCTCCCAGATGCAGAGAAGCTGAGGGTCAAGGAAGACTCTCAGACAATCCAAACTGCAAAGGAGACTCTTGAGACCAGATCAGCTTATTTCTCAATAAGCGGGGCAAGGTGGATTTAAGGTGCAAAAGGTCCGTCAACAGAGAACACTCTGTGTTTGACAAAATGAAGGGGACGTGAAGACATTCCAAGATTAAAATACCATGATGAAAACCAAAAAACCAGGGACTTCATGGCCACTGGTACTACCTCACCTTACACGGACGTCGGCTTGAGGTCGGACACTAGCAGAAGCACAGCTCTCCAGTGAAGGCAAGTACGTGCCCAACAAAAGCCTGCAGGATTTTATGAATGGTTTAGTAATGGGCCACTTGAAAGATAAATGTGTAAAAACAGTAAACGACGCACCAAGATGTGATTTTTGAAAGGGGGTGGATGGTTATTTTTATGTATGTATCGGTGTGGCAGTCCGTGGCGGGCAGGAGAGGACGTCTGATCCTTTGGTTGTGTGCTCCCTGCTGTTGGTGTCTGGAACTCTGGTCCTTTACTAGAGCAACAGGCGCTCTTAACCACAGAACCATCTCTCCGGCCCCTCAAAGCTACAATTTGACATTTACAGAATAAGATGGGGCAGTGCTGTTTGTAAAGTGTGAAGTTCTTGTACGGGATTAAACTCGGCAGAGATTCAAATCAGACTGTTCTAATTTTAGGACATTAAGAGTCAACAAATCTATAGAAAGTGCTCATAAAACTTGTTATCAATAGAAAGGAGGAAGGATTAAGAAATGTGTCACTATAAAACACAATCACTGAACCACACAGGGAAGGCAACAATGAAAGAGACAAGACAGGAAGAACCAGCTCCAAGCCATCCCTACCACACTAGGCTGAGAAGGACTCAGCTCACGTTGCCACAGCATCCTGGATCTCCTGTCGGGGGTCCTCACCTTTTCCAGTCTGGATCATAGTTGCTGGGATCTCACTGGGAGAGACTCCTATCTGTCCTGCCCACGACTGTAAGGTTGGCTGAGCCTGGAAGGGAGCCTTGGGCCTTCCTCACGGTAGCACTGACTCTAGACTGGCTTGCAAAGGTGACAGTCACTGGCTGCTTTACCACTCAACCTTGTGCAGCACCATGATCTCCATGTCACCATCGGCCATCAACTCCTGCTATTCCAGCATCTGAGACACTTTCTCACAAAAGGAGTAATTCTCGGGAAACCCAGGAGCTTGGATGACCTTGACAAACCTGCAGGAGCGTCAAGTCAGATGCACACCACCCGGCTTCTCAGCCTCAGTCTGTCTGGAATCCAATTCAGTGGGATAGCATTCGGCTGGTTGAAACACAAATTCCACTTGGTCCGGGATTGGTTCTGTGACCTTGGGAGGCTTCTCCCTCTCTCTGAGCAGGCAACTCCTTTTCTGTAAAGTGTAGAGCCATCCCTCTCTTTGATGGAGGTCCTACAGAGCTTAAGGACTGGGGATAAAAAAAAAGACTCCAGTAAGGCTACTAGGCCCAACCAGCCACGAAGGAGCTTGTGGCCCGATGCTGGGGTGTAGTTAGCTTCCTCTTAGGGAGGAGCCAGGAGGCTGCGTTTCTGAGACTTGGCATCTCACACTAGAGTAGGCTTAGCCTCAAGAGATGCAAGCTGGGGACAAAGGGGAAGCAGATGAGGTTCCAGGGCCATGAGGGACTTGTGACCCCTGCTGTGGTAAGCAGCTGTGGAAGCCTGCAGAAAGTTGGCACCTGCCCAAGACACACTCCTTTAAGCTTAGATGGAGCTACACATCCTGTGACAGGCTGATGTCACAGCTACACCCTTACAACGGTCTCGGTTCCACCTGTACTTTGATTCACACTGCTTTCCCGGGGTTGAGAGACAGACACAGCCAGCCGCGCCTCCCAGGGTCCACGTCCAAGGTTACAGTCAGTAGGATGAAGACAGACGGGCACAGTGCCACGTCAGGACTGCTGTTCCTGTCACCAAGACTTTACACAGGCTGGTTTGCTTCTGACCCCGAGAGCCAAGACCTCAGCCCCCGTGACCATGGGCCACCACATCTTCACAGGCAGCAAGCACCATCCTCTCGAAGCCACACCCCACCCTGCTCAGGAGGGGCTGGTAGGTGCTGAACTGGAAGAGGGGTCCCATGGAAACAGATGTTAACACAAAAACAGGCCACGGAAAATACTTTTATAAAATATTTATTCTAAAAAAAAAAAAAAAATCACACTGTACAAATTTAGCTAGAACGTTCTCAATGCTCAGATTTATAAAAATGTCAACACAACAGACTAAAGGGGACAAACTTTCACTGCTTTCTTTTTAAATTAGGAAGGAAAAACAAAATGATTTTCTTATCTTTTTTTTCAGATATGATAGTAAATTTCTAAAAGATATCCAACAAGCCAGCAGTAAGAAGTGAAAGGCTGGCCTGCTGGCCTCCACAGCTCCATCTCTGCACAACTGAAAGGCTCTGAGGAGGCCAAGGTAGCTTTCCCCTGCGGCGACTCGGGCTCACTGAGCCACATCGGCAGACTTAGCGAGATTTCCAACCAGTGACAGAATGAAAATCTGCGCTGAGAAGCCTATCCAGCTGCCCCGGTTCCTGCTCCTCGAACACTGTGGATGCCCTAGACTGTTGGCGGTCTGTGCACGGCACGGCACGCAGCTGCTCTGAGGTGTCGTTTCTGGAAGTTAAGGGATGTAGGGGACATTCTCAATCTGCCCTTCACACTGAGACAGGAGTACCACAAGGAGTCCCAGCCGGGCTCAAGTTAAAAGGCATCTCAGAAGCTGCTGAGTTTGGCTCCTGCCATCTCTGATGGCCTGGCCATCCTTGTGTGCAGGGGTCCCTCCAGGACTAATCTCATGCTCTTCACACACAGACTACTGGGAAGGTAACTGAATAAAGTGGGCAACAAGGCAGAGAGAAGTCTCTGCAGCCAGGGCTCAGAGGCTGAGAGGCACGTTTCACATTCTGGGTGGGGTGGCAGCTGAGGTCACAGCCACGGATGCCAGGCAGGGTCCATGCGACATAGGTTGTCCAGGCTGTTGGCAGCAGCCACCAGGGTGTTCACCTTGCTCTCCCCACCATCAAACTGGGCCAGGTTGTGCAGGCGGGTCATGATGGCAGTGACGGCTTTCTGAACTAAGGAGACAAGCTGCTGGCTGTCCATGTTCTCAGGCTGCCCGGCGGCCGACAGTGGAGACGAAGTGTCCTCCTGGGTCTTCTTGTGCCAAGCGATGATCTCATCCCGGAGCACAGTTTTCAGAATGCCGTCCACCTGTGCAAAGGAGAGGGGAAATAGCTGTGTCCCACCAGGGTGACAGTGACAGGGCCACTTTATGGTGCAGACCTATCTAACATGAGCAGCCCGGGCCAGACTGCCATCTAGGGACTGAACAAAGCACTGTTCTCTGGTATAATGTCAGGATAATCTGATGAGAATCCGTGAAACGTAGCCAGTGTCCTGGGCACAGCGAGAACACCCAAAATGGCAGGCTTCAGTGTTGTGTCCTCTCACTGTGCTCAGGGCAGAATGCTGAGGGCATCTTGGGAAGGCAAGCGAATGCAAGACAAATTCAGCCCCAGCTTGGCTTGAGCTACGACACAGCCCTCTCCGAATAAGGCTACTGCATCACGGCCCATAGCTCCCTAAAAACCCTAGTAACTCCTGCTCTGTGCCAAACACGTCCTGGAACATATCTAGGAAATTAGGGATACTAGGCTGATCTAGTCTGGATTGGACCGGTTTGTCCTCCGAAATAACAGTCAGGAGAGAAAATGCCCTATTTACTATCTTATACCTATGAATACAGGACATTCGTGAGCAGCCAACCAAAGCTTATAAAACTCAAGGCTGTCAATCAAAACCAAACCCCGCCTACTTCACACCCTTAGGAGCCAACTCTTCCTCCTCTGGACGTTCCCAGCACGCGCTCGGCACCTCCACTTTATCTTGAATACCCCTTGCTATTTGCCTGCTCGCCAATTATTTATTGATTGTTAAATATTTTAGATTAGTTTTATTTTATGCACATGAATGTTTTTGGCCAACATTTCTGTGTGTCCATTGCCCACGTAAGTTAGAAGAGGGCATCAGATTCCTTAGAGCTGGAGTTACAGATGGAATTGAACCAGGATCCTCTACAAAAGCAACCACTGATATTAACCACTGAGCACCCACCTTTTTTTTTTAAACCAGAGCCTCGACACCCCTCATCTCTAGCAGCAACTGCTGGCCCTATCAAAGCCTCGCTTATCTCTAGGTGTCTGAGTCTGCCTGGGCCTCACTCCAGCCTGTGGAGGGCAGGCAGCAAGCCAGAAAATACTTCAGCCTTTCACGCAAAAATGAAGATGGGAGTTGTGGTGTAAGATGGGAGCTGGAATTTGCTATGGGAGCCAGTGAGCAGCAGACCACGCAGGGACCCCTAGATAAGCAGTGGACCATGCAGGGACCGCTAGATAAGCAGTGGACCACGCAGGGACCCCTAGATAAGCAGTGGACCACACAGGGACCCCTAGATTCCTTTTGGCAAAGTGGCCTGCCTTTCACTCGGCATATCTTTAACCAGCGAACATTGCAAACCTTCTTCAAATACTCCATTATAACAATTCCCTCCTTGCTCACAGGCCTCAACTCCACTGAGATCACGGGTAAGAGGAGTTAAGGAATCGGTTTACCCTTCTTACAGAAGATGCTGAGACCCACCTTGAAGTTAGGCTGGGCAAAGCACCGTGCAACAGCAATCATGGAGGCAGTCAGTGGGCCGGAGACACCAATGGTGGTCAGGAACTCAGATATGTTGGGCGTGAGGCGGAAAGGGACTGGACGGTTGGCATCTAAGTCCCCAGTGGCATCGTTTATGTCAAATCGGAAGTAAGCCACGTTCAGCTTGCCGGTGTCCTACATTTTAGAGGGAGACATTTTTAAGGCCCACGTCGGCAGGACGTAGTAGTCAAAGCAAGCTCTGGCTGTCAACAGCGCGTTACCTGAGCAATCTGTAGCATCTCAGGGTTGAGCCTGTTTAGGTGCAGGACAAACTCTGCAAAGCCGATGAGTGCCAACTGGATGGTGAACATCTTCCGGAAGGTCCAGTAGTCTGTAGCGTTGGGGAAAGTATGCAGGGCCCACTCCTTCAGCATGCTGCGAGGGACCATGTTGCTCTGGACCTCTTTGAGAATGTCTCGGAGGACCTGGAACACATCACTATGTGACTCTTTGCCCATGTTCCCCAGCAGATTGAAAGCTTGTGAACTGCAACTGCTGTTTTACTGAGTGCCTCCCTGAACACTGCAGACCACGGTCCCTCAGGGCATGACGTCCCCACTGCCTGTGCAACCCAATGGGAGCCACGTGCAGAACACGCCTCTCAAATCAACACACAAAACTACTTTCACCCTCGCTGCTCTGGACACAATGGCCAGCTAATAAAAGGGACAAAGGACAGGTGGATACCAATATCCTCTTTCAATCATGTATAGAGGGAAGTGTCATAAACCCAAAAGCTGATCAAAAGAGAGAAAAGACACTGCATGAACTCAGTTTTGTCTTGCAAGATACCAAATCTCAGAAACAGCTTTAGTCCAACTGTGAGACGCCAAAACCAATTTTTCCAGGTCTCTGGAAATTGAAGGCTTCTAACAACGGTCAGACAAGTTCTTATCCAGGACAGCAGGCTAAGTCCTGGCAGGAGCAGCGAACCTGGTGGCAATGTCATGTGTCTTTCTGCCACTCTACTTCCTACATCCTCAGTGGCCAGGACTGCTAACCCTCATCCCCAGAGTCGCCCTGACCTGACCCATCTGTCAGCATCCTACAGAAAGCCCACAGATAAGGTCTGTGATGTTCACTCATCGATGACAGCGATTATAAAACAACTGATAGTAAGTAACACTGCAGGTGCCAGAGACCACACCACCAGCTGAGCCTTCAAGAGTCTGGCCTAAGACATAAGTGGTGCAGGAGAAGGGGTGGGAGGGACAGCAGCTTTGACAGCTCTAGCACATTCCTGGAACCTAGACTGTTTGCATGTGATCCCGAGGCTCTGCCACAGTCAAAGTGAGGTGTAGGCAAAGCGACAAACCATGGGATCATGCAGCCGGCATGTCCCAGAGAAATAAGACACCATCGAAACAGACATAAGGCGCGTTGGTTCAAACACCTAAGAAATCTGTCAAATCAAGAGCTGGGGTGGCGGTTTAGTGGTAGAGTGCCTGCTTACCATGAGGCCCTCTGTTCAGTCCCATTACTGCTAAAATGCGCGCGCGCGCACACACACACACACACACACACGCGCGCGCGCACACACATGCACACACACACGCGCACACACACACACACACGCACACACACGTGCACACACACACACACATGCACACACACGCACGCGCGCACACGCGCGCAGACGCGCACACGCACGCACACACACGCACACACGCACACGCACGCACACGCACACACACGCACACACACGCGCGCGCACACACACGCACACACATGCACACACACATGCACACACGCGCGCACACACACACGCACACACACGCGTGCGCACACACACGCACACACACGCTCGAATATCTATCAAACCATCTACTGACAGAGCGGATTTCAATGGCTACATGTGACAGAACAGACTTCCCAAAGTGAGCCCAGGAAAGTCACTATGTCATACAAGAATGTCCAGAATTTACTACAAAAAGACAGACCAGGGGCTGGAGAGACGGTTCAACCAGCACAGCACTCTGGTAGAGGACCGGGGCTGGTTTCCAGCATCCGCGTGGCTGCCTGCCACCGTATGTATCTCCAGTTCCAGGGGATCCACCCTCTTCTGACCTTCTTAGGCACCAGACATGCAGATGAGGCACACATGTGCATTCAGGCCCATATACATAAAAATGGATATTTTAAACAAATTGTCCAATTTAAAAACAGGCAGAGACCTTGAGCAGGTATCTTGCAAGGAAAAAAAGGTAAATAGCCAGTAACACAGAGGAAACTCTAGTCATTACAAGTCATACAGCCAGCTCTAACGGCATGCCATGTCTTCCAGGGTGGCTAGGGCTTAAAAAAAAAAAGGCAGGAGATACGCACAGGGAAGGACACAGAGGAATCAGGGCACACACTGCAGGCACCCTGGAATATTATTATTCACTAGACTTTTAAACATGGAGTCACCAATCAACCCAGGAACCCTACACCCAGGTGTAAAGATAAACACACACTCAGAAGAAGTGAGCATGTGTTTACCCAGACAAGGGTGACAGTGTCCACAGCAGCTCTTGTTATGTAACCAAAGTGCAAATCAATGTCGCAGAAGCCCACCAGCTGACAAAGGGACAAGCTGATCTAGAGTCTGATGTGACAGTGAAACAGGAGCTGACACAGGCCAACAGTCTGGATTAACGTCATGTAAGTAGAATTCAGACACAAGTCAATTCCATTCACGCCATGCCAAGACAGGCAAATGCAGACCTGGCTGGGACTGGAGACGGGAGTGGCGGGTGACAGCCATACAACTGAAAATCAGCCACAGACACTAATGCCTTCAAGGATGGCTTCCACAGCACGCAAATTTTATCCCAATAAAAGTGTTATTAAAACCATGGAAATGGAGCAGAGTTAACACAAACCAAACCAATCAAGTGCAGAGAGGAGCTGAGGGTGTTTCTCTTAAGGCAGTACTTAGAAGCAGGGCCAACACCAAGCCTCGGTTAGTGGTGGAGCACGTAGCTTTAGCTTCCTTTGTCAGACAGAATGATGGTCTCTCCCATGAACACCTCACATCTGCCCAAGGGGGCACAGAATGACCAAGCCGTGACCTGGGCTATCAAAGAGCAATTCTCAAAAGAGGCTGCCCAGAAACCTAGGAGACAGAGATTCACTCCCTCTGCCTGAAGAAGCAGAGAGCTGCCTCAGACCCTGCGCCAGGACCACCTTACGCTGTCCCTGCTCAGGAGGTGGAAAGGAAGCCCTGTGGGCTCGAGCTTCCTAAATAAAGCCTAAAGTTGCGGGGCCCAGAAAAACTACAATGAGCCCCGGGCAGTACAGGGCAGGTCATGGCTTCCACCCCGTGGCCTCTCCTGGTAATGCACAGAAGGACCCCATGGCACCTGGGGAGGGGCCAAAACAGCTGCCTCTTGCCGCTCCACACAACCCTGGACAAAATCTTCCCAGCCAAGGGCAGGAATCTGCAAATAAGGAGAGGGCCCTCTGTCACCCTGGGAGCACAGGCTGTCTGGGACTCCTGCGGCCCACTCAGTGCTCCTGCCCCAGGCAACCCAAACAGCTGGGCCCCAAGAGTTTAGTGTGTCATATGCTGCATCTTAGAAACCCCACAGGGTCTAATTGTGCGTTACCCAGTCACTGGCTGCCCAGTCAGCATGCCATCCTCTGGGGTTTAAAGCCTAATTTCTGAGCTTTTCTGTAAGTGCAAGACAGGGACAATGGACTCTGAGGTCAGGAACCTCTTCACAAACCCCCTGTAGCAGATGGTCACCAGCCATCTGACCTTGCCCATCTCATGAGAAGTGGAGTCCCTCGCGGAACATCCCACCGCAACCAAGCAGCATGGACGGAGGCCCCGGGCGGTAGCTGGCCTCCTGCCTGTACCTGGTGGCTGGCCTGGGTTCCCCGAGCCTGCACTGTGGCCAGCCTGTCATAGTAACGGGAGATGGGGTTGTCATGCTCAATGCCTTTCTTGGCACAGCGCTGCTTGTAGATCTCCACGAGGGAAAGTGAAGAGGGGTTGTCTTCCACGAGGCGCATCTGCGGGGACACCGCCACAACCCGAGGAACTGAGGAAGAAGGGGGCAGTGAGAGAGAGTGAGCAGGAGGGAGAGAGCGAGCCGGTTAGCACTCCTCCCCTTCCCATCACCAGCCAGAGCACAGCTAACTATGTACCAGATAAAACCGGAAGAGCCAGGTCACATGCCCACTTACTGAGATGGCATAAAGTGCCACCCGTAGGGCTAACTCCTCACTGGGTGCTCCAAACATCCTTTAGCAGGGACTCCACCCACACTTGCTCCTTAGGGTCCCGAGCTGGACCCTGCTCGGGCTCTTAGGCACCTGTTATATTTGTCTACCTGCAACTAGAAGAGCTGGCCCCATCTCCTTCTCTGCCAACTTGAAATTCACTCACAAGAGAAGCCCAACGCTCCGTTCACATGACCACTATAAGGCATCGAGGTGTGGCTTCTTGAGCAGTGTGTATTTTGGGATGGCATTTGTCATGACCAAACTCCTGAGCTCCAGTCGGGAGCCACCTGCCACCTCTACGCCACAGCTGCTTGTGATGCCAGCTGTCAGTCACTGACTTGTAGGCACTCCAGGCTCTTTACTCCCATGGGGGAAGTTCACCAGTTAAACAAGCTTAATAATTAAGGTGCCATTTTAAGGAATAAAGATATCTGCTAATGTCAGTGGGAGGAGCCATCCGAGCCTGACTGCCTTGGGCTGCAGAACCTGATGCACCCTGTTCTGTGGCTGGTCCTAAGCATGGGTAGTGCCAGGGGGTACATCCCAGCTGCGCGTGTTTCTGGGGAGACCGCAGCAGAACCGCAGCTGCTAGCTTGCTGCCCTGGCTTCCCTCCATCAGAAGTTCCCATGATTCCGAGAGATCACCAGGGACTGCTATGGACCGACTGCCACACAGTGACGGGAAGTAGCAGGGACCACGGTACACACGGCACAGGGCACACAGCTTTTTGACACATGACAAATTTCTTCAGATTTCTTTTTGAAATACACATCTGGGCATGATGGTGTATGTCTTTAGTCCCAGCACCAGGGACACAGAGACAGGTGGATCTTGAGTTTGAGGCCAGCCTGGCCAACATAGTGAGATCAGGACAGCCAGGGCTACACAGTGAACCCTATCTCAAAAAGCCAAAAAATATGTAACAAAAAAACCCAAAAAACAAAAGAACACCTTCCAAAATATAAAGATTCATTTTTATCTCTTACTGTTTAATTTTAAAGATTTACTTTCTATGTGTGTGTGTGTGTGTGTGTGTGTGTTTTGCCTAAACGTTTATATGTGTACCATGAGAACACGTGATGCTCTCAAAGACCGGAAGAGTTTTACCGATGGCTGTGAGTTTCCATGTGCATGCTAGGAAACAAGCCCAGTCCTTTGGAAGAGCAGCCAGCACTTTTAAATGCTGAGCTCTCTCTAGACCCTTATTTCTATAGTTAAGTATATGTATACACTGTAACCATGTGTACAGGTGAGTGCAGTTGCCCACAGAGGCCACAAGAGGGAGTCCCATCCTCTGGAACTGAAGTGACAGGCTGTAATGTGGGTCCTGGAAACCCAACTCCAGCAAAAGCAGCATGTGGTCTTATTTACTGAGCCACCTTCTCCAGCCCCTGAATCTACTGATCTCGAGATATTAAAACTTGAAGGTCATACGCCTCTCATCAAAATGAGCTAGACTAAGCTAGGCAGGGTGGCTGCCTTTAATCCCAGTGCTCGGGAGGCAGAGGCAGGACAATCTCTGAGCTTGGGGTCAGCCTTATGTTTGCATAGTGAGTTCCAGGCCAGAGAAAGTGACTCAGAGGCAGCGGCGGGGTGAGGGGGGATTGGCTACAGCTTTGCTGACAGAAGAATGTTCATACAGGACTGGAGCACAGGCAGTCGGAGGCTCCCGACTTCAGAGCTCACACACAAATGGCGGCAACCCGGGAACAGATCGACTGTACCCAGTCCTCCCTCTAACACTGCTTGCCGTCCTCGGGTTAGCCCCGAGACAAAGCAAGCCCGTGCAGAGCTCATCACAGGAGGGAGAGCCGAGTGTGAACTCTCACCCCGCGGTGAGTGACCAGTGGGGACAGAGGGCGGCCTGGGCGGCCCCGGCCCTGAGGTGTGGCTCTCATACCGGTGAAGAACAGGTGCCTCTTGGTGGTCTCCTTCCTCTTCTCTAGACACGGGTTCAGCAGGCGAAGCAGCTGCAGCACTCGCTCCTCCCTGCGCGACTCCGTGAGGCAGGCGTCGTTCATGACGAGGTACGGGTAGATCTTGCCGTTGTGCCCTCGGATGTACAGCCTGCGGGCTGCTGTGTTGTGCTTCTGCACGATCTCCACCCGGGGCATAAAGCTGCAGGAGCGACAGAGAGGGAGGTGTGAAGCAGGCACTTTCTCGGGGGAACCACCTTAAGAACTGTTGCAGACAGCAGCGTGGTACTCTAGGATAGACTGAGGATGGACAGGAGACAGGGAGGAAGGGGGACTCGGAGGAAGGGGAACGAGGCTGGCTGTGTGGAAAGGCAGAGCCAATTCAGGAATAAGAACCAGGTGCACACTACACTGGTGGCCCCCGTGTGCTGCTCAGTCTTAAGTGGCGTTCAACACGGCGAACTCCACAGCTGCCACCCCTGACTCCACTTTATCTCATTTACTCCTGCCGGCCCTTTCCCAATTCCATTTCTATTTCATTTGCATACATAGTGCACTGATGCCGTCAGAGAGCTGGGATCACCGGCTTGGTGGCAGGCTTCTGTGCTCGCTGAGTCGTTTGCTGGCCCCTTTCCTGTGTTCTGCGTGGACCTGCCTGGCCTAGTACTTGCTGTGGAACCTGGAGTGGCTCTAACTCAGACCCATCTTCCTGCCCGAGTCTCCGAGTCCAGGACTTACGGACGGGCACCGCCACACCCGCGTCTAGCCATGCTTCTAATACTGCTCGGTAGGGGTTAATAAACAAGCCGGGCAGGGGTGGCGCACGCCTGTAATCCCAACACTTGGGAGGCAGAGGCAGGCGGATTTCCGAGTTCAAGGACAGCCTGGTCTACAGAGTGAGTTCCAGGACAGCCAGGGCTACACAGAGAAACCCTGTCTTGAAAAAACAAAAAACAAAAACAACAACAAAAAAAGAGTTTAATAAACGGATGGCATAGCTCAGTTTGTCAAGTTCTACAGTGATTCTCAAAAGGTTTCTGCAAATAAACCTGGCCTTCTCTCAGGGCATTAACCCTACAGTCAGTCAGGTCAGGTCCTGGAAGAAACCAGTACCAGAGCTGTATTCCTCACACTGAAGAACTACAGAAGGACCACCCCAAGGCCAGCCCAAAGCCCTCCGCATTGGTGGGCCCTGTGCGCTCACCGAGCGATCTTGATATAGTAATGTGTTGGTTTAGGCATCAAAAACTCTCCAGGGATTTCCACTTCAGCTGTCTGAGCTGAGAAATTGCTCAAGAATCGACACTTTTCTTCTATGAGGAAGAATTTGGGAAGCTGCTTGGTCTTAGCCTCGAGGATTTTGATCCACTTTTTCAATTTAGAGATCAGATTGTGAAGCTTCATGGATCCTGGGACACTGAAGTCGAAATCTGCAGGGAAAGTAGACACGGTTAAAACAAGCTGCAGGCGCCGAGTCCAACACGGCCGGGTTGGTCACAGTGCCTGTCAAGCACTCAGGAAGTCCTGGGTTCCATCCAGGGACAGGCTGAGGGGAGGGTAAGGGAGACAGTGCACAC
The DNA here is from genome assembly GCA_036184795.1 of Tokudaia tokunoshimensis. NCBI lineage: Eukaryota > Metazoa > Chordata > Mammalia > Rodentia > Muridae > Tokudaia > Tokudaia tokunoshimensis. The sequence continues at coordinate 34,830,495 of BTHU01000006.1, read as the reverse complement.
TGCCTTTGGCTGTCCCACCTAACAGCCCCTGCATGAACTTCACGGCAATGTACGCAGTTTGTTTCTGTTAGTCAGCGTTCTGTTCTTTCTTTTTAATGACATCTATTTTGTTTGCTATTGGACTTTTTACATGATGACTGAGATAAGCACACTATCAGTGAACTGAGTTCCACTGAATTCCTCACATGGGCTGGAGATGTAGCTCAATGGTAGAGTGCCTGCCCAGCTCACACAGGCCCTAGGTCCATTCCTCAGCACCACATCATGTGCTCTCTGAGGCTCATCCCAGATGAAGTGTGCACCAGGACCCCCTTCCATTGCTCAGTCGGGATGAATGACACTCAGCTCTCCTATGTTCTAGCTCCTGAGAGAGCCTGTGTGCTTTCTAGTTTGTGGGTTAACAATGAGTACTCCCCCACACCTTGCTGCATGAGAGCGGCAAGAGTTGATGAACAATGGCTTGTGATGTTTCTCTGTGTTTCATAAGGTTAGAAATATTGGGATAAGACTTTTATCATTGTAAACTGGCATCTTATAATTGTGAGTTTAATATACATAAATCTAACTGGCTAACTAAGCATTAAGAGTCATGTTCTACTGGGTAATTTGAGTAAGCTGGCGGCCCGGGAGGTGTGTGAGATTTTCGTGGAAGCAAGAGGATCTCTCGAGACCCTGCCAGGACAACAGTGTTGTAACCGCCAGCGATGATACCAGAGTGGGACTGCGGCCAGGGCAGGAGAGTTGGCGAGAATGAACCAAACCACTCCTAAGAGTCAGAGGCGGGCCGGCGCCACTGTGGAGAGTTTGCAGGGCGATCTTTTTTAATATTTCCCCAACACCTGAGAAACAGCCTTGTGGGCACAGCTCACACTATGCCCTGTCAACTCTGGCTTGCGAGCTGAAGAAAACTTGTGATTTTAACTTCTTTTTGAATTTTTGGTTTTGTAACTTTTACACTGAGATCCAGTGTGGGTCAAGGGGAACCGTGTCACCAAACAGAAAACTGGTAAGGCTGAACACCATGGCAAATCTCACAATTGAGAATGGTTCCTGTCCTGGAGCAAATGACCACCACATCCCACTAAGAAGACCATGGCAACTGGTCATGTAGCATGGAGTCCAGAGTTCTCCATGCTGATGAGGTATCTAGATGGGCCGCCCCGAGGGTTTAGCCCATAAGCTTCCCTTTCCTGACATGCCCTTCTACAAAAGGTATTTAACCTCTGGTCCACCCTGAGTAAGTTGCATACATCCATTTTCCACTAAACAGTTTGAACAAGCAAGGACTGTCTCTCTCATCAAGAACCTCCGTGGGGGGAAGCTTGTTACCAAGCCACACCACCTAAGTGTCCTGCAGAAGGCTCTCCGAGCTCCACACACTCACCCTTTCACTAAGCTGGACTCCCCCAGCCTCAGGCTCATCGCCAGCCCTCAGGCCCCGTTCCTAACACCAGCGTCTGGGTGCCCGGTAGTTTGGGAACCACAGCCTTGACCTCGCTTGCACTGTTTCTCACCCAGGCTGGTGGCCCCATCTCGGGCTGCCTCCCGCAAGCCCGGCACCATGATGGTAGCGAGGATGGGAAGTAGCCTAGCGCCCCTGCATTTGTCTGCCTGTGAGCAGTGTCCACACACCCCAGCCACAAGGCAGAACACGTAACTGCTTCAGTCTATGTCTGAATCTCTTTCAGATTACATGTGCTGGAAGAATCTGACGTTTCGGATTAAGACACTGAGGCTTCAGATAAAAGCAGAGCAATCCTCAGTGTCTACGTGAACTGTGATGGTAAAAACCGTTCGTCTCACAAGCTCCTGTCTTTAACAGGGTGATGGCACTGCAGACCTCTTAGCTAACAGGAGCTAACAGCTCCCTGGTAGAGCCCTAATTCTTTTTCTTATTATTTCTCTCTATGTGTAGACGGGTGAAGTCTCTGTGTGTGAACAGACCGCACTCAGTGCAGGGTCACAAGCTCACATGCACATCCATGGATGCTACTTAACAGCTAGAGCAGGCTGTTATCCTCAAGCACCTTAGAGCTCACAAACCAGGGGACCCAGGGGTCCCCTGACCACCTGGTGAGGTGACAGGTGGGGTCACAGCAGGCTGAGGTTGAAGCCATAAAGCATCTTGCATAATTAACAGGTATCTACTATAGGCACACACACAATACAGTTTTAATTGCATCCTTTAAGAACAGTAAGGCTTTAAAAGTTACTGTAGTTTTAGGGTCTCGGGGTTATGTGGCTGACTGGCTGAGTACTTAGCTAGCTTGAGAGAGACAGAGAGAGAGAGAAATGCACCACATGTCCCCTGTGGTTTCAATCCGTGAATAAAGGATGTCTCAAAAACAGAAAGCAAAACTGTCTCACTTGATTTTGAGAAAATGAGGCAAATCGTGTTCTTATGTCTACAGAACACTCAGATAGTTAGAGAGATGTGTTTGGGGTAGGCTGTGTACAGGCGGCACTGTGTCACACAAACACACGAGCTAGGGAGTAGTGAGGTCCCCTCAGACGAGGCAGGAAGAGGCCTGGGGAGCACTTCTAGAAAGGAAAATGCCTTCACCCGGTCCACAGGCAGCCCCATCACCCTGCCTCCAGCAAGTCTGTACCCCAAACTTGTTGCTTTGAGGCCTGCACTTTGACCTTTAAAGTTCTCCACTTCAACTTTCCCCAAAACCAAGCGAAGGAGGGTGAGGGCTTGGGCTGAAAACCTTTCCTTTTCTAACCCTGATCTCTGAAGGCCAAACTCTTCAGTGAAAACTAAGATACAAAGTCAGACTGCTGACAGTCATGGCTTCTGTATGTTTGAGTACTGAGACAGGGTAGATCAGGCTGTCCTGGAGCTTACAGAGATCTGCCTGCCTCTGCCTCCTGAGTGCTGGGATCCAAAGTGCACGCCACATCTGGCCTGAGGATATGTTTCAAGAAAGTTTAGCTGGAGAGATGGCTCATCAGTTAAGAGCACTGACTGTTCTTCCATAGGAAGTCCTGAGTTTAATTCCCAGCAACCACATGGTGGCTCACTACCATCTGTAATGGGATCCAATGCCCTCTCCTGGTGCGTCTGAAGAAAACGACAATGTACTCACATACATAAAATAAATAAATCTTGAAAAATATTAAAAAAAAAAGATAGCTGGGCAGTGGAGGCGCATGCCTTTAATCCCAGCACTTGGGAGGCCGAGGCAGGTGGATTTCTGAGTTTGAGGCCATCCTGGTCTACACAGTGAGTTCCAGGATCCAGGACAGCCAGGGCTATACAGAGAAACCCTGTCTTGAAAAACCAAAAAAAAAAAAAAAAGCTGTATGGGCTGGAGAGATGGTTCAGAGGTTGAAGACTCTGACTACACTTCCAGAGGTCCTGAGTTCAATTCCCAGCAACCACATGGTGGCTCACAACCATCTCTAATGGGATCTTGGCACCCTCTTCTGGTGTGCAGCCAGAATACTGTTCATAATAAATAAACCTTTTTAAAAGGAAGGAAGGAAGGAAGGACGGACGGACGCACAGACGCAAGTCAGCCTAAGCAGCACGTGCCCAGTGCAGGACTGACCTGTGGTGAATTGACCCTTCAGCTTCTGGAAGACAGGGTCCTGGGCTGTGGCTTGTGCCCGGCGGGCCAGAGACTCCGAGGCTGCGCTGGAGAACATGGTTGACACGTTGGACACATTCTCCAGGCCTACCCCGAAAGTGCTCACCAGCTTCTTGACAAAGTTAAGAGTGTGAGGCGTGATCTTGGCGTCTGATACAGCACCGCTCTTTTCAAAGGCAACAGAGTAACATTTTGCCAGGCCCTGCTGGAGCTGCCTGAGCACCTAGCAGAAAAGACAAAGACCATCAGTCAAAGAGCGCAAGGCAGCCCAGGCGACGGAAGGCCCACTCACCACAGGTCTTTCTGCCTTTACCAACACTCGGCAGGCACCCGGTGTTACCAACAAACTCTCTCAGCCACAAGGAACTGGCCCAGGGCCCTGCAGGACACACCACTGGGCAGGAAGGGAGTTGTAGTTTATCCACAGCTCAAGTGACCGCCCATAACGAGATAGCAGAGTGGAGCCAAGGCTGAAAGTCGTAACCCACACACTGCCTATGCCACAGCCTGTCCCTCACACAGTAGCCACCAGCAGTCAGTCAGAAAGTAACTGAGGCCACGGAAGTGTGTATGGTAGCAAGGAACCTTAACTCCATTTCCTTCTCATTATCACCCGAGCACAGGCTGGCCTGGAACTCCTGAGTTCCAGGATTGCAGGAACGGACGGACCACTATGGCTTATGAGGGGCTGGGCTGAAACCCAGAGTTTTGTGGATTCCTGGCAAGCACTCTACTTACAGAGCTATAACAAGCTCAGCCCTCATGTTTCAATGAGTTGAAGCTGGAGTGGCGACTGGAGAACAACCAGTTACCTGGTTCACGGTTACACTAACGGTAAAGAGCTGTGCTGAGCAGACGCCCCAGTGTGAACACAGCATGTCTGCAGACGCGTCTGGTACCGTCCACTCCCGTAGCAGCGGCTGCAGAGTCAGGGCCACCTACCTCTTCATGCCAGTTCTCTCTGAACCAGACCATCTGGTCGACGATGCCTTCCAGGGAAGACAGGAGGGTGGGGTGCAGCTCCCTCTGCATGTGCATGATTCGGCTGCAGCGCCACATGGGCGCTGTCGCTCTGATGGGCCCTGGATCTGATGCAGAATGGGACTGGTTACCCACTGAACCGGGCTGCTGCTGTCCAGAATCTGAGAGCAACACACACAACGCCAACGTCAGCGCGAGACCCACCGGTGCCGCCTCAGCACATTACAGGACCCACCGGTCACAAGAATGCGCCAGTTCCTGCCATGGTGGGACAAGGTCTTTCCTCCCCAGGGACAGGGTAAAGACGCCCTGGTTCTAAGAACAACTGTCCCACTTGACTGAGGAGTGGAGAGCAGAGTGAGTTCTGCCCTGAATACAGGTGGTCCAGGGAAAAGCTGGTGTGTGCCAACAGACTGCCTACCACCCAAGAGTCCTAGCAGACAAGTACCATGGCCCCCTGAGCCGCGCCATCTGCCGTCTGATGGAAAGTCATTTCCCAACACATTCCTTGCTACAAAAGTTCGAAGAATCTAAAAAACTGGTCCAAATACTTCGTCCAGGAAGGCGAACCCCCAACTTGCAAAATGACATTTCTGAAAAGCAGTCACCCTCTGAGAAATATGCTACAGAACACTGCACGCCACCTTTCTGGTTTGAAATCACTATATTTAGTCAGGAACTTAATAACCTTAATTTTCAAATGACCAAGCCAGAGAGCTGATGTGCACGATGCCCCCGGTGCCCCACTTGATCCTTCTCCCTGGCAGAGGCTCTGGTGCCACGTGAGGAAACTGACTGGCCATGAAGCACCATGCTCACTACGTACCCACCCCACAGAGTCAGTTCTTTGCTCATTAAGGCTGGTCAAAGCAGACTCAAAGTCTGTCCTTTGTTCTTAGGGACGGTTGAAAGCTCAAGACTGCCCTCATTAGGTCCACAGCACGTCTGCACACTGACATCCGGGTTGTTACACAGAAGAGAATGAGCTCTGATTTCCCATAGCGGGAACCTCACGGACTTCACTCTATCTCCAATAAGCTGTCCCCATGAACACCTATTCCCCTGCCACAAACTATTCAGCCATTAGGCTTGGTCCTCCGGCCCTTACTAAAAAGAAGACTGCGTGTATATATAGGAGGGTAGCTGTGGGCAGGGGTGTGCCTGTCATGGTGGTGGATCTGGCGTAGCCCCCATGGCCCTCTGAGCCCCTGCCAGTCACCCCAGACACGACATACCACTCTTGTAGCGCTCCCTCTGCTCAATCTTCAGCGTCAGGTACAGAGTCCGGATGGGAAAGTAGACGGCTTGGGGATACACTCGTCCAACCTGCTGGGAGACAGCAAGGAGTCAACTGCACTGTGGCGGACAGTTTGTAGGGAGAGCAACTGTTTGCAAGCATGAATGGATTTTTGTTCTGCATTTAGGTCAAAGAGGCCAACACCAAGCAATTGATGTAATATATAAAGTTGTTGACTAACAGATGAAATAGCTTGTTTAAAATCCCAACAGATCACGTGCATCTCATAAATTCTACCTGGCAACTGACCATTCATGGCAGATACCATACTCCATTTCCTTCAGTAAATCTGAGGAAAGCAAGAAACACTGACCCCGGATCTTAACCGATGAGGTTCCCTGTGTGCCCATTAGTCAGTCACGGGACGGGGCACAAGCTATGCCAGGTTGAGTGACTCCGACTGAAGGGCAAGCCCACTAATGGCGGCTTCTGGTCTGTGCAAATGCACGAGCCACAGAAACACGTAGGCAAGGTGACAGGCGCCAAGCTCTACCTTTCTAGCTTGTGACCAAGAGGACACACTGTCACTCAGACCTTTCCAGATGTGCCACAGAACACCTGCTTATGTGTGCAGCCGCTGCATGGATGACAATTTAGGACGGACTGAGTAACCTGGCAGCTGAGCTCTTGGTCAAACTTGGGTCAAGCAAAAACAGTCTTCTCCAGGAATCCCAGGACAATCCCACGAGAACAGAACCAACCAGGGAGGTCCTGCCTGGCCCGCTGGGCACAGTCGGTGGCCACTCACTCGGGAGGAGAGACGGTGTGCCTGTCTCCTCCTCCTCCTCCTCCTCGGAGGCCAGCAGCCCTAACACTGCCCACCTGGCTGATGAGGTTCAACAGCAGCTTGCCCTCAGAGCCCACCAGGCAGGTGAGCAGCTGTGGGATCCACGCCAGCCACTGGATGGGCGGCACGCCGATGCAGTACTTGTCCACAGCGTCCGCCAGCGTGTTTTTGTCATCATCGAAACTCAGAAGCCACAGCACCTAAGGCAGAGGTCAAGTTTTAGTTCTATGAAATTCTGAGAGCCTCAGAGGAGGAGGCCCCGACCTTAAATGAAGTGGTGTTACTGACCCTGGGGGAGAGTCAAAACAAAGCTTCAAGAGTAACCATTAAGGTGAATGAAACCTACCATTTGAGCCTAGTTTTCCTTCTGACATGAAGGGCGATTACTAACTGATCCGCCCTGGAGACCAGCACCAACTGTACTGAGACGACAGGTAGGAAACCTGCTTGTTCACCCAAGCAACACAGACATCTGACAAAATCTGATCATCGGCAGCCCACACCAGGCAGACTATATGCTGGTGCCCGGCATCCATCACTGTTGAGAGCTGGGCTTCCGGAAGCTTGTGACCGTCTAGTGAATGAACGTGGTACTGCCACTGAAGGCAGGGTCAGCACTGGCTCAATGACCACGGATGCTGATGGACACTCCCGACTCATGTTCAACCAGGGGTCGGAAAGACCAGCAGAGTTTATTCACACGTCTGCTGCAAACACTGACTCTGGCCGTGCTGAGCCTCTGCATGGAGAGCATGAAGCGGGTTGGATTTCAGTCTCCTCTGGCCTACAAGGCTTTACCCAGGGTGTGACCCCAGAGAGCACTAGACACTAGAAAGGAAAGGCTGAGACCCCAGGATGTTCAGGCCTCGGTTTCCTTAGCTTCAACTGTGAAAAATGTCCCTCTGTAGAGATGGGAAGCGAGCGAAGGCAAGAAAGCAGGCCTCAGATCTGGAGCAAGGCCACCAGCTGCTCCGGGACGAAGAGGACTCTCCCCAGTCTCACCTTGGCCAAGTACTTCCTTGACTTGCTCTCATTCTGATGCCGGCAAGCATGCAGGTAGCAGGTGATGGCAGACACGCCTAGGTGCAGCTGCCGCTCCTTCACGAAGATGCTCTCCAGGTAGTCCCCCCACATGGCCCAGGCCTTCACCAGCACATCATGCATCTGCACGGCTGCCGAGAACGCTTTGTTGGCCTCCTCAGATCTGTGTGGAACCAAAACACACACGGCATATGCCACCACCCTGCTTCAGAGAGGATTTCAACTGGTGGTGGCATGTACTTGGACTAGGGAGGCTGGGGCAGGCAGGAAGACTTCAAGGTCAGAGCCAGCCTAGAACACACAGCAAGCCACAGGTCAGCCTGAGCCACACTGTCAGGACCTATTTCAAAACTTATAACCAGCCAGCCAAACAAACTGAACATCTGAGTTATAGTTAACACATTCATGGAACCGCTGTGGGGTTTTTCCTGATTCCTGGCACTGCCACGCCCCTGGCCACCAATCTGCTTCCCATCTCTGGGGACTGATGTATTTGACATACTTCTTGTAAATCAAGCTATACACCCAACTGCACCGAGTACAGTATCTCTGAGGTCCCCACACTGAAGCATGTGTTCTGCAGCTCCACGATTCCACTGTATGTGCAGAGGGCTGTTCACTTACCACCGATGCTATTCCCACACTCTGCCTAGTGACAAGAGCTGCTCCACACACTCTGGAACAAGCACCTGATTGCTCAGGTCTTTTCAGACCAGTGGCTCTCAACCTTCCTAATGCTTCAACCTTTAATTCAGTCCCTCATGCTATGAGGACTCCCACTGACAAAACTGTTTTCTCGCTACTTCCTAACTGTAATCTTGCTTCCGTTATGAACTGTAACATAAATATCTGATGCACAAACCCTGTGAAAGGGTTGTTTGACCTCCCCCCACCAAGGGGTCAAGACCCACAGGTTGAGACCCACTGATTTAGACCAAGGAGCAAATCTCTGGGACCTAGAGCAACTCAGCCCTAATGTTTTCTGTGCGACTGCCACTTGGTCAAATTGTTCCATGACAGTGAAACCATTTTCCTACCACACTACTGATGTGTAAGAAGAATCAAGAAAACCTGCCTGTGTCCTTTATGACTATAAAGCTTCCATCCCCAGTCAAAACTAGCAGCCGATTCCAGAAGCAAAAGGAAGCCATGAACAGCTAGGAGTTGTCCAGCAAGACACGGGTGGGGCTCAATACGACTTCAGGCTTCAGACTGGATCCTGGATGGATTGGGCCACAGGTGGGGATGACAGGCTTATGGCTCTAGAACAAAAACTGCTCTCCTAAGTCAGGCAGGGGTGTGGTACTTATACCTGTCTAGGGGGTCCAATCGGATAACTGAGGCAAGGAGCTCAGCCTTGACCGGGTAATGCAACAAGGTCAGCTGAAACAGCAGAACGCACAAAAAGAAACAACTGTACCCTCAGACAGGCTGAGGGAGGGCCTGTGGTCACACCACTCGCTCTCCCCCGGGAAGCTGTGCAGGGCTCCGTGGGGCTCTGCTGCCAGTTCCTCTCTGCAGAGGGCACCATGCTGAGTGCCTCCCCAGTCACCATGACACCATGTGCTTTCTGGCTTGGAATCCTTGAGGAGCAGCTGTGGACCTGCACCATTCGGGCGCCACAGCACTTGTTCACACCATTTACACGTACTTGTTGATCTGAGCCAGGAACATGCCCTTCAGGGCATAGAACTCAGCTGTCATCTCCTTTGTGAAGTATTTTAGGTTTGTAGACTCAATAACTTCAAGGCCCTGTTCAGAAATGGAAAGAGGACAAAGGCTCTTAAAATTTCTACATAGCTCATTTCGTTTTACAAAGCCCTTCTCTCTGAAAGCCACGCCCAGCCAGGTTCTCTGTTTCTTTCACATGGTTCTCTGGGCACAGGCATGGCCAGGATCGACCTTACCTCCTCTTTTATAATGGCTTTCTCTTCCTTAAACACATTAGCTAAGCACATGGTAGAACAGTGAGCACAGATGCAGTTCTAATACTCAACAGTTTCCTTCCCTTTCTTCTGTGGGACAGACAGTTGCCCACTGTCAAGGCTGTGTTTGGAACAGTCTCATCTTCCTTTCCTGCCTGTCTGGCCCAGGAGCCCCGACATAAGCACCTCTCCGGGACCCTACCTGCATGCACTCGTTCTTGCCCATCACTCCTGCCAGCTGGAGGTAGCATTTCACTTGCTGTCGAATCTTCTGGAAGCAATCCACGATGGGAACAGTGGGGATGGTGTGGATGCGGCTCAGTATATCCAGCGCCACGTTAACTAGACCTTGCTTCCGGGCAATTTTCCCATACTGGATGATGGCAGAGGCTGAGGCATGGACTCCAAGCATGGCGTTATTGGAACTTGGGTCGTGGTGAGAGCTATTTTCATATGCAGTTACAATAGCTAGAGAGCAAAGGAATTAGCTGTCAGGCACGCCACATGTTTTCCCAAATGTGCCACAATCAGGCTTAGAGAAAGAATGAAGACCACACATGGCCCGTGAGAGCAGGATACCCTTCCGCTGTCCCTCTATCTTGCACCTCAGACTAGAACTAGGAATGTGGCTTACTTGGCAGAAGACTTGTCTAACATTTCACAAAAACCCTGGGTTTCCTCCCTAACACTACAAAGATGGGGCACTGCAAAGCATGCCTCCCACCCCAGGATTCAGGAGACTGAGGAGGAAAGGATCACAAGTTCAGGGTTATCCTCAGCCTTAAGTCATAGTGAACAAGGTCAGCTCAGGATATATGAGATCCTGTCTCCAAAGAGAAAAAAAAAAAGGAATGAGAAAGTAGAATAAGTGTGTCGGTCACTGAACCACAAAGACGCTCCTCAAAGGATGTTTGGTGGGTTTAGGGGAGGAAAACCAGGAGCAGACACAATGCCACCAGCCATAGGTGTGTCCTAAGCGGGGGCTTTGAGACAGAGCGCCATCACCCTGTACCCGAGGTCTAGCAGGGACTCCTGGCTAACTAGAAAATGTACCAAGTGGGTGGGACACAGAGCACAAAACCTTCCCAGGTCCAACTCTGCCCTCGTCATTACCACGGCTACCTCAAAATCTGGGGGAAAAACCAAAACCAAAACCAAAAACAACATGAGACCAGCAGAGCAGGGCGTCGGGAATTACATGATGAGTGCATGCCGGACCAGGTCGGTTTACCCTGGTAATGGTGCTGCCGCCACATGAAGACGCTGCTCCAGTGGGACAAGTCGTCAGACACAATGGGCAGCCGGTTCCTCCAGGTCTTCACCACCGTCTTCATGTCGTGGAGGCTGTTGTTTCTGCCCAGGTTGGTCGGCTGCAGGCCTGCATTGATCTGTGCAGCCTCCTGGAGCTCGATGATCTGCTGGGCAGCCTAGGGGCAGACCAGGGAGAGTCCACACTGGGGCTGGGCTGAGAACTCCGCAGGGAAGGGCACTTGCCACCACCCTAACAACCCAGGTTTGAGTCTGATCCCCAGAACCCAAAAGGTGGAAGGAGAGAACTGATTCTGCAAAGTTGTCCTCTGACCTCATGAATCTGGGCCAAGATGCATACACAAATACAAAACAAAACAGCCCAAAGCAATGAAAGACTCCCAGAAAGTCTTCTTATGGGTGTTGCCTGGGTTTTCACTAAGATTTCTTACTTGGGGGCTGGTGAGATAGCTCTGTGGTAGTGGAGCTGACTCCAAGACTGAGGGCTTGAACTGACCTCTGAGACATGGTAAAAGGAGATGTCCTCTGACTTTCACATACACATAAAAACAAAGACACTAGATGTGGTGATGTACATCCTTGAGCACTTGCGAGGAGGAGGCAAGTGGCGCCCTATGTGTGAGTTTAAGGTCAACCTGAGTTCTAGGCCAACCAAGGCTCCACAGTGAGACCCTGTCTCAGAAAACAAAACAGCCCGGCCTGGGGCACACACCATTTATCCCAGCACTCCGATCCCTGAGCTTGAGGAAAGCCTGCCTGGTCTACAGAGTGAGTTCCAGGATAGTCAAGCTATGCAGAGAAACCCTGACTTAGGAAAAATACAAAACAAAACAAAAGAAAAAAACAACAATAACAAAAAGACTTCTTAGCTGTGTGGAGGCAATTATCATTTGTGTTGGGTTCCCTACAACTGCCATTACAGATGGTTGTGAGTCATCCTGTGAGTGTTGGCATTTGAACCTGGGTCCTCTGGAATAGCAGTCAGTGCTCTTAACCGATGAGCTATCTCTCTAGCCCTAGTAATCATCTTTTTAAATGTTGTAAGGCTTGTCCATACCCAGAGTTGTATTACAAACCATGAGCACAGCAGTGAGACAGACTGCTTTTCATTCACAACCCCAGACGTCTATTCAGACATCAGGATACAGTGACATGCTGCATTACACACTCCATGTTTTGAATGTGTAACTACACAATAATTCCTATGTTTTTATAGTTAACTGTCACTCATGGCTGGTACTTTAGCAAATAACTCAAAAGTGCAACCATTAACCGTTTCCAGGCAAAGACAGTTTCTCAGTAGTCACAAGTGGGAACCGCTATGAAGGCCCTGGATTCAATTTTGTGTGTGTGTGTGTGTCTTGTCTGTCTACATGTAAGGAATCAAAAGAAGTGAGAAAACCCTGGAAATCCATCAGTCACAGCAGCAGCGACCCTCTCCTACACTGCAAAGGGAAAGTCTGCTCATAACTAAAAATTGAGAATGTTTCAGTCACCTAAATTCAGACACTCACGTGTGTAAAATGACACACACGTCATTTTAGGGCACTTTCAAAAAAGACAGAGGTGACAGGCACATAGAAAAGCACCAAAATGCCAATGAGACACTGGTCGGTAGAGCGTGGCTTCCCATGTCCGTGTGGTTCTGAGAGGCTGCCCCGCTGTGCCCTGAATCCCTGCTCCCAGAACTCACTGGGATTCAGTCTCCTTAAAGCAACTACAGGGTTTTAAGAGATAGTCAGGACTGGATCAGCAGCAGGGAGAACCCAGATTAAATACTAGTAGCTCTGTAAAAAACAAAAGGACCTCTCCTCAACACACACATTCTGTCTGATGTCCCGCCAAGAAGCTTGCCACAGATGTTGTCATCTGACCTTTATACCTGTAGAAAGTAAGCCCAAATGAACCACCAGAGATGGTTCACACTGTAGCCCACACTGTGCTGTATAAAGTAGATTTATACACACCACAGCAAACCCAACATATTGTTTAGTGCCAACAGTACTGATTCAAACTGCCAGAGACACTGTTGCTGATGCCCAAGGAGGACACCAGGACACAATGCACAAGTCTTTCAAGTCTTTCACGCAGTTTTTCTCCTAATTTTCTGACTTAAGAACATTATGTCTACTTTCTAAGGATGACTTCCCACGGGAAAGGATGAGACCAGGGCAGAGAGTTCCCCCTACCACTTGGCTCATCCACGGACCTCAGCGGCTCTGAGGCTCTAAGGACTCTAGGCTGAGCTCCGGGAGGGGAGGGGGGGGCAGTACCTACCTGCAGAAGAGGTGTGTGCACGTGAGACACCACGTGGGGCAGCCGCCGCCACTCACGGATGGCCAGGCTGCTGGCCATCTCCACCAGGCGCTCGATGAAGCTGAGCTGCTGCTCCTCGGGATGGCAAATGGCCAGGTACCCTCGGTACATGTTGACCTTCCAAGCCATCTCCTTCGGACAGCTGACCTCCACCTGGAGCAAGAGGTGACAGCGAAGTGCTGAAGGCTCACTCCCTACTGTGGCAATCACACAAAGCAGGGCAGAAATCCAGTCCTGAGTAAGAACTGAATTCCAGCAGCGAAGCCAGGAGTTTACGCTGCTCCCGCAGAGAAGAGATACTGGACCCCCGTCATGGCACCATACGCACAGACCCCTCCTCAGGATCAAGTCATTTTAAACAACTCACTCACACTGAACACCACACACGCCAGGAGCCTGTCCCACCAATGGCTTTTCAAATAACAGCAAACAGGGTGGCCTGGGCTGCTCGGGGTCCTTTGGTGTTAGTCCTGATGGTTCTTCCAATGAAATCCATCAAGTTAGTCCTTCCAAATCTCTTCATGGGTTACTTCTGTCGTCAGAGGTTAAGGTCTCTATACCTAATACTCATTTTCAGGTAAAGCTGAATGACAGATGGCTTAGGGCAGTGGTTCTCAATCCTCCTGATGCTGAGACCCTTTAATACAGCTCCTCATGTGCTAACCCCCAACCTTAAAACTATTTTCCTTGCCACTTCATAACTATAATTTTGCTACTGCTATGAATCATAATGAAAATATCTGTACTTTCCAATGGTCTTAGGTGACCCTTTAGTGAAAGAGTTATTTGACCTCCAAGAGGGTCACAACTCATAGGTTGAGAACCACTGGCTTAGCAGGTCAGGAACACTTGTTGCTCTTGCAGAGAACCCAAGTTTTGTTTTAGCATCTACAACAGACAGCTTACCTGTACACACCTGTAACCTGCTCTAGGAGATCTAATGCCCTTTCCTGGCCTCTGCAGGCACTACGCTACTGTACACATAACACATGTGTACAAGTACACACACACACACACACACACACACTGCTTACCTATTACCAAACCTACTCAAATATAGGACAGATCTCAGTGACGGCATGACAGGGGTCTTACCTGCACCAGCGCCTCCTTCATGGCGGTCCAGTTGGACACCCTCCATGCACATTCCAGGACGAGGTAAGGATTTATGTGGCCTTTAGACTGGCCAAACTCAGTCAAGGCTTCCCACTGGTTCAGCTCCTTGGAGCACCTAGGAGACCAGGGTTAGGAGCAAAAGCTCACTCAGGACAACACACTGACAGGCTGAGAGAGGCAAAGAAGGTTCTAAGAAGGTTCTTCTACAGAAGAAGAGAGTGCTGGAGGGCAGACTGCTGCAGGGCAACAGGACTTCCTCCAGGAAGCAAGTCTGCCCGCCTGCTTGCCCGCCCTGGGACCACAGCACAGCAGAGCTCTAGGTCCTGAGGGGAGGCAGGATTGATTCATTTCATTGACAGCGCATTTAATTACATGAGTCATTTAATGCATTTCTCAGATTTTGTAGCAACCAACCCTTTGAAAAACACTCAGGAGGAAGGAATCCACAGACATGTTCCCTTGGCTCTTTGATTCATTCATAATAAATTAAACCCCTGACTGGCTCTCACTATGCAGACCACACTGGTCTCAAACTCAAGATCTACCTGCTTCTGTCTCTAGTGTGCTGGGATTAAAGGCATGTGCCACCACACCCAGCACGTCCATGAACTTCCACACAACTGAATCTGATGGCGGCCAGCAAAGCAACTAAAAGGTTCTCCACACACAGCAAGCGCACACTAGCTTAGACTCAAACGCACATGAACCCAAGACGCTTCTGCCAGCACTTGCCACACCCTACTATACACTTCACGCTAGCCTGTGTCCACTTTCAGGATGCTCACACCCCTGTGCCACGAGCTACCCACGAATGATGCCAGCAGCGTCCAGACGGACGACCATGCTATGACGGCAGTGCTTTATTGCACATACAGTTTTCTGGCCCAAGAGAAAAAAGTCTAATAATGAAAATCAAAGACCTCAGTGTTTTCTTGCTATTATTCCTCAGCACATTCATATCAAACCAGTGTATCTCTCTGAACTATACTATATCAGAATGCTTCATTTTAAAAACTGGTATTTGGCTAGATGATGTTGGCACACAGAGGCAAACGGACCTCTGTGAGTTCAAGGCCAACCTGGTCAACAGAGTCATTTGTAGGATAGCCAAGGCTACACAAAGAAACCCTGTCTTGAAAAACCAAACCAAACCAAAATCCAAACAAACAAAACCCTTGGTGTTTGAGGGGCTGGTAAGATGTCTACATGGTAAAGATGCTTGCCTCCAAGCCTGAGCCACACACAAACAAATAGACGTTATTTGAATATTTTAAAAAATGTATCAAAAAGTCCCACCAAGCCCTGCGGGACTTACTCACCTAATCCAGTGGTCCTCCCAGAGCTGGTACTCAGGGAACATGGCGGGGGAGGCGTTACTGCGCTCGTGTTCTTTTTTAGCTTTGTCCATTGCCTTCTCATAGGATTCTTGGGCCTGAAGAGGTTAACGGTGCCATCAGACTACTGAGAAACAGAGTTTCCTTGTATTCTCTCATCTGTCTGGGGCAAGCTAGCCACGAACCTAGAAACCAGTATTTCCTTCTCATCCAAGGCTACCTGACGCCCTCAGCTCACCTTTTAGAGAGAGCAGAGGAGAGCACAGCCCTCACAGGGGTGGAAGGCCACAGGACATGCAAATGTGTCCAGCTCTGGGCCCCAGATTCACACCGCCATCAGTGCCTGTGACCCACAGGAAGCCCGGAGGCTGAGGACTGACATCTAAGCACTCAGTGTATCTACGCAACTGTTTCCAAAAGAGCCAGGGCTGGCAATAGCGTCCTTATCAGTTCCTGATGGTGGAAGACTGAGGTAAGGATCTCAGCAGGGAAAGGCTTCAGAGCCGGAGTTTGAGCCCTAAGCCCAGGTAAAGGTGGGAGGAGAGAAACGATTACATAAAGCTGCCCAGACCTCCAAATGCATGCCACGTCATACGTGCTCATACATGCATACACCCCTACCTACACGCAAGGTTTAAGAGTTTTAAACCATGTAGGGCAAGACTTCAAAGGGTCTTTATGAGCAGATAACACATCGTAGCTGGGGTACAGGAGGCTTACTGAGCCTACTCAAGTTCTAGGTTTCATTCCAAGAACCTTACCAAAGACATCACTCAATGAGACAGCAATGTCCCCAAGTGTAAACTCATTGTAACTTAAGCATGGCGCATCCCACGGTGTACCATCTCATGGGACATCACCCAGAAGTGAGAGCCAACCATCCATCACCCAGAGGGAGGCATCGCTCCCAGCCATCACCTGCTCAAAGAAGCCGTGCTGCTCATAAGCAATGGCGGTGGCAGTCTCCGAGAATTTGCATCGCTTCTGCCACAGGCCAGCCCACATGTCCTCCTCTTGTAACAGAGAGTAGAGTTCAGCAAGGGAATCCAGTATCTCCTGAAAGAAATCACTGTTTCTGAGTGCTTGGGTCAATCACATACCTAACCAACAGAGTGACTCCCCTGGAGTCGTGATTTAACGCTCTGGGAAGATCATTCAAAGTTATTGAGGGCAGTCACCTGCTGAGGCGGAGTTATGCTCTCCTGCTCATAAAACTCGGCTGTCTGCTTTGGTTTGATGGGCAGACTCAGCCCCTTCTCAAAGGCCTGGTGCTCCAGCATCAACGTGGAACGGAACCAGAGATTGTGAGTCTTTCCCAGGTACTTCAGCACACAGGGCCGCATGGGGATCGGTGGGACGCACTGGGACATGGCTTCCACAAAGCAGTTCAATGCACTGGGCTGACAGTCTCGCTGCACCTGATGACTGCCGCTGCACAGGAAAGGGCTGATCTCCCCCGCCAGAGCCTAGAGCCAGAGGCCGAGCTGCTTCAGGTCTCCATTCCAAACCTGACAAGCCTGAGCCCAGCAGTGCTACGTCACACCTGCAAGTCCACCCAGCACTTGAGAGGTTGAGGCAGGAGGATGGCAAACTTAAAGCCAGCCTGAGCTATGAGATGAGCTTGGGGCCAACCCGGGGTATATGCTGAGACCCTGTCTCGGGCACAAATAAGAAGACTGGCCTTTCTCCCCCATCATGTGGTAGCACCATGGTAATTGGTCCTTGGGTGAGAACCGGCAGTTTTATTGTGCTCTGCAACTTAGAACTGTGTTCCTTCTGGGTTATTTACCGAAAGCTAAAACTGCATTCTCCTCAAACAGGTTTTTAAGATTTGACTCACATGCTGCTGTCTGTCAGAGAGGATCTTCCACAGCCTCGGGAAAAGCTGGACCCAGGTCTTCTCGGCCAACGTTGTAGAAATGTGGCAGAGCTGAACGAAGGCACTGAGCAGGGCCCCAGTCTGCGGGCAGAAGAAGTGGAGCTCACACAGCAGGCTATGCTGCCCGCATCCCCACTCCACGCGGAATCAGCCCCCACAGGCCTCCTTTCTAGCAGCACTGGCAGCATGCCAGAAGGTAGGTGAGGATGCCGAGTCTGGTCCCTCAGCACCCTACACTCACCCAGGACAGCAACAGCCACTCAGAGAAGTTCAGAGGTGACTGAACTAATAGAAAACCAGCTTGGACCCCAAGAAGATGTAACACAGAAATTACTGAGGAGTAATTGATTTTTCTTCCTCCTAGGCCCTGACATAAACAGCACTGTGTGATGCTCCTCAGAAGTGACTGGATGCATGTGGTGGTTTGAATAGGTTTGGCCTCCACAGGCTCATTCACGTGTTTGAATGCCTAGAACACAGGGCGTGGCACTCTGAGGGGGCGTGGCCTTGGAGTAAGTATAGCCTTGTGGGAAGAAGTGTGACCTTGTTGGAGGAAGTGTTTAACTGTGGAGGCAAGTTTTGAGATTTCATTGATATGCTCTGTCTCTGACTGCCTTTTCAAATCAAGATGTAGAACTCTCAGTGACTTCTCCAGCACCACGCCGGCCTACACGCTGCCATGCTTCCTGATATGATGATAATGGACTAAACTAAAACTGTAAGATGGCCTCAGCTAAATGTTTACCTTTTTAAGAGTTGCCTTGGTCATGGTGTCTCTTCACAGCCATAAATTCCCAAATGAGACAGTGCACAAAGCCTTAAGTGATCAGAGTGTCCAAATGCAATGATGCCACCACCCGTGGTTATCAATGTCCCCTGTTCATCACTGCCATTACACTAAGTGTTATTTAGGGCTGGAGAGATGGCTCAGCGGTTAAGAGCACTGACTGCTCTTCCAGAGGTCCTGAGTTTAATTCCTAGCAACCACATGGTAATAGACTGTTACAACCATCTATAATAGGATCTGATGCCCTCTTCTGGTGCGTCTGAAGATAGTAACAATGTACTCATATACATAAAATAAATAAATCTTAAAAAAACAACAACAAAAAAACCCCACCAGAGTGTTTTTTTACTGTTTCCACAGGACATTAAGTATTGGAGACACCAACTTCTCTATTTTCTGTATAGAGCCCTGTATCTGCTTTCTTATTACATGTTGGCTCCAGACTCTCCCAGAACTATAGTCAGAAACTATAAGGTTTCAACTGGGGTAGGAAGGAAAACTCGTAAGAGAACTAATACTGGTATGGAAAGACCCGGTTTTGAAATTAAGAAAAAAAAAAAGATGTGGGCAGAAGATATTCACTCCCAAATTCGTCCACAGACCTTCACTTCCCGGAGAGTGTCAAGAAATTTGTCATGTCTGTTGGTGAGCATGTGCAGCTGGTTCCCAATGTCCTTCTCAGAAAGCTCTTTGGTTTTGGGTGTGCTGGTCTGATCACCAGGAGCCAGCTCAATATCAATCTCTACGTCCTGAACAAAACACAAAGAAACGCAGCAGGTCACGGAGTTCCTAAGAACCCAACAAACACAGCTCCTATGGCCCACTGGCTACTTTTAAAAGATTTTAATTATGTGTCCATGTGAGTATCTTGTGGGGAAGAGGCACCTGAGTGACTGAGAGCCACCCACTGTTGCCGAGACCAGGCCGATGCTGGGGCCTGAGCAGGGAGGGTCCTCTTCGAGGACCAGGTCTCCATCTCTCCATTTCTGACAAGTGCACAAGTTGTTTTCTTAGTTTTCTAGAAGCTCCTCCCAGAGCATGGGCTGATCACTTATGGTTATATAGAGGTAAAAGGCTTCAAATGCTAGACTTCTTAAGCACCCCATGAAGCTCAAATTTGGGGGTTTTATTAGAGCCTTCAGACTTTAAAATCTGGGGTCTCAGATCCAAAACAAACAAATAAACAAACTGAATTTTCAAAATCCAGAAATACCCAAAAATGTGCAATATATATATGAAGGATTTTGCTTTATTTAAATATTCTTCAATTAAAATCTATAAACGAGAGCCATTCGCCCAACCCGGAACTGTTGCAGGGTATTTGATCACACTGTGAACCTCAGTATTGTGCTGTTTACCAGGAACCCTGCTTCTGGTTGTGGTGTGGCTCTGCCCCTGGCTGGAATAGATGTGCTCTCAGTAGAGACCTCTAATTCCCAACAATGAAGGAAGCCCCAGGTTTGAAAGTGTTCTCTACTTGTGAGGCAGACAAAGTGACAAATCAGAGAAAGAGCTGACAGAACAGGATACACTCAGCTCTCACAAGAACAGAGGAGTTGGAAGCTACTTTAGACAGAGGGTGCAGAGTGAGAGGGAGGAGGCCGTTTTACTGAGGCCGATATAGAGAGACAGGTTGCAGAGAGAACAAGCTAGACACAGGTGAAGACAGAACGAGCCAGAGAAGGAGAGAAAGCCAGATTAGAGCAATTGCCAGAGTTAGTCTGAGGAGAAGCAGAGCCATTCAGGAGAAGTTGACAAGAAGTCAGACTGAATCAGTCATCTGGAGAGGAGTTTGAGTCTGAACAACCGAGTTTAAATCAGTCAGCCAGAGCTCAGAAAGAACAAAATAGTGAGCTTATTCAGCAATAGGTCTCAGAGGCTGAAAACACTGTAGGCCTAGTTGCGACTGCGAGGACAGACGCTCCCAGGACCAGGCCTCAGTGAGCAAACAGTGACTTCAGGCAAACAGACATTCCTTTTCACAGAGCTCGCTTCTCCCCGTCAAGTTTAGCTAGCATACGGAATGAGTTTCATCTTGGCACTTCTGTCTGTACACCAGGGTCTGGCTCACTGCTGCCCCTCATGACCCTCCCTGCACCCACTGCATCTCTCTCTTAAACAACCGTGGAAGGCTGACCATTTGTTTCTGTGTTTGAATTATAGGAAGCAAAATAAACAGTGAACAAACTTCAGGAGCCAGAAGTATATCATTTGTTCTGAAATTGGAATGTAAATATAGAAAATAAAAAAATAAAAATAAAATAAAATAAAAATCTCAGAGTGAAAAAAAAAAGAATATTACAGAAAGACATAACGGATGACCTGATGAACTTCTTCCTTAATTGAATTGTGCTAGGGATGAAGCCCAGAGACTTCACACGTGCTAGGCAAGTGCTCTACCAACCAAGCTACAGCCCCAACCCCCAACCCCCCCCCCTTTACAGCAAAGGAAGTAAGTATTCTCCCTGTTGCTAAGTGACTTTCTTCTAAAACCCACACCCACAACACGTTGTACTTCCCACAGCCAGAGCCTAAGGAGTTCCGGCACGAGTGCTCCCATGAGAAGAACGCAGAGCTATGACGGCTGGGGGGCGGGGGGGGGGCGGGGCGGGGAGGAGCAACCTCTTCCCAGATGCACTTTCGGCTCCACATTACCCATCCAGGCATGTGGCCATACACAAGGCTCCTAGAAGGCTGTGGAGGGCTCAACCCTGGGTTCCTGGATGATGGGTATCACTTCTAGTCCAAGTAGAGCATCATAGCAGAGGGAAAACCTCAACATAAATTCCTCTGTTTTAAGCAGAATTGACTCGACCAAATGGGCATGCCAAATAAGATGCTCTTCCATTTTAATGGCAAGAAAGTCAAAACTAAGGGGCCACACTTAGCACTACTCTTGCCAACTCAAAGCTAATGGCAACTTTGTCTGGGCAGCTATGGCCTCACCTCTTCTTTGGACTCACTGTTCTCTCGTTCCCGAGGCTCCTGCTTGACGTGAGTGACCATGGCAAAGGCAGCTCGGTCGTGGCTGTCGGCCAGGTTGATGACATTGGTAATGGACGGGAGCATGGCTCCCTGGCAGCTGGTACCAATGGCTGTGCTCTTCTCACACACGGCCAGGAGGAGCTAGAGAGGATCACGGGGAAAAGACCAGTTTAATGCCAACACCTGGTACTGGGAGGGTGTGAACACCCAGGGGCACCCAAACATCGGAACCGCAGCTCACACAGACAACCAGGTCCACATCTCGGGTCACAGAGCCCCACCCGCACTGCAGGTTAGCTGCAGGCCTGAACATGCTTCCCAGAGTCCTCTGGTTCAGGCACCTCCTCCTCTCTGCCCCAGAGGCACTGTCCAGCAGGTTCCCTCTACTCTCCTTTCCTCTCACGATCTGCAGCACAGCCCCACCCAGCCAGAAGCCTCCTAGGTCATCTCTAGACCCACCCTTTCAAATATCTTTTTCTACACAGCTGGCCCCATTATTCCCCTCATTCCCTGAACCCCTCAAAGTCTTCTCAAAGTCTCAGAGAGAGGACACAGAATCTTCTGATGTGACATCCCCTTGTGTTCTCAGCACTCCCAATCACTACCGGGCCCCTTGCTTATGCTGCTCCCACACACTGAGGGGCAAAAAAAAAAAGAAAAATCAATCCTTCCCAAAGGGAACCACGACAAGCTCAGCTGTCACTGAGGTCCAGGACACAGTTCCCTTCCTCGTATCAGAGAGAATGCTGCAGCTGTGTCCAAGGTGAAACCTAGTTTCATTCATCCTAGGTAAGCAGCTATGACTCTCCTAAGCACCAGAACCCTGACAAGCCAACACTGCCCACTGTCCGAAGCCCACAGTAACATTGGCCCATGAGTCATGTCTGTCCATTATCCTCATCCTCACCTCTCCTCCGCAGTCCTCTCATGGAAATAGCACACCCTCTGCAGGCTGGACGGGGCTGATCCATCACCAGCCTGCTACCCACCCCAGCACCCAAATCTACACACTAAGGAACCCAAAGTGACAGTGCTGGCGAGGTACTACGGGTCCAGCTCTTTCACAACCAATGAGATGACAGCACGCGTCCATTCAACTTTCTAGGTAGATGGAATTTAGAGATGCTTCTATTTCAAGAAAAGGGTATCTTTGCCCAGTAAAGAGTTTTTTGCAGCTTTCTAAACAGGGCTCTAATTAGCAAAGTAAGGACTCGTATGTTCCCCTGTAACGGAATAGAAACAGGTACATCATGGGTATTTCTACTCTTCCTTGAGTGGCAGAATGCAGTCATTTGCTGAGAGCAGCCCCCATCGGCTCGCTCATATGTGAGAAAGCTGTGTTCATCCTGTAAGTGGAACCGTCTGAGGAGGATTAAAAGGCATAGCCTTGCTGGAGGAGGCATGTCACTGGGAATGGGCTTTCAGGTTTCCAAAGGCTTTTGCCATTCCCAGTGTGCTCTAAGCCTTGTGGTTTGAGATATGCGAGCTCTCGCTGTTCCTACCACCATGCCTTAGCTGCACCATTCTGGACGGAAACCCTCTGGAACCATAAGCCTGATCAAATGCTTTCTTCCGTAAGTTGCCATGGTCATGGTTTTATCACAATGGAAAAGTGATCAATTCACAGATATCTGCTGCCTTCTGTGTCCCCAGGCTCTCCCAGACACAAGAGGTGAGTTCACCTGCCCTACCTCAATGCACTGCTTGATCCAGAAATGGCTCCCCATGGCTTCCCAATTCTGGGAACAGGTGACGTACAGCAGGCGCTCATAGACGCGCCGTTTCATAGAGTTGTCAAAAACCTCAAAAAACTTGGCCCTGATCAATGGCTGGGCACAACGCAGTCCAGAGAGGAAGGCGGGCTCGAGCTTGGCAGTCAGCTCACTGCCGGAAAGAGCCTCATCCCTGTAATGCGAGAAGGTAAGAGAAGAGCCAGGTGACCACCCGAATCAGTGTTCAAGGTGACGTGCACCAGCCCCCCTCCCCCATCAAGTCCGTTGGAACACCAAGGGTGTGCGTCCACCATGAAGGCGTAAGCAGCATTTCCGCAAGGGCTCAGAAATGCAATCAAGGGTGCTAGAGAGATGGATCAATGGTTAGGACCCGTAGCCACACTTCCAGAGGACTTAGGTTCAATTCCCAGAACCCACATAGTGACTCACAACCCTCCATAACTCCAGTTCCAGTAGATCTGATGCTCTCTTCTGCCCTCCATGGATACTTCATGCGTGCACATGCATGCATGCATATGCGCGTGTGCGCGCAGAAAAAAACACCCATACACATACAATGAATCTTAAAGACAAAGAAATGCCATCAAGGTATGTTACCTTAACACAAAACGAGTACTAAAAGTAGACGGAAGAGGAGGAAAGCCACACTGCACCGAGTAGGGACACCAGTGACCACAGGCAAAGTGACCAGTGCTCAATTACCTGTACACATAGTTAACAAGGTCCAAAAACTGGGCATTTAGTTCAAGGTCTTCTGGAAAGCGTTTCTCTATGTAAGTCATCATTTTCACGAGCAAGATTGACTTCTCCCGGAGTGTAGGTGTCTACAAAATCGGTTTCCCCAGAGAAAGTACCAATTACTTCTACTTGAAAAAAACCATACATCCAGAAGACTTTCACAGCCACCTGTCCAACTCTCCATGCTCCTGTTACTTTACCAACAACATTATTATTTACTGCAATCAAGCCAGCTCATTTTTAAAGAGGAAAAAAAATCAAAGATGATCATGACTACTATTGGGTGTTCAAAGTCAAGACATGCCAACAACCTTTACCTGGCTGACTCACAGGAAGCAAGTCAGAGGCTCTCAAGCACCCTCCTACATGACAGCCCCTTATTTGCAACATTATTTCACAGCTTTATAGCTCCCATCATTAAAGAATAAACTTACAAGATTCATGTAACATTATAACAAAAGAAAAGCCACTGTGAGAAGTCTAGCAGGTTAGTTCATCTGCTTGGCTCACCCCAGTGGCCCAGCAAACGTCTCCACATCAAGCAAAGCTTCGTGGGCATGATACGACACTCTCTTGTTCCACATGTTTCAGAAGGAAGAATAAGGGGGTCTGCTTCAGTGTGTTCCTGGGTTCTAGACAGGGCAACCTTACTGCCAGCTCACCTGATTGGCTGCCATTGGGGAATTATTCTTAACCCACTCCTCCACGATCTTCACCACAGCTCGGAGGATCTTGGCGTCTGGGGACTTCTCAATGAGGGAGGTCAGGATGGTCTGGATGAAGTTCTTACGCATCTCCATGCTCATCACCGCCAGACGAGTCTTCACAAGGTCCAGGCTCAGCATCACCAGCTCGCTTGTTCCAGCTGTGCAGAGGAACAGATACATCTGTCTGACCCTACACATGTAGTTAAAGGAGCTGCTGTCTGCAGAAAACATTCACAAATGCTTTCACTCTAAGCCTTTCTCCAGCAACTGGCATGCTGGGATTTGCCGCCATCCCACTTCTTTATGGCCACACCTTGCAAAGTGCCCTCTAGCAGCCTCAGTCACAAGAAAGGGGGATGACAAGAGCTGGTGGGACCTAAACAGGACACCCAGCCTCTCCACAGCCCACCTGAAGCTACTTGGCACTTGGATCCTGGGGAAACCGTCAGCTGCCATGGGAAACACAACACCCTGCTATCCCCCACTTCTCCTGTCGGTAGGAGCCTTGGCTCTGCTCTGGACCCTAACATAATTCTTCATAGACAACGACCCTGATAACTCAGTGGAGGCTCACGTCATCTCTCCATTTTCCAACTGCTTCTCGTTCTCTTACCAAGTTCCTTACTTTTTTTTATATTTATTTATTTATTATATATGAGTACGCTGTATCTGTCTCCAGACGCACCAGAAGAGGGCGTCAGATCCCACTACAGATGGTTGTGAGCCACCATGTGGTTGCTGGGAATTGAACTCAGGACCTCTGGAAGAGTAGTCAATGCTCTTAACCGCTGAGCCATCTCTCCAGCCTGCTTCTCATTCGTACACTCACAATTTTTAAACTAAATGTTTGGCCTGAGCAGTGTTTTGACTTTAAACCTCTGTCGCAAGAGCAAATCAACAGAACTTCATATTAATCCATGTACAGGGTAATGTCCAAACACAGAGCCGGCAGTGACAAGATGACCCACAAAGTCATCTTGTGGACAGAGAAAGAACGCCTGCCCTGGGCCGTCTGTCACCTGCGGTTGCTTCGGTGCTCCCGGATGCTGTCTGTGGACTTAGATGCTCTCGGACCATCTTCTGTAGGGAGCGCATGAAGACAGAGATGAGCCTGTCGATGTAGCTTGGGTTGTTGCAACAGGCAGACTTGAGGATCATAAGTGTTCCTGCAGTTCAGGGATAGCAGGTATTTTACAGAGAAATAACAACTGTACTGGAGAGACAGTTCAGTCAGTGTGCGCTTGCCTAGCTACCACAAGGACTCAAGCTTGATCCCCAAAAGCCAGATGGGATGACACACAATGTCTAAGTGTCTGCCAAGAATTGATCTTTCACTAGGAATGTCTTCAACATCATCTTGGCCCTGACAGAACATGAACTCTACTCCTGGGTCCTATGACAGGCCCATCAGAGGGCATTTGCCATTTGTACGTGCCAGCATCTCAGGTGTGGACAATTCAGGTTGCCCTTGTTAAAGCCTGTTTTTGTATGGCGGCCATGGCACAGCCAGCCTGAATAACGCAGGTAGCTGATCCATGATGAAAATGAGATGTGCCCTACTGTGCTCTCCTCTAATAGTGACAGAGCTGAGTCCACCAGGTAAGGAGGACCTTGGCACAGCCAGCTCCCTCGCCACCCTAGCCTGCTGTCACCTACAGAGGAAGGAGGAGCCCAGGGAGGTCAGCTCTTCTCTGAGCCCCTTGGAAAACAAACATACAGAGATGTTCCTTTACCCTGTGATGGGAGCCGAAACACCCAAGCCGATCCATCAGCTGGCTCTGGAGCAGCCAGGTGTGAACTGGGTGACATCCAAATTCAACCAAACACACCTGGGTCCTGAACTGCAGCGAGCAAACAACCAGCTTGGGAAAGCAAGGGATTTCTTTTGCGAACTTAGTAATTAAAATTATTCAGAATGCAGGTTCAGACAGCAGCACTTTCCCAACCAGGAGATTTACTTATGTTCTTACGCATAGAAAAGAGTGCACAGGAGCTGAGGGTCCAACGGTCGTCTTATAGAAGACCTGGTCTAGTTCCCAGAACCACTGCTGAACAGCTGTCCCCTCCGGCTCCGCACATGCTCTCATGCACACACGTCATGAGTGAGACACTCAGCCAGGAGGTGGTGGGCCACACTTTTCATCCCAGCGCTCAGAAGCAGAGGCCAGTCTAGTCTACAGAGCAAGTTTCGAGACAGCCAAGGCTACATAGAGTTTTGCGCAAGAATGTAATATAGGAGGGAAAAAATATCAACCCAATTCTAAGCCTAAATGTGAATGAACTAGTGTGACAAGGGGCAAGGAGTGTCCCTTAGCTTGGACTTAGGGTACCTGGGGCAGTTACCCGCTGCCGACCGACCATCTCGCTGACTGATGAGCGAGCATGGCCCAGAGACAGCAATTCCCTTCAAACCAAGTCCGCACTGGGCTGAGCAAAAGACTCAGAGAAGTCTTCTTTCTGGATAAGTGGTAGACAGAATACCAAACTCCAGGAAAACAGCCCACCAGCCTGAAGGCCCTGGCAGGCTTTCCCACAACAGCTGTCCAGTGAACAGGGACCATAGCCCAAGCCACTTCTGGGGAACCACGCAGGTGCTCACCGAATAGCTGGGAGGGGTTTGCGCTGGTGGCCTTCTCGTAGTTAGTGAGGCCTTCGTAGATGACCTTCCCCACGGCTGCATAGAGGCACTCCAGCTCCTCATACTTGGAGGCCACGCTTGAAGTGCCTGAAACACAGTGGACAGGGAGCTGGGTTAGCGCTCCTAGGCTGTGGAGTGTGCGGCAGTGCCTTCCCTTCCGCCACAGGACAGTCGCGCATCATCTTTGGATTGGCTGTCTGACACCATTAAGGGCAACACTCATCTTGTCAGCTCTAAGTACACTTAATCAGAACATGAACAATTTCAGATTGTTTGTTATGGTACTGTAACCTAACTTCCTCTAAATAAATACCTGAAAGGAAAAGTCATCTAGCAGATAAAGAAATCAACTACAGAGCAGACACAAAACAATGCAGTACCAGTAAGTTTTCAAGTCAAACAACAATTTAAAAGAGAGACAGAGAGGCTGGCTATGGTGGTGCGTGTCTTTAATCCCAGCACTCAGGAGCCATAGGCAGGCAGATGTCTGAGAGTTCAGAACTAGCCTGAGTGACAAATTGAGACCCTGTCTTAAAAACAAAACAAAAAATTAAGATTAGGGGGTTGGGGGGCTACAGGCTGAGACCTCTCAAGGAGCAGTCCCAGGTGAGGCCACTCACTTGGCTCTGTGGGGAAAATGCTCATGAGGCGAGAGAGGAGGCTGTGCACAGCTCGCAGCACCTTGGTGTTCCCACACGTCATGCAGGCTGCGATGCCCCGCTGCAGGGGCTTGAAGCTACTGAGGATGGCCGGGGACTGAAGCACAGTTAGCAGGAAGTTCAGTACTTCCAGTCCTGTGCAGATGTTCCCATAGTTCACCTGGTTAGGCTGCTCCTGAAAAGGGAAAACAGGCCACTCTCAGGTAAAAGAAGTTCAGACGCAAACCCAGAGTTCTGAAACCGAGGCCATCAACTATTTGAAATTCAGTACAGCCGATCACACAGCCACCATGCACCGTACTACTTTTATAAGATTGATCTAACCTCTTCAAAAGGCCATTAAGACTTTAGTAACCAATCTTAAATATCACTTAAATCACTAAAATTTGGACAAAAATAGAAAGGTATTATAATGCAGAATGCCTTTCTTGGTCTACTTACTTAAAATACAAAAATCCATACCAAGAGAAATGTTTTTCAATTTGCATCATTTAATTAATGTACCAGATGATGACATCGTTAAAAATAAAAATGTCTGTATGAAGAAGCATAGACACGGCTTCTAGAAACTTCAGTTCCTGTGGTTTACACACACTATGTATATACTGGAGTGAGGTCAGGTCCCAGCAGTTATGAATGGCAGCAATGGTGTACATGAGGTGAGCTGAAACAGCTAGTCATGTGACAGGAAAGTTAGTCACTTTTTCAAAAGGGCAATGAGGAAATGGGACAACCAGGCAAAACAAAAAATGAAGCCTTTGGTTTGCAGTATGAGCTCTGCACCCTGGCTTCCCTGCCCTCAACCTCCATCCCAGCCTTTTGAACATCTAACAATGGATTAATTCTTTGTGGTCTCAAACAGCAGGTATCTACACTATGTTTTTGAAGGCCAAGAGTAAAAGCTTTCAAACTCCATTAACAACTAGACAGAGGGAACCTGGAATGGCAGTGACAAGAGACCAGGCTTTTGCTGTCACCAAAAACCCAAGGACAAAGGTTTTTAGGTAAACACACAGAAACAACTAGAATGGCACCAACCGCACACCACCTACTTGCCCCAGTCTACTGCAGGGCTTAGACTAGTCCATTGAAAAGAATGCTTTACAGATCCCAACTCATTGTGAAGAGTAATTACATCGGTCTATCACAACAGCTTATACCAAGCCAGCTAGGTCAAGGGAAGAAAGAAACGCATTTGAACTATGACACAGGTGACCTAGTCTAAGCTCTCTGGGTTGACCGAGAACTTGAAGCTCAAAGTCAAGATCAGCGAGCCAGAAGACGGGGTGGAAGAGGCCAGAGTGGGCACAGACGTGCAGGAGCTTGGGTTTGAGACCCAGGCTCAGAAGAGATGCATGCTTCCATGTCCACACCAGAGCCAGGTGGTAGCATCACCCGACAGCCCGCACACCTACCACAGTCATCAGCAGCTTGTCAAACCACTGCAGTTTGAGCTCGGACTTGCACCACATATCTGGTCGTAGAGCGGTCTTGAGAAGATTCACACATCGGCGAGAGAGCACCTCCCCAGGCGACCCTGCCGTGTTGGTGTTGTCGTTTACCTACAAGAATGCCAGTGAGGTGGTCACTGAACGCCAGCTTTCAGGTACAGAAGAACAGGACGTGGCTTCCCAGACGACCCCACACTGTGCACCCCACTGCTCTGACTCCCAGGCAATCCTATCCTCCCCATGTCCCGCCTTCCTTCTCCCTCTGGGTCTCTGCACCTATCCACTCCCCTGCAGCAGGTGTCCTGTGGTGGCTGAGAACATGGCCTGCTTCCCAGAGAGGGAACCTGCACAAAGACCCCCAACTCAAGACCCCACTACACACTGCAAGGAAACAAGAGATCTTCTGATTCGGCAGCTCAGAGGATTCTTTGAAAGTCTTTAGCAATCTTCAGTATTTCATAAAATACAATTATTTTGTTTGACAGCTTTAAGGACTGAAGAACCACCCCAAATTAAAAAGAAAAATGAGTTTTCCTGAGATTTATTTTTATTTAATGTCTCTGGACATGCTTATGGTCTATGTGCCTGGTGCCTGCAAAGGTTGGAAGAGGGGGTTGAATCCTCTGGACTAGAGCTACAGATGGTGTGAGCCACAATTTAGGAACTGAGAATCAAACCCAGGGCCCATGGTGTAGACTATGTTCTTAACCGTTGAGCCATCTCTACAGCATCCCTTCCAAATGTTTTTTCAAGAAAAATTTCATTTAAATGGGTTTTGAAAGACAAAAATGACATGTTTCAAAGACAGATTCCCAGCAACTCTGTGAGTACATAAACATTACTATGATTATTAAGCTCAAGCTATAAACACTGTTACAAGTAAATGTGAACTGCACAGATCCCAGCAGGCTGGTCAACTCAATGCCATGAGCGCTACAGCATTCCACTAACACAGACGGAAAACAAGGAAGTGGACTAGTTTGCCTTCCGATACCATAATGTGCACATTATCAAGACAGACCAGGCCACCAGTGAGGGGATGTGGTGCAAGTCTGACAACCTGGGTGCCCATGTGATGGTAAGAGAGTCCTACAAGTTGTCCTGTGACTTTTTTTTTAAAAGATTTATTTATTTATTATATGTAAGTACACTGTAGCTGTCTTCAGACACCCCAGAAGAGGGTGTCAGATTCCATTACAGATGGTTGTGAGCCACCATGTGGTTGCTGGGAATTGAACTCAGGACCTTCGGAAGAGCAGTCAGTGCTCTTAACTGCTGAGCCATCTCTCCAGCCCATCCTGTGACTTCTATGTGACATATTAAAACAGATGCCATTATTTCATTAACACCAAGAGGATAAACTAGGGGGCAGACATGCCTATCGATAAAAAGACACAGGCAGCCAAGTGTGGTGGCACATACCTGTAATCCCAGCACTCAGAAGGTTGAAGCAGGACTGGAAAGTAGAGGCCAGCCAGAGCAACACATCAAGTTCCAGAAACATAAGCCAGGCCCAGTACTATAACCATGTAGCGTACGGTAGGAGACCTGCTCTCAGGTCCAGTACTATAACCACCTAGCGTAAGGTAGGAGACCTGCTCTCAAGCCCGGTACTATAACCATGTAGCGTAAGGTAGGAGACCTGCTCTCAGGCCCGGTACTATAACCATGTAGCGTAAGGTAGGAGACCTGCTCTCAGGCCCGGTACTATAAGCATGTAGTGTAAGGTAGGAGACCTGCTCTCAGGCCCGGTACTATAAGCATGTAGTGTAAGGTAGGAGACCTGCTCCCAGGCCCGGTACTATAACCATGTAGCGTAAGGTAGGAGACCTGCTCTCAGGCCCGGTACTATAACCATGTAGCGTAAGGTAGGAGACCTGCTCTCAGGCCCGGTACTATAACCATGTAGCATAAGGTAGGAGACCTGCTCTCAGGCCCGGTACTGTAACCATGTAGCGTAAGGTAGGAGACCTGCTCTCAGGCCCGGTACTATAACCATGTAGCGTAAGGTAGGAGACCTGCTCTCAGGCCCAGTACTATAACCATCTAGCATAAGGTAGGAGACCTGCTCTCAGGCCCAGTACTATAACCATGTAGCGTAAGGTAGGAGACCTGCTCTCAGGCCCGGTACTATAACCATGTAGCATAAGGTAGACCTGCTCTCAGGCCCAGTCAGACACCACGTGGCAGGGCCACTCGTTTTGTCACGAATTCTCATACCTGGCAAGCCACTCGGATGAGGAAGTTCACCACAGTATCTGTGTGCTGCTTGTCGATGGGCTTGGCGAGAAGAGAGTCGGCTCCCGGCAGCGACTGGCTCCGCCCGAACACCTAGCAAAGGATCATCCTTTAAAGTGGCAAGGGAAGACACAGCAAGCATCTCCAGTGGGGACTCACCCTGACCTGACAGCTGACAAGTGCTGGCACTCCCAGGTTATGGGCATGAAGGACTCCAGGGGCAGGGGCACATGACAAACTGGCAGTGAGGAATGACGGCTCAGGGAGGTGTCGTGGAAGGACAGGGGAGGGGACAGTGAAAGGAGGTGTGCGCCGACAGTGTGCAGTCTGACTTCACTGCTAACTTCAAATCATCAGAACACTCATGAGCTAGTTAGAAAAGCAGGAGAGGCCTGACACCGCCTTCACCTCGACTCCTCTACTTTAAGGTAGGAAAGGAAAGCTTTTGGTCTCTGTTCTATGAGGGGCATTGCCAATAGTGACAAACACAGAGGCATCTGTAGGAAGGGGAGGGAGCAGCAGAAACGAATCCGTGGTACAAGAGATGGATACTGGGGGAGAAGGGAGGGGAAAAGGCAGCCATGGGTCTAGGTTTCCACTTGGAGACCTGGGCACCTGTGGGGACATCTACACAGGCCAGCAAGAGTTGGACAAGAATCTCTAAGTGGTGTCAGCCCAGTCAGTGTCCACAAGTCCCGACTGCGGCCAAGAACAGAGCTCAAGGCCCCCAGGGCCGCCATTCTAACCACTAGTGAAGAGCACTGCCCAAGTCCCTCCAGGAGGCTGTTCCGAGAAGATGGGCGAGTTGTCTTTTCAAAAACCAAGAAAGTGGACACACATTCTCAACCTTTGCAATTTTTTTGTTTGTTTCTCATCTTTCTTTCTTTTGCTATGAATGGGGCCCAGGGCCTTACACATGCTGGGCAAGTGCTCTGTCAGCCACACCTCCAGCCTCTTCCCTCCGGGATTCTAGGAAGACAGATGCTCTACGGCTGAGCTGACCCTAGCTTCTCACAACTAGACTCTCTCTAAGCAGGGACCCATCACAGGGCCATATTCTCAGCCCCTTGCTGGCAGAGTCTAGACTGCTGTGCTACATCCCAGCTTTCTCTCTTGGCTTCTTCTATATATAATTAACAGACCCCGATGGTACTAAGCCAGTGAAGAGGAATGGCAGGAAGTGTAAAGACGACCTCCAGTGGGTGCCGGGCCTTAGAACTGTTCGTAGCTCAGCTGCCCCTGGAGCAGCTGGCTCAAGAATGCTCAAAATGCAGAGCCCCAGCAGAGAGCAGGAACACACAAGGAGACACAAGTTCTTACTGCGCTGATGGTTCCGGTGGCCGCCCTGAAGCGTTTCACCTCCTGCGCAGAGTCTACGGACAGGCCTCTCTTGATGGACACTGAGTTGACGCCCTCTCCACCAGAATTTGGGTCCGTGTCAGAATCCGGCTTGAAAGACACACAGACACAGCAGATTGTATTGAGCGATTCCCAGGAGGCGTCAAGGAGCTCAGTGAGAGAGGACAGCAAGGGCTGGGCATCCTACTTGCTGGTCCTTGATCCTCTGCAGCTCCCACTTGATGACAACCTCAGAGAGGTCCACAGCCAGCCTCCTCTGCTCAATGGTGACACTGGGTGTAAAGCCAAGCCTCTGCATGGCACTGACCATGTGCTGCACGAGGTGGTGTCGCACTGGGTAGTATACCTGCAGACACAGGGACCAATGTCACATCAGCGTTCACTAAGAGGTGAGTGGCCACCCGTTACAGAAGAGCAGGGGATCAAAGCCGGGGTTCAAGGCTCGCCACACACATCTGCTGTCGCTTCATATACCTTAAAGTGCTGCACTATGAGATGAAGAATGTGCACCAGCTGTGGGACCGTGTGCCCCTCCTCCACGATGATCTTCCTAGTCCAGTGTGTCAGCATCTGGTGTCCGTCCTCCATGCGGGCTGGCACCGCTGGGGTTAAAATGGCCATTGCTTGTCTCACAATCGCTCGGGCTTCCATTGCATGAGCCTTGAGAAGACTGTGGAAAACCTAGAAAAAGAAATGCCAGCTTCAAGGGACTCTTATGTCCTCTTGTGTTCCCCGTGTATATTGCACACATAGCATATATGCATGTACATGCGTACACACACACACACACACACACACTCTCTTTATACACACACATACATATATGTATACATATGTATATATATGTATGTATGTATATTTAAAGCTGTTTCACAGGAAGGTCAGAATTAGAAGCCTGAAAGATGACCAAGCAATCAATCTGGGTTTAACCCCTAGAACCCACATAAAGATAAAGGAATCAACTCTCTAGCACCTGTGCTGTGGCATGTGAGTGCCCTGACACCCTGACAGACATCTCCTCCCCACCACACACACACACACACACACACACACACACACAAACAACAGAGTGAAATAATCAATTCACAAGAACTAGAAAGGCGAATGTAGTGAGTGGGGAAGGAGACCAAGGCTGTAGCGGAGCACAGGGCAGAGCAACACCTCAGGAGGAGCAATCCCACACGGGTGCCCGCGCGCCGGGCTTCTCGTCTTTAACACCCTCTTGGGTTTTCAGTGTTAAAAAGCACACACTAGCAGGGACTTTACTTTCAGGGGAAGCTCAGCAGACCATCCTACCACCTTGAAAAGCCACAGCACTTTCTTCTCTCAAACCGAAATTCTGTCCCTGTCCAAAACTGGCTTCCACCTGAGGGAAGATCACTGCAGGGAGATCACTGGACGTTCCGGGACAGCTTGGGCTAGAGTCAGAACCTAGCTCATGAGCTCCCTGACTGTCCTCTTGAGACCCTCAATCCTCAATCAGTTCTCTACAATTCTGACTACTCATCAGGAGGACCCAACGACGACTCTTTCTTAAGATTTGTAAGCAGGAATGAGCCCTCACACTGTTTCTAGTGGCTTTGAGGAAAGATGGAAAGGAGTGGATAAGGCTGTTCAGAGAGCAAGGAGTGCCCTTGGAGGACTGGGACGAGAACAGAGGAGGGACCCCAGGAGGCACCTGGAGGACGATTTTCTTGTGGATGGCGAATTTGGCGATGATGTGCGCCAGCAGCAAGTGCCCACTGTATTTGCAAGCAGGGTCCACACAAGCCTTGGACAGCAGACAGGGCCACGCGAAGGTCATCAGACGGCGCAGTTTGCTGTTGCGGTTCTTGTTGTTGTCATGGATGTGGTGGGGGGCGTGCTCCACCAGCAGTGTGGCATACTGCAGGAGGTAGATCCGCAGAGAGTCCAGCATGTCAGCTTGCTTCTCAGGGTCCAGGACCTGACAGGAAGGAGAAACCACTTTGGATTTTTATTATAATCATGTAAGTCTGATTCTTAAAAATAACCCTTATGAATATTCTTTTGGGGACTGAGAAGATGACTCAGTGGATGAAGACATTTGCTGCCAAGGCTCCCACTCTGGGTTCAAGTGTCATAAACTACACAGAAGGAGAGTTCCCTCAAGCTGTCTTCTGACAGACAGACAGACAGACACACACACACACACAGAGAGAGGGTGGGGAAGCCCCAAGGAAAATATTCCCACAAATCCCTTCCCCAGGCATACACATTCACCCATTTGAAAGGGCTCGGGGGCCACACACAAGTGCTCCCGGGGACACCACCTTGGTTATAAACACACTGGTGATGCTCTCTGGGTTGTCTCCTTCTGGATTAGGAGGTCCTAAGAGCTGCTCTCCTTCCCCCTTCTCAAAGCTGTACAAGAAAGCAGGATTCAAGATGTGCTGCAGAACCTGGTGAAAGATCACACATGAACAGAACAAAGCTGTGAAAAAATGAATGAATGAATGAATGAATGCTTGGGGGGTTGGGGGCAAGGCAGATGCACAAGACCTGCACCACCCAGGTAAGACCTGACCAAGAGAGCAACTGCTCATCTTGACTTCCAGCCAAACGGCAACTGCCAGAGGCAGCTAGAAACTTCAGGCAGAGAGTGCCGACCTCAGCCTGGCTTTCTCTCCTCCATTCTGACAGCTGGGCCTACTTCATAAGCATCTGGAGAGATAGGCTCGTTAGGAATAGCGCCCAGGTTCCCTCGGAAACGGACCCAGCACCTGCTGTCACCTCCTGGTACCAACGGGACTCACCTTTGCTTTCAGTTCATCTCCAAAGTTGGGGTCATTAAACTCTACGAAGCGGAAAAAGAGTGCCCGCTTTTGAGCGATGCTGTAATTTTTGGGGATCTCTTCTTCCATATACTCCTTCAAGAAGGTCATGTTGCACAGGAAGCGACCGGTGAAGGCTCGGAGCAGCTGGAACAACAGCTCTATGTCGCCATAGTTCCTTCTGAAGAGCCAGGACAAGGAAGAGGTTAGCGTGAGGCCAATTCTGTAACTACCCAGAATCCAGATTTGTGCCTTTCTCTTTCCTTTTCCATTTCTCATTGTGTGTCGTGCATGTGCACAGCGTGATCCTGCACGTGTCATGCATGTACATAGCGTGATTCTGCATGTGTGGGGGAGGTCCAGGACCTCACATTCCTCAGACTGCTCTTCCACTCTATTCATGGAGATTGCTTCTCTCAGTCACACCCAGAACTCACTGGTAAGGGACAGTCTTTGTTAGCCAGCCTGCCCTGGGGAACCCCGTCTTTGCCTTCAAAGACTGGAAATACAGCCATTTCTGTGTTTCTGACCCTAACTCGGGTCCTCACGGATGCAAAGCACTGACTCACTTCCTCACTCACAGTTTAAAGATGTCAGTACAAATATCCCAGGACCCGAAGACCGCGCACATCAGGGGCAAGCCCACAGTCTAGGACAGAGGAGTGAAAGCACCCACTTGCAATAGTTCAGCAGACAGAAGGCCAGAAGCTTGGGCTCCTTCCAGTTGGTGGCGGCCATGTTCTCTTTGCGGTGTCTGTCTTGGAAGGTCTCGCTTACCCACACTCGCCTCAACTGGCTCACCAGAGAGTGCTGACTGGCCAGCCAAGCATCGTCGTTTTTCACGATGATGCTTATGATCTGTAAGAACAGAGGCAGGCATCAGGCCTACAGCTCAGCCTGGCGGAAGGGGCTTTGGGGCCATTGAAGGTGTGCGGCTACCTTGATGGCCTGGAACTGGAGGTCCAGGCGCATGTTACTGGTACTGGGCGAGCCGGGGCGGACTGCTGTCTGTGCGCCACCAGGCAGCAGCAGAGCGATGAACCTGTTGGGGTTTGCTGCCAACACATCCCTCAGAGGTCTGGCATCTTTGTGTTTTAAGAAACTCTGAAAGCAAAAGAATGAAGAAAGCTGCTTGGATCAGATCAAACTCACCAAGGTGGGATGATACATTTCCGAAAGTTCCTGGTCATTTTTTCAGGAAGACAAACAAAATGAGCAAAAATAAAAACATGCAACTCTCTGGACAAGCTGTTGCTGGTTGGGAATGGTAAACTCAACTAGAATCGCAGAACTCATGAGGCAGAGAGTAGCCTGCTCCAAGCCAGCCAGGGCTACAGAGAGCTCCCTCTCAAAAAAGGTTAAAAAATAAAGACGCTGGGCCGGAGAGATGGCTCAGCAGCTAAAAGCACTGATGCTCTTCCAGAGGTCCAGAGTTCAAATCCTAGCACCCACAAGGGTGGCTCACTCCCACCTAAAACTGTAGTCTCAAGGATCCAAGGCCCTCCTCTAGTGTGCAGATATACATGCAGACAAAATTCCCATATTCATAAGATACATACAGAAATAAATCAAGACCAACCAGTCAGCTCAGTGGGTAAGGATAGATGCAGTCAGAAGCCCGATTCCTGGCACCCATGTAGTGGATGGGAAGCTGCCTTCTGACCTCTGTATGTGGCATGTGTACACAACACACATAAACAAGCATAGTACAAGAAAATGTTTTCCATTGGTGATCCTATTTTTTGCTTGTGAATAATCCTAACTGCACTGGTCTGTTAAAATCCTCCCAGCTAACTCCTGAACTGTAGCTCTGCAGACATGCAGACCTCTGAGAAGCAGGAGTCAGGGTACTCAGTGGGGAAGTGTAGGTTTGCTACAGGCCGAGCACATTGGCTGACAGCATGTGGCAGGCACCAACCACCGTTGCAAGGCTTCCTACCATGAACATTCGGCTCCACTGGGGATCATTCAGTGTTGCTTCCATCATGAACAGCTCCACTGTCTGCGAGGGATGCCTTGTCAGGAACTTGATAAGTGGCTCTCTGAATGGACTGCCCGCCTACAAAACATGAGGCAGAGATGCAACCCACCCTATCCTTCTCAAAGGCTTTCCAACTGTTACCATATAAGAATGGAACCATCTCCAACTATACCATGAGGAAGTCTTAATACCAATATTCTCACACTGCAGATTCTCTCACTGAAAGCATCTTAAGAAAATAGAACCAGGCACAGCGGAATACTCCTGTAGCCCCAGCACTTGGGAGTTATGCAGAGGACAGCTGCACATTTAAGACCAGCCTGAGATACCTAGCAAGATCTGCAAGCTGTTCTCTGACCTCCACAAGTGCACTGTAGCATATATATGCCCACGTGACACACACTCAGGTATGAAAAAAAGAATATGCTTTGCAATAATTTTGTTTCACTTTTTTGCTCAAGATGCTGAGAATAAGAGAGATGAGTCCTCAACAGGACATTTTCTCCACTCCCCACCCCAAGGCCTAGAGAAGACCGTGAAAGAAGGAACAACAACAACAAAAAGCCAAAAAAGCCCGTGGTTATCACAGAACAATACAGAAAGAAAGAAGGAACACACAGAAAAGGACTGTAGGTATGGGGGGGGGGATCGACAGGAATGGAGCAGGAAAAAGATAAGAAAGGGTACTAGGTGAAATTAATCATAATGCACTATACATACATGTATGATATTGTCATATTACAAATTTAATTGATTTTTAAGAAACGAAGATAATTAAACTAAAGAAACAACTAAGTAGATAACACCAAAACTAATTAGATAAACCCAGTTTTCAGCAACACAGCCATTGCGTTTGCCCATGCTACAGTGATATTCCCAAGTTCTCAGAGGAAGTTGTTGACAAGTTTAGGAAGGTGACTCTGGTCAGACTCAGCAGGTCACAAAACACAACCCAAAACCATGAAAACTGAAGGGGACAGGAAGAGGTACATACGATCAGAATGTACTATAGAGGTGTATAAAACTGCCAAGTGAATACATTTTTAAAATAACAAAAATATTTCAAGCAATAGACGGGAGACAAAATTAACCCTCAGTTTGGCTGTACCTTCAGGCACATCAGAACTAACCCTCGGTCTGGCCCTACCTCAATCAGCATGGCACGCTCTGTCTTCATTACAACCTCCAACAAAGGTTTGACCAGCGTTTGAGGAGCAGCTGGGATCAGATGGAAAAGGTTTATAATTGCCGAGCAAATCTTCATTTCCTGATAAAGAAAACCAGACACCATAAACAGGTCAATTAGCTTTGCGAATGGGAAGAGCGGTCACTACAGACCCTGCTACCGTCTAGCTACATTCACAAGGCTGGCCACCAAAGCAGAGTTGACATGGAAAAGCCACAACTTACCGGACTTACAGCACAGTCCTGTTTCGTCCTGAGGGAGCTCACTGCCCTAGCCCTTCAGTTCCTGTCTCTGGGGGACAGGGCTCAGTGTGCCCGGAGTGTTTTCAGGTCCCTGACCCTGTGTCGTGTCAGTCACCTATGCTAGCCCTCCTCATGGAGGCAGGGGCATCAGTCACACCCGAGGTGACAGCGCTCTCACACTACACGTGAACTTCTAAGACACCACGCTCTGAGAGCACAGAATCTTGGTGTCCTCAAAACCCAGTCAAGGAAGTTCCTCAGCTCAGATACCAGCGTGAGCAACGACTGGAGACGGCGCTAACAATTCCCCAGTCAGGCTGCAGACAAAGCTGGCAGAGGCTGGGCTGGGCCCTGCTATGTGCACTGAGCCGCGTGCAGCCACTCGGTGCTGGGCGGTGTCTCTACACCATTCCCGGGTCAGTCTTTCTTCCACCGTTACGGAGCCTTTCTCGCTGCCTGCTAGGAGGGAAGAGCCCAGAGGAGTCACCCTGCACTATGTGTGAACTGTGTCTGTGGCTCTAGGGGGTAAAACGGGGATGAGAGACACCGGCCAGCAGGAGCCCGGTCGCAGGACGAGATGGTGCGCGTACTGCTCAATATCACCTCACCCCACTTCACATTTAAGTTTTTAAAGAGAGCATATTCTCTCAAAGTTACATCTTTAAAAAATGGCAATTTACACTATACATTTGTTTTCAAAGCAGTAATACAGAAACGTTCTCCTTTGCGTTCTGTAAGAGTGCCGGAAGACGTTATCATCCCCATTTTACAGAGTGAGACCTTGTCCAAAGACAGTGCTATCACTCTATCAGTGTGAGGGTATTCTTGAGAGCAAGTGTGTGTGTGTGTGTGTGTGTGTGTGCGCGTGCGTGCGTCTGGCAGACAGGCTCTATCTGGTTTGAGGGAATTGTCAAGTCAGTGTGACAGACAATCACTCCCAACTTATAGCAGGCACAGCTTTCTTCTTAGGAGGCTTCTGGAGGCCTGCGCTAGTCAGGAATGCTAGGGCAGGCGAGTCAGTCCAGTTTTAGCTAGCACTGAGAGACTGTGGTTCTGACATACAGAAAACACAAGAACTTAGGATCTGGCTTAAATGCCCTAGGAGAGAAGTACATGCTTGGCATCCGGACAGTTCACAGCAATGATACTACGACAGCTCCGCCACAGACAAGACAGTACAAGTCACCGCACTCAAGGGCACAAGGCACTCCGTCCACTACAGGATCACAACACAGCTAACGAGGTCACGGCAAAACCAGATGCGACAACAACAAGCCCCGCCTGCAGCTGCACTGCGGCTCTCACCTCTGCCCCTTCCATGGCAGGCTGAACCAAAACAAAAGTCACAGCATGAAAAACGGGCAACCAAACGGGAAGAAAGAAAAAGGAAAAATCAAGTGTTCTTCACATTGCAAGTCATAGCTGGCTTAGATAGGGTTGCTCTCACCTCAAACTGACAGAATGGAGACAGGGAGCACCTCCCGCACTCTGAAAGGCTCTCCTGAGGATGGGGAGGAAAATCATCTTTTCTATTGATGTCATTGACAAAAACGTCCCACACACTCAAACACAGGCAGCATTTATAGGGTTAATGAGACAGTAGAGGCACGATAATCAGAAAGCACACGGCAGTTAGACACTGTGCAGCAGAAAGCACGCCTTCCACCCTTGCATGTCAACAGCCCTCTTACGGGGTCTAGTACACTGAGTTTCTTTCCTGAGTCAAATGTTAAAAATCACAGTTTCAGATTCTTATGCACAGAGATAAATGGTAAGACTTGATTGTATGTGAACACACTTTAAAGACAACTTCTCCGAGTGAGTAATTCAAGCGCTCAACAGGTTTTAAAGTCAGGACACAATTCTTTCCGACCTGGTCAGGGGAGAATTAGATGGTGCAGCCTCATTCACTAGGCACGTGAGCCGCTAACCCATAGAGAACACTTGCCCATTAGTTCAACAACCCTACCCTAGTTAGCACTGAACTGTCAACCTGAGATGGCCTAGTGTCTCAATCGGGAACTGCCCACATCTGCCTATCCTGTGGGCATACCTCTTGGAAGGGGCTGTGATGGGGGGGCCTAGCCCACTGTGGGCAGCACCATTCCTAGGCTATGTAAGATATCTAGCTGAACACGCGTCTGGGAGTGAAGCAGCAAGCTGTGTTCTTCCATGGTTTCCGCTTCAAGTCCCTGCCCTGACTTCCCTCAGTGATGGTCTGTAGCCTATACACTGAAATAAGCCCTTTCCTCTGCAACCTGCTTCTGGTCGGAGTATTTTATCACAGCAACACTAAAGAAGGCCCCAGAGGTGGGTTATGCTGTAGAGTCAAGCACTCTCTGTGAAATCAGCATCATGCACATGTAGACACGGTTCTGTAGAAGCTCAGTGCCAAAAAGAGAAGTTACCCAGACATAGAATCTTCCCAAAGCTCAATTCTCAGAGAAATCAAATTACAAAGGAGCTTTCAATCAACTACTTAATATGTATTCAAGCATGGGGTCTTACTGACGAGGGTAAGAGTGGAGTACTGGCCCGGCCCTGGGTGGAAATGATAAAGGCCACGGCCGCCCGCTCTGCTGTGAAACCCAGTGCCTGCCTGAGCTTCAGACTCGGCCTGCTCTGCCATGCTGCTCACGAGGGGTGCTCACTGCCCCCCAAGTCTGCCCCGCCTGCCTTCTCAGCCCACAGCTCCAATTCACACTCTACAAAAGCTCACACTGTTGTTTGAATTTAACAGAAGCCATTCACTTACATACTTAGACTTCTGGCGTCTGTTCTTAGTGCATTCGGCAGGCACATGCCAGGGAACACCGGGGAGGTCAGGAGACAACTTACAAGGCCTTAGTCCTCTCCTTCCACCATGTGGGTCCCAGGGACTGAATTCAGGTTGTCAGGCTTAGTGACAAGAGTCTTCAAACAGCTAAACCATCTCACCGGCCCTCTGACGTTTTGATAGTTCATTTTAATGTTTATTCTAGAACTGACTGTGTGTTTAAAGGTGTCTGTGTGGGCATCTAAGATGAGAGGGGAGCACAAGAAGAGGGCTTGCTGTCCCGTCCCGCCCCGCCCCGGGGCTCAGGCTCTCCCCATGACCTCACGTGATCTTTAATATACAAGTAAGAAACCTCCCAACGGGCCTTACAGTGAAGAGGTTTAAACTCTGGCTGACATCTGATTAGCAGGCCCTTTAGACGCAGCAGAAACAAGACACAGAAACAAAGCACCTTGAAGACAGGATGTCTAAAGCAAATGAGGCAGTAAAGTTAAAAAAAAAATAGTCCAAGTTAGAACGAGGTAAAACATCCAACAAGGTGGTGAGGGGGACAAGAGCCAGGCCGGGCGGGGCTCCTGAGTGGGGATACCACTATGAAACATCCCACCAGGTTATCAAACTTACAGAAAATACTGTAAAAATTAGCACATACAATTTTAGAGTCAAAACAGCAAAAAGCCTGCATGTTTTAAAGGGACAAGATGTGCTGAGGACAGACAAAGGAGACTTAGTTATATTAGTTTTGCCTAAAAACTGTAAATTTGCTGGGTGTGCTAGTCATTTAATTTTTTTTTAAGATTTCATTTATTTTATGTATATGAGCACACTGCAGCTGTCTTCAGACACACCAGAATAGGGCACCAGATCTCATTACAGATGGTTGTGAGCCACCATGTGGTTGCTGGGAGTTGAACTCTTGACCTCTGGAAGAGCAGTCAGCGCTCTTAACCGCTGAGTCATCGCTCCAGCCCTAGTCATTTAATTTTTAGGGAACTGCAGTTAGAGCAGACGTACTAGGAAATACCCACGCTAACATTTATGGGATGCTCCAAAACTTGCTGGGTTTTCCTGGGCAATTGTAATTCGTTAGACACAAGGAAGCAATTACCAACCAGAGTGAAGAAAAGCAATGGAAAGGAAAGCTGAGGGGCAGAGGGCGCCGCCACGTGAGAACAGCACAGAAGACACGCGCGACAACGGAAGCACGCTGTGTACTTCTGAAATGCTATCAACAGAAAGCCGATTACAGTGAGCAGCGGGAGCTTGTAAGAACCATCGAGAGGACCGCTCAGCCTTTAGGAGCAATGAAGCACACTGCACGTGAACCTCTGCTTCCGGCGTGCATCACAGTTAACCGCCAACACCGGCTGCGCAGTGTGGGCGCCCTCCCAGAAACAAGCCAGTCACTCACGTTTCCGTCACTCCTCTGGCCCCCTTTGTGGGTGATGACCACCACTTCCATCCACTTGCGCAGATGTTGCTGTTGAAAGGAGAGGGGGAAAAGAAAAATCAATACATCCTCAGACACCACATCATGAGAGATACTGCCCTGCAGCAGAAATCTGCAGTCTGATTCCCGTGTACTTCACAGGACCAAAGAGTTCCCAGTACAGTAAACCAGTCTAATTGTCCCACAAGGTAGGAGAGACAGGCGTGGGTCCTGCCTCAGCTGCAGACTTCGCCTGAGGTGCGTGCGAGGCACTGCAGTGCAGTTCCGGATCCAGCATTTGCCTTTTGCTACCACCACTGTTCTCCGGGTACTGGGGCAGACTTCAGTGGGAGCAGAGAGGTGACTAGAGACTTAGTCAGGGTCAGAAGCTCCTAGCCAGATGGGGGAACCAGAGTGAAGCACAAGGTGCATGCTGTGCACAAGAGACTGTTTATGAGAAGTGGCGGATGGGGTGAGCAGCTCCGGCGGAGACTGGGATGCCTGAGAAGGGACCTGAAGGAGA
This sequence comes from Tokudaia tokunoshimensis, assembly GCA_036184795.1. NCBI lineage: Eukaryota > Metazoa > Chordata > Mammalia > Rodentia > Muridae > Tokudaia > Tokudaia tokunoshimensis. The sequence goes on along the minus strand of BTHU01000006.1, from coordinate 34,786,733 downwards.
AGAGCCCAGTGTGCTCTAGGGAGATGCCAAGGGCAGGAGGGGAACCCAGGGGAGCGGGCTGACAAGGCACACACTGATTCCTTTTAATCAGAGGCTGGGCAGACGGCTCCATGTGGGCATCTACTAATGAGGCACCATGACGCCCAGTGCCGTGCGGACTCTCAGCAAGCACAGGGAATGACGGCGGCTGAGAAGCAAACCACGTACACAATGACTGCTGCACGCCTTTGACAAACCAGTCACACGTCCTGTGACAAACTTAACTCCTGGATGGACACACAGGCTGCCTTCAGGAAGGGGTGCCTGGGATTGGGGGGAACTCAGTACTTTTATGCCTTTTGAGTTTTTTTTCTTTTTCTTTTCTTTTCCTTTTTTTTGAGACAGGGTCACTGTAGCTCTGGCTGGCCTGGAGCTCTATGTGTAAACCAGCCTGGCCTCAAGTTCACAGCAATCTACCTGTCTCTGTCACCCAAGTGGGGAGATTAAATAAAGGAGCGTACCAACATACCCACCCACCTTTTGAACTTGACAGTCTGACTGTTGTTTCCGTCTATAAGCCATCTCATTTGTCCAGTGCACTGTGGAGTGAGTCTAAACCCACTTAGCTTACCATCATCTGGTCACAGAACTTATCATTGAAGGAATTTGGGAAGAGACGAGTGACGGAGGTCAGCCGGTTCACGACGTTCAGTGTTAGGCTCCGGTAGTCCCCCAGCATCATGAGCAAAGGCCGCATGTGCGTATGGATCTGGTCTACTTCTATGGTGGCACCTTCCAAAAACTAGTAAAAAAGGTGGGTCACACAGAGAAGCAGGCGGCAGCCAGTGTAACAGAGCGAGACTCACAATCAACTCCGGTGTCAGTTTGCCCCTGGGAAAGGGAGCGCTAACTTCAGGTTCCCAGAGAGTGCTGGCGGACTGGAGCTCAGCCTCACTGTGTCCCCCGCTCCATGCCTGCTGACCCGATGGGCCTGAGGACCCCAGGTGCAGGACGTGAGGCTCACGAGCTCACCTTCCTCATGCAGGCTTCCCCAGCCTCCTGCAGCTCACTATTGGTGGAGTTGAGGGCTTTGAAGAGGGCAGCAATGATTTTTTCCCTGGACTGAGGTAGGTAATTGCAGGCAGCGAGAGCATCTTTGGAGAGAAAAATACGTACAGTTTTTATTATTCACCGGAGAAACCCCTCAATAATATTCCTCTCTAAAGGATCCTACCAATCACAAACCACTAACCCTCCCTCCTGTTAGCCGCGTCAAGGAAGACAAAAGAGCAGGGTTTGGTGGCACACACCTTTAACCTCAGCCCTCAGAAGGCCAAGGCACTCAGATCTCTGAGTTCAAGGCCAGCCTGATATACAGTACAGAACCCAGGACAGCCAGGGCTACACAGCAAAACTATGTTTGCCAAAAAAAAAAAGAAAAGAAAAACAAAAAGAAAAAAGGCAGACTAGGTCTGGAAAGTGGCTCTGCGTAGGAGACAGGTCTTAAACCAGAAATCTGACTGGAGTCACAGCAGTGTTCACTGCAGAGTAAAATCCCATTTGTTAAAGACAAATACTTAAAGCCTAATAGTGCTGGTACAACTTGACAACCAACACAGCTTCTGATTCTATCTTTAATAGACCATACAAACTAGGCATTTCGTCTATGATGAAGGCCCACTGCCCCCTCTGCATGACCATCTAAGCTCCGCAGGTTGATTAACACTGGCATGCACTCACTTAATGCTGCGATCCGTAAGGGCACAAGCGACGGGAGGCTTTTGTAACAGGGCAGCTTGGTCAGAGCTGAATCCTCAGCTTCACACAAATTCAGCAGCTGGCAGAGAAAGAAAAAGGCAACTTTTAGTTTATCCCACTTCTCCTGGGGGAACTGAAAGATTTACAAACTATACACAACATCACTTTGTCAGGAACACTGCAACAGAAGTAATCCAGAAAATCAGCTCAAAGCCTAAAGAATTCCAAAGATCAACCGAGTCCAGCTTCCTCATCCTAAGACGAAACTCAGTTAAAGCCACTGGGATGAGATAAACCCACATTACACCTGACTCGCTGTGACGCTGTTTTCTGTCGACCCCACTCTACTGTGTGCTCTCCTCTTGTCTAGAGCTTCCCCATGGTGAACAGACTCAGATGGTACTTGTAACCATTAGCTGTAATTTTAGTCCTGGTGACAAGTGATTTTAACTAACAGCTTGGAAAGAGTCTCAGTGGAGCATAACCTAGATCAGGCTGGCCTGGGGTGTGTCTGTGGGGACTGCTGGGTTACGGTAACTACTGGGAGAAGCCCCACCATTTCTGGGTGCTTGCACTAAGTTCCTGAACCACCGTCCTTGAACTGACAGACTATAACCTGGAACTGTGGGCAGAAAACCTCTTTTTCCCCTTGGGATTTTCTTTGCCAGAGTTATTTTTATCACCACAACAATTCAGGAAAGGATAAAGGGGAAGCTGGTGGCCACTGGGAAGCCACCAGCTACAGACCCACGTGGTGGCACGCAGGCACAGGCTTGTCTAGTTCCTAACATGCTGTATGCTTTCTATCAATACTTGTTCCTTCTCCCTACTCATGCCTTGGGAAACTAGGACAGGCTTAAGCTTCACCATTTCTTTTAAAGATTTATTTATTCTTCCTTTTCTATGTGCACGAGTATCTGCCTGAACGCATGCGTGTGTGCCACACGCCTGCCTCGTGCCTGAGGAGATTGCAATAGAGCTGTAGTCCCCAAAGGTGCAATCACAGACAGCTGAGAAGTGCCATGTGGTACACATGCACAATAGTAAGTGAATAAATCCACTTGAAAGCAGTTGGCATGCCACCTGCAGATGCTAATCCAGAGCGAGAGGACATTGTGTTGATAACTGTGGGTATCACATCTCCCAGGGGCAATACACCTGCCACTAGAGCCCTGGCAGGCTACAGCTGGTTACTCTTGCAGCTGCCAAACCTCTTCTGAAAGCTACCTGACCTCAGGTACAGGCCAGCAGCCATTGCACCCGAGCCTCACACACAGCGCACCTCTGTGTAGAACACCTTGTGCTCTACCACATTGAGATCCATGGTGAAGAGCCGCGGCTGCAGCGTGGTGCAGAACGTGTTGCCCTCCATCAGGCCAATCTGCGCATTGGCAGGCTGGTGGCGCAGCAGGTGCTTCTTTGGCGGGACCATGTCCTGAAGGACCTGGGAAAAGCAGGAGGGTGCCACTCGTCAGAGGTCCCTCAAAAAGCAAAGACCTCTCATCTTTATATTCCACGGTAGCCAATGTGAAAAACATGGCATGAAGTCATTACAGAGACCTAAACTATCATTAGGGGAGACCATATCACACGTTAGAAGTGCAGCAGAGACTGGGTCAGATACACTTGGTCACACTGCAGAGTGACCTCACACACACACACACACACACACAAAAGTCCCACGAGATGACACACACCCAGGAAGAGAGTGTTCTGTCTCTTCTTCTCAATAGCTATGGGCACACACTGCCATCTGCACATCCAAGGTTCCAAAGAATACATGCGACAGCCCTCTGACAAGGAACCGTGAACTGGGCAGTGCTCAGGACTCAGATTTGAAGCACACAGAGTCAGAATCCTACCTCCTTATGTGGCTCCATAATTACTGTCACACTTTTTCCAGTGACCTGGGCCAAGACCTGCAGTGAATGCATGGCCTGCTTCCTCACAGTCGAGTTTGGGGAGGTGACTTCACGAACCAAATCGTGGGTCACGTGGTGAAAAGACTTCTCCTGAGCCAGCACAATCTCTTCAGCTCTCTCCTCATCCTTCAAAGGCGTTGCACATCTCATCAGGAGCTGCTCCAGGGTGGTCTTCGCCATGGCGACTGCCCCATTGGAAACCTGGGGGTGCGGGAAGGAATGCAGGACGATGCCACCCCACGACTCCATCGATTTGGGGAGGGGGGGGCTATGACCACTGTGCCAGCTTCAAGGAGAAAGACCACTACATAGCATCCTCGTGGCACTTTAGGGTAAAAGTACCTCCTGGTATGGACCCCGTTTGCCTTCATAAAGGCCATCTGGATATGACCTTGGCATTAACTACACACATCCTGGCAAACCCACCAGACACTACCAAGATGAGTTAGATGTGCACATGGGTTCATAAATAAGGGCATGCCTTGGGCTAGCAATATGGCTCAGAGGGTAAAGGAGCTTGCCGCCCATCCTGCGCGCCCCAGTTTGATCCCCACATGGTAGAGAACTCCCACAAGTTGTCCTCTGTGGCACGTTCCCATCCAATAAACATATAAACAAAAGCAAAGAAACAAGAAAAACAATGCTCTGCCTGTGGGGACCTCAGCAGCACCCTGACACCAGAACTCCCTTCAGAACCAAGGTGACAGGGAAGGAACCTGGAGATAACGCACACGAGTTAGGCGCTGTCCCTGTACTAAAGATGCTATTGGGAATCCAAGTACCAAGGTTCCGTGCTGGCAGAGTGTCTGAGATCAAGAGCTCTGCAGTAGACCAGCTCTTTGCAAGCAGTGTCCCTGAATGCCCAAGCCACCCATGACCTACCTCTCCAGTCAGGTCCATCATAACAAAGAGCAGAGCTTTGAGGAAGGTCTGCTGGTTCTGGAGAACCCACGTGAGTGGAAGCCGCTCCATGAGAAACTTAATGGACACCACGCCCCCCAGCTTTGCATACCAGGCCTGCTCGTAGCAGCAGGCGCACAAGCGCTCCACAATGTAGGAGAAGAGGGGCAGCTGGCAAGCCTGGAGAGAAACAAGCCAGGAATAAGTCGGTGCCACCTTTCTAGAACAAATGCCTGCAAACTGTTCAGACGTCCTTACCCTCTCTTTTGAGCCCAGGATGATGCTTGCCACATCGAATATCACAGCCAGGGCTACCTCCCCAATTTTGCACAGTTCCTTTTCTTCGTAAGCCATACAGATAGCTATTGCATCAATAAGGACCAAGGGATCCATTCCTTTGGACCCATTTTCTTCACTGTGGAACATGGCTGTGCTGGGCTGGCTGCCTACCTGATAGCAAGGTAGCAAGAAAGGACCTGGAAAGGGGAGAAGTAGGCACACGACAAACCAAGGTCATGCATGGGAACACGAGTGACATCGATTACATATCAGCTTCATTTTCCCTGGGGTTTCCTAGGAAGCCTAAAGCCATTCCTAATATCCTAATTACATTTTATTAATCTGTACACATGTAGATTGCATGTGACACGGTCCACATGCCTCTGCACATATGAAGAGGTCAGAGGACAAATTGCAAGAGTTGGTCCTTTCTTGCCATATGTGGAATCTAAGGATTGAACTCAGACTCCCAGGCTTACCTGCAAGCACCCTTTATCTCTCTGAGTGTCTCCCTAGTTCCAGAACCAGTACTTCAAACTAACCTCCATTAAACTACAGCTGTTTGAAAACCAAGTAGTCTAATTCACATTAAGGCGGTTTTTTCTGAGTATTTCCAAATATACAGAGTATCATTTTCCAGTTACTTCAGTTAAAACTCACAAAAGAGGCTGGGCATATAGCTGACTTTATAGCACATTCAGTGCAAACAGAGCCCTAGCATTTACAAGCCAGACTTTGATAATATGCATCCTATGCCCAGACCTATCCAGGTAGAAGGAGCGTGAGAATTTCAAAGCTATCCTTATCCAAAATCAGGTGTTAGGTTCTTTTAAAATAAAAAGAGGCATTGATAGGCTAAATGGCTGTACAGGTAAAAGCACCAACCCCACAAGCTTTATGACTTGAATTCAATCCCCAGGGCTTAATGGGAAGACAGAACTGACCCTGGAAGCTAACCTCAATGGGAAGCGAGCAACCTCTACAGGCTCACTGTGGAACTAATATGCTTGCACTCATATACAAAGAACCATGGCAGTAATAAATGTTAAAAACTCAAAGATGTGCTAGTTTGAAATGAGAACAATTAAGTATCTCTTAAAATACCACTGATCAGCTATGCTTGAGAATGATGGGTCTTAATGCACCCACTTCAGATAGCAACAAAACCGCAGGAGACAGTTATACCTCAGAACATGCATCATCACACTACTGTTCGGCAGAGCAACTTGAAAGCAATGTCTCTTGGGTCCCCAGCCGTAGACCACACAGAGGTTACCAAGATTAACTTTAAAGTTACCACAAAGAAACACTAGGAAACAACGGGTATCCAGCTGTCTGAACAGTTCCGACTGTGCCGACTTCATCAGCATCACTGCTGACCACAAGGTTTGGGGTTCTGAGGTAAAACAGGCAGGGGAGATGCGGCTCAGGTGTGCTCTAAACTATTGTGGCTTCTGAGGGTATCCTTTTAGAAACTTAGTGGTAGCTGTCAGGGTCACAGACATTTCTACTGTGTTTTATAAAGGCAGGTTTGCAGGGGTAAGGAGCAGCTAGGGGTAACGGCCAGGGGGCAGGCATGAGAACTGCAAAGCTAGCTGCAGCAGAGTGGGTAGCTCGGGCACCAGGCTGACCTGGAAAACACTACTAGAGAGGGGAATATCAGAAACCATCGTGCTTTAATGTGAACTTCATGTACCTCTTTTGTTTGTGTGTGTGTGTGTGTGTGTGTGTGTGTGTGTGTATGTGCACCAGGGTATATGCACACGGGAGCCTGCATGCAGGGGTCAGAGGATACTTGTGAAGTTGGTTGTGTCCTATCATTTGGGTCCCTGGGACTGACCTCAGACTTAGCACTGAGCACCTCTATCACTGAGCACCACCGTCACTGAGCACCTCCGTCACTGAGCACCTCCGTCACTGAGCACCTCCGTCACTGAGCACCTCCATCTCTATAGTCCATCATTATTTTGTTGTTGTTACAGTTTGCCCAATATACCCAGACCAACTTCCCACAGGACAGAACTTGGTAATAACTTCCACAGTTCTCACCACCGAAATAACCACTTTAGAGATGAAGGCCATTAAAGAAAAAGCCTCCACCTCAGTCTCTCTTAAACGACAACTTGTCCTGACGGGCTTTGCCCCACAAGCCCAAACTCACCACACTGCTGGGCCACTGCCACCATGGTGTAATGCCGGATCAAGCTGGCCACAAAGGGCAGGGCACTGGGCCGCAGGTCTTTGATGACTGCAGACATGAATGCCCCAGTCAGAGCCTGTTCAAATGTCTTCCGGGCTGGAGTGTCCTGTGCTTTGTAGCGGTGCGAGATGATGACATTGGGAATGGTCTTTTCTGTAAAGCTGGAAGACAGAATCACACCTGTCACCACACCCAGTGTCATGGGTCACAACAATATCTCATGTAGACCTAAATTCATCTCTGCTCCAATTTCAGCAGCATTTGGTACCAGATAAGAACATCATTTTTTTTCAACATTTATATAAGGCCAGTGTTTCAAGAGATAGCAAATTACATTCTCCCTAACACACACACAGATTTGGGGTGAATTATGGATAAATGACAGTCAGTGCAGTGTTTTCTGTGTTATGTGTCAAGGCTACCGTGGTGGCCAAGTGGTAAAAAGCACCGGCTCCTTTTGTTAAAGACAATTTGTTTTTGTGTGAGTGTTTGCCCACGTATATATATGTGCACTGTATGCATGCTTGGTTTTAGAAGAGGGCAGTGGATCCCCTAGAACTGCGGTCAGAAGAGACTGTGAGCCGCCACGTGGACTCCGGAAGCGGAACCCAGGTCTGCATCCAGAGCAGCAAGTGCTCGTGACCAATGAGCCACATTTCAGCAAGAGATCTGAGCTCTCAGCAACCACTTGTCAGCTTACAACCACCCAAAAACTCTAGTCCTGGGAAATCGATGCCTCTTCTGGCCTCTGAGGGCAACAGGCATATTCGAGATACACAAGACACTCATACAGGCAAACACACATACACAAAAAATAAAAATACCTTTTAAAAAAGAGAAATAAAGGTTGTTTTCCTGTTGCTACAAAGGCGTGTGCCTCAGGCACAGCACTGTCACATCTGAGGATGCTGCCAGTGCAGGAGCAATGGACGGCCTGCTCATCCTGAGGCCCGCATGGGAGACGTGCCAAGCTTGCAGAGCCTCAGACTCCAGGCCCATCTTTGCAATGCTGGCCCCGACTGTGAAGAGCTGGCACAGGCTAGACTTGGGGGGGCCCTTTGTGATGATCAGAACAAGAATCAAAGGGAGGGGGAAATTTTGGAAAAACTGATCAGAAGTAGAAACCCTGTGAAGTGGCTGGTTGCAGGGTATATTAAAGACAATAGCGAAGACCTCAGGGCAAAACACCACCCAAGAGTGTAGCAAACAAGTTCTGGACTTAAAAAAAAAAATGCGTGGCTGGAAGGACGGCTCAGTGGCTACAAATATCTGTTGTACAAGACAGGAGGCCATTATATCCAATCTCTAGATTGGATCCATACAAAGCCAGGTATGGATTCACTTGTGCCAATAACAGAAGCACTAGGTGGGAGGGGGGTGATTACTGGGGCTTGATGATTGCCAGCCTAGACCCCAAAGTCCTCTGGCCTCCCTAAACAGACATTCAGTTAAATGTTCACACAAGCAGGGAAAAATATCTGTCATTTTTAAAAATAAATTTTAGCCGGGCAGTATGGCGCACACCTTTAATCCCAGCACTTGGGAGGCAGAGGCAGGCGGATTTCTGAGTTCGAGGCCAGCCTGGTCTACAGAGTGAGTTCCAGGACAGCCAGGGCTATACAGAGAAGCCCTGTCTCGAAAAACCAAAAAATAAATAAATAAATAAATAAATAAATTTTAAATTCTTATGTTTGTGTGTGTGTGCGCGCGCACACACAGGGATGGTGGCAAACACAATCTCAGCACTGTGGAGGCAGAGACAAGTGGTTATCTGTGGGTTTGAGGTGAACCTTGCCTACATAACAAGTTCCAGATCTGTCAGGGATACACAGAGAAACCCTGCCTAGAAAACAAAGCCAAATTGTAAGAACTCAGCCAATGATGAAGTAGGAATGGCAAAGGTCTGTCACAGGCTGAGACACGGCTGTCAGCAGAAACCTGTCACCTAGCATCTGTGAGCCAGAGGCAGGAGGATCCAGAGTTCAAGTAATCCTCAGCTACATGCTGAGTTTGGGACCCTGTCTCTAAACACAAAAAGAAGAAAATCTAAAAAGTCATGCCAAACGTACAAACACGACCCTAGACTCCAGGACAGCATGACACACAGTGAGATGGATCCCAGGCCAGTTCTTACTATGGATGGCCATGTCCTCTCTCCCACTATGGATGGCCATGCTCTCTCTCCCCTTTCTCTAGAACCCTCCTAATGCTATGACTCTTTAATCCAGTTTCACTGTTGTGGTGATCCCTGACTGTAAAAACATTTTCATTGCTACTTCACAACTGTTATGAATCGTAATGTAAGTATCTGTGCCTCCAATGGTCTTAAGCAGTCCCTGTAGTAGAATCACTTGCCCCAAGGGGGTCGTGACCCACACGTTGAGAAGCTCTGCTCACCCCGGCCTTCAAAGGGCCTGCTCCTAACAGACTCCTGCGCAGTGACTTAGGTTCCTATTAAGCTGCTCAGTCCCAGAAAAGAGCCAAGCACATACTTGGGGTGCGCCAGCAGCTGGTAGAGCGCATGCTTGTTGTCCTCCAGGCTCATCATGGCCACCAGGAAGCACCTGATCACCTCCCATGCCTGCCTCCGGTAGTAGGGCTCTGTGTTGGCACTTTTCAGGCAGTCCAGGGCGGTCTCAATGGCCTAGGACAAAAAGCACAGTATGTACAGTGTGCACACACACACACACGTACACACACACACAGCCTTAGTGCCTGCTAGGGAAACAAGAAGCATCAGTCTAACAGGCAACCACAAGTAAGGGTTCTGAAAGCAGGGACAGTGAAGCCCGTAAGGAGCTGCTTGGCTCCAGGTAAGTCTGAGTGCACAGCAACTCTGGCTTCGGAAGGTTTGATTTTCGATTGTTTCTATGTGTGTTATGTGTCTATAGGTTATGCATATGTTGAGTGTAGGTGTCCACAGAGGGCAGAGGGTGACATGTCCCCTAGAGCTGGAGTTATGGGCAGCACCATGGATGCTGGGAACTGAAGAGCAGCCTCTGCAAGAGAAGCAAAGGCTCGTGAGTGCTCGGCCAGCTCTCCAGCCCCGATTTCAGGTTTTAATGACCAGAGGGAGACTACAGGGAGTCGGAAAGCCCTGGAGGGTCCAGTGTGGCAGGCTGTCAACTCACAGACCCATCAAGGTCTGAAGCCCACGAGCCACGGCTGTACACACATTGGCTTCCCTTAACCTGAAACCTGAGCAATGGCTTTCTGATGCGTTCACTTCTCTCTGAAAGAGAAGGCCATCCACCAGCTCCACCACACACCTGCAAGCATACATATGCACAGAGAAAAAGAGAGAGACAGAGTACAATACCAACTCATTTCCACAGAGCCAGAAGGGGGAGAGCAACAGAGTTAGAATAAAAAGACAGGAGAAAGCTAGATCCTGGGGCAGCAGGGCTGAGAGACAATTACAGATCCACTTGAGTTCTCAATGGTCCTGGAAATAAGGCCCGGCGAGATCACAACAGACCAGGAGTTCCGGTGAGCTGGTCATCGGGAAGGGCTCTGCTCTCCTGAGTCCTAAACTCCGGGATGACACCCTTCCACTGGCCTGCAAGCATTATATGAGCCACGTTCCAACTAAGCAGACGGCCCCATTAACTCCTCTCCTTCCCTCAGAGTTGGCTCACATACATAATTTATGCTGAAATCAATCTTCTTAGAGCAAAATAAGATCTCCCTGGTAGCTCCCAACTTTACCTTTTCCATTGGAAGCTGGAGGGAAGCTTTGCAATCAGAGAACTCCACGGTAATGCTGGGGCCTTGAACTTCAGTAACAACATAGTGCAGTTTCTGGGACTCCTTCAACATCTTCCTGTTGCTGCCGCCAAACTTCCCAAGCACGCGGTAGGCCACGTGGGAGATGCTGTCTGCGGGGTTGCGAAGTGTGCGCCACAAAGCCTAAAGAGACCAAGCGGCTTTTAGTGAAGGCTAGCCAGGCAGCAAGTTCACACAGCCTAGGACCACAACTCCACTCTTCCTCCTGCTTCTGTCCCGCAAACATGGTTCCCCCTTGGTTGTCCTCCCTAGCAAAGGTCTGTCTTTACTAAGCAAATAAACATATTTTGGAGCTCTTTTATATAAAAGATGACACAGAATAAAAAGCAGAGAGTCAAGGCATCCGTGGGGCTGCCGTCCCCATGCCCGCCGTGGGCACCTACACTCAGCACCCACATCAGAGCGCTGGCTGCTCTTCCCGAGGCCCCGGTTCGGTTCCCAGAGCTTCCACGGTGGCTCCCTGCTCTAACTCCGGCCTGCTCTGGCCTCCTCAGGCACAGCACTCACACACAAGAGGTAAGGAAATCTTAAAAATCAGTGAGTAAATAAAATGTTTCAAGACTCAGTAAACAGCGACAAGTCTCAGGGACGACGTGGAATGAGGTGTGGCCTTACTGCATGTTCTTGTCCTGGATTTTTTTTTCTTCTACTTAGAAACATGACAAATACATAATTTCATGTATTTTAAGTCTGCATTTACGGAAGGTAAGGGTGTAGTAGGGGTCCCTGAGAGCCAGGTTAAAGAAAAACAGAAAATAGCCACAAGGGCAGAGCAATGTCCTTGAACACAGACTTGACCACATCTCTCCTTGCTCAGTAAACATTCCCCTAAGGACAGGGAGGCCTCCACATGGAGGCTTTAATCTCTGCCAAAATGCTTACCTGAGACCTTGTTATATCCCCACAGTGGCGCGCGCGCACACACACACACACACGCACACGCGCGCGCGCACACACACACACACACACCTGGCCATCGTTAACAACACTAGCACACATGCTCAGGGCTCACTGTTTTGAAGCCTCAGCACGCAGTCTCTGTGTGACACACAACTCCTGAAGCATGACTGCAGGGTTGGCTGAATGCAGGGACGCCCCTCACGGCCAACACCCGTGCCGCCTGCTGCACAACACTGCACAGCTGCCTATGTCCCCTCACCTCAGTTACCTACATCTCAGAATCACTCTTGTCCTTGTTTTAAGTCCTAACTTCCATCACAACACTCAATGTCAGAATACAGCAATATTCAAGCTTAACATGAAGTCTTGGTACATTTCCCCACACCAAGCAAGATCCCAGTTTCTCTCATGTTCTTCCAGGTCATAACCCAACATCCTCTTGTGCCTTAGGAAGAGGGTCTTCTGCCAGGTCACCACAACACCAAGGCTCACTGTGGGTCAGGAGACACCAACATTGCCATTTATTTTGGGGGTTACTGGCCTCCAGAAACTAAAAAAAGACCTTAAACCCGTGGCTTTGAGGGTTCTGGTACTAAAGCAAACTGTGGCCCAACACTACCTCAGCCCCCGAAGCCACACCTCTCCCACTTCCCCTGTGCGGCCCCCACACTCAGGTCAAGGGCAGCTCTGCTTTCGCGTCCTGACAGTGTGGCTCTCGGCACAGGCTCGGCAGTCCTCCCATGCTAAGTGGGGCCCAGTCCATCTTCCTCCAGTGTAGAGCGACTATTGAAGGGCTGGCTGTGACCCTATGCTAGCGCGTCTGGACCCCAGTGATTACCAACCCCATCGTGATCTCAGCACAGACAAAGCACAGTGAGAAGTGGAAGACGCCTAACGCCTGACTTCTAATAACGAGAACCTAAGGCTTGAAAACAACCTTTATTATCTGTTCTTTTCCTCTTGGGTACGCTGGGGCCGGCAAGGTGCCCATCTGCTTCCCTGAAGAGTTGCATCTTTTACTATAAAACTGAAAAATCTCTGTGGGTACAGAAAGGTTCCTTCTGCGAGTCTATACAACTCCATACCATCTGCCTTCACACTGGCTTACAGAGACTCTGATGCTTGGGAACGGTCTCCTAAACTGAGAAACAACACTACCACAAAGCCGCTCACCACCCACTAGCTAAGCGTGTTTAGTACATCCCAGGCAAGCACCACTGAGTCTGCCTCTGACTGAGCACAGGGAAGCCTTAGGACAACCTGGAGGCATGTGGAGCTGGTGCCCCCTGCTGGTGCGGAGGTGAACGTGCACTTACCTGCATGAGCTCGGCACGCACTGGCTGAATGTGATCATAGAGGAAATCCGGTTGCAGGTTGTCCACACACAACTCCAAGGTCCTCAGGCCTTGGCTGACTAACGTCTGAGACCCATTGAGGGCGGACACCAAGGGGTCCATCAACATGGGCAGATAGGGCAGGAGAGAGCTCAGTCGCACTGGCACCGTGAGACACAGCTCTACAAAGAGGTCCTTCATGTGCTGTTTATGCAGGCCGCTCTGCAGCATGTTCAGTCCTGGAAACGGGGTGGGCACTTTACCTCCCAATGCACACAGCGCCGGCTGTACCAGCCGCCACCGCTAAACCTGCTAACTGCATTCACGGTCCCTTCCACAGTGACAAGACGGGCTGGGGGTAGTTTCTATAGTTAGCCTATGCTTGTATAAACATCACGTTATACTTTTTGTGATGTGTCTCAGTACCAGTTGCGCAAAGTCAGACAAAGAGAAAAGAGGCAGACCTGGCAGGAGGGAGGAAATCTGCCTAAGCACATCTAAGTAAGACCAGGAGAAGGACTAGACAAGAGAGTGAGCTGGCAAGGGCCACCCAAGGCTACAGTGGGAAATTCGCAGTTCTTTACACTCCACACCTTTGTATGGAGGTAAGACTGCAGTAAACACAGACAAGACCTTAACGTGGAAAGTCCTACATGGTTTGGTTACAGAAACTAATACAGTTATTTTCTTATGGGGGGTGGGGGTGTGTGTGGGGGGGGTGGAGTTCCCAGCACATACCCACCTCCCATGAGCTTATCCAGGCAGAAAGGACAAGCCCAGCAGTCAGACAGACAGACCCTGCTCTTACCTTGGAGGAGATTTGGAAGGAGAGGCAGGAACTCCTGATACAGGAGGTCATGGCTGCCGCCTCCTATGGAGCGGAAGAGAGCTCGGAGCAGAAGGAAGTAGTTGTAAGGCTCCTTGGCGGTCTGCGCCAGTTCCATGGAGCTGTTCACGATCTTGTGCAGGTGAGGCTGGTAAGAGGGAAGGCAGACAGATCAGTGAGCACCTCTGAGCAGGGTTCATACACCTCACCCCTGCAATCAAGCAGCAGGAAGCTGTTATTTCACCAAAGCAAACAAAAGAATGTAGTAGCCAGAGTGTAGAGTGGTCTCTGCCATACATTTATGAAAGATGTTCTTAATATGCGAAGTTACTATGAAGTTACCTGAGGCAGGAATTTTCTTTTTTTAGGTTTCTGAGACAAGGGCTCATGTAGCCCAGGCTGGCCTCAAATTTTCTAAGTAGTTGAGGTTCCCTTGATCTATAGCTTCCACCTACCATAAAGTAGGCATACATGCCTGCATACGAGGCCTTAATTCTGAATTTTCTACTGTCACCTGACAGGGTAACATCTGAACTATTGTTGGTATGTGGCCTTATTTGTGGCACAGCAAATATAAAGTGTTATACCCATGTAAAACAGAGTCACTGTCATTTATGTTAAAAACATGAAATAGAATAGAGAATGTTAAAAACATGCCCCAGTGGCCCACAGAGCAAAGTGCACGTTACCTTCAGCATCTGCTCATTCTCAGCTGCAAACAGAGACACTGAGCCGAAGACCAACTTGAACAGCTTGAGGTACAAGTTGGAGAGCTCTACGTTGGAGCCCATTTCTGGCAGCCGGTCCAGGAGGTACTCCACCAGGATCGTGGCAAACAGAGCAGAAGTAGTAGGATTTGCCAAGAAGGAGTTGGCAACAATCTGTCAAAACAAGAAATGGCAGAAGGGGTTGGGAGGTGTCGCTCCAGGGTAGAGCACTTGCCTTGCAAACAGAAGGCTATAGATCCTCAGCCTTGAGGGGAGGGGGATGCTTTGAAAGAAATACCCATGACAAAAATAGTCCTGTTCCCCAAAGCAACTATAAAAGGCAAACGAATGAGTTTCTAAAACAAAGCCCACTGGTCACAGCCATGCTGAGAAAACCATCACCGCTCATCAAACAAGTTGTGTGCGTGTGTCTCCTACCAGAGCATGGGCAGCTTTTGACCTGTTAGCCCTGCTCACCATCAAAACCTGACACCCTGCATTTAATACTCATTAGTTTCTACTCTTGAAAGGAAGTGGCCCTAGGCATCAAACATTATTGCCCAATATTACCCTACACGCACATCCTGAGGACAGCACTATTTTTAAATCCTCAAAGTAGATAAGTAAACACAAAACATTCAATTCAGAACTAAAAAAAAAAAAGTTTAAAGTGAATGTTAAAAGAATATAAACGGGGCTGGCAAGATGGCTCAACTCAGAAAGGCACCTACCACCAAGCCTGAAGACCTGAGTTCAATCCCTAAGCTGTACGTAGAGGAGGAACGAACTCCTACAAACTGTCCTGTGCCCCCAACACATGTGCTCGTGCGCACGCGCGCGCACACACACACACACACACTTTAAATATAAAGAGCTTTATACCTGAAGAGCATAGTTTTTTGCGATCCTCTCCACCATGTAAGGGACTGTCGTCTGGAAGATCTCCTTGAATGTCAGCGGGTTCATCATGGTGAAGACCCCGGCGAAGTGCTCCAGCACCTCCTTCTCCTCCTTCATCCTCACCGTCTGGCAGTTGGCTACTCGAATGTACGTTTGCCCGTTCCCTGCGATCTGGACCTAGGATGGGGGATCCCCCACGGCAGTTAGAAAGGAACACCTTCTATTGAACATGTATTTCTTTCCAAAATCACAAGTCAAATACTTAAACGAAGCGCTGAATTCAATAAGGGTATTTATCCTTCTTCTAAATTCTCTGTTCTTGCCTCAACTTTGAAAAAGAAAAACACCAGGTATTCACACCGGGGGGAACAACCAGTAAGTAAGCGAGGCCAGAGGACCAGCTCAGAGGGTAAAGGTGTATGACCACCTCCATTTGATAAGTAAGCCCCTTGGTGGCTAAACTGCTCTGTCAGAGTATTTTACCACAGGACCAGGAAAGGGAACTGGCACTAACATGCACAAAGCCTGGATCTGCTCTCTGCACCACATAAACTGGCGTGAGGATGCATGTTTGGTATCCCGGTGAAATGCAAAGCCAGGCTTTGCAAACAGAACTGAACTCCGGGCTGGGACTCCAGCCGTCCGTCCCCAGCGCTGTTGGAAGGGCATCCTCCAGACTCAACAGCACGTCTGTGGCCACTTCATACCTGATAAATATCCAAGGCCTGCATCGCGTACTTGACGAGCTTGATGTAGATCTGAGTTTCTTTGGGTTGCAACTGCTTGTTAGGAATAAACTGAGCTTCTAGAAGAGACAGAATACATTAAAACCTGGCAAATCCAAGGGGAAAGAGTGCTGTCAGTCTGAAGGGTGAAGAGGAGAATTACCACCAGGTGCTTTACACGACGTTATGCCCCACGTGATGGTCTTGACGCCGCAGACCAAGGTCTTCACCAGGCTCCGGCAGTCCGTGACCTGGAACGTCTGCTTGTCCTCCTTGTCCTTTTCCCCTGGCTTCTCAAATGGGGGCCCGGGGGCGGGGGTCACTGGGGTGGCTGGGGCTGGGGCTGGAGGTGGAGGGGGCGCGGGGGCAGGCACAGGGGCTGGGGAAGGGGCGGGGCCAGGGGCAGCAGGGGCTGTGGGCACCCCGGGCAGTGCAGCTTCTGCAGCTCCCAGTTCAGACTGAGGCTTGCATTTCTTAAAAATGGCAGAGAGCTGGTACCGGGCAATGGTGTGGAACTTGAGGACAAAAACCTAACGGCAAAAGAGTCAAAAAAAAGGAGACAAAAGTTAACAGTCAAACATCTAAACCACCGGAACCCTAAAGGCTGAGTCTGTAAAGTGCTTGCCTCGCAAGCAAGAGGAGCTGTGTGCAGGTCCCAGAACCCATGCAGAAAAGCAAGTATGGAGTTTGTAATCCTTGCTCTGGGGAAAAGGAGGCACAGCACGGGTCCCCGGGGCTGGCTGGCCAGCCAGCAGAGCCTACGGGTGAACTACTGACCAAGATCGTGTCTTAAAAATAGACATGAATAATAAAAAATGTGAAGAGATGGCTCAGCTACGAAGAGCTCATATCTCTTCCCGATGACCCAAGACCCAGCCCTGCAGGCGGACTAAAGAGAAACAGACAGAAATAAGCAGCTTCCGAGCACAGCTGCCATCAGCAGGGGGAGGGGGGCAGGGCCTGAACACCTCGGACTAATGCCCAAAGCCACACTCTCATCTGGCCACTCATCCACCGACGGTGGACAGTGCTTAAAGATAAATAATGGCAGTCAGTACCTCCAGCATCCGCATCAAGACATCTCTGCCATTGCCACTCTCCTGCTCGCTCTTGGAGCGGATGCAGTCCACCAGGTTCAGCAGGAGTTTGCAGGACATGGTTTGGATGCTACTGGGCAGGGACTCGTCATCGATGTTCTTGGCAAAGAGCTGGACGGCGAGGGAAAGGTCGCTGAGGGGCAGGTGCTGGCGAACGTGATGCACGAGGTCGGCAAGCGTGCTGTAGGCGAGGGGCCTGCAGGAAGAGATGCCACCAGTATATTCTCCCCTACTCCGGGGACTGCAGTGCTGACAGGCAAGATCCAGGATGGCCTTAGTCCCCACCCAACCCTGTTCCTCTCCTAGCTGCTCAACTAAAAGGCCCAGCCTTTCTAATCACACTTCACTCCTCACTATCCACACTGAAAAGCTAACATTCATGCATGTCATAAAGTTCCTGTCCTAGTTGGCTTTTGTGCTGCAGTGATAAAACTCTGACCAAAAGCAACTTGAGGGAGGGTTTACTTGGCTTACACTCGGGTCACGATCTATCACTGCAGGAACTCAGGGAAGGAATTCAAGTGAGAGCTTGAAGCAGCAACGGTGGGAGAACTGTGCCTACAGACTCGCTCACACTCAGCTAGCTTTTTATACAGCCCAAGATCGCCCGCCTAGGGATGGTGGCACCCACAGTGGGCTGGGCTCTCCTGCTGATTAGCAATGAAGAATATGCTCCACAGATGTGACCACAGGCCAATCTGACAATTCTTCATTGAGTTTCCTTCTTGTCGGGTGACTTTCTAGATCACCTACTGACAGTCAGTAGCTTCTTGGCAGACATATTTTCTTTTAAGGCAGCAGTTCTCAACCTGTGGGTCATGACCCCCTCAGGGTTAAGAACCTCTGCTCTAGATTATGTCAAGTCATAACAGTAATAACTAACCAGGAAAATACATAACAGACACCGGCAGAAGTGCCAGTCAGAGCACAATCATCACCAGCTTGTCTGCGCACTGAGCGGTGTTTGCTACTCAAAAGTTCCAGGCATGGTGGTGCAGCACTCAGGAGGCCGAGGCAGGTGGATCTGTGAGTTCAGGCACCCACAGCTACATAGTGAGACTACCTCACATCTTAGTTAATAGGGTAATTAATGCTCTCTCTATATGTTATGACTACTGCATGCATATGCAACAATACTGTCTGGGCTATTAAGTTGTGCAGGCTGACCACTGACCTCTGGATTATTAAATCGTGCAGGCTGACCACTGACCTCTATACTTGGTTATGAGTGCATGAGCACACACATACCAAAAAAAATTCCAAAAATGTTAAAGAAATTTTTTTTTTATTAAGACAACGTAAGGACTTTCAAACTTGCTGCCATTCTAAATCCAGTGAGTGAGCAGGGCCCGGCACACCTGCATTCATTATCATTAGAGTCCACCAATGCTAAGTGCAGGTGATCCTGTCCCAAGCAATCACACCAAGCAGGCCTGCGTCCGTGTCTAATAACTGTACCTGAGTGTCTCCCGAGCCGTGTATCCAGAGCCAATCAGGATAGATTCATCAAACAGCTTGTCCATGCAGGGGATGAACTCTAGGAAATATGAGAACATTAAAGACTTCACAAGCCTTCCCCCGTGCTCAGGGCAGAGGAAAGAGCGCAAAGGTCCTAAGAGGTGAGACGCTGGCTCTGCTGGGCCCCACAAGCCACCTGTCCACACAGACACGGCGGGGGTGATGTTCAGTGTTAGAGAACTGACCAAGATGGGCTAGAGAGATGGCGCAGTAGTACCCAAGACAGAAAAGAACTGACCTCTTAAGAATATGGATGACAAGCCCACAGGACAGTTTGACTCTGGAACAAGCCTGACACACAGCCAGCTTAGTTCTAAAGTCAAGTACATTTCAGGCCTCTGGCCTCCTGCAGGCACCTGCACCTGTGTGCAGCCCCTCACCCCAGCATGCGCACAGACAATTAATAAAAATAAATCTTTAAAAAGAAGAGGGCTGGCCAGGCATGGTGGCCCACACCTTTAAACTCAGCACTCAGGAGGCAGAGGCAAACAGATCTCTGAGTTTGAGCCAGCCTGGTCTACAGAGGGTTCCAGAACAACGAGGGCTACACAGAGAAACTCTGCCATGAAAAACAGACAAAAACAAAACCAAACAAAAGAGGGCTAGAGAGTTGGCTTAGTAAAGACAGGTAGATGTTCGACTCCCAGCACCCACATAGCTATTCAGAAGTGTCTGAAACTCCAGTCTCAGGTGATCTGACACCCTCTTCTGATCTCTGCAGACAACAGGCACACATGTGGTGCATAGATTACACAGATGCAAGTAATACATACATCCATAAGAGTAAACAAATGAAAATTTAAAAAAATCGAAGACCCAAGGCAGCAATAAAGAAGGAGCAGACAGGCTAAGACCCTGCAGCACCTCCAGGAAGTCAGTAAGTCTTGCCCCAAAGATGGCTCGGGCTGTATGGGCCTTGAAAGAAAAGGCAGCCTTACGGTTTCTCAGCTCTGTGGTGAGGATGTGCTTGGCAGCAATGAGAAGCTCCTTCCTGAGGTGTGCAGTCTCTGCTGGGCAATTGGAAAGCAGCTGTAGCATGCCTTTCACCATCTGCTGAGAATACTTTGTCACCAGCTCCTGTCACAGCAAGAAAGACAACAGTCACATTGTCTGAGCCTACAGAGACACCCAAGTCCTTTCACAAAGCGTCAGACCTAAGCCAGCACCACCAGAAAGGTTTTAGTGTGTGTGTGTGTGTGTGTGTGTGTGTGTGTATGCGCGCACGCGCGCACAGTCATGCAGTCAGAGTCATTCTGAAAGGGAAGTATGACCACAGGGACAGATGGCCTCCCTTGTGGAATAAGTGTGGATGGAACATTCTTACTGTTCTATCGCTTTACAATTTTCAACACTGAATTTGCACTACTTCCTTATTAGAGAGAAAATAAACGCTAATGCACCTGTTCCTAAGAACATTCAGTGCTAGGAAGACAGCTTGGTGGTTGGGGAACTTGCTCTTCCAGAGGGAACCCCATGCCCTGTCCTTCAGCATCCATGACAGGTGGTTCACAACCACCTGTAACTCCAGATCCGGAAGATCTAATGCCACAAGTACACACACACACACACACACCCCTACACATAAGGTGTGTACACACGTGCCTTCACTTACAAACACACACACACCACACTCACAAACATACTCAAAAGCACACACACACATGAAAGCGAAACAAGCCCAGGAACGTACCTGGTAAATTCTGATGATGTAGGCTAAAAACGACAGTGTTTTGATCTGAGCTGCAATGAAGTCGGCATACAGCTCCTTGTTGTAAAGTTTGTGCTGCCTGGGCAGGAATGGAATACACGCCCAGCATTAGTCCGTTAGGTGACTTGGGGTTAAACACTACAGCAACTACGAAGCCTTAAAGTTCCCTCATTTCCATACAGAACAGACACACACAGCAACACAAATGCATCTACTTTATGCAGTTTCAAACCACACGAAAGGGGACTGGAGAGGCCGAGAGCACTTGCTGTTAGAGGACCCAGGTTCAGTTCCCGGCATCCATGCTGGACAGCGCACAAGCTCCTGACACTCCAGCTCCAGGGGAATCTGGTGCCCTCTTCTGGTCTCCATGGGCACTGTACTCATGTGCATGTACCCACACACAGACATGCACACTCACACATACTTTCTAAAGATGAAATAGGATCACAGAGCATAGAAATTCTAAAAGGCCCAGGTCAGGCGCCAGCACAGCGTTCCCTATGCGGATTCCCTATCACACTGCTGCACCTTCGGCTTTCCTCAGAGCACCTGAGTGCTTTGATACAAGCTCTGGAAACGGCCAGAGAGGCTGCATGTCAAGGAGGGTATCCCTAAAGAACACTATTCAGTTTAAAACAAGGGTGGATCTAGCTGGCCTGTTCCTCCCAAACCCTGGAGGTCAAGCACATGGCCAAAAACAACCAGCCAGGAAAAGTAATGCCTGGTGACACTGGGGAACTTCACCTAGCTGGTGAAAGCAACCTACTACAGCATCCTTTCAACGAAGGAGTTAAGAAGTCCATGACGTGGCTCAGCAGGTAAAGGGGCCTGCCGGCAAGACTGACCACCTGAGTTCAGTCCCTGGGACCCAGAAGCTGGAAGGAGACTACCACATCCCATGCTATGGCATGGGCATGCACACACACACATCCACAGGCACACAGAATGGATAAAACTTAACAAAAAATGTAAAAAGGAGCTAGAATGATCATGGCCACCATTACCAGGAGTCTGTAAGTCAAAACGCACATAACGTTGTAGCACCCGTAATCCTCACATCTCAGGAACGGGGGCAATAAGCAAGTACTATTTGGAAAAGGCACGGTGCCGTCAGCTCCACGTCGGTCTGAGGAACGCTTACCTGGCCTGTGTGGATACCTGAATTGCGATGGTATTCATGATCAGGGGCACAAACTCGGCAACAACGTTGTGGATGTTCAGTTTGTACAGCTGGAGGGAAGCGGCGGAGTTTAGTGCTTTTATATTCATCTACCACAGGATGATCGGGCATACCACAGAGACAGCAGGATGCAGAGCGTGTGGGTTTGTGTACATCTTATTTGCTGAAGGAAATCAGCCGTGAACTTTCACGTGAAGAAAGAAAACTTATGATGTGGTACAGACATACCTGGTACATTAGTACAACAATGATGGGGAGCTCGGCCAGGACTTTCAGTGAAAGAGATCCTCGTGGGATGATGGAATGCTGTAAGATGCAGAAGAAGCAGCGTTCAGCTCTGGGGCATTGACAAGTGCCCTGCCAATTCCGCCAAGCACCACAGTGAACAGAGACGCTGACGCTCCTTACAAGCCTCTGTGGAGGTCCACACTAACACAGAAGTGCTAAGCCACAGTTGGCAGACTCTTGGGGGAAGCCCAAACATTAAAGTCACCCACGAAATCGAGGGTTTGTAGGTATTTCTGTGAGGGTAGGAGCCTGGATTGGAGACAAGGTCTCCCCACATACCCTTGGCTGACCTCAAGCTTAAGAGTGGTCCTCCTGCCTCTGCATCCCAAATGCTGGACTTATGAGCATGCACCACCAGGCCCAGCTGTCTGGATCTACAAAGTCACACTGTGTAACCTAGGCTGGCCTTGAATTCACTATTTAGCCAAGGCAAATTTGTAACTCACAGCAATCCTCCTGCCTCAGTCATGTACTACTGCATCTAGCTTTTTTTTTTTTTTTTTTTTTTTACCCTTGGAGACAGGGTCTCGTGTAGACCAGGCTGGCCTGAAATTCACTATGTAAACCAGGCTGGCCTCAAACAGATCCACCTGCATCTCCTCCAGAGAGCTAGGAATAAAGGTGTGTCCCACCCAGCCTGACAACCCACCCAGATTTTTAAGCCACTATTTGACTTAACAAGAAAAACTTTGGGGCTGGAGAGGTGGCTCAGTGGTTAAGAGCACTGACTGCTCTTCCAGAGGTCCTGAGTTCAATTCCCAGCAACCACATGGTGGCTCACAACCATCTGTAATGGGATCCAATGCTCTCTTCTGACGTGTCTGAAGACAGCGACAGTGTACCCATATATATAAAATAAATAAATCTTTAAAAAAAAAAAAGAAAGAAAGAAAAACTTCAGAATCCAATTTAGCTCATGGGTTTTATTTAGTAGTATTTATATGCAGAAAAAAATGCTTATAGTAAATCCAGGAGAGCCGGATGAGCTACTTAAGGGCTCTCAGAACATGGAAAAAGCCAGGGGCAAATGAGCAACGAGCAGTGGACTGAGAGACGTACACAACAGTCAGAGAGCAAAGGATGCCGACTTTGCTTGAATCCACAGTGGTTCTCTCCTCGGCACAAGCTGAGGATGCCGGCTTTGCTTGAATCCACAGTGGTTCTCCTCGGCACAAGCTGAGGCCTTGTCTCAAACAAGTATAACTGCTAAAATGCCTTTCTTTAGGCTGGAAACCGGGTCATATGTAGCCCAAGCTGGCATCCAACTTGCTATGTATGTAGCTGAGGCTAGCCTTAAACTGATCCCCCACCTCCCTAGTGCAGGGATTAGAGGCATGGACAGCACCCCAGGTCTTGCCGCAGGTGGGCAAGCATCCTTCCAGTAGACACACGCCCAGGCCCAGACAAACATTCTTTTCTTACTTCGGACCCAAGAATGATTCACGGGGAAAGGTCACCACATGTCCCCTATGTGACAGGCGACACTCGCATTTACCGTTGCAAAGTCCAAAGACACAGATTTCCAGATAAAAACAGGAAAAACAAGATCAGGGTGAAACTTTTACAGAGCCAGGAAACCAGAGTGGGGCTGGAGCACCATCTGAGTGTTCTCTGGCCCAGGGAGCTTCAGTTTCACCTACAGCTTCAAGACTTCTGGCAGATCAGAGCCTCTGCCCCATACCAGCCTGCTGCTCTGCCAGCAGGAGGCCTCAGGTCTCCTCAGTAGGCTAGTCTTTACAGCCAGGTACCATCTGTGCCTGCCCCTGCGTCACCTCAGCGGGACCAGGCCTACATCTCCAGGTAAAGGGGAGAGAAAGGAGAAACCCAAATGGTCTAAGTTACCCCATTCTCCCCTCTAGCAAATGAGAGGCCACAGATGTGGGAGAGAAGAACAGAAAACTCGGCAGAGCTGTGAACAGAAGGGAGGAGCACCCACCGTCCGTGTCTCACTGTCCTCCCGCTCAGGATTGACCTTCACAGCAACTGTCGTGATCATACCGACCATCTCAGGGGGCGGCACCGTGTTCTCAGGGATCCCCTGGGGGTTCTCAAAGTAGCGGTTCTACAGAGAAAGAACAGTAATGGCAAACGGTGCATCTTACGGTGCTCAGTATCTGCCACCCTAGAACCCACCCCGGCACTTCGACTAAACTGCTCCAAATTCCCTTTAGGAAAAGTGATAAACAAACAGACTAAGCAGTAAATTCAAAAGTAAACAGAAACATACCACTACTTTTGGAAGCTCCTTGTAAATCTGCTTCACAAAATCCAAAAAGTGATGAATCTAAAATATAACAAAAACAAAACTACTTCATGGTAAGAACACACTTACAGTGGTGGCTCAGCTGGTAACGAATACTCAAGCCCAGCAACCTCACTGATCCCTCACGACAGGTCAGAGCTGCCCTCTGACCGCCACATGTGCTCAGGACACTCGACAACTCTACCCGGCCCCCACCCTCAAATGCTTCTTAATAGATTATTATAAAGCAAGTTGGGCAATGGACATAAACAAAAAATGGGGGGGGGGGGCGGGAGAAAAAGAAGACAGACACTGGTAAACAGAAGTTGCCAAAGGATGAAGGCTAAGGAGGGGTCATTATACGAGATGGCTCAGCAGGTCAGAGCGCCGGCTGCTCTCCCAGAGGAACCAGATGGGTTCGCAGAATCTGCATCTCAGGTGTTCACAGCTGCCTACTCTAACTCCAGTTCTGGAAGGCCCAGCATCTTTTATCTGACCTCGGATGACACCCATACAACATAATACACACACAGACAAGGCCCATACACAACACATCCATATTACAAATACAATGAATAAATACACAATGCTTGAGATGGTCCAAGAGTAGAGATTCTTACACTACCGAGAGAATCAAACCAATAGGCCTTTCCAGAAATCAGTCTGGCAACACCTGTGTGAAGCCTGGGAACTATACTTTGACTCAGTAACTGTTGCTGCAAATCTAGCGCATTAAATAACCTGAACCATATACAGAAAATAACTGTCAATAGCCATTGAGAAAAAAAAAATCTGAACCTGGGTGTAGTGGCTCACGCCTTTAATCTCAGCATTCAAGAGGCAAAGGCCAGCCAGGTATGCAAAGCACGTTCCAAGGACAGTCAGGGCTACATAGAGAAACCCTGTCTCAAAAAACCAAACAAATAGGAAGGAAGGAAGGAAGGAAGGAAGGAAGGAAGGAAGGAAGGAAAAAGAAAGGAAGAAAGAAAGAAGGAAGGAAGAAAGGAAGAAATGGGGAATAAAGATAAACATTGAAAAATTTTAAATGTCAAGAAATACAGTCATTAAAAAAAGCAATTTAAGACTGGGAAGTGGCTCAGGGGTGAGGAGCAGTTCCTGCTCTATCGGAGGACCAGTGTTCAGTTTTAGTACTCAGAATGGGTGGCTTACAAAACCACGTGGAACTCCAGCTCCAAGGGATGGGACATCGTCTTTTATCCTCCATGGACATCCACACATGTTAGTCAGGGCCAGGGTGGTTCCCAAAAGCTACAGTTCTCCAGCTTTGCTGGGCTACTAGGCTGAGATCCAAACCTAGCTCCCCCTTCAGAATCCCCTTTAATCTTTACTCATAAGAAAACAGCTGGAACTGAGTCTATTCCATGAGAGTTTGAGCTGCCCCATGACCCTGGTCATTACTGCACTCCAACTATTGAGAAAATGCAGGGAGATATTTGTGCACTCATCCAAACAGAAATGGTAAAGACAGCACTCTGATGGAGTGTGGTGAAGCAGGAACACGTTCAGAGTGCGCTATGTACTTCACGACAACGCCCTCCTATAACTCTGCATGAGACAGAAGCATGGCAAAGTGGGGGACAAAATTTCTCAACTTGTCTTAGTCAGGGTTTCTATTCCTGCACAAACATCATGACCAAGAAGCAAGTTGGAGAGGAAAGAGTTTATTCAGCTTACACTTCCACATTGCTGTTTATCACCAAAGGAAGTCAGGACTGGAACTCAAGTAGGTCAGGAAGCAGGAGCTGATGCAGAGGCCATGGAGGGATGTTCCTTACTGGTTCGCTTCCCCTGGCTTACTCAGCTTGCTTTCTTATAGAACCCAAGACTACCAGTCCAGGGATGGCCCCGCCCACAATGGGCTGGCCACACTCACAATGGGCGGGGCCCTTCCCCCTTGATCACTAATTGAGAAAATGCCCCACAGCTGGATCTCATGGAGACATTTCCTCAACTGAAGCTCCTTTCTCTGTGATAACTCCAGCTTGTGTCAAGTTGACACACAAAACTGGCCAGTACACAACTCAAGCTCTCCTTTCTACACAGTACTTGTTTAGTCCACTACGGGTTAAGAGCCTGCTAGATGGCCCTGAAGATAAAGGAGCTCACCACCACGCCAGGCAACCTGAACTGGATTCCTGGAACCAAACGACAGGAGAGAAGCAACCACCCCACATCATCTCCTCTACCATGCATTTGCCACGTCACACACACTTATGTGGTCAGCAATTCACCTCTTGCGTGATTGGCGGCCTGAACTGTTTGTGCAGCTCAATAATAATTCTTAGACAAATAAGAACATTTTCTTCATTTTCTGTCTGTAAAAAACAAACAAATCGTTATATTTCTCAGGACATTTTAACCTCAAGATTAAAGACAAACTGTTAATGGGCATGATGGCGCACTTGAGAGGCAAAGGAAGGCAGCTCTCGGACTGACAGCTAACCTGATCTACGTGAGTTTCAGGCCAACCCAAAGTACAGTGAGACCCCCATCTCAAAAAACAAAACCAGTCTAGGCTTTTTCTGCAGGTTTCTCTTCCACACACTGAATCACCCAGCTGAATCAACCAACCAGCTTACATTAGATTTGCTGAAAAATCACAGTTCCAAGATACAGTTGTCATGGACAGAAAGCCAAGGTCTTAGTGGACCATTTGACAGCAGAACCCCACCAACATGTTAACAGTGACTGGAACTAGCAATATGACAGAGGGCAAGTCACACCATGAGTCATCGCCACGTCCCCCCTTTTGACATAGGGTCTCATGTGAGTTCTGATCTGGAACTCACTACATGTCCAAGGGTACCTTGAAGTGAGAGCTGACTGGGTAAACAGGCGTGTTTCACCTAGCCTGGTTTATATGGTCCTAAGGATGATGGATGCAGGTTTTCAGGCATGCTAGGCAAACACTCTCCCAGCTGAGCTACATCTCTAGCCCTGAATATTTAATGTTGTTTCGTTTTTAACAGGGTCTCAGTAGAGTTTTGCCTGTCTCCCGCTCCCAAGTGTTGATATTAGAGAGGTATGCCAACACAACCTGAACTGATACTTTAATGGCTAAATGACTTCCTACTTGAAACAAACAACAAAAACTGGTTCACTGCTTGGAGATACAGGTTGCCTATTCCTGATCCAAAAACCCCAAACCTGAACTGTTCTAAAATCCTAAACCTTTTGAGTACCTGACAAGATACCACTACTAGGAAAGTCTATGCCTGACTTCACATAATGGCTCTAAGTCAAAACAAACACAAACAGTAAAAACATGGCATAAAATTGCCTTCAAGTTATCTACAGAAGATACCAACGATAAAACTCCATGTTTAGACTGAAGTTGTAGCCCTAGGAAATCTTGTTACCTACATGCAGATATTCTAAAACTCAAAATAAAATAAAAATCCCACATACTCTCCATTCCGTGTTGTGAGATAAGAAGTTATCAACCCATGCTGTAAAAAGACCAAGAAAGAACACCGAGCTACTAAACACCACTGTGGACTGAACAGGTGCTAATCGCTAGCACACTGCTCTGTGAGGATGGACCAGCCACATTCTACCCTCGAGGTCACAGAGCCTCAGAGACCTTATATAATGTGCCAACGCGGTCAGCCTGCACTAGCAGAGCTGAACTAGGAACCCAAGTCTATCCCTAACAAGTGTATCTTCCCAAGAGCCCGAGGCTCAGTGGGACTATGAACATGTCAAGACAGGGTAAAGCAAAAAGGTAACAAACGCTTTCACCTAAAAATCTAAGGTCTTGCTGGGCATAGTAGCACATGCCTTTAATCCCACAACCGGGAAGGCAGAGGTAGACCAACCTGGTTTACTCAGCAAACTCCAGACAGGTCAGTGTTACACAGTGAGACCAGGTGTCTTGGTATAAACTTTAAATTTTAAATCTCAGTACTCAGGAAGCAGAGGCTGGTAGATCTCTGTGTCTATAAGTTCAAGGTCTGTCTAGTCTATATAGAGAGTTCCAGGCCAGCCTGGGCTTCATTGTGAGACTGTCTGGGAAAAATAGAGAAAAAGAAACAAAACAAAAATCTTCAATTAAGTAGTCTTTCTGAATTAAAAATTAAAGAAAAAGAGACATTAAGAAGAATTTCACTCATTTAATCAGATCTTTGGTGAAGCGTGGACTATTGGCTTTTATTATAAGAAAAAAAATCATGAAATGTTTTAAATACAGCTATTAAGAGAACTGTCAAAGATTACCTCTAAAAATCGGAACATCACAGACAGCACGTTCTTCGTGTGAGGACGAAGATGCTCATTGGTCGGAATCCTGTGGAGTATCTCAAGTACCAGCTTCCGGAGTTGCTGCCAGAGAAACACAGTGTAAAAGTGAAACATCCCAAGTTCCAACCCCACTGTTTAACTGTTACAACTGAATAACAATTTTAATTTTTTAAATGAATTGTTCATGTATGTACAGGTACCCTAGGAGGACAGAGGTACCAGGTCTGGCTGGCGCTAGTCACAGGCAGTTTTGGCCTGGGTGTTGGCAGCGGAGCTCTGGCCCTCTGTGAGAGTAGCACAGAAGACTCCTAATCGCTGAGTCATCCCGTCAGTCAAACGTAAGTTTTTTATGATTTACTACCTGTGGGCACATGTGCATCACGGAGCACGTGTAGAGAAGCTGGCGGACACCTTGAAGGAGTCATTTCTTCCCTCTGTCATGTGAGTCTCGTCAGCATCTCTGCCTGCTGAGCCGTCTCCACAGCCGTCTTTAGTACCTCATTAAGCTAGTGTGCATATATACACAGCCCTAGTTGGCAGATGCAAGTGAAGTCAACCCACAGAACAGATGGATGGTTGCCCCACTGATAAAACTTCCTTCATTCTCTGGTGCATCTTTCATTCTTTGGTTTTATATTGTTTTGATTCGTAGTTGCTTCTGATCATTGGTGTGTTTTTTTTTTTTTCACCATTCTTGTTAACAGATTACCTGGGCTGGCTTCTCCTGAAGAAACTGGACTTCTCCATCTTGGAGAAATGTAAGAAATCGAGGGATGATGTGTTCCAGGAATGTAGAATACTGAGGAGATGACGTGACATTCTAGTTGGCAATTAAAAAAAGGAAAGGCACAGTAAGTTGTATGCTTATTTTCATTTTATATTCACATAGTAATCTCAAAACATAAGTGTCTTTTTGCTTTTGTCTTTAATTTGAACTTGTGTCTGCATGAGTTTTTATGTGAACTACATATATCCAAGTTTCCAAGGAGGCCACAAGAGAACATGGGATCCCTTGGAACTGGAGCTGCAAGCCACTGTGAGCTGGACCCAAACCCAGGCCCTCTGCAAGAGCTGCCAACACTCTTAAGCATTGAGATGTCCCTGAATTTCCAGAGCTGACAGCAATTCTCAATCCTTTCAGATGCTTCCAAGATAACATCACATTTAGTAGATTAAGAATTGGAATCTAACAAAGAAAATTAAGTACTAAAATTTACTGTTAAAATTGGATATGGCAGGGGTAACAGAGTTAAGCTTGCCTGCCTTTCTCTTCCTCTGGGACCGGGGTTTGGTTCTCAGCACCCGTGGCAGGACACATACATACACATGCTCAAACTAGACATGCCAAGCTAGATACACGACTTGATGGTTGAGCATTTGACTAGCGGGCCTGAGGTTCTGGGTTCGATTCCCAGCACCACAAATACACAGTTGCTGAATTCCTCCCATGTTTACCACAGCACAATTCACAAGAGCTGTGCCCTTCCCCCAGCCTTGAGCAGGCTAAACAGACCTAAGTGTTTGCCACAGTTGGACCTTACCACCCAGGAGGATTTCCTACAGGAGTTGCTTGGGGGCTGAGCCTGCTTTGCAACTCAATCCAGCTGAAACAAAGGATGGGTCTGTAGGCTCTCCCTATATAAACACAGTGCTGACTGTTAAACTTTGACCCTTGATCAGAAAGAAACCTTTGTCTTGGCTGCATCTCACTTTATCTCTGCCCCCCCAACCTTTTTCATCTCAGCCCCCCTTTCAGGTAGCCCAGTCATCCATGGCTGCTGCACAGCTACAGAGAGCCAAGAAATAGAAGCAAGAGAACTGTCCATCAAGTAATGATTGGTCCAAGACATGTGGTATATAAATACAGTGGAAGCCAGGTGGTGGTGGCGCATGCCTTTAATCCCAGCACTTGGGAGGCAGAGGCAGGAGGATTTCTGAGTTCGAGGCCAGCCTGGTCTACAAAGTGAGTTCCAGGACAGCCAAGGCTACACAGAGAAACCCTGTCTCGAAAAACCAAAAATAAATAAATAAATACAGTGGAATACTGTCAACCATTAACAAGGCCGTGACCCTGTCCTGTTCCTTGGGGAAGGTGGGCAGCACACTTGATCACTATATGAACCGAAATGAACCACACGCAAAGCTGAGCTCCACAGCCTCACTCACTCCTGTGGACTCTTTAAGGCTGAATGGAAAATGGTGTCCAAGGCTGGAGAGAATACTGAGTCAAGACTGAGCAGGCTGATCACTGGGAGCAACAGTTCTGAGGGTACACTGCTGGGGGGGGGGGTGACTGTGAATAACCTCTGAAAGAACTAAGCCTTTAATCCCGGCACTTGGGCAGCAGAGGCAAATGGATTTCTTTTTTTTTTTTAGGTTTATTTATTTATTATATGTAAGTACACTATCGCTACCTTCAGACACTCCAGAAGAGGGCATCGGATCTTGTTACGATGGTTGTGAGCCACCATGTGGTTGCTGGGATTTGAACTCAGGACCTTTGGAAGAGCAGTCAGTGCTCTTAACCACTGAGCCATCTCTCCAGCCCCCGAAAATGGATTTCTATGAGTTTGAGGCCAGCCTAGTCTATATAGTGAGTTCCAGGACAGTGAGGGATATATAGAACAATCCTGTCTCAAAAAAAAGGAAATTAATGATGATGATGATGGTGGTGGTGGTAGTAATAATCAATGAGCTAGAAGGATTCTGACTAATTTCTCCGTAAGGATCAGAGTGCCACCTGGCACATCATTCTATACATACATCATGTTAAAATGCATTTCAGGTTGGCAAGGCTGAAGAGCTTTCCACCACACATGATAAACCAAGCTCAATCCCTGTGACCCACAGAGTAGGAGAGAGAACGCTCCTGCAAGTTACCCTCTGACCTCCACACGCACACTCCAAGTACACACGTAAATGTAATTTAAACGAGAAAACGAGTAAATACATTTAAGCAAAGAAAAAGAACAGCAATGCTCTAGAAAATACTGAACATTCAAGGCTGATCACCAAAACAGTTAGCACAGAGTACAGTGGAACGTGTGTGTAACCTAGCAGAAGAACAAGGTAGAGGCCATTCTTTGCTACAAAGCCAGACACTGGCTCAAAAAGGAAAAAAACAAAAACAAACAAACAAATGAAACACTTAGGTCTTCATTTAGAAGAAACATTCATGCATATAAAATTAAGCTTTTTAAAACACTAAATTATTAGGCAGGAACAGTAGTGCACTCCTTTAATCCCAGTACTGGAGAGGCAGAGGCGAGCGGATCTCTTGAGTTTCAGGCCGCCACCACCACCTCCCCCCCGCCCCGCCCCCCATATCCTGAGTTACAGACCAGCCAGGGCTACAGAGTCTCGAGAAAGACTGTCAAGCCACTGTAAAAGTCAGTGCACACATAATAGACTATGTTTGAGAAAGGTCCTGTACAATCCTAAAGGAGCCAGAAAAAGGCCCAACCCATGGCCCGACGGTGTCCCAGCATCAGGCACAAAGCCCTGTCTCTGAGAGGCCGACAAGCCCATTGAGCTCCTCAAATAAAAGTGTGGCCCATACCACTGTAGGCAGTGCTTAGAACCCAAGAGCCAACAGCCTCACTGTGGTCTCTGTACCAACTCCACCTTGCTTTTTTAGTTTTTTATTTATTGTTTTTAAACACATACTAGATGATTCATTACTGCACATGGTTTGGTGGGGTGTAGAACTCAGGGCAGGGGAAGTCCTCAGAATTGCAGGGCCTGACATTTGCCAGGCAAAAACTGTGGACAAGCGTGACTATGCCGAGCCAGCAGCCATGGGACGAGCTACTTCTCAGCTCCTTCAAGTTCCTGTGCATTGAACATGGAGAAGCCCCACTTGTTGGCCAGAGCACTCGAGCTTGCCTCCACACCAGGCCTCATCCACGTTCCTTCTTCTGCAGCTTCGTGCAGATGAACAGAATGACCTGGCCAGCTTGAACTCTGGCCACTGAGCCCTGGGGCTTCCCAAAGGCACTCTGCAAATCTTCCTGGAACCTAGGCTGAGGACAGCACTGAAACTGGACACAGGACTATCTGCAAGAAAACTGCCTTCAAAGTCCCCCAGGGCACCCGCCTCGGCGACAGACTGCTGTTCCCACCTTTGCACTCCACACTGCCACCCCACCGGGAAAGGGATTTTCTGCTGCAGACTTTTTCAATTTTTAAGACAGAGTCTGATGAAGTTGCCCTACTACAGTAAATAGGCACATGTCACCAGGCATGTCGTCATTATTTGGGTGTAAACATACTGAAATGTCACTTACTGGCAAATGGTTTGCTGTGTTACACACTGGCAGTAGTCTCAAACATTTTGTGTTTACTACAACTTGATTTTATCAAGAGGCAAGATGGTGAGACAACTCATCAGGGAAAGGTACTAGTCACCGAGCAGCACCTCCCAGGGACCCATGTGGTAAGAAAGAACTGACTCCCTCTTGTCCTCTGGCCTCTACATGTGCCGAGGGTGTGTATGTGTGTGTGTGCGTGTGTACACACTTGCACATAAACACACATGTACAAACTAAGTTTTTTAAGCGGCTACATTGACTAACGGACCTATCTCATCAATGTCTGTGTGAATACATGCAATGATGCCCAAATAACAACACTGTCAAATGACACAATTCTCAGAATGTATCCCTGCCATTAAATACATGGTTGTTCAAAAAAGTAAAACAAAGCAAAAGACTTGATGCGTGAGCAGATGGGGAATAGACAGAGAAACGAAATTCAAGGAACACAATGGGAAACCTAGAACTAATATTGACTTTGAAAACACACAAAAAACGTAAACTGAAAATTTAAAAACAGTTTGGCTCTGTCCTCAAGACAGAGCCCCCTAAAGAGAGGAAGCAAGCTTGTTGTTCCTGCAGGGAACCTGGCTGACTTTCCCATACCCACATGGCTTCTCCTGAGCGCCTCTAACTCCACTTCCTTCCCAGGAACTGATGCCCTCCTCTGGCCTCCGCAGGCACTGCATGCATGTGGTGCACAGCACCGACACACTCAGGCCTTCAGACACATACACAGACAATGAAAATTCTTTATCCTTTTTTGTTTGTTTGTTTTCAAAAATCAGTATTTCCCAGTTTAAAAACAAGTCAAAGACTTGTTTTTAGGGGCTGGAGAGATGGCTCAGTGGTTAAGAGCACCAACTGCTCTTCCAAAGGTCCTGAGTTCAAATCCCAGCAACCACATGGTGGCTCACAACCATCTGTAATGAGATCTGACGCCCTCTTCTGGTGTCTGAAGATAGCTACAGTGTACTTACATATAATAAATAAATAAATCTTTAAAAAAAAGAAAAAAAAAACCAAAAACTAACCCAACACACACACACACACTTAAAAAAAAATAAAAAAACAAGTCAAAGACCATTTGCAAACAGAGTCTAGGAGATCTGTGGGATAATATAAAATCATAGAAACATAGAAACTCAGAAGGAAGTGACTGCTTTATCAAGGTCAGCGACATCTTAAGTACTAAAACCAGAAACGATGGGCAACCCATTATGTCAGATGAGCTAACACCTGAACATAATGAATCACAAGATAAACCTGACTGCATTCCAGTGAAAACACGTAAGAGAGCCCCCTTTTTAAAAACAAAAATGCTACAGCAACCAAAACAAAGCCAACATTCCTAAGCACATCCTTGAGCTTCTCCACCAGGAGATGGGCAGAATTCTGTACAAAGTTTCAAACTCCGTTCTGAAATACGATTAGTTGCACGGATGCTGTGGGGCATGATAAACGGCTCAGAGGGTAAAGACTGTTTATGGCCAAGCCTGAGGAAGAACCCATACTGTGGAAGGCGAATTGTTCTGAGCTTTACACGTACCTCATGGCATGCATGTGCCCAAACACACACACACACACACACACACACACACACACACACACACGCTAAGTAGGAAATACATTTAGAAAAGACACAGACTTCTTTCCAAACCCTTTCCCACCATAGCCCAGGCTGGTATTGAATAATCACTGCTGATCCTTCCGTCGCAGCTTTCCTACTCTGGGATCACAGGCGTATGCCAGGACAGGAAGGACAGCCTTTATTATCAATGACCTCTGAGTCAGAAACAAAGGAGACCTGACAGGGTAGAGACGGAAGTGCTTGCCACAGGAGCCTGAAGATACCCAGAGCCTACGGAGAGGTGAAGGGG
The DNA here is from genome assembly GCA_036184795.1 of Tokudaia tokunoshimensis. Taxonomy (NCBI): domain Eukaryota; kingdom Metazoa; phylum Chordata; class Mammalia; order Rodentia; family Muridae; genus Tokudaia; species Tokudaia tokunoshimensis. The sequence goes on along the minus strand of BTHU01000006.1, from coordinate 34,752,028 downwards.
AAGCGGACCAATACCTCGCGTGCACCACAGCGCTTCTGTGCTCCCTCTCCAAACGCATCAACACATAACGACGATACACGGAGCTCACAGAAAGTCTGACAAAAGGGCTGGCAGGATGACTCAGCAGGTCAAGCTGCCACCAAATCCACCTGACAACCTGAATGCAACACCCAGAAGCCACGTAAAGGTAGGAGAGCGCCACTCCACAACGCTGGCCCGACTTCCACGTAAACACTGTGGTAGCATGAACACACACAGACCCGCATCCCACACACATCTATACAGGAACAATAATAATAAATACACTTTTAAAAACAGAAGAAAGCATGGATAACATGAAATTGCAGGGCTGTTGAAATGTCCAGAGTTCAATCCCCAGACCCACATGATTGAAGGAAAGAACAGACTCCCTCAGATTGTCGTGTGACAAGCACACAGCGTCTGTGGCATGTGCTGGCACATACACAGACCTAAAATAAGTGTAATTTTAACAAAAACAGAAGAGGAGGAGGATGTTCATACCTCAAAGTTCTCGCTGACTTCCTGCATCATTTTCAACTTCGTTTCATCAGCTGTAAATAGCAAAACAGTCAGCTCACTGAAACTGCCTTAAGGAGGCTTCAAAAAACATGACTGGATTTAAGAACTGAAGAGAAGCAATCAGATCTTATCAGTTTGACTGTCACAGCCCAGAAGATGGCACATAGCTAGGTCCCTACCACCAGTCACACACACCCATCCTCCCAGACACGCGTGTGCATGCACAGACGAGGACACACATACATACACACAGGCAATCGCACACACACTTGTGCCTCTCTGTGGCTCCTGCAGTATTGTTCATCACTGTGCTTCTCCACGGGGTAGACGGGGAGACCAAGGACAAACAGGAAGGTTTGCTATTCATCCCAAAAAAGGATGGACTCACGTGTATTCACATCTGTGAGAGCTGCCACAAACTGAAGGTATTTCTTCATCAGAGTGGTTTGGTCGACCACCGTGGCCCCCTGGGTTGCAACGAATGCCATCTTTCTTCTGAGTTTGTTTCTTTCTCAAGCCTGAACTGCCAAGTCCATGAGTTAATCCAGCCTGTGAAAAGAGACATCCCATTAGCAGCTTTCAAGGACGTGAAAGACTTTACCCGAGTACTTTCTAAAATTACATTCATATTTTCACTGTGTTGGGGCAAGATTCCTGTGCCTCAATAGACGTGTGGAGGTCAGAGGACTCACACTGAGGTCCAGGGACTCGAACTCGGGTCATCGGGGTTGGTGATCAGAACCTCAACCTGCTGAGCCATTACACTGCCCATCCCCTAAATGACTTTGTAGTAACCCAGATTATAACACTGTTCTCTGTGGGTTGTGTTGGTTTTGGACGTAGTGTTTCCACATAAAGCTTCCCAAATCCGCTGTTTCAACATCATTTTTCAACATGGTAGTTTTCCTTTCCCATTATATATCCTTCTTTCAACAAACCAGGAGATGGCAAACATTGTGTACAACGAACTGTAGAGAATGGAGGGAGAGCTGGGGCTGGAGCTCAGTGGAGAGAGGGTTTGCTTAGCATGTTTCTGAAGCCTTGAGTTTGATTCCCAGCCCTGCATAAAGCAGAGCTCGTAACCTCAGCACTTGAGAAGTACAGGGGGGAGCCTGGGATATACTATCTCCAATGAGTCATGGAGGAGGGGGGGAGCCAGACAGTAAATATTCAGTCTTTGTAATTGTGCAATCTCTACCATAGCGACCCAGTTCTCCAGTAGTCTGGGAAGGAGTCACAAATATGTAAATGAATGACAACTGCTGTGTTCAAAAAACCAATCAGGAGTGCTTAAGGACAAACTTTCCACAATTCGCACTCATCACGAAACACTATTCTTCAACATGCCCCCACCCCACCCCACCCCACCCAGTTTAAGAACAAAAGCAGCTAAGCATGGTGGCAAATGGTTTTAACCCCAGCATGCAGGAGACAAGAGGTCAGCCTGTTCTACATAGTGAGTTCTAGGCTAGTCAGGGCTACCTGAGACCTTGTCTCAAAAGAAAATATACACACCACATCATGGTCGAGCCTTGTCCTGGGTTTTATCCCCAATATTGTATAAATAATAAACTATTCTCCTAAGCATTACCTCAGAGACTATGGATTTTATCTACAGTTGAGGCACAAAACACAAAGCATGCTTTTTATCACTACGTTTACTTAATTGGGGTGGAGGTGTGTGCCACTCTGAACATGAGGAAGTCAGGGGACAACTTGTGAGAAGTCTGCTCCTTCCATCCACCATGTGGGTCTCAGGGATTGAACTCGGGTTCAACTTGGCAGCAAGCACCTTTACCCAATGAACCATCTCACTGGCCCCAAAGCATACTTTAAAGTATACTTTCCAAGTCCACAGTGACTTAGAAACAGGAATGTTGACTCACAGCTCATAACGTAAAGTGCTTGGGGCCAAACCTGGAGACCTGACTTGATATGGGACCACTGGGTGGAAGGAGAGAACTGGGACCCACAAGTTGTCCTCTTAGCTCCACATGCATGCCCAACACACATACGAAAGCAAACGAATGCTAAAAAAAATAAAATAAAATAAAATAAAAAATAAAAAGCTGAACGTGCCTTTAACCCCAGCACTCTGTGAATCTCTGTGAGTTCCAGACCAGCCAGGCCTACACAGTACCAGAGACCTTGTTTGTAGGGAGAGAAGAAGAAAGCTAAGGATACTATCAGCCTTGCTACCATGACTTGGCAAACTTTTGCTTTTCATATCAGAGGTCCCCCATACTCACGGCCTATTAGCTAGACTCAGGGTCACGGCCTTCTTAAGAACATAACAGAAGCTCTAATCCCGGCCAAACTTTCTATCTAACTTTTCTGCTATGGAGGTGGTGGTGTGTAGCTCGGGTAGGAGGAGCAAGCTGAGGTACGAGGGCCTCGATTCTTGAGCCTCCAGCCCCGACCCGACAGGCCTGTGTACCATCACTCCAGGTTTAGGAAGTTTTGGGGAATCGAACCCAGCGTCTTTGGTGTGCTAAGAGGACACTCTACCCTCTGCGCTATAGTCCAAACATCTGCGCAAATTTTTTCATAGGCCACTCCATTAAAAGTGCCACTTCCAAGCTCCCACCCAGTCCTCCCAGGGGCCTGACCTAGCTTCTCCCTGGGCCAAGACCCTGAAAGCAGGGGACTACCCTATTCCGCCTGTGGATTCAGGAAGGAGGTTCTGAGCATTTCGGGAGGATATGGGCCCAGGACTGGATGCCCTCGAGCCCACGGAGTCCCCACCCAGGTAAGGAAAAGGCAAACGGCCCCACAACCCTCCGTCCTCCCTCGGGTCCGCCCCGCCCACGACGCCCGGCTCGCTGAACACCGCGCCTCCAGGCCGCCGGGGGGCGCTAGAGCCGCCGCTACCTTCACTCTCAGCGTCTGGCCCATAGAGCCAGGAGCCGGCGTGGAGGCCCGCAGATGCCAGGATGGCTTTGGTGGGGTACCGCAGCCCCTGCGATTCCTCACTCAATCCCTTCCCGTCGCAAACGGCCTTCGGGTTCCCTCCTTTTGTCGCCCGTACTTCCCGGGACTCTCAGCGACCGCCCCTCCCCCCAAAGCAGGCCTCTGAGCTACGGCAAGCGCCGAGGGCCAATCTCCGCGGCCGCTAGCGCTGCGCGTCCCTCCATCCGCTCCAGCGCAGCCCGGCGCCGCGGAGGACTAAATGCTGCAGTGTGGCTGATCTAGCCTAGGAGGGTTCCTACGGGGCCGGAAGCACCTCGGCCAAGCAGGGACAGCCTTCTCCACTTCCCCGTGGAACCGTAGTGCTGCACCGACCCTCTCCCACGCCTGAGACACGCACGCGCATGCATCTCCCGGGGCCGTTCGCCCACCCTCCCTGCGCTTACCGGGACCTGCCGACTAGACCCAGCATCCGGGCCCGATTACCCACGAACTCGCGCCGCCGACGCCGCTGCCGCTCCGCGCTCAGTCCCGCCCCGGCTTAAAGCCGCGGCGTCCGCCCACCGAGAACTAAGCTCGGGCGCACCGCCCCCAAGTGGGTGCGGCCTGGACGGGCAGCGGGGCCGGGAGGGGCGGTCTGCCGCCTGGGTAGGAGTGCTGTCCTTTTAAATCATCGCCTGGGTGACCTATCTGCTGAGTACCTAGGCCGGTGGGGCTGTGGGCTGCTGCAGCTTCAATATTCGTCATCACGCCCACCCCCAACCCCGTGTCCCTTTTCCTCGCAGGAGTCAGACTGAAGGGTGATTGATACCCGAAATACCTCCCCAGTTGGTCCACAGTTAGAGAGGGAGGGGGAGGGGAGGGGGAGGGGGAGAGGGAGGAGAGAGAGAGAGAGAGAGAGAGAGAGAGAGAGAGAGAGAGAGAGAGAGAGTGTGTGTGTGTGTGTGTGTGTGTGTGTGTGTGTGTCCTTCAGGGCTGGACTTCCTTCCCTGAGATTTTGTTTTTCCTCCTCCTGCAATGCTGGGTGTTGAACCTAGGGCCTCACATCCACTAGGCCGGTGCTCTGTTGCTGATCAGCCGCCTGAGAGTAGTAGTTCGAGCAAGCAGGAAGAGGCAAGGAAAGCTTTTGGGAAAGTAACGGTTAGACTGACATCCAGTTGGCTTAAAGGCAAGTTCGGATGTTATGCAGCTAGGTCACCCTGAGACAACTACATTTGTCCGGCTTGTAGCTGATGCCCTCCCTCCAAGACAAAATTGGAAGGTGACAGACCTCAAGCCAAGCCAGAGCGATGAAGAAACATGGCGGGGAGTAGGGGGGAAATGTATCCTGTGATACATCTGTGTGATATGGGTAGATAAGGACGAATAGGTCTTTCTTTGCGAGGGACAACAATTCTATCAATTCTACACTACCGAGTGGGTTCTGTGACAGCCACTACCAAGGCAAGCTTGGTAACCATAGTTACTGGTTTGTGATGAACACTGTGTAAATGACGGCCTAAACCACACTACCTCCCGGCTCCTTGTATTTTTATATCCTGCAACTTCCTGTTCCTACTCTGAAACCTTGAACCACCAGGGTCTTTAGTGTTCTGATCCTAAATTGATATATTTTCGCACTTGGCAATAAACAGATCTTGCTGGGCCTGCAAAATAATCTCGGAGGAAAGACGGCAGAGAACATACTCCTGTATTTGTTTATTGTTTCCACAAAAGAACTAACTGTAGCAGAAACCCTGGGAATGTGGGAAATTTTTTTAAATATCATTTTCCCCCTCCTTCCTGCAAGAAATAGTCTGTTTACAAATAAAGTTTATGTTGGGCCGTCACAACCTCCAAAAGTAGCAGGTACGAAGTTTCCGAAGGACTTAAACCAGGGATCAAATCAGTACCCTGGGAGTTGCTTTGTATCCTTTGGAAGATAGAAAAAAACAAGGTAGGACAGGTGAGATTGCTCCGTAGATTGCTCAACTCTCTGGGTTGTAGTCCAGAGCCACGTCTAGCACACAGGAAGCCCTGGGTTTCCTTTTGAAGGTGCTCTTGCCTTTAATCTCAATACTCGGTAGGTGATGTGTTACACACAATGACTTCACTCCGGGTATAACATGTTTATCCCATTACTGCCCTGGAGTAGAAACCCATGTGAAGGAAGGAGACTCCTCAAAGTCCTCTGACTTGCACAGGGGTGCTCAGGCACGCTCACACATGCAGGCATCATTTACACACATAGTAATAATAAAATAAATTTTACAGAAGGAAAACATGTCCAGCACAGTGGTACACACTCTTAATCCCAGCTCTTGGGAGGATCTCTGTGAATTTGAGGCCAGCTTGATCTACCTTGTAAGGAAGAAAGAAAGGAAAGAAAGAAAGAAAGAAAAGAAAGAAGCAAATTTATCTTGATAAATTTCAGTTTAATTGCACATCAGACATGCCTATGATTGGTTTTAGCTCTATCATTGGCAAAATCCTCCTCCTCCCTTTTGGTATAGTTCTATCAAGGTATTCATTCACATTGTTAAGGGTTTACTTGTTTGTCTCCTGAATTCCAGGTTAGGGACTGGGCCAACCTCATTCCTATTAGGTAAATTAGATTAAGTCTCTCTGCTTTAAATCTTATGAAAACACCAGTCATGGTGGCACATACCTTTAATCCCAGCACTCAGGAGGTAGAGGCAGGTGGATCTCTGTGAGTTCAAGGCCAGCCTAGTCTACAAAGAGAATTCAGGACAGCCAGGATTCAAAGAGAGTCCAGGACAGTCAGGATTCTGTTACACAGGGAAATCCTGTCTGGTGGGAAGAGGGAGGAATCCTTCAAAACCTCTTCAGTTCATCCAAAGTGACTTCTGGCCCTGCCTGCCTGCCTGCTTGCTTGCCTGTCAAACCTGCCAGATCACCTTTCTGCTATTAGGGTCTTATTGTGCTTGGCAACCACTAATACCATCCCTGTCTCAGTTCTTTTGAAGTTCATCTGCCTGTTTCCGAATGTTCTCCCCTCAAGGACTCCAAGTCTTACTTAAGTATCACTGATTGCAGTGGTCCTTGGAGCACAGAGAAAGCCCTGGACTTCATCCCCAATTTGGGTTTGCCTGCAATCTCTTCAGGTAGGTGAAGTGCTGCAAGGCTCTGGGCAGAGCATGTTTACCCCCAAAGCTACCTTGAAGTAGAAATTTACAGAGGCCCAGGAACCTTTGCACTCAGAAAAGAATAATGCTGTGACACCCAAGTTTGTGTTAATGTTTTTTTTTTAAATATATATGTTACTTTTAATTCTTTTAATTTTTTTAAACTTTGCCTAGAGTTTATTCTTTTTTTTATTAACTTATTTATTTATTCACTTTACATCCCAATCGCTGTCTACTCCTTCCGGTTCTCCCCCCATTATACAGTCTGGTTACCTTGTCTGGCCTCAATGGGAGAAGACACTCCTAACCTTGCAGAGACTTGATGTGTGAACTGGGGGATACAGTGGAGGCCCCCACCCTCTCAGAGGAGAAGAGGGGGGATAGGGAATCTGTGGTAATGTTAATGGAACTATTGAAGCTCTCTAGTAGAAAAAGGAAGGGAAAGCTGCACCCCCCCAGCTGCAAGGGATCTTGGGATATATATTCTAGAATATATAGAAAAAGGAAGGTCGACTGATGGGGTCTCCATGGTGCAGCTTCCACGAGGTCATCATCCATGAGTGGGGGACTTTGCAGTGATGGAGTGTTTGGGGAGTCACCCATACTTGTAAGTAAACCCTCACCCTTGTTCTGTAAGTAAACCCAATAAACTCATTGGTTTGTCAACAGGACTTGAATGGAATTGTAGCCGAGGACCCACATGGCAGCTTACAATTGTCTGTCACTCCAGTTCCAGGGGATCCCCGATTCTGTCTTCTGTGGGCCCCGGCCACACAGAAGTGGAACACAGAAATACGTGAGGGCAAAACATCCGTGCATATAAAAGTGAAATAGGGGCTGGAGAGATGGCTCAACGGTTAAGAGCACTGACTGCTCTTCCGAAGGTCCTGAGTTCAAATCCCAGCAACCACATGGTGGCTCACAACCATCCGTAACGAGATCTGATGCCCTCTTCTGAAGTGTCCGAAGACAGGTACAATGTAAATAAATAAATCTTTTTTTTAAAAAAAAAAAAAGTAAAATAAACTGCAGAACGTTGCAAAGAGGCTGACACGACTTAAAAAGGCAGGAGGGTCAGAAGTGAACGCAGTGTGGCCTGTAACAGGTGTTTCTTTGCACCGCTCTGACGAATAACCGAGAGAACCAGCGGCAGGCTGCCCAGCGCCTGAGACCATCTGCCGTTCTGGCAGAGATCCTGAACTCAGTGCCCGGTATTCATGTTGAGTTGAGTGGCTTACAAAGGACTGTAACTCTGGCTCTAGAGGATGTGACACTTTCTTCTGGCCTCTTTAGGCACCTGCACTGATGTAAACGCGCGCGCGCGCGCGCGCACACACACACACACACACACACACACACACACCACCCCCCCCCCCACCAGATCCCACATAAGTACAGACACCCATGGAAGCCAGAAAAGGTCTTAGATCTCTTGGGGCTGGAGCTGTTCCTGGTTGTGAACCACTCACCGTGGGTGCTGGTGACCAAACTCAGGTCCTGTAAAAAAAAAAATTCTTAGCTGTCGCTCCAGCCCTACACAGTTCCCACATTCTGATTCAGGGGGTATCCAGTGTATGGCTCAGGCTGGCCTTCAGTTCTCAATCCTCCTGCCTCAGCTTCGTCCGTGTTAGAATAACAGACCTGCCACCACACCCAGTCTGAGCCTGACATTTTGAAAATCACCAAGATACCATCCTCCCTCCTTGGATCCCTGCTCCACAACCTTGCTTACAGGTTGAAGCCGAACTGTGAGGTTTTTATTTTCCTCTGTGTGATGAACTTTCTACTATAATAAATCATTATTCCAGAAGCTCGTCCTCTCAAGATTTCTGGTGGGTTTCAACAGGGTGACTTGATGTCCTAGGATCTGACAGACCTAACTGCCCCGGGGCAGCATGGACATGCAAGCCTGGGGCTGTTAAACAAACCCAGCATCCCAAATTCCATTTTGACCCCTCTGACTTACCACAGGATTTAGAGGCATACCACATGCCCGCTGATCCTCACTTCCTTCTGTGACATTTCCATTAAAGGACAATGTGTGGTTGTGTCATTTGTGAGGAGAAAAAAAACCACAGGAACCTCAGGCGTATCCCCTGATTTTTAGGAGCCTAGACTTAAGTTCAGGTTGTTAAACAGGCATTTATGGGTTCTACAAGAAGAAGAATGTCAATATCCACTAGTTTATGATGAAGTAGATTTAGAGATTTTGTTCTTGTTTTTGAGACAGAATCCCACTATTTGGCCCTGATTGTCTTAGAACTCACCCTGTAGACCAAGCTAGCCTCGAACTCAGAGGTCTGCCTGCCTCTGTTTCCCCAGAGGAGTGCTGGAATTAAAGGGGTGTGCCACAACAACCAGTTGGTTAAAGAACAAACGAACGAACAAAAACATTATTCAAACTGGTAAGATGACACTGCAAGACGCCACGACCTGAAGGAGTCAGTTCTTTCCTTCTGCCACGTAGGTCCCAGAGATGGAATCTGGTGGTCGGACTCAGTCATGGGAACCTTTACCCACTGTTCTGTCTTGCTGCCCTGAGTTGGAGACTTTGTTAAAGATTCTTCTTTTTAAATGTACATTGGTGTTTTTTATCTGTCTGAGGGTGTAGGATGCCCTGGAACTGGAGTTACAGACAGTTGTGAGCTGCCATGTGGGTGCTGGGAATTGCACCTGGGTCTTTTGGAAGAGTAGCCAATGTTCTTAACCAATGAGCCATCTCCCCAGCCCCTTGTTAAAGTTATTTTAGTATAGGTTTAATCCTATAGAGAAAGAGAGGTGGTTAGAAGAAAAAAATTACATATCTGTGTGGGAGTATGTGCTTCCTAAGGGAGAGCCATACGAAGTAGGGTATAACGGAGTGTGTGTCTAGACTCCTCGAGGAGAGTAAGCAACTAACTGTCTTAGCTTTAGACATATCTACCATTTGGGTGGCTCTCGTCTCAAAAGATCAGTAATATGAGCTAAAGAAACAAGGGACTCAATAACCTCTTCTGGCCTCTGTGGATGCCTGAACTCAGGTACGCAACCACATGGTGGCTCACAACCATCTGTAAGGGGATCAGATGTCCTCTTCTGGTGTGTCTGAAGACATCGAGAGTGTGCGTAAGATAAATAAACCTTGTTTAAAATATCTTAAATTTTTATTAATATACAGGATCTGTATACAGATATGTAGGAACCCTTGCTTCTCCCCTAAGATGAGAGAACTCCTTTCCCCTTCTTGTGTTGCCAAGATTGTCCCTGCCTCTCTATCTTGCCTCAGTAGGAATATGAACCCTGGGGCGACTGCCATCTGTGACCAAAAGGTATACAATTATACCACCTTACTAGCACCAGCAGACAGAATACCCTGCTTTCAAAAGGTCATAATGAACAAAAATCGATGAGGGGGTCAACAAGATGGGTTGGCAGGCTGGCAGCCCAGCCTAAGGACCAGAGTTTGATGCCCTGGACCCGAGTGGTAGAGGGAGAGACAGTCCTCCTGCAGGTCATCTTCTGACCTCCACACATACACTATAGCATGCATTCAACTACACACATACACACATGGACAGAGGTAGGTACATGGATAAATAAGCATGAGCTATCTACCTACTATGCAGAAAAATTTAATTAGCCCAAACAGGCCACTGCTAAAATGAATGAGGTGCTATTAGCCATAACCTATCGTCTATCCCTGGGTCCTCTGAGCTTAGGTTAAGGTTCCCTCATAGAAGGAGAAGAATAGGAAAGGTCACTGGAGTCCCCTTTGCTTCTTCAACTACTCCCTCCTGAACTTCTCAAATAGCTGTATGCAACGCTGTCCTAATTGTCTGTGGGTTTTGTGACCCTGGGAAGTACTACAGTATAGTATAGATTGTACTATAGATTGTATAAGCTTTGAGGTGGGGGGGACTGACTATCTATGCAAGGAAAAACTTTGGCTGGACCTTAGGAGGAGGGAGGTGCCTGGTCGACCTCCTAAGAAGAAAATTATACAACAGCTACAAAGTGAGTTCTGGGCCAGCCTTAGATATGCAGCAGAATACCTGTCTCAAAGAGCAAAAATCAGCAACGGTTAAGTCTGTGCATATATTCCCGAGGAACTAGATTGAATGGAGTTGTTCTGTAAGTACAAAAAGTATACCCAGTACTGAAAATTTAGGACAGCGAAAAAGATTAAGGGCTAGGGAGAAGGCTTGGTGAGTTGTTTGTGCAGCAAACAACCTGACTTCGGATGACAAGCAGCTATATAAAAGTCAGGCGGCGTGGTGAGCATCTGAGGCCCCCGCTCTGGGAGGGAATGGAGGTAAGGCAGATTCCAGGGGCTCCTTGATCGTCGGTCTAACCAATTTGGTGAGCTAAAGGTTCAGTGAAGAGACCTTATCTCTGGGAAGATGGCTCTGGAAAGATGGCTGGAAAGATGGCTCTGGGACTAACGATGCTGGGAGGGAGCATGCGCACCTCGTGAAGCAAGGATGGCCTCTGTGATCCCTAGAGGGGAGGGACTCTCGGGGAGGGCTGTGTGGGCGGAGGTGGCTGCAGGCGGGGACAGGCGAGCGCTGCGTCTCCACGCACAACCAGACGGAGCCGCCACTGCGGAGCTCCAGCCCAGCTCCCTGAGCATCCGCCGGGCGCCCCTCGGTATAGACGCTGCGCCATGGCTAAGGCCACCGACGTCTGGTCGGACCTGGTCCTCGTCTTCTGGTTCGCCTGCCTCCTGCCCTTGGGTCCGGCGAGGGTGGCCGCAGGTAAGTCAGAGCCTGCCTGGAGCTGTCCAGTACTGTCCAGATGACTCAAGTCACCCAGGCACTTGGGGTGTCTCCCTGCATCCCCTCGATGCCTGCCTCCATCACTCTGCCCTGGGAAGTATATCCAGCCCTATGCTTGAGACTGGTACTCACTAGGGGAGCATCGGTGCGTGCAGGAGGCCCGGGTGGGCTGAGAGAGGCCATCGCGCCTCTGCCATCTCGAGGGGAACCGCCCCCTTGCCTGCATGGGGTAGTGCTTTTGCTATAAGATGTCACCTTTTTCTAGAGATTTCCACCGTGATGGCGTTGGCTAAGGGGTGGCACGGGTACTAGTCCACAGAGCCAGTCTGTCATTTCCTCCCTGGGAATGATTTTTTTTTAAAATGGAATCTTGAGCCGACAGGTTTTTCCAAGGCTCACCAGGGACCCATCTCTCCGTGATGAAAAGACCAACAGCAACCTTCCCACCCCATTTTAGGAATAACAAACGACCCAGATTCGAGAATTGTCTGTGACCGGTGGGTTGTGAGCAGCTGCAAAAAGGAAAAAAAAAAAAGTCATTCTTCACAGCACATCCGCCTATTAAGAGTAGTGGGGGGAGGGGAAGGGGACCTGGCGTAGATTTGTGAGAACAGTAGAGCCATGAAGTAAATTTAAAAAGAAAATTAAAAACTGCGTTTTTAGAATGAATTAGAGGATTTTGTGGGAATTTTACATTTTTAAAATCACCTGCAACCCCCTACCCCACCCCCACTCCCCAGCCCCCCCACCCCCTCTCCTGGAAATCCATCATAAAATTCATCTAGAAACGGACACCCTGGTCCATTAGATTATATGAAGTTATGTGATTTAAATGACAAGAAATACACAATTATTTATTTATTTATTTATATTTCGAGGCAGGATTTCTTTGTATAGCCCTGGCTATCCTGGAACTCATCTAGAAATGGACACCCTGGTCCATTAGGTTTTATGTGCCTAGAAATTATGTGACTTAAATTATAAGAAATATACAACCATGTGTTTGTTTGTTTGTTTTGAGGCAGGATTTGTCTGTCTAGCCCTGGCTGACCTGGAACTCACTTTGTAGATCATCCTGGCTTTGAACCCAGAGATCCACCTACCTCAGGCTCCCTGTCACTGGGATTAAGGAATGTGCCACCGTGTCACACTGCATTTATTATGAGACAAGATCTTCATGAATTGCCCAGGCAGGCCTCTAACGTGCACCCTCCGGCGTCAGCAGTGCTGGGATTATAATCATATGTCACCAATCCAGTCACTTTTCCTTTTTGTTTGAGATGGGGGTTTTATGTAGTAGTTTTATGGCCTAGAACTCGATATGTAGCTAAGGATGGATTTGAACTCCTTATCCTCCTCACCGTCCCTCTTAAATCCCAGCACTTAGGAGGCAGAGGTAGGTGGATTTTTGAGTTATTTAGACCATCACGGGTGCATTTGGCAAACGTTTTGTGCCTGCCTACACGTGCTATGTGAAAAGGCCACAGTAATCATTTTCTAGAATGCTCTACATGTAACATGGGAAAACAATGGAGCCCAGAAAACATGTAGGGAAACCGAGTCCATGAGACAGTTGTCTCTGTCTTTGGCACATTCAGTTCTAAGCCACCTGGGGGTATTTGGGCTGTCCCCAAGCCCTTGCCTGGGTGGCTGTACTCTGTATTCCTAGGCTCCCAAACAGGAGAGATGACCTCAGATGAGCGCAGTAGCAGGAGATAACATGGGAAGAAGGGTAGTGTCACCCTGAAAGGGGTCCAGATCCGCCCTTTTTTTTTTAAAGACAAGGTCTCGTGTAACCTCAGAGGCTGTTCTCAAACACCTATAGCCAACGATGACCTTGAACTTCTAACCCTCCAGTTTTCACCTCCAGAGTTGTGGGATGATAAGCCCCAACTGGCATGGAATTCGTTTATGTAGACCAAGCAAGCCTTGAACCCACGGAGATCTGTATATCTTTGTCTCTCAAGCGAATTCAAAGACCTGTATTCTGTTTGTGTGGATGCACATCTGGAATGCAACGTTCACATGTGTGTGTGAACGCTTGTAAACGCTGGAAGAGGGCATTGGATCCCTAGGGTCTGGAGTCACAGACAGGCATGAGCTGTCCATAGTCGTCGCCAGGAACTGAACCTAGGTCCTTTGAAAGCACAGCAAGGGCTTTTAACCACTGCGCCATCTCTCTAGCCCAGCTTCTGTTTTTTGAGACCATTGTGGTCTCCATCCGGGTGGGGCTAGTGGGAGTTCCAGTGAGCTGGGCAGCCATTTGCAACAACATGGGCCCTCCTTCTTCTCCAGCCAGCAGTTCTATTTCCATGGCAACAGATCTGCGTCAGCCTGATCTCACTGCAGATGCAGGATGGCAATTAACATGCGGCTTAGTGTCCCTGCCACCTGAGAGCCTCGCTCTGGTCCTTGTTCCTCCTCAATTCGAGTGGGAGGAAGGAAGGTGGGGGGAGATTTGAGAACCCTCAAGAAAGGGAAGATGCTGCCTGCCAACAAAAGGGAGGGGTAATAGCCCCAGGGAATAACAATAGTAGCCCATGTCTTTTGTATTACATACTTGCCTGGGTGCTATATGCTTTGACAAAGGCTTTTGCTGCTAAAGCTGAAGCCCCTGCATGTACACACACACACACACACACACACACACACACACACACACACACACACACGGTAAATAGATAAGGGTAAAATACCTGACAAAAGCAGAATAAAGAAGGAAGATTTTGTTTCAGCTCACAATTCAAAGGTACAGCCTTCCTTCAGGGGAAGGAAGACATGGCAACCGATATCACTGCATCTCTGTGAGTTCAAGACCAGCTCCGTCTACATTGGTCATTCCAGGACAGTCAGGACTACATAGTGAGAGATCTTGTCTCAAAATCAAAACTAAACCAAATCCCACCATGTTGACAGTATGAACCCTCAACCCCACGGCAACTTGGATGGCAGTAGCGGCCTGTGCCTTTAGCATCTTGACTCAAACACTTTTATATCTCAGCAAATAAATTCGAAGGAAAGGAATTCATAATAGGGGACAGGGGGACAAGGAACAGGTAAGTGCTGAAGACCAAGTCCCCAGTGGGGATTAAGAATGCCCTCGTGAGGTAAATGGGAACACATCTGCAGACGGACTCCTCTCCTGGTTTTGCTGAAGACTCCAACCGAACGCCCTCGGAGAGGGAGCACGTCCTTCAGTTATGGGTAACCCCAGCACCTGTGGGGGTGGGGCACACAGAAGGGGTTCAGTCAGTAACCCCTAGGTGCACAGTCTTGTGGGACAGTGCCAAGCAGCCTGGACCTTATGTGACATCTTCCTCCCCAGGAGTCACGTGGCTCAGAAGTACCAGCGAACACCCGCTGCCACGCGGCTTGTGTGTGCACACGTACGCTCACACTCGTGTGTGCATGTAGGCGAGAGGCTGAGCTGGGATGTCGTCCTCAGAGTCTCTCCACCTCGGGCACTGCCTCATACTAACCAACGGTCGGTCGGGATTAAACACTTGGGGTTTTGCTAATGTGACCTTGAGACCCATTTCTTGGTTTTAATTCAGTTTAAACAATGGAGAGCGGAGCTTGCTGATCAAGCTTACAGGTCAGTAAGCTCCAGAGATCTGCCTCTCCCCGCCAAGTACATGCCTGGCTTCTTTGTTTTGTTTTGTTTTTGCTTTTTATGAGACAGGGTTTCTCTGTGTAGCCCTGGTTATCCTGGTGTCCTGCAACTCACTCTGTAGACCAGGCTGGCCTTGCACTCATGAGATCTGCCTGCCTCTGCCTCTGCCTCCTGCGTGCTGGGAGTTAAGGCATATGCCACCGCTGCCAGGCCATGCCTGGCTTTTTAAATGGGTCTGAGGAATTGAACTCAGGTTCCCATGCCTCTGCAACAAACACTCTTAGCCACCGTGCAATGTCCCCAGCTCCTTATTACATATTAAGCACTTGGCTGTGCGCAATAGAGAAGCGTATGATCTTCATCCTCCGGGAATCAAAAGTACAGTGGGAGAGAAGGAGAAATCGTCATTCCGTGTGCTGGTGGGTCAGTGACCGTGGTGTCCCCAGCCTGTCAGGAGAACACTGAGGGGTTAGGGCACAGGAGAACTTCCTGGAAGACTTACTGCGCATCAGGAGGTGGAAAAGACATTCTTTTTATTGTTAGATTTGTTTACAGTAGAGTGTTTGCATACCCAGGGATGGAACTCAGGTAGTCAAGTTTGGCAGCCTTGAGTCAACATATACAAACCCGAAGTCAGAGGACCAGAGCATCCTGGGAAGTGGAAATTGTTTCAATTTTTTTTTTAAGACAGGGTCTCACTATGTACCCCTGGCTAGCCTAGAACTCATTATGTAAACCAAGCTGGCCACAAACTCACAAGAGATCCATTTGCCTCGGCCAGTCTGGGAATTAAAAGCGCTTACCACTGTGTTCCTCCCGTAACTGCAAAAAGTTAAAAGTGGCTGACTTCCAGGTGGAAGTTTCCCAGATGCGAATCTAGACCCTGCACCCACCAGATCACCTGCTGGAAATTGTCTGGGCAGCAAGAGATGGGGCATACATAGTCAGGATGGAGCAGAAATCCAGGTGACTGCACATGGGTCCCCTTGAATTGGGATAGAGTGGAGATGTCAACGAGGCATGTGTGCCCAGAAAAGAGAAAAGCCAGAGAGAGGCTGGTGACTGAAGCTGGGACCCCTGGCTTTTATTATTATTTTTTCTTTCTTTTCTTTTTTCTTTCTTTTGTTATTTAAACAACAGCAACAGCAGCAACAACAACAACAAAAACAGGTTTGTATAGCACAAGCTAGCCTAAAATTCACTATGTAGCTGAGGGTGACCTTGAACTAGTGGACTTCCCCATTTCTACCTTCTGAGCGCTAGGATTATGTGTGTCTGCCACCCTGGTTTGGTGGAATGAAGGGGATGGAACCCAGAGCTTCATTCACTCCAGGCTAGCATTCAACCTACTAAGCTATGCCCCAGCCCCACTCCCAGCCCCCCACCCCCCACCTCAGCCCTGTCCCCCAGCCTAAGCAAACTCTTTTTATCTTGACAAGTGAAGAGAGAGAGCAAAGGGAGCTCTGAGCAAACAGAAATACTCCATGTGCCTATTGAAGCTTGACCAGAAACCCCACATCCTCGTTAAATACTCAGTGACCGAGAAACAGAATGCTTGACTGATGACTGAAAGATAGCCGAAAGGTTCCTGCCTCCTCCCTGAACCCTGACCTGCATGTGTCTCCTAGGTCTCTATAATCTTAGTCTTACTACTGATGGTCCTGCTACTGTGGGCACGGAAGTGACCATCTCAGCCAGCCTGGCAGTCAAGGACAATGGCAGCCTGCCCCTGCCTGCCGATACTCACCTCTACCGTTTCCACTGGATCCACACACCTCTGACACTCACTGCCAAGACTGAGAAGAATCTAACCTCGACCATCCACGTGGTGGGCAGCGTGCCTGGGGACTTCCCAGTCTCCGTCTGGGTCACTGATGTCGACTGCTGGATGTGCAAGCCGCTGACCAGGAGTACGCTACTCCTCCCCATTAAAGGTGAGGATCTCTGAGGGCCTTTCTTGTTCACCTGTTTGCTTTTAAGCTCTTCTGGGTGTGCAACCCAGGGAGGGCCTCAAACCCACGGAGGGGCAAATACTTCCGCTGAGCCAGGCCTCCTTCAAATCATGTGCTTGTATGTATGTGTGACATGTTCCTGTGTGTGTGCACTCATGCACATATGCACATACTTACCCGTGAGCTTCTACACCAGAAGACAGCCTCTGGGGTACTTCAGGCAGCATTCACTTATGTTTTTCTTGACAGGACCACTCGTTGGCCTGGACCACTTGTTGGTTCACTAATTAGATGAAGCTGGCTGGCCAGTAAGTCCCAGCACTGACCAGCAATTACAAATGTTATCCTCCACCATAATCTAGCTTTTTTTTTTTTTAATCTGGGTTCTTGGGATCAAATTCAGGTTCTCGTGCTTCCAAGGCAAGCAGTTCACCACCTGAGCCTTCTCCCCCATGACCAAGTTCTTTGTGCAGAGAAAAGTATCCAGCCTTGATAGGTGATGGTAATCGAATAGATGATGCAAATTGCAAGCATAGATTTCTTTTTTCTTGGTTGTTCATTAAGCTAAAAAGAATCAGAAAATAGGGTTGGTAAGATGGCTCAGCAGGTAAAGGTGCTTGCTGCGAAGCCTGATGACCTGCATTTGATCCCCAGGACCCAGCTGATGGAGAGGATCCAGTCCTGCAAGTTATCCTCTGACTTCAACACATACATCATGACACGAGTGCACACAGACAGACCTACAGGCACACACAGACACACACAGACACACACACACACACTAAATAGATAAATGTCATCAAAACGTTTTATTACACTTGATCTTAGCCAAAAGGTGGAGAAGCGATAAAAAAACGTTTTATTTAAAAACAAGAAGGGCTGGAGAGTTGGCTCAGGGGTTAAGACCTGGTTGTTTTCAAAGACAACCCTGATTCAATTTCCAGCACCTATATGGCAGCTCACAACTGCCTGTAACTCTAGCCCTAGGTAATCTGACACTCTTTTCTGACCTCCTAAGCCAGCAAGCACATACACACAGGCAAAACACTCATATATATAAAACAATAAAAATAAAATAAAGAAACTAGGCCTGGAGAGATGGCTTGGTAGCTAAGGGCACTTGTAGCTCTTGCAGAGGACCAGAGTTCAGATCTAGCACCCACCTGGGGTTTACAGTGAAAATGAATTTGTATTCAGGAAATAAGGAAATGAATTGTATTCATTTAGACAATGATTTATGCACAAGATGATGACAAGAGAGAGAGAGAGAGAGAGAGAGAGAGAGAGAGAGAGAGAGAGAGAGAAGTAAATGAAACTCTTAGGGGACTGACTAAAGACACTAGTTTGTGTCTTTTGTTTTTCAAGACAGGGTTTCCTTGAAATTCACCTTGTAGACCAGGCTGGTCTCAAACTCACAGAGATCCACCTGCCTCTGCCTCCCGAATGCTGAGGTCAAAGGTGTGCGCCACTTCGCTCAGCAATCTATTTGCCTTTTTTTTCGGGTGTGGGAGGAAGTCTTTCTGCAGAGCCCAGGGTGGCTTTGAACTCAAGAAGATCTACCTGTCTCAGCCCCCTCAGTGCTAGGATTATAGGCATATCCTACAATACACAGCTAATTTTTGGAAGTATTTAAATTTCTCTTACTACATTTACTTTTTATTTATTTACTATTTATTTATTTATTTAGTGAGGGTGTATATGCACATGGGTACCTGTGCCGTGGTGTCCATGTGGAGGTCAGAGGACAACTTGCAGGAGTTGATTTTCTCTTTCTACCATGTAGGACCTGGGGATTGAACTCATATCGTCAGCCTTGATGGTAGGTGCCTTTACCTATTGAGATGGTAAGAGCCATCTCAATAGTCCCAGCTCATGGAACTGTCAATCATGACTCTTACAGTGAGTTTATAATGCCCTGAGCGAAAGCGCTCATGCTCGCAAGATGGTATAAAAAGGAAAGCAAGCACAGAATTATGTAACTAATCCGTAGACTCTGCTAGTGTAAATGGATGCAGTTGCCATGGAGTCCAGAAGAGGGCAGCAGATACCTCAAAGCTACAGCTACAGAGTAACAAGTGCTCTTCCGCATTGAGCAGTCTCTCCAGCTCTACCTCCAACCTTTTTTTATTTTTTTATTTTTATTTTTTGGTGTTGGGGATGGACCTCAGAGCCTGAGTGTTAGACAACTGCTTCACTACTGAGCCACATCCCAGCTCCTCCTATATCCTTTAAATGATCTCCTTATGCCTTTCAGTGGCTGACAAAGCATACTGAGTAACTGTTAGGCTCGATTGCTTAGAGTCCAATAACAACAGCAAAACTAGTCTGCATGTGTTTAATTCTGAGGCAAATTTGTTTCTTTGTTTTGACATGAGGTCTCTTGTTGCCCCAGGCTGACCTCTAACTCCCTGGGTAGCCAAGGATGGCCTTGAACTCTTGATCCTCCTGCCCTAGCCTCCCAGGTACTAGAATTACAAGTGTGGGCATCCTCAGCCTGTGTGTTTTTTCCCGGTGGGTATCCCTGTGAAAGGGAGGTGGGGGTGGACGACGCAGGCTGAGCACTTAACACCTGCTGTAAACCCCTGCCAGCAGGGAGTGATTGGGCATCTCAGTGGTGGGGGATCCGTGGGGTCCCCCACTGCATGTGGTTCTGATGGCTGGAGGAGGCTGAGTCAGGGAGGGGCTGCCCCAGCCCACGGTGAACTCAGGCTCTTCCTGCCTTGTGCCTTTGTGAACTCACTCTCCCTTGGTCTTTCTCAGAGTCCCTTGTGGGAGACATAGTCGTTACCCAAAACACCTCTCTGTCTTGGCCGAACTCCTACATCACCAAGAGAAGTCTTAGACTGTCCTTTGTTCTCCATGACCCGAGCGACTTCTTCAAATCGGCTTCCTTCTTCTACCGATGGGACTTTGGAGACGGGTATGCATTTATTCTCTCTCTCTCTCTCTCTCTCTCTCTCTCTCTCTCTCTCTCTTTCCCTCCCTCCCTCCCTCCTTCCCTCCCTTCCTCCCTCTCTCCCTCCTTTCCTCCCTCCTTCCCTCTTTCCCTTCTTTCCTCCCTCTCTCCCTCTTCCTGCACCCTCTCTCTCCCGCCCCCTATCTCTCTGCAGGGTCTCAGTATGTAACTTGAGCTGCCTTAGAGCTCATTAAACAGACCAGGCCCCTCTGGAAGATTAGAGGTGTAGGCCACAATGTCCAGCTATTTACTCTATTTACTCAATTTACTCATCTTTAAAAAAAAAATTCCTTCTCTCTGTCTCTGTCAGTGTGCGAAGGTCAGAGGACAGTTTCTCTTAGCACCACATGAACCCCGGAGAATCAATCAAACGCAAGTCATTAGGCTTGGTACCTAATACCTTCATTCACTGAGTCATCTTATTAACCTCAAACTGGTAGTTTTAAGTGTTCTCCCCCCCCCGCCCCCCGTTTTTCAGCAAAAGGTTTCTCTGTATAGCTCTGGCTGTCTTGGAACTTGCTCTGTAAACCAGGCTGGCCTCAAACTCAGAAATCCGCCTGCCTCTGCCTCCTGAGTCCTGGGATTAAAGGTGTGCTCCACCACCACTCGGCCTTGTATTTTTTCTTTTATTTTTCAAGGTTTGTTTTTACTCTTTTTAATCATGCGGATATGTGTTCAGGTCTGTGTGTGAATGTTTGCATATGAGTGCCAGGTGCCCAGGGAGGCCAGAGGAGGGTGACAGATCCCCCAGGGTTGGAGTTATAGGTGGTTGTGAGCTGCCCAACATGGGTTTGGGGAACCAACTGAACGGGGTCCTCTGTAGGAGCAGTATATGATTTTAACCACTGAGAGATCTTTCCAACCCTAAGAGAGAATGAAAGCCTGGTCGGTATGATGGCACAGGCCTACATGTAATTCTAGAGGTGTGAGTGGGAGGATCAAAACACGGCCATCCTGGACTACAGAGCAAGTCCAAGGCTAGTCTGGGCTCATAAGACTCTCCCTCAAAAGACAAAAAAATCAAACAAACACAAACATAGAACGCTAGAACTGACACATTTAAATGTAAGAGCCATGAATCTTTGTTTTGATTTTTAAGACAGAGCTTGTCTGTGTAGCTTAGGCTGGCCTTGAACTTAGGATTCTTCGGCCTCAGCCTCCTAAGTCACTACAGGTGTTTGTAAGATGCCTTGTTGGATTTACTTCCGAATTGCTAAAAGGGGAAACAGCGATGTCTCTGTCCCTTCTCTGTGTCATCTCATAGGACCTTGTTGATAACTGACAATTCTGTGGTGTATTACAACTATTCGAGCCCTGGAACCTTCACCGTGAAAGTCAGGGTGGTGGCGGAATGGGAACAAATAAAGCCAGACACCACGAAGGGCATCATACAGAAGACCGGTGACTTCTCGGCATCACTGAACCTGCGGGGTAGGTCTTGAAGGGATATCCTCAGAGCCATCTCCACTCTGATGTCTGCTTCAGAGTGACGTGTTTATAAAAAGATAGAGAGGTCAACTATGTTCTAAGGGGGTATGGTGGGGTATGGGGGAAGGGGATGTCTCAGCGGGCCCAAAGACATCTCTTCCCCCTGAGGGACCAGCCGCAAAAAGGGCTGAATAGAGTTTATTCAGGGCATGGGGAGGGGAGTTAAGAGGGTAGTCGAGGCAGAGAAAAGTAGAGAGAGTGATAGGGTAGAGAAGTAGAGACCGGCCATGACCAAGAGAGGGGGGAAGGGAAAGGGGAGAGAGGCGGAGTGAGAGCTAGAGACAAGAGAGCAAGAGGCAAGAGAGAGGCAAGAGAGAGAGAGAGAGGGGAGGGGGCAAGAAGCTCTTTTTATAGTGGGTCAGGCCTACCTGGCTGTTGCCAGGTAACTGTGGGGTGGAGCTTAGACAGAAAGCTAACAGAGAGTCTGCCAAAGGCCCCAGGCAGCCACTCTCTGACATTTGAGTTCAGGCAACCCTGAACCTGATCTTGACCAGACCCCTGCCACAGGGGAGCTGGCCCTTGGTGCTCCTCATCCCCCAGTCAATATACTTCAGGTCAAAGCTGCCTATAAAGGGTGGGAAGCCTCTTTCCAGCTACCTGGCTCTGGACAGTTTCCAGAGATTTCTTTGTATGTGTGTACATATGGGGGTGACTGTACGTGTATGATGTGCCCGTGTACCTGAGCCCACACTTAACACGTGTGTACAGGTGGGTATGCTCACGGATGCATGTGGAGGTCAGGGGGAAGACCTTGAGTTTTCAGATGCCAATCTACCTTTTAAAAATTAATAATTGTTTTTGACAATGTAGTTCTGACTGGCCTGGAACCCACAGAGATCCCTCTGCCCCTCTCTCCAAGTGCTAGGATAAAAGGAAGGAGCCACCTGTCCTGGCTCAACAACATTCTTCTTGTTGTTTTTTGTTTTTTTTGAGACAGGGTTTCTCTGTTTAGCCCTGGCTATCCTGGAACTCACTCTGTAGACCAGGCTGGGCTAGAAATCCGCCTGCCTCTGCCTCCCAAGTGCTGGGATTAAAGGCGTGGGCCACCTGGCCCTGCAACAACATTCTTTTGTAGCAAGTGTTTCTTTAACTGGCCTGGAGCTCACCTAGTGAGCTTATCTGGCTGGCAGGTAACTCTCAGGGATCCACACATCTCCGCTTTCCCAGCTCTAGGATTTTAACCAAGTTCCCCGGCACTTTATGAGGTGCCGAGGGTGGAATTTAGGTCTAGTCTTTACCTACTGTTCTATTTTGATCTCTGTGGCTGGGATAAAAAGCACTCTGACCAAAAGCAACTCAGGGGAGGAAAAGTTTTCTCTGTCTTAGGCTCCAGGTCACAATCTATCACTGAGAGAAGTCAGGGCAAGAACTCAAGGTAGAAACCTCAAGGCAGAGCTGCTTGCTACAACACATTACCTGCAACTAGGGAAGTGTGTCAGAGAAGTACAGTAGAAGCTACGGAGACTGCTGTGTGTCAGCTCACTCACTGTCAGGCTCTGCTGGCTTTCCTATGCAGCCCAGGACCGCCTGCCTAGAGAATGGCGCCGCCCACAGTGGGCTGGGTCCTCCCACATCAATTAGGAACCGAGATAAACCACCACTGACCTGTCCACAGGCCAGTCTGCGTCTGGGCAATCCCTCAGTTGAGACTCTCTTTTCAGGTGACTCTAGAATGTGTCAAGTTGACAGAGTTAACTGACTAGGACACCAGGCGAGGTGTCCCTCCAGACCATGTGAGGATTTCCTTGCCTTTGGTAATGGCTGGTGCTTTTCTTGTGGCGTAGTCAGTGGCACAGTGACAGTGGGTGAGAGCTGACTCTTGCTTGCCTCTCCGGTTGGGTTGCCTCCCTCTGAGCCAACACCAGGAACAGAGGCAAAGGACACAGAGGGGGCCCTGCAGCCTAAGGGACTGTGCACCTTGTGTCAGTCCTCGGCCCCTTGATCTAATGGGTTTCTCCTTACAGAGTCGCTTCAGGGCATCCAGATTTTGGGGCCCACCCTCTTGCAGACATTCCAGAAGCTGACAATGAACCTAAACTTCTTTGGGAGGTGAGTGAACCCCCAGAGTGCTGTATGGGCGTTCTGTGGCCTCTCTATGCTACCAATGATGCCACATGCTCTGTCCCTTGAAGAGTCTAGAGGGAAGATGGTACTCTTCTGTCCATGGCTATGAACTGGGAGAGCACAGGATCTGCACCACGTGTTTCCAGGTTCTTGATCTCTTAGCCAAATAATTAAAAATAAGGGCCGGCGTAGATTTCTAAAAGAAGTGAGATATTCAGAAATAAGCAACTGCTCAGGTTAGAGCACCGGTTCTCAACCTGTGGGTCGTGACCCCTCTGAGGCTCGAATAACACGAGATACTGTATTAAAGGGTTGCAGCATTAGGAAGGTTGAGAACCTCTGGATTAGCCCGAGACACTGTTAAAATGGGCGGCAGGCAACATGGAGTGAGAGTGTTCAAGGGCTCCAGGTTACAGCCTGGCGTCTCTCTTCATGGAGTTTAAAAAGCAGGAGGGGCTGGTTATTAATAAGCATAGTTTGTCTGATTCTCTACTTTGATAAGTTAGATCATATATTTGTTTTTCCTAGCACAATATATCCCTTCCCACAATGCATCTGATTTTTATCATATGCCCACCAAATTTATATATTTAGATACATATATATTATCTTCTCTTAGAATATGTTTATTTGTAAAAACTGTTTTAGATTTATTTATTTTACATGTGTGAGTGTCTTGCTTGCATGTATGTCTATGCACCTATGCACCGTCTGTGTGCCTGATGCCTTGGGAGATCAGAAGAGGATATCCAGTCCCCTAGAACTGGAGTTACAGATGGTCGTAAGCTGCTGTGTGGGTGCTAGGGATGGAACTGGGGTCCTCTACAAGAGCATCAAGTGCTCTTAACCACTGAGTCGTCACTCCAGTCCACGCATAACCAATTGTGCATAGGCATAAGATGATAAAAGGGGATCCTCCTTAAAAGTTTACCAGAGTTCACAATCATGCACCCCAAACTGGTGCAAGGTCACACAGTATCACTTGAAGTATATGTGGATTGTCACATTCCTGGGGGGCAATCAGGCTTTGTGGGGGGGACAGTATTTAGCATTACAATACATAGCAAAAGATCAACACCTCCCCACCAAGAATTGTTAGCCCAAAGAAACCCCTTCCTGCCTTAAGTCGCTGCCTCAGGCATCCTGTCACAGCCATGATAAAAATTTAACTAATACACCTCAACATCAGCCATTCCAGATGCAAGAAGAGTTGGCCTTGGATCCTAAGGAGACCCCAGGCTAGTGAGGCAGTGCCGAGGGTTAATGGAAGTGGTCCCACATCCCACCCAGAGGTCAAATCAATGGGCGGCAAGCGTTGGGCTGGGCCTCGAGACCTCTCTCCCGGGGGTAGGGAAGGCACAGTCCTTTTGAGGGGTCGCCCTGGGAGCCAGCAGGATGGAGCTCGAAGGTGACAGGTTCGAAGTCCAGGACACTGCTGGTGCAGCTGGGGTGTCGCAGAAGAGCTTCGAACAGAGTGTGAGTGTGTGTGTGGGCCGGGGCCAGAGGGAAGGGGCCAGCGGAGTTCCGGCTAGGTTCCGCAGGGACGAGAGTCCTTGGTTGGTTGGCGGATGGCTTGGGTTGGTGGCTATGTGGCTGGAACGCTGGGAGGCCTTCTAGCAGGAGACTCGATGCACAGCTCTTTAGGAGAGACCTGCCCCGTTGTTACAGCACGGTGAGTCCAGATGAGAAGAGGCAGCCCATGGTTTTGAGAGTTTATTGTAGAGAAGTAGAAAGAGGGAGAAAGTAAAGAAGTAGAAGCCAGCCATGGCCACGTGGAGAAAGGGGGAAGGGAATGGGGAGATAAAGGGAGCAAGGGGGACAAGAGAGTGAGAGAAGGGAGCAAGAGAGAGAGAGTAGGGGGCAAACACCTCCTTTTATAGTGGGTTGGGCCTACCTCGTGGGAATCCTGTCAGGGCTGCCCTCCTGATCTTCCATTCTGCAATATACAAAACTGACAAGCAATACATTGTCCTAATCCTTAAAGTGGGATGGATGGTTTGGGTCATCTTATGAGTTATAGATAGGTTGTCATTTCAGGGGATAATTACAAATAATGTTGGTCTTGGATAGGAAGGAAATTAAATAGGTTAGATTCAGGGATTTCTTTTCTCTTTTCTTTCCCTTTCTCTATCTTTCTTCCTTAGGTAAGGAAAAGAGATCTGAAAAAATATAAAAATATTATAAGAAATTAGATAAATAAGACAAATAAGGGCAGATTAACCAAAAAAAAATTTATAGCCATAATCTCACATTCGTAAGGATCTTTATACCTTGATGCAAAATCAAGGTTATATTTTGTTACATTGGCACAGAATCGGTACAGAATTAAACCTGTATAATGATACAGGTTTAAGGTTTTCATTGGTATAAATCTTTCTTTATTGATACAAAATTTTAAGTTAATTTTGCTACAATATAATACAGTATAATATATGTATGTTTCAACTCTTATATGGACTCATTTAATAATATAAGGTTTAGTCCCAGCCCTTTTAATAGCTGCTATTACAAACTGTTTAGGATAATTAAGTATTGCAAGTTACTCACAGTCATGTTAGATACTAATCTGGATTATCACAGAAATATACATCCTGAGTTATACAGATAATAGGTAGCTGGAGACAGGTAGCATTTGCTTGTTCAGATATGCTATAGATAGATGGTCTTCAAAAACCTCAGAGATCCATAAAATATGGCATTTAAAATTATTTCATTATTAAAGGATCTTTTGACTGAAATAGGTTTGCTCCTGACAGAACCCCATTCCACTTAAATTGTGGCAAGCTAGCCACTGGGCAAAGAAAATGGCCCTAAATTCATCTGCAGACAATATGTTGTCCAAAAAAGGACAAACGAACTGCCAAGCTCTGTCAAGACAGGGTAAGCTAGTCCTTCATAATTAATGCTTCACAAAAGGGTCTGTCAGATATTCTGGACCAGAAGGCTGAAGACAGATGTTCCAACATTATAGAGAAAGTTTTGGAGACTGTCCAGGCGGTCTGCTGTCAGTGTTATCTCTATAATTTTGGAAGATGTGTTCCTGCATACTCAGGTAATATTTATTCTTTCTCAGGTCTCAGATGGAGTTATAGTCTCACAATGAAGCTTAAGTTGTTTAGGACTTAAGATGTTTAGGTCTAAGAAGATATTTTTAAATTAATAATATAAATTAAGGCAGAAATTGATTTAAATGCAGAACCCTGAACTCACCTAGATACCATAGAAAATAAAATACCTTCTGCTGAGTTGTCAAATACAAACAAAAATGGACTTTTTAAATGCATTGCTTAGTAGTTTTTCTAACTGTTTGTAATTGTTCCTACTGTATGTTGTCTATTATTATAAGAGAAAGAGCCTTTTTATTTAAACAAAAAAAAAGGGCAATTGTTGAGGTTTGGTCTTTTGCTATGTATTGTAAAGCTAAATACTGGCCCCCAAGGCCTGGTTACCCCCAGGGATCTGAATGACCTAAGGCAGGATAGAAACCCCCAATTGAGATTAATATTTACAAGAGGGAGGCACAGCAGAAGGATAGATGGTTGGTCACATGGTGTCCACAGTCAGGAAACAGAGAGTGACGGATGCCGGTGCTCAGTTCACTTTCGCTTTCTACTTAATCCAGGACCATAACACACTGAACGGTGCTCCCTACATTCAGAGTGGGTCTTCCCACCTTAATGAACCTAACATAGAAACCCTGACACAGACATGCTCTGAGGTTTGTTTCCATGGCAATTCTAAGTCCGACTGAAGTGATAGGTAGACTCTGAACCATCGCATGGGACAGGGCAGGCTAGTATCCTGTATGGAGAGGACTCGGAAATGTCTGCCCTACTCAGCTTCCCTGGGCTTAGTCTGGGCTCCTGCTCCTTACCATGCATTTCTGAAAATGTGTATCTGTTCTTCCGTAGCCCACCTCTGCACGTGTGCTGGGGCCTCAAGCCGCAGTGTCTCCCACTGGAGGACAGAGAGTGCCATGCTGTGTTGGTGACCCGGACATCTTTTAACCTGACCCACGTCTTCCAGGACCCTGGAGATTACTGCTTCATCTTCCGTGCTGAGAATGCTATCAGCAAGGCTCACCAGTACCACCGGATTCAGGTGTGGCCTTCCAGTAAGTGACACCTTGCCTCTGCACAGTGCCGTACAGGTATCAAAACCCTGCCATCACGTCTGGTGACCAGATGATCACTTACTTGGTAGCTGATCCTACCAAGGTCATCAAGACCAACCCCGTCCGCAGTAAGGTCGTGAGTAGTTCTCCTGGGTAAAGGAACAATTCACATTTCGATGACCAAATGCTACAGCCACCACCATCTTCCACACCCCGCCAACATCGTCACCACCAGACCCCAACAATCAACACTCCACCTCTCAGCACCAACTTGAAACTCCACCACGATTATCCTGAACACTCTGCCCACCTTAGTACCAACAACAAACCCCACCAATACCATTAATGGGACTCTACCACTTCAGCCCCACCACCAACTTCAGAGTACCAGCTCAGGCATTCTGTCAACTTCAGCACCAAACACCACCAGGATCATCCTTAACACTCTACCAATCTAGGCACCGCTAGAAACTGTACTGATGCCCTAATACTTTGCTGACTTTTATACCACCACCAAATTCCATTAATAGCACTACCAACACTTTTGAGGGTTGGTGGCTTGAGACAGGGTCTCACCGTGGAGCCCTGACTGTCCCGGAACTCACTCTATAGATCAGGCTGGTCTTGAACTCATAGAGATCTGCCTGCCTCTGCCTCCTGAGAGCTGGGATTAGAAGAGTGTGCCACCACTGCTCGGTCCACCGGAAATACTCTACCAACACCAGTGCTACCACCAAATTCCATTAACACCACCCGTACTCTACTGACTTCATTACCTCCACTAAATTCTATTTTCTACCCACTTCAGTAACACCACCAAACTCTGCCAATGTAATTCTTAACACTCTACCAATGGTTCAAGTCCCAGCACCCACACGGCAGCTCCCAGCTCCCTGGGACTCCAGTTCCAGAATCTGCTGCTTTCTTTTGGATTCTGCGGGCACTGTGTGCACATACTGCGCAGGCATACATACAGGGAAAACAACTGTACACATAAAAAAACTTAAAAGGGGGGGGAGAAGAGGAGGCAGCAGCCTGTGTCTGTCACCCCAGCACTAGGGGAGGGCTGTGGAGACTGGAGGATTCCTAGGGCTCCCCGACAAGCCATTCTAGCCAAATTGGTGAGCTCTGAGTTCAGTAAGAAGCCCTGTCTAAAGAAAATCAGGTAGAAGCTAGGTGTGGTGGGGGGATATCTACAATTTCCGTCTTTGGGAGGCAGAGGTAGGTAGAGCTTTGTGAGCTCAAAGCAAGTCTAGTTTATGCTGACGCTCCAGACCAGCCCGGACTACCAAGTGGGACCCTGTCTTAAACGAACAACCCCCCCCAAAAATGGGCTGACAAGATGGCTCAGTGGGTAAAGGTGCTTGCCATTAAGCCTGATGATCTGAGTTCTAATCCCAGGAGAGAACAAACTCTATAAGCTTGTTCTCTGATCTACATACACACATGCATGCACACACACACACACACACACAGGCACACACACACACACCAACAAATAAGTAGATAAATAAATAATAAATAAATGCACGCTTGTGTTTTTCCTTTTGTTTTGTCTTTTCAAGAGAGGCTTTCTCTGTGTGTAGCCCTGGCTGTCCTGGAACTGGTTCTCCAGACCAGGCTGACTCTGAACTCACAGAGATCTGCCTGCCTCTGCCTCCTGAGTGCTGGGATTAAGGGTGTGTGCCACCATTGCCCGGCTATTGTGTGTTCCATGACACACATGTGGAGGCCAGGGGACAATTTCAGTGAGCCAGTTTTCTCTTTTTATTACTTTTTAGTTCACTCCTGGGATGGAACTCAGGTCCTCGACAGTACCTGCCTTTACTCATGAACCAGTACTTGAATACCAGCTACCCCGTCCTGTAACCTTCCTCCCTCCCTCCCTCTCTCTCCCTCCCAGGCTTCCAGCCGTTTGTCTTTGCTTTCCCGTGTGCCACGCTAATCACCGTGTTGCTGGTTTTCCTCATGTACATGACTGTGCGGAGCGCCGCTACCCAGAAGGACATAACGGAGGTAGGTGGTCTAGGATGGAGGCCACTGAGCCTTACCTAGGAGAGGGCGTGAGAGGCAGGCAGACCAGGATGCCTGCAGGGGGTCCTGCAAAATCCTAAAGTTTGGAATGATGCCCAGAAGAGACACGGATAGACCGATAGGATTGCTGAGTTAGCTGGTAACCCACCTGACTTCTCTCCTTTCCACTGAACTCTCGGGCCTGCAGAAGGGCTGGTGGGGAGGCTCCCGGGGCGGGGGGCAGCCATCGACCCCTGGGGTTTTATTGACCATGGGCGGCTGATTGTGACTTTTCTCCCGTGTCTGAAAAGAGCCCGGGGACCACTGGGCTCAAGTGCTGCTGCCAGGTGTGCTGTGGGTCCCTCTTTCTGGACTCCCCGTCCGAGTACCTGGAAATCGTCCGCGAGAACCACGGGCTGCTTCCTCCGCTCTACAAACCTGTGAAAACTTACAACGTGTGAATTCCCAGCCCGAACCTTGTAGTGTTCACCCGATCACCCATCGGGAGTTTCGGGCGGGATAGCCTCTGCCACTGAGCAGGAGGGGTTTACACAGGTGTGACCGTTTGCCCAGACCGGTCACTGATCTGTACAGTCCAGCTGACGTCATCCGCCCTTTGTCACCTCCCCTCAGTCATTTTCTTCATCCATACAGTCTAGTCAGTGCTGTAAGCTGTTCCCAGTCACCCTCCCTCCCCTCTACCAAGCAGGATTCTGAGATTTTTGGTGTGTTGTGTTGTGTTAAGACTTCCCCCAAGTGGGCCCGGCTACCCCTTGCCCGCTGCTCATCGGGGATTCATGAGGCCCCGGCAAGGCACCTCTGCCAGAAGGAAGCAGGAAGGAGGAGGTCACAGGGGGTTAAGGATGGATAGTGAAAAATAACATGCTCAGATGGGCGTGCCCACGGTAAGGAAGGGCACACAGGGATGTGGAGGGAGCACCTCAGATGATTTGCTGTGTCTGGAAGGCTTGTTGCGGAGATGGACCCTCTGACCTTTGTGTCTACAGTTCCATGACCAGGCCATTCTGTTCCCCGCCTGTTTGCTGGAAGCTGAGTGAGGGATAGGGGCAGAATGTACGCCCTGTGAGTGTAGGATGCTTTGTAAGTGGACAAGATCAGTGTCCTCTGAGAAAAAAGTCATTGCAGCAAACAGAAGGGTTGAGCTAGTGAGGATTTGGGATAGCAGCTTTGTACTATACTGAGTCTTGGTGTCTGTGCGCTCTCTCTCTCTCTCTCTCTCTCTCTCTCTCTC
The DNA here is from genome assembly GCA_036184795.1 of Tokudaia tokunoshimensis. Classification (NCBI taxonomy): domain Eukaryota; kingdom Metazoa; phylum Chordata; class Mammalia; order Rodentia; family Muridae; genus Tokudaia; species Tokudaia tokunoshimensis. The sequence continues at coordinate 34,721,250 of BTHU01000006.1, read as the reverse complement.
TTTCTCTCCCTCTCTCTCTCGCTCTCTCGCTCTCCCTACACCCCTCCCCCCCGTGTGATGTGACACCATACCCACTCAGTTACTCCCAAGGTAGCAGAAGGAAGAAGCAGGAGGCAGAGGACACCTTGAAGGATGAGGAGAAGCCTGGTGTGGTGGTGTGCACCTTTAACCTCAGCACACAGAAGGCACAGGCAGGTAGATATCAGATCAGAGTTCAAGGTCGGCCTGGTCTACATAGTGAGTTCCAGGACATCCAGAGCCACATAGGGAGTTCCTATCTCAAAGGAAGGAAGGAAGGAAGGATGGTACATAGGTGTGTATGTAAGCTTCCAGGCTTACCCGGGTACCCAGCATGCCAGGGTGGCCTGCACCTGCCGGATAAGGATGATCAAGTCTGTGAAGGTAGATCTCTTGTCACTGTAACTGTTGGCCCTTGGACATCCTGCTGAAATAGTATTGTCTCTTGTACGGTTTGTTTTCCATGACATCCCGCCATTTTTCCTGAATAAAAGCTCCACCAAGCACTTTGTGTGGCAGAGTATCTTTCTGTGTGGCAGACCATCTTTCCCCCGTGAGTCACTGGAGCTTTGTAAGTGCTTAGAGGTAGCAGGACAGGGACGGAGTGACATCCACTAGAGGTGGGGTGACCCAGGAGTGCTGTACTGAGGCAGACCGTCGATCGGAGAAGGGAAGGTGTGGCAGCAGGAACACAAGGTGGCTGCTCAGTAGCTCATCACTTTTTCTTTTTAAAATTTGGTTCATGGCTCCGTGGAATGGGCCCGCATTCAGAGAAGGTCTTCCCTCCCTTATGGCGTGTGTTTGTAACCCTGGTGCCGGGGAGGCAGAAACAGGATCCTTGGGGCTCACTCATTGGCCAGCTGTGCTAGCTGAACCGGCAATCTCTAGGCCAGTGAAAAAATTAGTGTCTCAGAAAACACAAGGTAGGGTGGGCGGTGGTGACCCATGCCTTAAATCCTAGTGCTCCGGAGGCAGAGGTAGGCAGGTCTCTGAGTTCCAGGCCAGACTGGTCTCCGCAGAGAGTTTCAGGACAGCCAGAAAAACCCTGTCTCGAAAAACAAACAACAAACCACCACCGTCAACAACAAACCCCCTGCAAGGTTGAGAGTGAGTGAAGAATGGGACCTGAGAGTAACCTTTAGTTTTCACACGCATTTGCATGCGTGTGCACAAGCACTCACATAATGGAACATCTATATAAAGAAACACTAGAATTTTAATAGACTTGATTTCCTTTGCAATACTATTTTTTATGCTTTTGAAACACAGCAGCTCTCTGAGCTATTACCTGGGGACTGTAGATGGTGGAGAACACTGTTTTTCTACTGCTGGACATTAGAGATAAGAACTGCAAACGCCAGACTCCAAATGCCGTCTGCCTACAGTTTCCAATGGCTCCAGCAGGTGGCAGTGTCCACTTGGTCATGTGTCTTATCTGGCATTTTTCTTTGCCAGGCCTTGGCCGCGGCCAGGAGTGAACAGGGGCACAGACCCACCGATGCACCCCACAGCCAATGCACCCCCACAGCCAATGCACCCCCACAGCTGCCCTACCTGCCTGAAGACTTAGCAGAATGCTACACAAGCATACACACCCATACTCCCACGGGTGAGCCGGACAATATGGCAATCAGCTTCTACAGTTTTCAGTCCCCTCTAGCACACGTGCCTGTCACCCAAGTGCCTTGGGGTGGAAACAGGAGGATGGCTCGCAGTAGCCAGCCCAATTTCAGGTTCAGTGAGAGACCCTGTTTCAAAAGAATAAGGCAGAGAGCGATAGATCAGGACTCCTAACACCTTCCGGCCTCCACACAGGAACACGACACCTCTGCACAACAATAGAGGACAGGACCCCAGGTCCTGGAAAGGCAAGAGGTGTAACCCAGATGGGGAGGGGCATCTCTCCTCTTGCCTCTGTGAGATGGCCTGGCCGTGGTGGGTCTTCTGCCACCCACAAGGATCAGAAATATTCTGATTTCTGTCTTGCTCTTCTTACGAAACCCCAAGTTTCCATCTTTATTCTGCATTTTCTGTTCTGGAAGATGCCCTTAGCAGAAAACCCATTGGAGCCGGGCAGTGGTGGCCCAGCACTCAGGAGGCAGAGGCAGGTGGATTTCTGAGTTCGAGGCCAGCCTGGTTTACAGAGTGAGGTTCAGTACAGCCAGGGCTACACAGAGAAACCCTGTCTCGAAAAATCCAAAACTAAGAAATTAAAAAAGCCCATTGGACAGTGTGGTTTACTTTTTGCCTTAGTTAGGGTTTGCTTATTGCTGTGACGAAACACTGTGGACAAAAAGCAACTTGGGGAGGAAAGGGCTTATTTTGCTCACAGTCCCATATCACAGTCCATCATCAGAAGCGGTGAGGGCAGGAGCTCAATCAGGGCAGGAACCTGGAGGCAGGAGCTGATGCAGAGGCCATGGAGGGATGCTGCTTACTGGCTTGCTTCCCCTGGCTTGCTCAGCCTGCTTTCTTATAAAACAGGACCACCAGCCCTGGGGTGGCACCACCCACAATGGGCTGGGCTCTCCATTATCAATCACTAATTAAGAAAATATCCTGTAGACATGTCCGCAGCCAGATTCTATGGAGGAATTTTTTCCAGTGTAGCTCCCTCCTCTGATTCTAGCTTGTGTCAAGTTGACAGACTTGCCATAGAAATGACCCCCAATATTTGTGTCCAGCCCAGACTATACCCTGAGCCGATGGTGAGCCTATCTATGTTTGGCTTGATCTTTGACTCCTCACATCTTCTGTGTCCAGAACTAGATTCCAGTCTACCCCAAACCTATTCTCTGAGCTGGAACGTTCTACACATCCAAAACATCTCACCCCCTGAATCCAGGAAATTCCCACGCAATTTCAGAAATGGACACCAGGGGGCGCTACGAGTCTTTGCAAGAAGTCACAGAAGGCCAGAATGGCAGGGGATGAACTTCCTTCATAGATAGCCTGGGTTATCTGCAGTCACGCAGTTTCCCAAACTACCGATCAATTCATTCCCCTCAATCTCCGACAACTGCCCATGAACCTTCGGTACTAGTCTAAATTCACAGGATCCAACATTGAGTAAAGATTTCTTTGACTGAGTTTTGGAGACTCCAGACCAAGACTGGGCGTGCAGTCTTGCTTTGGGTCTCTGGTGGGGTGCCAAAAACCCATGGTGGGAAATGCATGGGAAGGTGAATGGCTTTTTCATGCCTAGAAACCAAAGAGAAAGTCATGGACTACCTCCTTGCTCCGATATCCCAAGGGCCGCCCACTGGCTTCCTCTCCCTATTGACGTCATCACTTCCCAGTGGCCTCCTTTGGGCTAAGGTTGGTTTTTGAACCCATGTGTCGTAGGATAATTCGGTTGTTATTCCAACTGAGTTTGAAGTGGCACAATTGACCCTGCTTGCTGGGCATGCGTGATCCACAGCACCCCAAAACCAGGCATGGCGGACCACGCCTGCCAGCCCTGCACTCCGGACGTGGAGGCAGGAAGAGCAAGAATCCAAGGTCATTCTCGGTGACACAGTGAGTTTGATGCCAGCCTGGGATAGGTGAACGTCAGAAAAGCAAATGAGGGCTGGGGAGATGGCTCAGTGGTTATAGCACTTGCCTGGCACGGGTGAGGATGGCTCCCTAGAACCCACAGAAAGGCTGGGTGTCTGTGGCACCTGCCTGTAATTCCAGCCTCAGAAGTCAGAGACGGGATCTCCCGAGCAAGATGGCTATTGAGACTAGTCAAATTAGCAAGGATGGTTCTGGACATCGGCCGTAGGCCTCCACATGCGTGGATAGCCAAACGCATGTAAAAAAAATACACATATGAACATACATGAAAATGGAAAAAAAATTAAAAGCAAAAAACCCATAAACCTGGGTCTTAGGGGACACCCAATTCCTAAGGTGCAGCTGTGTACAAAACCCATCATTTGGTGTTAGAGCCTACCTCTCATCCACTCTGGAAATGCTCCTGACTTCCACACTGAGGGTGCCACCATGAGCAAAGCCAGGTACCCTCAGCTGGTTAATGGTCAACTTGACACAGCCCAGCCGTTATCTGAGGGAGTCTCATTCTGGGAGGAGGGATTGGCTGGATCAGATTGACCTCTGGGCATAACTGCATGGGACTGTCATAACTGTCAATCAATATGGGAAAACCCAGCCCACTGTGGGAGGTCCCCCACCCCTGCAACCCTAAGGTAGATCTGGGCTAAGAAAAATTGGGAACCTTGAGCTTGAGAACAAACCAGCAAGCAATCACTCTCTTGACTGTGACCCTGGCTGTCAACTTGACCACCCCTGGAATCAACTGTGCCTCAAGCTGCAGGTAACGCATGGGAGGGATTTTTCTTGACCAGGTTATTTGAAGCAGGTAGATTCATCCTTCACTGGTATCAAAATGAACTTGATGATATCTTGTGTATCAGATATTTACATTATGATTCAAAACAGTTATGGAGTGGCCACAAAATAGTTTTATGGTTGGGGTGGTCACCACAGCATAAGAACTGTCTTAGAGGGTCGCAGCGTTAGGAAGGCTGAGAGCCACTTGTCCAGGTCTTCAGTCCCAGACTGACGCTGCTGAGACATCTAGCCCTGTGGGCTGAATAACTACAGTATAGGTTTCTCGGCTTCTCTAGTGTGAGGCAGCCATTGTTGGACCACCTAGACTACGTCCCACATATGAAGACAATGAGTCTCGAGACGGGAGGAGAAAGACCACCCACCCGAATCATCAGGCTAAATTATTTAAGACAAGCTTTTTAAAATCCACGTACATGGGCTGCCTCCCCCTAAGGCTGGGTTCAAGAAATGGGGGTAGGAAGTTTGCAAATGGGAGAGAATAGGAGGGGTTACTGGAGCAGAACTTAACTGGAGGTCAGAACAAACAGGCACTACAGGTAGCCATAAGTAGGCAAAGAACCTTTTGAAACAAAGGTTGGGTTTCCAGATGGTAATAAACAACTTTTTTGTTTGTTTGTTTGTTTTGAGGCAGGGTTTCTCTGTGTAGCCCTGGCTATCCTGGAACTCACTCTAGACCAGGCTGGGCTCAAACTCAGAAATTCAGCTGCCTCTGCCTCCCAAGTGCTGGGATTAAAGGCGTGCGCCACCACCGCCCGGCATAAACAACTTTTGAAACAAAAACATGATCACCATCCCTGGAACAGGCAGTACAGAAGCCTTTCTGGTAAGGTTACAGGTGGGGCATAGGCAATCCTCCAGAAACAGATTTGATCATAAACAGGAATCCTAGTTTGATTTTACTGTAAGATGGCTTTTAAATCTAAAGGCTGGTTCTTTAAACCGACTCCCAAAAGTTGACCTCTGACCTCCTGTCTATGGGCTTCCTTGACAATAAATAGGTATGTGTAACAAAACAAACCCTACCCCTCCTGTGGATCTAACCTCTGAGCGGCAGGCCAGCCCCACAGTGAGAGGCTGGTCGGGTGGTGACCGCCCCTTTCTTTCCCACAGGGCCTAGGGCTTTGGTAATGATTCTTTTGTAAAAGCATTAAGCTGGCTTTGTTTCTGGCGGTTGCTCTGAGAGATCACAGGATGAATCAAGTTTCAAGAAACCAGCAGGTGCCTTAGGGTGCCTGATGGCCTTGTCCACGCCCAGGAACTGGAGACACAGGGGTCCCCAAGTTGTTGGGACAAAGGGGTTTCTTGTTGACAGAATTGTTAGGGTCAGGGTCCGGGCCCTGGCAAACTTTAACAAGCCAGGCTCTGCTGGTGTCTCCATAAGACAGTTAAGGCTACACAAAACAACCAAACAACCAAACAATATTAAACAGCAGGGCTTGGTGGCACACACCTTTAATCCCAGCAACACCTGAGAGGCAGAGTACACCAGGCCTGATCTACATAGCAGACTTACTGAGTGAGACCCTGTCTTAAAACAGGGGAGGTGAGGGAGTGGGGATGGGGGTGGGGGAAGGTTGATTTATTCAAAGTGGTCTTACTAACAAGAGGAACAAAGAGGTATGGTGACCTACTCCCAAGCTAACCTCTGGGGCACTGACTGATAATGAATAATGTGCCATTGTCTCAATTTAAGTTTCTTCTGCAAGGTGGTCTGACTGTGTGAAATCTCTTCCCAAGGGACCCCTGCCTGGTGGTCTGACTGTGTGAAATCTCTTCCCGAGAGACAAGCCCGGCCTGGCACCCAGCCTCAGTTTGTTCTTTCCTGTACCCTAACTGCCACCCAGCCACCTTCTCCCATTCCACGCCTACCCAGGGGAGTCCTTTCACATTCTAGATACATGCCAGGAAAGAGGGATTATCTGATCCAAAGACACAGAGGGCGGGAAAGACAGCTGCCCTCTCTCTGCGTGAGGCATAGGAATAGCATTAAAAGACATACATTGTTGAGTTGTGGTTGTTGTTGTTACTATTACTAATAAGATGGCACAGCTGGGATTCAACCCTGGATTCCTCGACTCCCTCATGGTTGTGCCTCAGGACAACGTAAAGCCCCTCCTGCCTGAAGCCCTCCTGTGCCAGGAGGAGTCAGGTGGAAGCTGCAACAGGAAGAGTGGCTGAGTTGCAGGGTTTTCGGTGACCACCAGGGGGCATCAAGGCTTCAAAGGAAGAATAGAGGCTCTACGCCTTCTCAACTTTCCAGTGGAAACGGCAGATTCAAGGGCTGGGAAGACGGCTCTGTTGAGAATCAATGATCGGATCCCCAGGACCCGGGTAAAACTCTACGGGGCGGGGTCTCTCCTTCCAATCTGCCTAGCCGTGACTGCACGCTTCTGTCGCAAGTTCAGTAAGAGATAAATAAAGATAAGGTGGACAGGCTGGATAGCTTAACTAGATAAAGGTGCTTGGTGTCGGACAACCTGAGCTCTGGACCCACAAGGTATAAGGACAGAACTGACTCTCGCAGGCTGTCAAATATTTTATATATGCGAGCATACTCGGTATCTTCAGACACGCCAGAAGAGGGCACTGGATCCCATTACAGATGGTTGTGAGCCCCAATGTGGTTGCTGGGAATTGATCTCAGGACCTCTGGAAGAGCAGTCAGTGCTCTTAACCGCTGAGCCATCTTGCCAGCCCACACAGAGTAAATTAAAACAAAACCAAAGTATAGTTAAAAAAAAAAAACAAAATCTTAAGACTAAGGTGGAGAGGGACAGAGGAAGTCACACGCAGACACTAACCTCCTTGCCGGCGCACCCACCCAGCATATCCACACTGGTACATCCGCTAGCCCACAAGCATTTTGGTTTTTTAAATCTAGGTTCAAGAGTCAATAAGATGGCTCAGCAGGTAAAGGCACTTGTCACCAAGTCTGGTGATCTGAGTTCAACCCCTACATGGTGGCAGGAGAGAATCCACTCCTGCAAGCTGTCCTTGGCCATCTACACGGGTGTGTAGCTCATGTGTGCCCCAGCACATACACAAATAAATAGATGTTATAATAAAAAATGTGCTCTTAACAACCATGTAACTTAGGCCAGCAGGCTGCCTGGATTCACACCCATACTAGCCCTGTGACCTTGGACAGCCCGAAAAGACTCCCTTTAGTGACTCTTTGAGCTATGAGTTGAGGACCCAGGAAACATTAATGTCACTGTTGTGAGTATCAACCCAATCTGCAGATCAGAGAACTGAGGCAACTGGTATATAGCAGGTCTACCTGCTATATGCTCTACCCAGTTCTGAGTAAAAAGTCAGCTACCAGCATGGCTCAGACAGATCTTCAAAGTTCTAGAACCTTCCAAGTTACTTATAGTGGCCTAGGGAGCACTGTGGAAAGCCGGAGGCACAATGAAGCAGAGAACCCCAGGTTTGAGCGCCAGTATCTTGGCTAAACATATGTGGACCTCTCTGGGCCTCAGTTTCCCTAAAGATGAGACCCAAGACGTAGTTGACAATGGAGAGGGGGGTGGGGTATATGACTCTGCAGCTAAGAGCACTTGCTATTCTAGGAGAGGACCCACATCCAGGTCCTCCTACACTCCAGCTCCAGGAGCTCCCAGTGCCCTCTTCTGGCTTCTGTGAGCACTGCAGCCACATGCACACACTCCCACACAGGCACACATACACTTCAAATTCAAAGAAGTAGTAAGGATGAGACATTGGAGTGAACCGGAAAGCTTTGCTCGTGTGGATGGTGGCCCCGGTTGGGTACTCTATGAAGTTAAGTGCAATGTCCTGGGGGCAGGGACAACAAGAAGACCAATGTCTATGTATCACAAAGTTTTTGGGTCCAGGAGACCAGGCTGGGGACACTGTAGAAGGTGGAGGGCCGATACCACCATGGCTGGTCCAAGTGACCTACTGATGGTAGCACATGGCTGTAAGAAGGCCCAGAACGTGGAGTCCACAGGGTAGCCACCAACACCGGCTCTTATCCCTGAGTTCTGGCTGACCTTCAGGAGCAGACTGGCTCTCCGTGACTTTCCATACTGCCTCGCCTGCAGCTCCATCTTTAAAAATAGTTGCAGAAAAAGCCCATTGCTTATTCAATGAGGTCTTTTGTGAAAGGGGAAAAAACCCCCAGCTTTAGTTTGTTTAGTTCATAAAAGGCCCACTGTTATTATCAAAGAACCTGGCTCATTAAAGACAAAACAGGAGGATGGGAGGGGGAGGGCGGGCAGGGAGGAGGCAGGGAGGAGGGAGGGTGATGGAGACAGGTGGGCGGTGCCTAGGGAACAAGGCGTGCTTTGCAAAGCTAGGACAGTCATTCCACTTCTCTGAGCCTGTCTTTTTTGCAAATGCTTTTGAGGCTAACCATTGATAATGAATAAGGGCCAGTGAGATGGCTTAGTGGGTAAAGGTGCTTGCTACCAGGCCTGGTGACCCAAGTTCAATCCCTGAGACCCAGTAGTGGAAGGAGAGGACTGGTTCTTGAAAGTTGGCTTCAGACCTCCACCCGTGCACCCCCGCCCCCAACAGTAGATAGATGGATGGATAGATAGATAGATAGACAGACAGACAGACAGATAACAAGAACAGGCCTATAATCCCAGCTATTTGTGAGGCTGAGACAAGAAGACCACAAGTTGAAGACTGTTGTTGACTATGGAATGAGTTCAGGTCCAGCCTGGGCTACAGAGTTGAGCATCTCAAAATAAAAAGAATCAAGGCCGGCTTTGTAGGTCAGTGGTAAAGAACTTGATGACACGTGTGAAGTCTTAGGTTCCATCTCCAGTATCGTGGGGGAACAGAATGATACTGGGTACAGAGACACACTGGCCTGGCCTTCCCAATTTCCTGAAAAAAAAATTCTGAGTGTGTGTGTGTGTGTGTGTGTGTGTGTGTCTGTGTGTCTGTGTGACTGTGTGTCTCCTCCTGTTGAGACATTAAGAATGAGCATGTGGATAAACCCCTGCTATTTACTGTGTATGTGAGAATCACTGCTTCAGAGACACCATGAGTCCTAGGCATAGCCATTGCTTCTCTACCCCCAGCCCTGTTCCCAGCCCCTCCCTGGGGGATTCTAGGCAGGGGCTCTACCACTGAGCCACACCCCAGCCCCTCACTGGGGGATTCTAGGCAGGGGCTCTACCACTGAGCCACGCCCCCAGCCCCTCCCTGGAGGATTCTAGGCAGGGCTCTACCACTGAGCCACGCCCCCAGCCCCTCCCTAGGGGATTCTAGGCAGGGGCTCTACCACTGAGCCACACCCCAGCCCCTCACTGGGGGATTCTAGGCAGGGGCTCTACCACTGAGCCACACCCCAGCCCCTCCCTGGGGGATTCTAGGCAGGGGCTCTACCACTGAGCCACACCCCAGCCCCTCACTGGGGGATTCTAGGCAGGGGCTCTACCACTGAGCCACACCCCCAGCCCCTCCCTGGGGGATTCTAGACAGGGGCTCTACCACTGAGCCACACCCCAGCCCCTCACTGGGGGATTCTAGGCAGGGGCTCTACCACTGAGCCACACCCCAGTCTCTCCCTGGGAGATTCTAGGCAGGGGCTCTACCACTGAACCATGCCCCCAGTCCCTCTCTGGGGGATTCTAGGCAGGGGCTCTACCACTGAACCATGCCCCCAGTCCCTCTCTGGGGGATTCTAGGCAGGGGCTCTACCACTGAGCCACACCCCAGAACTTCAGTGTCTTAGGTCTTTCTTCTCTGGCTTCTGCCGTTTCATGCCCTCCCATCCCTCTCCTGGAGTCACTTCACCTATAACCAGCACATGTACTGACTTTCTCCTCCAGAGACCAGGCTTCTGAGCAGGGTACTTGCCATGTGTGGGCTGCAGGTCCTCTGTGAATCAAAACCATTCTCTGAAGCTGCCAGAGGGAGGGGTCCGTCCAAATATGGACGACTGACCCTGTCGTTGCTCTGTTCAGCTATTTTCTGTGGCTCCCCATTACTTGGGAAGAAGTTCAAATAGCTATAAGGCCCTGAAATCTTCAAACTTCTCAAGTTCACTATCTACCCATCAACTGAGTGCTGGCATTACAGAATTATATCAACAAGCCTAGCTATAGTTTGATCTTTTACTACATTAATTAATTAGTGTGGTATGTGAGCACGTGCCTGTGTGTAGGTCAGAGGACAACTTGAGAAAGTGGATTCTCTTTCTCTCTCCGGTAGGACCTGGGGCTTGAACTCAGGTCATCAGGATTGGCAGCAAGCTCCTTTGCCTGCGGGGCCATCTTGCTAACCCTCAATGTAAAACTTATTAATGGGATATTTTGCTTTCACTTCCTTAATGCTTGCTTCGCCTCTGCCATCTGGTGCACTCTTTCCTTACAGTGTATCGCAGCTTGATCTGTATTTAGACTCCATAGAATTCACAGCTGAGAAAGCACACACCCTAACCCAAGTTGTTTCAAACATAATTAATTCTTCCAATGAAGAAACCAGACACTCATTTTAAAATGTGATTTTTAATGAATGAAATGGTGCTTGCCTCATGACTTCCGAGGCACAGGCTAGCCAGGGCAACACAGTGCGACTATTGTCTTAAACATTAAAACAGAGATGAAGAGGGGGAAGAGGAAGAAGATGAGGAGGAGGGGGAGGGAGGATGGGGAAGAGAAGAGGGCAGCCATAGGAGTTTCTGGGGCTGGAGAGAAGGCTCAAAAGCTAAGAGCACCAGCCGCTCTTACAGAGGACCTGAGTTTAACTCCCAGCACCACAGGAAGGCTCATAACCACCTGTAACTCCAGACCCAGGGCATCTGACACCCTCTTCTGGCCTCTGAGGGTTCATTTGTGGTGCACATACATACACTCAGGCAAAACATCCATACACATAAAAAAGAGAGAAAGATTCTTTTTTTTTTTTTTTTAAGTTGAGTTTCGTAGTCACATGTGGTGGCGCACACGTCTGGTCCTAGCACTTGAGGAGATCTGAGGTCTGTGAGTTTAGCCTGGGATGGGTAGTAAGAGGCCCATCTCCAGTAAATACTAATTGAAAATCTAAGGAGAGCAGTAGGGATATGGTGGAGGAGTCGTTTACAGTGCTTTTTACGCTTTGGCTCACTTAGTCCGCGTGACAACCCTAAGATACGGTCACGAGCTTTAAAGATGAAGGAAGGAGTTGAGATGCTTAGGAAGTTGCTTGAAGTCACACAGTCAGTCAGCGGCAGAGCCAGAGTCCTGGAATTTGGCAGCCAAGTCCATGGTCAAAGTGACCGTGAGGGGTGACCTTCCAGCTCCTTGAGTCATGACCTTGTAGTGAGCAGTTCACTGACATTCAGATCCACATGTGTGTGCGTGTGCAAGCACACAAACGCCCAGGGAGGGGTTTATAAACTATCAATTATATAATCATAGACAACCCATTCTGGTGTGTTCTAGTCTTTCTTCTTTAAAATGTTGGGGCTGGAGAAATGGTTCTGCAGTTAAGAGCATTTGCTGCTCTTAGAGAAGGCCCGAGATGGGTTCCCAGCACCCAGCTGCTTGTGACTACAGCTCCTGGGGATCTCACGCCCTCTTCTGGCCACTGTAGGCACCTGCACACTTGTGATACACACACACACACACACAGATACACACACACACTAAATCTTTAAAATACTATTGGTTGTGGGACTGGGGAGATGCACAGAGGTAAATGCTTGCTATGTAAACACATGAACCTACATTCCATCCCTGACATCTATGTAAAAAGCCAGGTGTGGTGACACACACTGTCCTGGGGCGGCAGAGACACGTAGACCCTGGGGCTTGCTGGCCGGCTAACTGAACAGAATCAACCAACTCCCAGTTGGAGAGATATACACCACCCCCCATCTCCAACAAGGCAGGTGACTTTCAGGAATGACACTTGAGGTTGATCTCTCTGGTCTCCATACACATGTACCTTCCCACGTAAAACGTAAAACACACACACACACACAAGCACAAACACACAAAGATGCTAGGTGAGACCCATCGAATTAATTTCATGACCTGTTCCAATACACTGTTGGGTTTTTTTTCCTTGTTTTTTGGAGACAGGGTTTCTCTGTGTAGCCCTGGCTGTCCTGGAACTCACTCTGTAGACCAGGCTGGCCTCAAACTCAGAAATCCGCCTGCCTCTGCCTCCCAAGTGCTGGGATTGAAGGCGTGCACCACCACCGCCAGACAAACTTAAATTAAAGGCACCACCACTGCCCGGCTTCAACACACTGTTTTTGCAAGCGATTTTTTTTTTTTGAAACAGGGTTTCTCTGTGTATAACTTTGGTTGACCTGGAACTCACTCTGTAGACCAGGCTGGCCTCAAATTTATAATAGAAATCTGCCTGTCTCTGCCTCCTGAGTGCTGGGATTAAAGGTGTGTGCCACCACCGCCAGACAAACTTAATTTTTTTTTTAAAAAAAAAGATATTTTATTTTATGCGTGTGAGTGCTTTGTCTAATGATATGTCTGTGTACCACGTGTGTGCCTGGTGCTTTTGGAGGTGAGAAGAAGGTACTGAATCCCCTGGAACTGGAATTAGAGGTGTTTGTGACCTACAGTGTAGGTGCCAGAAATCAAACTGAAGATCAGGACCCTATGCTTAAGACTTTATTTACCCCTGCTTACACCCCCTTATTGACTGCAGGTCCACTGAGTGGTAGGTCTCTAGCATGGGAATTTGGGGAGAGGGAACAAATGTTCTGTTCATAATGGTACTGTGGTTTCAGCCAAGATGTTTCTCACGATGGGGAGGAGGATAGAGTCACACCATACTTTGCAGGTTGCAGTGACGAGAAGGGACAGGAAGGTACTAAGATCTGCCCAGCTCATGGTCCAGTGTTTTCAAACCTAAAATGAGCAACAAGGTGTTAGGGGAGGCATTTTCTGCAGAATTTGAACCTCCAGCTATAACAGCCCCTGTCCATGCAGGATCCTGAGATGTGGAGCCCCCCTCACCCCCATGCATAGCTCTGGTTGGGCTCATGGGATGGATGAAGACCTCAGCTCATATAGACTCTGGTTTTCCAGAACCATTGACTCAGAATGGGAAGGTTATGATGTGGCTTAGTCCGTAAGCTACATGAAGCCCTGGGTTGGATCCTTAGACTATAAACAGAGGCTAGTGGGGTATACTGACCATCCCAGGGAGATGGGGGCAGGAGGTCCAGAAAATTGAAGTCAACTTGTGCTTGAGACCATGTCTCCAAACAAAAACATAAAAACAACAAATTCCTTGACTTGTGGCTTGACTCAGGCAAGGGCAGTACTTTCTGGCCTAGGTCCCCCCCACCCCCGTGTGAGAACAGGGATTTCAGATCTGCATGTCTCAGCTTGTAAATTCCTGGATTCTTGTTAGTTCAGCTTAAGGCTAGAGCTTCCCAGGCAAATACTGGTGGGGCTCTTGGACTTATGTTCCTTGAACTGTCCAGAGATCTACTGCCCTTTGGGATGTGAGGTGGGGTACCCAGAGCTGGACTGGGAAGAACTCACCTGAGGTGTGGTAGGAGAGGAGAAGAAACTATCAAACCCTTGATAGGCCATGCATTTTGTTATTTTGAGACAGAGTTCCTGTAGCAAGAGATGGCCTGAAATTTCTGATCTTCTTGCCTCTAGCTCCTGAGAGCTGGCGTCACTAAGTCAAGTTCTGCCAGGTTAAAGGAGCCTCAACTGAGGCCAGATTCTGATGGGAGAGAAGGGGTCAGGAAGCAGCACCCAGAGGCATGGTTCGCTGAGGGATATCTGGAGTCAAGGTTTTCTCCTTTCCGTTTGACTACAGTCAAGGCTGCAACAGAGCCTGGGAAAAGCCACCCGTCAGCTGACTTGGGTCTGTGGGTGTGGCATCTGGCTGAGGAGGGCCCAGCTGGCTTGGGGTCACACCACATCACAGGGCAGATGGAGAAGACGGGGGCAAGGGTGTGTGTGTGGGGGGAAGCCAAAACACGCTGCCAGGTGGGCCTGGAGCCACGTCAGTCAGTTTCCAAAGAATCCCCAGGGAGCCAGGGAGAACCTGGCTTCTCTCCCAAGCCTTGGATGGGTGCCCAGCCCAGTTTGGTAAAACTATATCAGCACAAGGTGACTCCAGATGTTAGGTGGGCTTGAAGGTGATAGATGGGGCTGTGAACAGTAGGAGAAAATGTAGGATGGGGGGTGTCTGCTGGGTTCCTCAAACTCGTTCTCATACTTGCCCGGGGGTAGGCAGGTGCACACACCTGTGTTGGCATGTATGCTCCCATACGCACGCGTGTAGCAGGAACATGCAGACATGTGGGAGGGGGCAGCGGGCTCACCTCCTTCCCAACCTCACGTCTACATTCTTTCCTAGAGGTGTGTTAGACTAGAAATCCCTCTCCCTTCCAGGATTTCTCTGCTACCGCAGCCAATTTTTATTCCTGCCGTGAAATTCCTCAGCAGAACCTGCCAGGAACATCTCTTTCTCGTTTATTTCAGGCTCCAGAGAAGCCCGAGAAAGGAAGAACCCTGCAGATGGCTCCCTGGTATTTTCATCAATACGACAGCCCCCTGAGCACACAGGCTGCGGGAGCCAGGGCCTGGCTCCAAGGGAGGCACAATCAGATCCAGAACAGGTAGGAGGCACTACAGCTCGAGTGCAATAGGAAGTGACTGACAGGGCCAGAGCCTATAGCTGCAGGGTGGAGGTGGGTCACAATATACACACGTGTCCCTTGAACTGTCCCTCCACATTTACATGATTCTTAGCAAGAGAACTGGCCTCCAGGGAGTGATTGACAGCTGTCGTTCTAAGGCCCAGCCAGGTGCCTGGTTCTCAAAGAGCTGTTAATTCAGCTCTATTAGAATTTGGAACTCTGTTAGGAGAAAGACTCCTGGAAGGAAAACTGTCCCTTCTGAAGTCCTCGAGCCAGGAAGATGGCTCTGGGTGAAGGTGCCAACTGCCAAACCCAAGGGCCCCTTCCGTCTTCTGAACTCACAGGGATTTCTGCAAGTTGTCCTGCGACTGCCACCTGTCTGCTGTGGCATGCGACCCCTCTGCCACCAGTGCTGCCAATAAACAAATAAAAACATGTAAAGGTTTAAAAAAACGCAGCCTTTCTGGGAAACAGGGTCTGTGCAGATGGGATTAAGGATCTCCAGATGAAGTTATCCTGGGCTTGGGCTTGGGATGCCATGAAAACTGCCCATCTAGAGATCAGACCAAGTCTGCTTACCTGTAGGGAACCCTCACAAGGTCAGGCCTGTTGAGTCCCCTCATGGAAGGTGGGGAGGGAGGGTCTTTAGATCCTCACTCTAGATTTCAGTCATTCCCTCCCTCTGGAGCAGAACTCTGAGCCTAGCACATCCTGGGAGACGCTGCAGTGTACAGGAGGTAGAAAGTGAATTGGGATTTTTTTGTTTGTTTGTTTTTCTTTTCTTTTCTTTTTTTTCTGAGACAGGGTTTCTCTGTGTAGCCCTGACTGTCCTGGAACTCACTCTGTAGACCAGCCTGGGCTTGAACTCAGAAATCTGCCTGCCTCTGCCTCCCGAGTGCTGGGAGCACTCGGCATGCGCCACCATACCCACCCCACCCCCCACGAGAAAGTGAATTGAATGAGGGACTCCATCTTGAAGCTTTTGGGGGTCATCATCTCTCATGGGTCTGGACTCTTCCGTGGTCTTTTTGGGGTCACTCCTGTAAGTCACCCCTCATCCATGCTACTGCATAAGTAAGCCTTCAATGAATTCGTAGGTTCACCAATCTAGAAAACTTTTGGGAATTGGTTCTCTGCTTCTACCATAATTCTAGGGATTGAACTGAGGTTGTCCATCTTGGTGGTGAGTGATTGCAATAGCTGAGCCATCTTACCAGACCTTGTCTGCTTTATTATGAGATAGTCTCATGTAGTCCAGGCCGGTCTCAAACTCATTCCACGTTGTATATAGGCTGACCTAAACACCAAATCCGCTTACCTCTTCCTCCCAAGAGCCTGGAAGACAGGTATCCACAATTAAAGAGTTATTTTTATGTACCAGCTAGGTGAAACTGACAAGAGACTGAAGTTTCCTGGAGCCTCGAATTCCATATCGATAGGCTGACCGATCACCCTCCTGGCATTGGCAGGGGGAATTATGTAATATGTTTTCCTAGTTTCATCGCTGTTACTAGGATAAAATACTCTAAGCAAAAGCAACTTAGGGGAAGAAAGGGTGTCCGGTTTAGTATGGCTTAGAATTCCAGATTACACTCCAACATTGTGGGAGAGTCAAGGAAGGGACTTCAGACGGCTGGTCACATGACTTTGGATGCCATTCACAGTCAAGACCAGAGAGACATGAATGTTTGCATGTGTTCGGCCCAATTTCTCCTCTCTCGTACAGTTCAGAGCACCCCCTCCCCAACCCAGGAGTGGTTCTGTCCATGGCGTGTTGAGTCTTCCCAAGTCAATTAACTCAATCAAGACAATCCCCAGAGTTATGTCCACAGGCCAATCTGAAAATCTGAACTCGATAGCCCCTCACTGAGACTCTCTTCCCAGGTGACTCTAGGTTGTGTTAAGTTGACAATAAGGTTAACTATCACAGATGGCATCTGCAAGAGGTCTCAGCCTAGTGCCTGGCAGCCGGCAGGCATTCAGAACATGCTTGTTCAACCAATGAAGGACGTCCTCAGCTCATTCCCTCACACGCAGCTCTGGAAGGCAGAGTGCAGCTCAGGACAGTACGCCTGACTCACGACCGACTCATCCCCTGCCCGGGGACAAAGAGATCTGAGGGTCCTCCACCGAGGTGTGGGCTTCTTAAAAGGTGAGCTGGCAGTTTGGCTCCAGAGTAAGGATGAGCTCATTCTGTGTGGCCTTTTGGATGAGAAAAAGAAAACCCTCAAGCCATATACTGAGAATGCCAAAGGGAGACTATTAGCATACCTGCATGCACACACACACACACACACATTTCATCCCCCCCCACACACACACACCTCATCTATCTAAGTGAGAGGCATTCCAAGAGCTCCTTTTTGGGAGAACTAACCTTCATGAAGAATGGCCAAGCAGGCATAGGACTAAGGAGCGCTACGCCAGGGACAGAAGGCTCTGTCCAGGAAGGGCAGAAAAGTCAGGTGTCGGGTCTGCACATATCAGTGAGCTCGAGGTTCAGAGCTGGGGCGATGTCTCACAGTTCAAAACGCTTGTCCCACAAGCCTGTGGACCTAAGTTCAGATTCCCAGGGCCCATGTACATGTCAGGTGGGTTGTAAGTCCAGACTGAGAAGATGAGTGAAGACAGAAGATCCCCAGAGCAAGCTGGCTAGAGAGACTAGAGACTAGCTAGCCGTATTGATAAGCTCCGGGTTTGATTGAGAGACCTTGCCACAATGAATAAGATGAGCACATGATAGATTTTGGACAACAACTTTGGGTCTCCACATGCGTGAACACACACACACACAAACACACACACACACACAGACACACACACACACAGACACACCTTAGGATTTATTTTTAAAATTGTGTGTGATGTTTTGCCTTCATGTATGCCAGTGCAGCATGTACCTGTCTGGTGCCCACAGAGGTCAGAAGAGGCTGTCCAAACCCCTGGAACTGGAGTTACAGACAGTCATGAGCAAATCTCCATGTGAGTTCTGGGAACTAAGCCTAGGTTCTCAGGAAGAGAATGCTGGGCTTTTAACTACCAAGCCACTGTTCCGGCCCCAAGATTTACTTATTTTTATTTTTAATTGTATGTATGTGTCTTAGTCAGGGTTTCTGTTCCTGCACAAACATCATGACCAAGAAGCAAGTTGGGGAGGAAAGGGTTTATTCAGCTTACACTTCACATTGCTGTTCATCACCAAAGGAAGTCAGGACTGGAACTCAAGCAGGTCAGGAAGCAGGAGCTGATGCAGAGGCCATGGAGGGATGTCACTTACTGGCTTGCTTCCCCTGTTTTGGTCAGCTTGCTGTCTTAAAGAACCTAAGACTACCAGCCCAGAGATGATACCACCCACAAGGGGCCCGCCCCTCTGATCCCTAAGTGAGAAAATACCCCACAGCTGGATCTCATGGAGGCACTTCCTTACCTGAAGCTCCTTTCTCTGTGATAATTCCAGCCTGTGTCAAATTGACACAAAACCAGCCAGTACAGTACGTGTGTTTGTGTGTGATTATGTGCACCTCAGTGCATGTTCCCATGGAAACCAGAGGGATTGGATGTCCCTAGAGCTGGACTGAAAGATGGTTGTGAGCTGTCTGATATGGGTGCAGGGAACCAAACTCAGGTCCTCTGCAGGAGCAGAACAACTGAACCAACTCTTTAGCCTAGTTTTTGTTTTTCTAAGACAAGATCTTATGTAGCCCAGGCTGGTCTTGAACTCTTTACCTCTTAGGCACTAGGATTACAAGCTTGCACTACCATGTCTGGCATCCAGTTTTATTAATTATGAGATTTGATTAATTTGCTCTGTACACCAGGCCCCAAGGCAGAAGGCTGCTCCATTTCCAGATGTTTGTTGGTTCATTATTGTCTCTTTAGCAATACCATAATTATCATTAACAATAACCAAGTCTTTGGAAATGAACCGAGACAGGCAGACAATTGTGAAGCCCAAGACAGCTGGGGTGGAATGCACTCCTTGAACTGTTCTGTAGTCGGGGCTCCCCTCGCTGTTTGGACCTGGAATGGGCTCAGGGGAGAGGATTACTATCTCTGGGGCAAGCACAGATAACAGGCCTTTCTGTGTGCCTCTGAATTGGTGAGCAATTGTCACCCAATCCAGGCTCTTGCATCTGTTTCCCTCAACGCTTTTCACAACCTGACAAATCCTGTGCCCCTAGCTCCACCTGTCATAATCTTCCAACAGCCTGGTTATCCTGAATCTCCAGGCTCGGTCTAGAGCCCAATTTCCAAAACATACACGCTGGTCCTAGTGCATGACTGAAGGGCAAAGCAGCCACGAATTTGGGTAGGCGGTCACGTCTGAGACTCAGTTGGAAGTTTTATGGAATGAGAACCTATATCTAAATTCTCAGAACTGCGGTAAGAACCTCATTGGGATGCGTGATCTTAAATGTCAACGTGCGGTGTTGGAGAGATGGCTTAACTCTTAAGACACTGTACCCCTTTTCTAGAGGATCCATGGTCAGCGCCCCATTCAGTTCATGTGAATTGGCTCACAACTGCCTATAACTCTATCTCTAGGGAGTCTGGCTTCCTATCCTTGAAGGTATGCATGCGTGTGTACACACATACACATTTAAAAAAAAAGTCACTTGCCACAGTTTAGAATGATCCAAGAGAACGGCCTAAACTGAGGAGTCATCTAGATCAGGTTGGCTTGTTAGGGATTTTCTTAACTGTTCATTGATGTCAGAAGATCCGGTCCACTGTGGGTGGCACCATTCCCTAGGCTGGGCCCTGAACTACAAACAGGCAGCAAGGGTACATTCATTTCTCTTGACTGTTGATGTCATATGACCGAACGCCTGCCTCTATGACTTTCCTGTAACAATGAACTATAACTTGGAATTGTAACGCCCTGCTTCCCTAAGTTGCTTTTCATCAGGGTGTTTTATCACAGCAACAGAAAGAAAACTAGGTCAGTCTCTCAAAGTCAGCTAGCTGTTCTACAGGATGGATTTTTTTTTTAACCTCCTAGACTTGAGGTAAAAACATGGTTAAGACTCTAAAGTTGGGAGATGTCTTGGTGATTAAGAGTATGTATTGTTCTTGCTGAGGACCCGAGTTCAAAACCCATGCCAGGAGACTCACAATCACCTTTAACTTCGGCTCCGGGGAAATCTGATGTTTTCTACTGGCCTCTGCAGACACCTGCACTTACGCGTACACATACCTTCCACATACATATAATTTAAAAAACAAAATAAACCTAAGACATCAAAAACAACAAGAAGGTTTTAGGGCTCATACTTGGGGATACAGCATTTCAGATATCTGGATCCTAGGCACCCTACCTGTAACCTCTTTCCCATTGTCAAGACAGATCATAAAACCTAACGCAGTTGCCCCGGAGAGGACATTTTAATAAAAGCCACGCACAATACACCCTTTTCCAGACAGGCTTCTTTGATGAATAGCTTGGATGAGCCTAATAAAGTTATAGGTGAATAGAAATTAGATCTTTAATGGGCCTGACAGCAGGCAGAGGTTGCTGGTGTCTCCTTCTGCATGAGATCAGGCTGGAATTCCCCCTCCTCTGTCCCCCTCCCTCCTTCGAGTCCACCTTGGAGAAAAGGACCTCCCAGATGAGGCCTAGAATGTTCGGTTTCTCTCTTCCAGTCATCTGACCTTCCACATTCTTTCGTTTTGTTTTGTTTTAAAGAGAGGCATGCTTCCAGTCATTTTGTTAAATTTTATGTGTATGAATGTGGCCCCGTGTGTGTGTGTGTGTGTGTGTGTGTGTGTGTGTGTGTGTGTGTGTGTACCATATGTGTGCCAGTGCTCACAGACACCAGAAGAGGGTGTCTTGCCCCGGAACAGAAGTTTCAGAAGGTTACGAGCTGCCTGATGTAGGTCCTAGGAACCAACTCTGCAAACAGCAAGTGCTCTTTAATCCGCAGCCGTCCTTCCAGCCCCATATTCTTTTAAATTAAAAACTTATGTTTGTTTTTTCATTGATTGAGTGGTACACAAGCGCGCGCGCATGCATGTGCATGCCTGTTGAACATTGGAGCAGAGCTTTCAGAAGTCCATCCTCTCCTATCACGTGGGAAGAGAGGCTCAGTGATTGGTTGGCCACTCCTGTCAGGGTGGGTGGAGGGGCGTGTCTTGATTATGTTGATTGATGTGGGAGGACCCAGCCTGAAAGTAGACCGCGTGCAGTTCCCAGGTTTGGGTCCAGGACTGTGCGAGCGAGCCGAAAGCTAAGCCTGGACACATTCATTTTCTCTCTGCTCTTGACTGTGGATATGATGTGACCTGACGGCTCGAGCGCCTGCCCCTGTGACCTTTGTGCAGAGATGGAAACCGTGAGCTGATGTAAACCCTTTCTTCCCTAGTCTGTTGTTGTCAGAGTTTTTATTATTATTATTATTTTTTATTTTTATCACAGCTGCCGAAATGAAACTAGTACAGGGTATCACCGTCCTATAGTACTGGAGACCAGACACAATACAGAGGAAAAGAAGACCAATACCAGATACCGCCGACCCTGCCTTTGCTTCCGGGTCCGTCAAGGCATGAACCAAGTCTACCACTAGCTTCTGTCAGTATGAAGTGTGATGCTCCCAATGCCTTCCCTGCTATGGTGGCTGAGCCCTTCTGACGTGGCGATGGCTCACCTTGGCTGCCAACTTGATCACATTTGGAATCAGTTAAAACTTAAGTTGCTGGGCACCCGCTTGAGGGCTTTTATTATCCGAAGCAGGAAGACACACTTAATCTGGGCCACTCCTTCTAGTGGCGGCACCACGTAAAAGGACACGATAGAAGAAAGTTATTGCCTGCTTGGCCTTACTCTCGCTGGCAAGTTCGTCGAGCCCGCCGCTGAGGTGATCCTTCGCTGGTGTTAGAGCCTACGTCTTCAGGGTTCCAGCATAGACTGAAGAGTAGCAGCTCCCTAGGAGTCTACTGGGACTCCAGCAACAGATGAGGACTGCCGAGACATCCAGCCCCGTGGACTGAACATCTATTGGATTCTCGACCTTTCCACTGGGAGACAGCCTTTGTGGGACCACCCAGACTACATACAGCCTATAAACCGTTCTAATCTCTCCTAAAGCCTTGTGGGATGTCAACACTTGGGCATCCCTGCATCCCAGGCAGGTTTGGAGAAGGGCTTGTAGCTGTGTGTTCATGAGCTAATGCCCCAGGCCAGCAAGACAGGACACAGTACAGTCAGAATCCAGACCGCAAGGTTTCTATCTTGCACCCAGCTGGGATGCTGCTTGCCTTGGACAATGCCCTGTTGGAATCCCTCTTGATGCCTTCAGTAAGTTTTCTGTCCCTGGAGTTTTGACACTGGGTAGGTCGTTGGATGTCATTGTATCTGTTTACTGTCCTGTGAAGACCCATGGGGCACATTTGGTGTAAATTGGGATGAAAGAAAATGGGACAGTTTAAAAAAAAAAGACCCAAAGATAGCTACAAATAATTTCCAGAGTACAAATATTCACAGGGCTTCCCGTCTCCCACAGCGGCTGCCACCCAGAATGAGAGTTTTCAGATCATGCTGCCGTGATAAGGTAGGCAGGGTGAGGGAGTGTGCAGAGCCAGGCTTCTCATTAGAGATGCCACGTTCATTCTCCAGTTCTTCTGATTGTCATCATCACACACACACACACACACACACACACACACACACGCACGCACAAACACCACACATATGCAAATACACACCACAACACAAATACACAAGACATGCACACACACCACAGCACAAATACACAATACACACAACACACTCATACACAAAAATACAGAAGACATGCACATACCACAACACAAATACACAACACACTTGCACCCTGCATTTACATCTATATCCATTTCTATCTTTACGTTTATGTCTGTCCATTAGTCTGTCCATCCGCCCATCTGTCCATTCATGCATCCATCCTTCTATCTGAATATAGGGTTTTACTGTGTACCCCAGACTCACCCTAAACTTATTCTCCTCAGCCTCCTGAGTGCTAGGATTTGCAGGTGTGCTACCAACTCAGATGAAATGTTACTCATTGTGAAATACTAGAAAGGAAATCAGATGGAATCTTTAAGTGGCAACTAAGGGTCTGGGATCAGTAAAGTACTTGCTGTGTAAGCATAAAGGACCTGAGTTGGATTCCTGTCTTAGTCAGTGTTTCTATATCTGCACAAACATCACAACGAAGAAGCAAGCTGGGGAGGAAAGGGTTTATTCAGCTTACACTTCACATTGCTGTTCGTCACCAAAGGAGGTCAGGACTGGAACTCAAGCAGGTCAGGAAGCAGGAGCTGATGCAGAGGTTATGGAGGGATGTTCCTTACTGGCTTGCTTCCCCTGGCTTGCTCAGCCTGCTCTCTTATAGAACCCAAGACTACCAGCCCAGGGATGGCCCCACCCACAAGGAGCCCTCCCTCCTTGATCACTAATTGAGAAAATGCCCCATAGCTGGATCTCATGGAGGCATTTCCTCTCCTGAAGCTCCTTTCTCTGTGATAACTCCAGCCTGTGTCAAGTTGACACACGAAACCAGCCAGCACAGATCCACCACAAAGTTCCAAGGACATCTATAATCCTACCCCAAACATGGTCAGATCTTTCACAGCAATACCTCAAGACCCTGGTACCAGCTTCTGTATTGATTTCCTTTCTATTGCTGTGATAAACAGCATGACCAAGTCAACTTATGGGAGAAAGGGTTTATTTTGGCTTATGGTTCCAGACAGAGTCCATACTGGCAGAATGGAGGCAGCAGACAGGCATGGTGGCTGGAATATGTAGCTGAGAGTTCACACCTTGAACCCTAAGCACAAAGCAGAGAGAGCAAACCGCAAGTAGGGTGAGGTTTTACATTCTCCAAGCCCACCTCCAGTGACACACTTCCTCCAGCAAAGCTGTCCTTCCCGAACCTCCCCAAACAGTACCATCAAGCGGAGACCAAGTGCACAAGCAGCTATAAGGGACATCCTCATTCAACCCATCACACGAGACAGAACCACTCATCCTAGATCTGCTTCATGCCATCACAGAACGCTGGTGGTCAGTGTGACCAGTAGACATGGTCATTCAAGTATGCATGAAAGCCATAGAAAAGAGGCTGGGTTCAGTTCAGCTGCAGAGCCCCTGCCTAGAATCCCCCAGGGAGGGGCTGGGGTGTGGTTCAGTGGTAGAGCCCCTGCCTAGAATCCCCCAGGGAGGGGCTGGGGTGTGGCTCAGTGGTAGAGCCCCTGCCTAGAATCCCCCAGGGAGGGGCTGGGGTGTGGCTCAGTGTAGAGCCCCTGCCTAGAATCCCCCAGGGAGGGGCTGGGGTGTGGCTCAGTGGTAGAGCCCCTGCCTAGAGTCCCCCAGTGAGAGACTGGGGTGTGGCTTAGTGGTAGAGCCCCTGCCTAGAATAACCCTAGTGAGGGGATAAGAGCATGATGCTAGCTAGCATAATATTCCTGGATCCTCTCTCTAGTCATGCAGAAGTTTTTGTTGTTGTTTTATTTTGTTTTGTTTTTTAAAACCCAAGAAAGTCAGGGTTCTCTTTCTGGCTCAGATGCATACCCCGCAGATTTCTGGAATCCCCTTGTCTACTTCTGGCTCCCATAGCTTGAAGGACTTAGGTGGTCACGCTAAGACTTTGAACTGCTCCCCCGTGAGGCCCGTGACCCACTCATGGTCCGGTGTTTTCAGGACCATCCGGCCCCTTTCCCGTGCTTTAGGATAGCAGTGTGGGAGGGAGGCAGGGCGCGCTGCGCAGGCGGGTGCCCTGCCCTACTTTCTCCCTTGCTCTGGCTCAGGCTGCAGCCCGGGGACCTAGGGAGCTTGTGATCTGCCTGCTGCCAGAAGCCAGCCACTCGTCTTCACCCTAGTTTTTCCAGCCTGTGGGTTTCAGTTGCCAGCTTGTGGCCTGGAAATGGGAAGCCGGTGACCCCCCATAACCCATCTGGGGGTGTATTATGGTTGTCATGGAGATGGTTTTTCTCTCAATCCTTTGTATCTTTGTAAGGGATGGCCTGCCAGGCAGAGTTCCAGATTGGAACATGGTCTCTGCCAAGAGAACGATCCAGCTTGGCCACAACAGTCACAGTAACCCACATGTGATGGGCCCGGTGCTCCCCACGGGCTGTGTAGGTCCTCTACGGAAGGAGAAGCTGAGGCCACTTGTCCTGGATGGTCATTGCCGTGGACAGCTGGCCGTGTTGGCCCTTAATATACACTAACCTGTAATAATGCTTTCACAAAAGCCTGCATGTGCCTGAACACCCGCACATGTCACCACATGTGTGAGGGCATCAGACAACAACTCTCAGGGCTTGGTTCTGTCCTTCCACTAGTGGGTCCCAGGGATTGAACTCAGGTTGCCAGGGCTTCATGGCAATCATTTTTACCTGCTGAGCCATCGTGCATTTTTGGTTTTGAAACAGGCTCTCATCTAACCCTGGCTAGCCTTGAACTTAGTAACTGAGGCTGACTTTGAACTCCTGATACATCTGCTGGCTTTATCTCCCAGGTGTTGGGATTAAAGACCGGCAACCCACACCCGTTTTTACACAGAGCTGGGAACAAACTTAGAGCTTCTTCATGCAAGCTAGCCGAGTGCTAGAGAATTCAATTACATCCCAAGCCCCCAAAACAACATCCTGTTTTCCTTTTTCCATTTTTCATGTGTATGTGTACGCATGGTTTTGCATCTGGGTGGGCACGTGTGTGTGTGTGTGTGTGTGTGTGCATGTGTGCATGAGTGTGTGTGTGTGCATGTAGCTGATGTTGTGACTCATACTCCACTTCTCTTTCACTTTTATTCAGTGAGGCAGGGTCTCTCAATCAAACCTAGCACTCCAATATGGCTAGTCTCACTGGGTACCTTGCTCTGGGGATTCCATCTCTTGACTCTTAAGACTAGAATTACAGGCATGTCACCATATCTACCTGGTTTTTACTTGAGTTTCTGGAGATCTGTATTCTGGGCCTCACGTTTTAATGGCAAGCACTTTTAATCATTGAGTCATCTCCTCATCTCCCAAAACCGATTAATTCAGTTTGTGGTTTTTTTTTTTAAAATTATTTCGTTTTTACATTTTGTATGTGTGAGCATGTGTGAGTGTATACAGGTTCCTGGGGAGACCAGCAGAAAGTATTAGAGCCTCCCCAAAGCTGGAGTTACAAAGCTGGAGTTGAGGTATCCAACATGTGGGTGCTGGGAACCAATGTGGTGTTATGTAGTGTTTCTTCCCATGTCAACCTTCCGTTTTGGATGGAAAGCTACTTTAAGATGCCGGATATTAAAGGGGGGAGGCCTGCCATTTTTCAGGTTAGCTTGTTAAGCTCAGGAAGTATACAACTCATTAGTTTCAGGATGTTCCTGAAACTGACCGGATTCACTAAGACCCTCCCTCCACGAGTATTTTTAAGCAGTAAGAACTGCTGAATGGACACTCTCAGACAAGCTGTCTAGAGGAGACTGCGGCCAAATGAGCTGTCTGAAGGAGACATACTTAAACCTATTAAGCTGCCTGCAGCTTGGGCAGTGAGCTCTAGATTTCCCTGATCTGTGCACCGTCTGGACTTTGATTTGACATCAGTTCCTGTCTGGGTGAGGAGAAATTTGTTCACATCATCCTGGGAATAGTGTCACTCAACATGTGGATTCTCTGCTAGAGCATCAAGTGCTCTTAACTGCTGAGCCATCTCATCAACCCCCCCCCCCAAAGCAAGGCACAATAAATTGGCACAATTTGTCCCATGAGACAGGGACATCTAGCAGATGTCAGAATGGTTGTGTGGTCATTGTCAGGGCTTTCTGTCCTCCTTCAAACCCTCAGGCATCAGAAAAGGAGGCAAAAATATCTCCAAGATGAAAGGTAGTTTCTTGTCCATTGGTCTGTCTGTTCCGGACTTGGGTAGGCAAAACAGAAGACTCAGCCCCAACCATCACCAGAGCCCATACACTTTTGCAAATGCCCAGCCTCATCCCTACCCAGGCCTGACCGTGAAGGAGGGGATTGTGGGTAAACACAGAGGGAAGATTACAGCCCTTCATGTACTTCCAGGCCAGTTTGCATCTTAGAGGCAGTCTGGGAGTTTATTAGCCATATGACCTTGCCCGCTCTGAGGCTTATCTGCTTCCTCTGAGCCCTGTTGAGAGTGTGCCTATTTCCCTGAATGGCAGTAGGCTGATGAGATGGGATAATAAGGAGGTAGATGTGATCAGAGCTCAAATATTCATTTATAAATGTGACTAATGGACTGGTGAGGTGGCATAGTGGGAAGAGGTACCTGCTGTCTAGCCTGATTCCGTCCCTGGGACCCACGTAGTGAAGGGAGAGCCAGCATCTAGGAGTCGGACTCTGACATGGCATGTGCACACCAGTATATACACATAAACACACACACATACACACATATAAATGTAATTTAAAAAGTGTCACTGATAAATCCACATCGGTGGGTCTGTGTATGGCTGCTAGGCCTCAGGAACTGTATCTGGGAAGTGGACTTGACCCTGAGACTTGACTCAGGTAGATACCCATCATTGAAGACCTTGCATTGGAGAGATGGTTCAGTAGGTAAAACAGCTGCTGTGTAAGCGTGAGAGACCTGTGGAGACCTAGAAACCACGTAGAACGTCTGTGTGTGGTGGTGCATGCTTGTAATCCCTGCAACAGGAGGCAGACACAAGAAGATGCCTGGGGTTGAGTGGTTGGCCATGGGGTCAGGTCCCTTGGAGCTAGAGTTACTGACAGTTATGAGCCATCCAATATGGATGCTGGGAACCAAACTTGGGTAACTTGGGTCTTCGGGATGAGCAGTACCTGTTCTTAACCATGGAGACAACTCTCCAGACCTTTTTATATTGCTTCTTGTGTGTGTGTGTGTGTGTGTGTTGTTTTTTTAAACATTTTTTAAATGATTTATTTATTCTTATTTTGTGTGTTGGTATTTTGCCTGCATGTATGTCTCTGTGAATGTTCCAGATTCCCTGGAGCAAACAGTTGTGAGATGTCATATGGGGGCTGGGAATTGAACCCTGGTCCTCTGGAAGAGCAGTCAATGCCCTTAACCACCGACACATCTCTCCAATCCCGTATTGAGAGGACTTCTTTTTGAGATAGGTTCTCACGGAGTGTTGGGTAGTCCCAAACTCACAGTGTAGCTGAGGATGGCCTTGAAATCCTGGTCCTCCAGCCTCTTCACCCAAGTGCTGGGGTTACAAAAAATCAACCACACCTTGCTCCCCATCTCAAAAAGCATGAAACACAATATGGGAAAAAAAATCATCAGAGATAGAGGACGCTTGACATTTGGGGATGCCCACCTGCGTTTCTTGGGAAGTCCTCTGTTCTGCCTGGTTGCACATTGCTGGAACCATCTGTGTTAACGTCTGTCTCCTTGGCCTGCAGCAGGGACTGCGTCCCATTCATCTTTCTTATGCTCACAGTAAGCAGTTAGCATTAGTAAAGGATACAGGCAGGGGCTGAGCTGCTGCCCTCCTACAGTAACAGCACTGCCCTGGGGGAAGTCCCAGCCCCTTGGCAGCATCATTATCATGCCCAGAACACCCATCTTGTAACCAGTGTGATCACCATGCATCTGGCACCCATACTTCACCAGCCTCGGTCTCTCCCCAGCTGTGAAATCAGAAGTCGGTTTTCTCCCCCTCCTTAACTTCTGCTGACAGCTCAAGAATCCCGTGATTTATACGATTAATATGAAAAGCAACAGCATTCTTCTGTTAATATATTATTCATTTCACTGCTGATCTATTCTCCCCACACCCAAGCTCTGTGAGTCAATTCCCCCCTCCCTGCTATTTTTAATAGAGCTGCATTTTAAATGGCGGGAACAGTACATTAAACATGTATAAGATGTAATCTCATTTAGAATGCTCTCTTCCAGCAGATCCGCCTCATAAGCATAAACACAACAATGTCGTCTCCTCTTCTAGCAGGAGGCCACCCAGGTTGGGGTGGAGGGGTGCAGCTGGGAACAGTCTGGCTCTAATTAAGGAATCTGCTAACTTTTGATGTGAGCCTTTTTCTCTCGGCCAAGGAGAATCAGCTCGGTCCCAGATGGTGAGGATGGTAGAGGCTCTGTCCACTCTCAATGAGGCTTCACTCCCTGCTAGCCAAGCCCAAAGTCAAGAGGTAGTCTTGGGATAGAGGAAGGAGGGGTTGCTCTCCATGAGTGGAGCTCTGTTCTTTGGTTTAAATAAAAGGCACTCTGCAGCAGGGACTGGTAATAACAGGTCTGTCATCCCAGCAACATGGGAGGTTGAAGCAAGAGGATGCAATAGGACTGGGGCATGACTCAGTGGTAGAACCCCTGCCTAGAATCCCCCAGTGAGGGGCTGGGGTGTGGCTCAGTGGTAGAGCCCCTGCCTAGAATCCCCCAGTGAGGGGCTGGGGTGTGGCTCAGTGGTAGAGCCCCTGCCTAGAATCCCCCAGTGAGGGGCTGGGGGCGTGGCTCAGTGGTAGAGCCCCTGCCTAGAATCCCCCAGGGAGGGGCTGGGGGCGTGGCTCAGTGGTAGAGCCCCTGCCTAGAATCCCCCAGTGAGGGGCTGGGGTTTGACTCAGTGGTAGAGCCCCTGCCTAGAATCCCCCAGGGAGGGGCTGGGGCATGGCTCAGTGGTAGAGCCCCTGCCTAGACTCCCCCAGGGAGGGGCTGGGGCATGGCTCAGTGGTAGAGCCCCTGCCTAGACTCCCCCAGTGAGGGGCTGGGGTGTGGCTCAGTGGTAGAGCCCCTGCCTAGAATCCCTCAGTGAGGGGCTGGGGTGTGGCTCAGTGGTAGAGCCCCTGCCTAGAATCCCCCAGGGAGGGGCTGGGGTGTGGCTCAGTGGTAGAGCCCCTGCCTAGAATCCCCCAGTGAGGGGCTGGGGCGTGGCTCAGTGGTAGAGCCCCTGCCTAGAATCCCCCAGTGAGGGGCTGGGGTGTGGCTCAGTGGTAGAGCCCCTGCTTATCATGCTAGGTTCAATCCAAGGCACTTTGAATAGTTCCAGTCTTTTTGCTTGTTTGTTTGTTTGTTTACTTGAAACAAAGTCCTACTGAAGTTTCCAGGTTGAATTTGTAATTCTCCACCCCAGCCTCTCATGTTCTGGGATTATAGGTATGCACCACAAGTCCTGGCTAGTGACTAATAGGTCACAAATCCAACCTGGTTTGTCAAGGATATCCTCACAAGCTGTCTGAAGCAATCTGCACTGTTTCTGGAGAGGAAAAGGAAGAGGAGGAGGAGGAAGAGGAGGAGGAAGAGGAGGAGGAGGAGGAGGAATATAAGGATAAGGGGCAGGAAAAAGACAAAGATGAAGGCGAGTGTTATGGCTGATAACTTGACTCAAACCCAAGTTACTAGGCACACCTGTGAAGGATTTTCTTGATTAAATCATCTGAGATAGGAAGACCTATCCTAAATCTGGGCCACCCCTTCTGGTGGCATCCCCACATAAAGGATATGGAAGAAGGAAGCTTTTGCCTTTTGCCTGCTTCTTCTCACTCTTGCTGGCAAGTCCACCTATTCTGCTGCTGAGGCATTCCTTCACTAGTGTAAGAATTGACTTCTTTAGAATCCCAATGCAGATTAAAGTTTAGCAGCTCTGAAGACTCCCTCAGGACTCCAGCACCAGATTGGACATCTACTAATCCTGAACCTTTTCATCAGGAGATACCCATTGTGGGACTACTCAGACCACAGCCTGTAAGCAACTCTTATAAATCTGTCTGTCTGCCTATCTATCATCTATCTATTCATCCACTATCATTTCTGTCTGTCTGTCTGTCTGAAAAAAAAAACAGCAGGAGAAAGAGAGAAGAGGAGGAAAAAGGAAGGAAGAGAATCTACTTTCATGAGTTGTCACCTGTGCTGGTGGGCTTTTGGTGACTCAGCTACCTTTGAGTCACCCATGCTCATGTGAATCCCCTAAATATCTCCCTGGTTCACCAGGCTAGAGTAGGGTGGAGTCACCTTGGTCTGCTCTGGGTGCACTATCATGTTGGTTGATGTCTCTCAGGGAAAGTTAAGACAATAGTAACACAGGCTGCCTTGAATCCACAATTCTCTTGCCTCCGAATACTGGAATTACAGATGTGTATCACCACACCAGGCTCATTCTCCTGTATTTAATCTATTTGGGCAATTAAAGATTTAAAAATCTAGAAAGTTCCCAGGGAGAATGATATTGGGAAAAGATTCAGGGATCCTGATGAATAGACCAGATTGTCTTCTTGCCAGGCAGGGAAAGGTCTCTGTACTCACACCAGGGGAACCAGGAACATCAAACACAATGGAAGGGATGTCACCTGCCCAGAAGGGAGGGAGTGAATATGATTGATTCATAGCCTGGCGACCTCTGACTTATCTGGATAGCCAAGGCCACACAGACCCTCCTCCAGACCCTATTGTCAGTTTTTCTCCATTTATAGAATCCATCCATAAGAAAGTGTCACATGTACTTTACAAAGAGTTTCGATGTAGTCATGGAAAATCTTGATTTAGCTTATGGTCAGGCTCCCGAAGCTTGAGCCAAACCAACACCAGCTACTGGTGCTGCTATTAATGGACAACTTATAGCCCTGGGTTTAGAACAAAATTTTGGGAGTTCACAAGGACCTTTCTTTCTCCCATGCGAATCTCTGTTCTTCATCCAGACACATGAGAAAGAAAATCTCCCTGAATCTTAACTTCTTTAGATTAGTGAGTCATATTTGGGTTTCTTCAAATCACACCCTTCGTCCATATCTCAGCCTCCCATGGGGGACTTGACCACATGGTCTTGTGCTTGGTGGTTGAGTGTCTGCCCATGCAGTTCTGCAGTAACTGACTACATGGAGTCACGTGGCTGTGCTAGCCATCCCTCTGTTGCTGTACCAAAGAAGCCGAGATAACCAGCTTATGACGAAGAATGGTTTATCTTGGCCACAGTTGCAGAGATGGTCCATGGACAACAGATTCGTTGCTTTTGAACCTATGGGGAAGCAGAATGTCATTGTGGGAGCCTGTGGTGGAGCACGCTATTCTCTTCTTAGGGGCCAGAGAGTGAAGGACAAAGAAAGAGGTGAGGCTTCTGTCTCAACAGTCCTTCTTCCTTACTGTCTTCCTTCCTTCCTGTCTTCCTTCCTGTCTGTCTTCCTTCCTTCCTGTCTTCCTTCCTTCCTGTCTTCCTTCCTTCCTGTCTTCCTTCCTTCTTATCTTCCCTCCTTCCTGTCTCCCTTCCTTTCTTCCTGTCTCACTTCCTTCCTGTCTTCCTTCCTTCCTGTCTTCCTTCCTTCCTTCCTTCCTGTCTTCCTTCCTTCCTTCTTGTCTTC
Source organism: Tokudaia tokunoshimensis (assembly GCA_036184795.1). Lineage (NCBI taxonomy): Eukaryota > Metazoa > Chordata > Mammalia > Rodentia > Muridae > Tokudaia > Tokudaia tokunoshimensis. The sequence goes on along the minus strand of BTHU01000006.1, from coordinate 34,688,996 downwards.
CTTCTTTCCTTCCTTCCTGTCTTCCTTCCTTCCTTCCTGTCTTCCTTCCTTCCTTCTTGTCTTCCTTCTTTCCTTCCTTCCTGTCTTCCTTCCTTCCTTCTTAGCTTCTCTCCTTCCTGTCTCCCTTCCTTCCTTCCTGTCTCACTTCCTTCCTGTCTTCCTTCCTTCCTGTTTTCCTTCCTGTCTTTCTTTCTTCTTGTCTTCCTTCCTTCCTTCCTTCCTTTCTTTCTTCCTTCTTATCTTCCTTCCTTCCTTCCTGTCTTCTTTTTTCCTTCCTTCCTTCCTTCCTGTCTTCCTTTTTTCCTTCCTTATAGCTATAAGTGGGGTATAGGGATCTCGACTCAGGTCCTCATGTTTGCTCGGCAAGTGTCTACCCATTAAGCTGTCACCCAGACCATGAATCCCTTTCTTTCCAGAAAAAGTTATGGTCTGGGTAGAAAAGAGTGCTGTGGACGGTGAGCCAGCCTTGGCAGCTGACTTACCAACCCAGAGGTGACTGGGTGAGGAGGCTCTTTGCTCTGCATGGGCCCTATCAGTGACTCTTCCCACCTATCCCCATTGCTGAGCTGGGAAAGAATTATGAAAGGGAAAGTTCTTCACACTCTACCTTCCCAGCACCCATGTGGACCTACTATGCAACTCTGGGCAAGTTCCCATATTTTCATGGGATAAATTGACTCTGTAGGGTGGCCTCTCATGATGTAGCCTATGAACTAGAACTGATTTAATTTCCTGCTGTTACTAGAAGGCTCCATGCTGGGAACCGCCGAGGTGGCTCATAGGTTAAGAGCAATTGCTGCTCTTGCAGAGGACCCAGGTTCAATTCCCAGCATCGACAGGGCAGCTCATAACCATCTGTAAGTTCTAAGGCAGTAGTTCTTAATATGTGGGGGTTGAATGACCTTTTCTCAGGGGTCGCGTATCAGATATCCCACATACCAGATGTGTACATTACGGTTCATAACTACAGCAGAATTAGAGTCATGAAGTAGCAACAACATAATTTTTTGGTGGGGGTCGCCACAACATGAGGTCCTGTATTAGAGGGTGGCAGCATCAGGAAGGTTGAGAACCACTGCTCTAGGGGATCTGATGCCCTCTCCTGGCTTCCAAAAATATTGAATACACATGGTGCAGACAAAACATCCATACATATAAAAATAAAGAGAAAATTAATTTTTTTATTAGGAAAAGGAAAAAAATCTTAAAAAAAAAGCTACATCCAGAAGAAATGGCTCAGCCAGTTAAAGTGCTTGTTTTGTAGACATCAGGACCCAAGTTCAAATCTCCAGTGCCCACATAGAGCTAGGTGTGGTAGCACCCATGTAATCCCAGAGCCCCTGCGGTAGAGAGGTAGAGACAGGAGAATCTCTGGAAACCTGTGCACCAGCTAGCCTGGCATATTTATTGGCAAAGGAGATCCTGTCTCAAACAGGGTGGAAGGCCAGGCATGGTGACACATGTCTTTCATCTTGACACTTGGCAGAGGCAGAGAGGCAGAGGCAGAGGCAGAGGCAGGCAAATCTCTGTGAATTCAAGGTCAGACGGGAATATTTATACAGCAAGCCCCAGGATAGCCAGGGCTCTATCTCACAAAGAAAAGAAAAGAAAAAAAGATGAGTGCTAGAATTTTCCAGCTATGAGGAGGACTTAGAACACAGAGCAGAGTGCTGAAAGTCAGGCTGAGGAAAGAAATGGAGAGTTCATGTTGAATGGGACAGAGTTGTGGTTTGGAAGGATGGGAACATTTAGGAGATGGACGGAGGCGATGGGTTCACCAAAGCATGAGCATATCTAACGTGTCTAAGCAGTGCAGTCAAAATGGAGCCAATAGCAACACTTGGTGTGTGTGGAAGGGGAGTGCGGGTGCGGGGGGAGTGTGTGGATGTAGCTCAATCGTAGAGCCCCTGCCTGGAATCCCCCAGGGAGGGGCTGGGGTGTGGCTCAGTGGTAGAGCCCCTGCCTGGAATCCCCCAGGGAGGGGCTGGGGTGTGGCTCAGTGGTAGAGCCCCTGCCTAGAATCCCCCAGGGAGGGGCTGGGGCGTGGCTCAGTGGTAGAGTCCCTGCCTAGAATCCCCCAGGGAGGGGCTGGGGTGTGGCTCAGTGGTAGAGCCCCTGCCTAGAATCCCCCAGTGAGGGGCTGGGGTGTGGCTCAGTGGTAGAGCCCCTGCCTAGAATCCCCAGTGAGGGGCTGGGGGCGTGGCTCAGTGGTAGAGCCCCTGCCTAGAATCCCACAGTGAGGTGCTCTGGGATGTGTCTCAGCAGTACAATGCTTAGTAAGCACAAGACCCTCGGTTCCGTCTCCAGGAATCTCCTTCCCTGTAAACAGTAAGTCTTGCAAGTCTATTGCATCAGAACACAGACAAAGCTAAAGTAAAAGCAACACAGAAGTGATGGGAGTTAGGACCCTAAGTGGCTGTCCCTTCGTGTGCCTGGGCCTACCCATTTCTAGCTATCTCCAGAACCTGGTGCTGTGTGGGCCTGCTCCGGGTCTGACTGAGGATCCACTGTGTCTCACTAAATCACCAGGCAAAACAGCCCCAGGCACCTGTCATATGAGATTAAATTCTCAGTTCAGTCCAAAGTCCTAGGGAGACATGGGGCTGAGGTCACATAAACAAGCCAAGGGACTCAGTGCTATTGTGTCCTACTGTGTTAGAGGCTGACAGGCAATGTGAGGCCTGCAGACATCACTAGCACATCTGGAGTGGTCAGAGTAGGGGACACTAGGTCTGGGTAGAGAGCTCTGGGGACCAGATGTGGTCAGAGAAACAGACAGATTCCAGGTCCTTAGGTTCATGGATCTGTATGTGTGTGCAGGCATATGAATGCATGTATGTGGTAAATATGTGTGTATATATGTGTGTGGTGTGTGTATATGGTGTGTATATGTGTATGGTATGTGTGTGTGAGTGTGTGTGGTTTGTGTGGTATGTATGCAGTGTGAGTGTGCACACATGTGTGGTGTTTGTGTGTATGTATGTGTGTGGTGTGTATGGTGTATGTATGTGTATGGTATGTGTGTGAGTGCATGTGTGTGTATGTGTGTGTATGTGTATGTGTGGTTTGTATGCTATGTGTATGGTGTGAGTGTGCATGCATGTGTGTGGTGTATGTGAGCATGTATATGTATGGTGTGTATGGTGTCTGTATGTGTATGGTATGTGTGTGTGCGTGTGTGCATGTGTTTGTGGTGTATGTGTGTGTGTGGTTTGTGTGGTATGTGTATGTGTATGGTATATGTGTGTGCACGTGCATGTGTGTGGTGTGTGTATGTGTGTGCATGTGTTTGTGGTGTATGTGTGTGTGGTTTGTGTGGTATGTGTGTATATGGTATGTGTGTGTGTGCACATGCATGTGTGGTGTGTGTGGTGTGTATGTGTGTGTGGTATGTGTGGTATGTGTATGTATATGGTATGTGTGTGTGTGCACGTGCATGTGTGGTGTGTGTGGTGTGTGTGTATGCTGTGTGTATGTATACACCAATGTCACATCACAGGCGTGGAGGTTGTAGATTTCAGGAGTTGTTTTTGGCACTTGAATCTCAGGGATCAGGTAAACCTATCTCCATGGCCATGTTTGTTTTGAGACAGAGTCTCTCCCTGGCCTAGAACTCACTAAGTAGCTAGGCTGTCCTTTCAGTGAGTAGCAGGGATCTGTCCCCCGTCCCCTGGACTGGGATCACAGGAACACGCCATAATGGCCAACTCTTTTTACATGGGATTTGGGTTTGAACTCAAGTCCTGTGTTTGCAAGGCACAAACGTCACTGATGCAATTTCTTCCCTAACCCTACGCGTCTGTATTATAATCCAGCTGGGTGGAACAGGTGGGAAGTGGAGGAGGGGTGCACTATCATCACATACGGCAGCTTCATCACCATGACAACAGTAGAGCAGCCATATCCCAGGTACAGGCATTTGAATCCTTCATGACCAACTTGGTACTGTGCCGGTTTGCCTGGTTTACGAAGGCTCAGAGTGGTCAGGATTGGCTCAGGGTCACACAGCAGGTTGTCTAGGCATGTGGGGTGGCCCCCTGCGGGACTCCTGGCTGACCGGAATAAGAGAGTCCCCTCCCACTTATCATCTCTGTCCCCTCCCGTTGCAGGTGCAGCTGGATGGGGTCTGATTATTATCTGCTCTGGCAACAAGCCAAAGCTGGGACCACAGGTGCTATCACCATGGAAACTCCAAGTCAGGGCCGTACTTAGCGGAGCCAAGTGTGCCAGAGGCTCTAAGGGCTTCTAATCTGCCAATGGGAAGGGCAGCTCCTGGCACAGCAACATCTCCTTGGGACTCATTAGTGTAGTATAGTGGCAGGAACAGGGGAGGGGCGCTTGAAGGGGAGGAGGAAGACAAATATCTAACGACATGGCTTTGGGGATGGCTTTTGGGGATGCCGAGCCCAGACCATAAGGACTAAGAGGTCTTTCCTGCCGACTAACCTAATGTACTGTGTACTTAAGCTAAGAGGACAAATTGCCGTGGGGAATACAGCACAGGGCAGGCTCCAGACATAGCTTCCTGTGTGTGTGTGTGTGTGTGTGTGTGTGTGTGTGCATGTGTGTGTGTGTATGTGTGTGCGTGTGTGTGCATGTGTGCGTGTGTGTGTGTGTGTGCGTGTGTGTGTGTGTGTGAAGGCCAGTGTTCCTGCACTGCGGGCCACCACAATTGTGTCATTTTTTTGGTTTAGAAAGTCTCTCACTGGCCCGGAACTTGTCCAGTAAGCTAGGCCGGCTGACCAGGGAGCCCCAAGGACCCACTTGTCTCCACCTCCAGGGTTGGGATTACAAGAGTGCACAAGGTGGAGAGGAAGGCTTCATGAAAGAGCAAAGTCCAAAGAGTTAGGAAAAGGATGCTTCAAGAAGAGATAAAAAGAGGGAGGAAAGGGGAACGTTTATGTTTCTGAGCGAGGAGAGAAGCCGGCAGCTAGAGGAAGCTGCATGGCTGGGTTCTGTACAGCACTCTGGGAATGAGGAATGAGGGTGGGAATTTTCCTAGGAAATTACATTATCTCATTAAAAGGCTAATGACCCCTCCTATCTCTTTAGTTTCGATTAAGATGAGCCTACCTTCCTGAGAGGTGTTCTCTTGGTGAGGTGATGGGCTGGTTAATCCAGTTAACTGGATTAACTTTTTTTTTTAGTCTTTATTTTATTTTATATGTTTATGTGTCTTGCTTTCATGTTGTCTGTGCACCATATGTGTATCTTGTGTCCAAGGAGGCCAGAAGAGGGTGTCAGATCCCCTGGAACTAGAGTTACAGATAGTTGTGAACTCCATGTGGGTGCGGAAACCAAACTGGGCTCCTCTGCCAGAGCTGTAAGTGCTCTTAACTGCTAAACCATCTCTCCAGTCCCTCATCTGGACCAACTCTGCACCCAGAGGGTAAGAGCCACCATCTTTCTCTGGGTGAGTTCTCAATGCTACTGTAACGCTATAAAGTCCCCAGAGCAATGAGATTCATAGAGACAGAAAGAATCGTGGGGTCCAGGGCTTGTGGAAGGGGATAGCAAGTTAGTGTCTTGACGGGTAGAGTCTCACTTTAGCAAATGAGAAAAAATTCAAAAAGGTTTGGGGAATCTGGTCCACAATCAAGTGACCACGTGGAGAGAGGGGGGAGGGGAGGAGAGCCCAAGAAGGGGCAAGAGAGAAGCTGAGAGTGAGAGAGGTAAGAGAGGGATAAGAGAGCGAGGAGGGTCTGAACACCCTCTTTTATAGTAGGCCAGGCCTACCTGTCTGTTGCCAGGTAATTGTGGGGTGGAGCTTAGACAGAATCCTAACAGCCACAAACTAGGCTGGATTCCCAACTAACTCTCAACTTAGTGTCCCGTTTACTCTAACCCGAGTTCAGCCACATGGCTGGTTCTTCTCAGTTTCATTTGTCTGACATCCACAGATTTCAGATGGTGAATCTTCCAGCCTGTCTCCCAGAGTTCCTCTCTCTGCAGAATGTCCCACCTTCTAATCCTGCCTTCAGATTACTGGCCATCAGCTTTTAATTGACAGACGATGCTTCTACACACTACACAAGAGATTCTTTCTACAGCTCTCCTAGCGTGCACGGAGCGCAGTCCACAACCCTTCACAAAAACCCAGCATTGTGATGTATGCCTGCCATCCTAGCATTTAAAAAGGAGGCAGGAGGATCAGAATATGATTTAGGTCAAACTAAATTTTGCCAGGCAATGAGAAACTTCATTCGAGTCAAGCATACGTGCATGTATTTTCATTAAAAAGTTAAACATGGGGCTGGAGAGATGGCTCAGCAGTTAAGAACACTTGAGTGCTCTTCCAAAGGTCCTGAGTTCAATTCCCAGCACCCACATGTTGGCTGACAACCATCTGCAATGTGATCTGACGTCCTCTTCTGGTGTATGTGAAGTTACAGTGTACTCATATACAATAAATAAATAAATAATAAATAAATAAATCTTTAAAAAAAAGTTAAACATGGAGTGCCCACATGATCCAGCAATTCCCCTTCTGGTATATTTATGAAAATGAATGGGATGTGGCGACTTGAATAGATATGCACCCATCCCTCCTCAGAACAGCGTTGTCTGCAGGAGTGAAAGGGCATCCACTATCAGATGAACGGCAAGCAAAAGGTGGTGTTTGCAGTCAATCAATATGACTCGCCGGTAGGAAGAGTGGCCATGAAGTGTCATGTGCTCTTGTAATCCCAGCACGGGGAAGCTGGAGACAAGTCGGAATCCTACATTCTTTTCTCCCCGCATCATACTGATTTCACGCAGCATTCTATTCTCCAAGTCCTTCCATTTTTTCTTAACTGGATGTGCATGTGTGTGCGCCTAAGCATATGCATGTGCACCTTATGTGTACAGGGCCCTGGGAGGTCAGACCGGGTACCAGATTCCCCGGAACTGTCGTTATGGATGGTCTACATACGTGCAGGCAAAAACACTCATACACATAAAAAAAAAGATTAGAAAAATTTTAAAAAATTAAGAAAATTTTCACTTGCTATGAAAACAGGGATACAAATAACCCAAAGGGTCAGACAGAGTCTGGAGGGATTTCCTACTAGGAAATCTCACTGACAGATTCAAATCTGTTGGGATACATTGTGTGAAGGTGTGTCTTTGCGTATCCAATTGTTAATTTTGTAACAGCAGAGAGCTAGATACTGGCAGGATCTTGGTATTGTTATGTTTATGGACCTCAGTGGTCTCATATTTTGTAAATATTCATTCTTCCTCACCTGCCTAAGGTAATCTAGAATTGTCTCTGATTGGCTGTAATAAAGAGCTGGCGGCCAGTAGCTGGGCAGGAGGTAGAGGGCGCATCTTCTGGGCAGAGAAAGGAATACTGGGAGAAGAAACCAGAGGTGGGAGATTCCCTATCTGGGGCTGTGAAGATGGCTCAGTTAATAAAGTACTTGTCACACAAGGTTGAGGAACAGAGTTTAACCCCTGGTACCTATGTAAGAAAAACTAGTGTGCATTGGGCAGGCAAGATGGCTCAGAAGGAAAAGTTGCTTGCTGCCAAGTCCGATGAGCTGAATTCTGTCTCTGGAGCTTTGATGGAGGAAGGAGAACACTGACCACACTGACCGCTGAATGTTTCCTCTGACCTCCATATCTGTGCTCTCTCTCTCTCTCTCTCTCTCTCTCTCTCTCTCTCTCACACACACACACACACACACACACACTTAATCTTTGAAAAAAGCAAGCTAAGTGTGGAAATGTGTGCCTATCACTGCAGTTCAGTGAAGCCCGAGAGTAGTGGATCCTTGGACCTGCTGGCTAGCTAGCCTGGCCTACTTGGTGAGATCCAGGCTAGTGAAAGATCCAGTCCCCCTAAACAAGGAACAACAGTCAAGGTTGACCTCTGGCCTGCACATCCACAGGCCTGCAGGCACACATGTGAGGCTGTCCCCGTTTTGTAACCCACGGAATTAAGGTACATTTGAAAGGAGTTTTAAACAAATTCCTTTGCCATCCTGGTCCCTTCCCTCAACAATGCCGTCTTTACGGGGCAGTGCGGAGGCATGGCGGCTACCCCAGGGCTCCGATTACGAGGGTAGCAGGATCCAGAGTCATTCCTGGGAACAGTCAGCTCTGATTGTGGCTACAGCAGCCCTGGGACTCCTGCTTCAAGGTCCAATGAGCCCACTGTGAGAGGAGAATCAATCAGTTCAGTGAAGCTGGGCCAGAAAGCTAGGCTTGCACATATAAGGGGATGAGCCACCGGCAGAAGGCCGGACTGGATTCTCGGAGCAGAGAACGGCTGACCAGGAAGGAGGCAGGAACTCCAGGGTGGTCCCCAGACTCTGACTCTGCTCTGTCCCAACCCCCTAAAGCAAGTACGCGTGCTTCCTGCGGCTCATCAGTCACCTGGGCCTCTTGGTGGCCTCTGCAGCATCTGGTCTATCACAAGCCTCTGTGATCACAGAGTAGAGAGTGAGAAAGGTACATCAAGGTTAACACGTAAAACAAGCCAGTTTTCAGAGGAGAAAGAGACAGAGAGACAGAGAGAGAGACAGAGAGAGAGACAGAGAGAGAGAGACACACACAGAGAGAGAGCGAGAGAGTGAGAGCGAGAGAGTGAGAGAGAGAGAGAGAGAGAGAGTGAGAGAGACAGAGAGACAGAGAGAGAGACACAGAGAGAGAGAGCGAGAGAGTGAGAGCGAGAGAGACAGAGAGAGAGAGTGAGAGAGAGAGAGACGGAGAGAGAGAGAGAGAGAGAGAGAGTGAGAAAGAGAGACAGAGAGAGAGAGAGAGAGAGAGAGAGAGAGAGAGAGAGAGAGAGAGAGAGAGAGGACATAGAAAGAAGATTGTTTGATATGGTCGAATTGAGACCCATTACTGGCAATCCCCCCTCCTCACACCCCAAATCTATCTTCAGGATCAGGACATGAAGTTTAAACTTATATAGAGGACAAGAGGTATGGAGCCAGCAAGATGGCTCAGTAAGCAAAGGTGTTTGCTGCCAGCCTAATGATTGACATGGTAGGAGAGAACCAAGTTGTCCTTTGACCTTTGTGTACACATGCCACACACACACACACACACACCATACACATACACACACACACCATACACACACACACACACACCATACACACACACACACACACACACACACACAGACATGCATAGCTAAGCTGTCCTAATGAAGTGTGGTCCAACTCATCACTGCCTCATCACTGTCTCAGCTCCAGCATCTCCTGAAAAATGCTTACAATTGTGTGAAGAAATCTCTTCCTGAGAGACAGCACCCCCCGCCCCCAGCTGGCACTGGGCTCCATCCTTTCCCTCCCTTTCCCCAGCATGGGACTCCTGGAAGAATTCCAATTCTGTGGGGACCATTGTTTCAACAGTCTGATGGTCAAGGGGAAGGTACATGTGTTTCTCTTTAGAACATGTAGATGCTTGCCAGGACTCGTACATGACTGGTATCTGAAAATGGTCCTATTTTTCTGTAGCTCTGCCCAGATGCCATCTGTATTCTTGGTCAGTATTTTGTCAGGTGCCTTTGCCAGCCTTTGGATGGATTGCAGGCAGCAAGGATGAGTGAACAGCTTTGTTAAGGGTAAGAGAGCAGAGCCAAGGTCCCTGGAGAGTTGTGGTCTCTTCCAAGTGGCCAGTGGCTTGGATTAGCACCTGAGAGTCAATGTCTGCCTGGCTATATCTCATTTCTATGAGTACTTTACACCACAGATTTAGACCATCACCGTATGAGTAAGGACCAGCCCCAGACAGGTTGGGTTCTCTCCTGAGATTCCAGACCTCTAGCTTTGTGCAAAATAACCTTTTCTGTTTTTCCAGGTCGAGGAGATGACTGAGGTGGTAAAGAGCCAGCAAGTAGAAGAACAGTCTCAGATTTTGGATTTCTGGCACTCAAGTAAAAAACAGGCATAGCAGTGTGTATCTCAGTCCTGCAGAAGTGGAGGTGTAATGTCCAGGGCGGGCTTGTCAGCCCGCCTAGTGGAATAGGTCACTTTCGGTTCAGTGAGAGATCCTGTCTTAAAGAAATAATGGAGAGAGCATCAGTCAAGGCACTTGATTCTAATCCCTGGCCTCCACATGCATGATGTGTGCACAGGCACACACATGTGTAAACCTGCAAATGATCTTTGTTCGACTCTGTTGAACCCCACCTAAGGAGGTGGGGTTCTTTGTTGTTTGTCTCTTTGTTCAGTGCTAGGGTTGGAACCCAAATCTTTCCACACACTTTCCAATACTCTACTGAATTATACTACATTTCTTATCCCCCAACCCCCCATTGTATCTTGCTATGTAGCTCAGAATAGTCTTGTCTTTGTTATGTTATTAACTAATGTGTGTGAGTGTGTGTTTGTGTGTGTGTAGGTGTGTGTATGTCGGTGTGTGTATGTCTGTGTGTTTGTGTGAGTGTGTGTGTGTGTGTGTGTGTCTGTGTAGCTAGGTAGATGACTTGTGGGAATCAGTTCTTTCGTGATGTGGTCTCCGGGGATTGAACTCGCATCATTAGGCTTGGTAGCAAGCACCAATTAACCCACAGAGCCGTTTTGTCTTCCCCTAGGCTGGTCTCGAACTTACTAGGAAGCCTTTGTTGGCCTCCTCCTCACTATCCTGCCTCAGTCTCCCGAGTGCGGGGCTATGACTGTATACTACCACACCTGCCTCCTCAGGGAGTTTCTCAACCCTGCCCCAGGCAAATGAAGGGAGTTTTAGGAACTCGAACTCAGGTCATTGTCCCCGACCAGCATCCAACCTTCTTAGCCTGAGTCTGTATCTCCACAAAATTTATTTCCTACCAGGTTTGGTGGTGCACACCTATAATCCCAGCCCTTGGGAGGCAGAGGCAGAAGGGTGTGGGAGCCGAAGGCTCGGCCTGTGCTGCCTAGCAAGAAGTTGTCTAAAAACAAAGACAAAATCAACCAACCAATCAGCCACCCACCCACCCACTCACCCAACCAAAGGAACCCATGTCCTCAGAGATTCCAAACATTTGTATCTTCTTTTCCCTGAAAACCCATCAATAATCTGTCCAGTGTATTGAGTTTTCTAAATATCTCCATGTCTGCTATGTGTGCATGCCAGAGATGAACACGGGGTGCTTTTCTTTATTGACCTCCACCTTATTTTCTGAGGCAGCGTTTGTACTGAACTCGGAGCTCACTGCTTTGCTAGATCTGCTGACCACTGAGCACCAGGAATTCCATTTCTAGCTCCCAAGAGCTGGAATTACAAGTTCATGTCACCTTGCCCGTAGAGGGCTGAACTCAGATCCCAGCGTTTGTCCGGGGCAGGCAGTTTACTGGACGAGTTGTCTCCTCACCTACAGCACTCCTCTTATTTTAAGATGGCAATACAGTGACAGGTGCAGCCCACATGTGACTAAAAGACAAGCTCACAAGCATGCTTCTCCCATTCTAAAGCTGCACCATAGGAATAAAGGCTGATGCATTACTCTATCCTCCAAATCTCACTGTTAGCTGTCTCTTCTCTTACAGTGTCCCAGAGTTGTTAGAGCCAAAGCCTCAGCCCTGGGTAGCCCCAAGAGGCTCAGCTCAAACATCTGTCCTCAATAAACCAATTAAACCGATAAGCGACATTGAAAAAATATGTATACATAACACCACACACACACACACACACACACGCATATATATAACCCTAACCCCTAACTCTAACCTTTATATATACATAAATATATATATATATATACACATGCATATATATATATAACCCTAACCCTTATACATATAAATATATATAAAATATACATATACACATATACATATATATAGTTATATAGTTATTTAATGCAGTCACATTGGGAAGGTGAACAAATAAATAAACCCAGCAACCTCCTCTCCAAATCCATTTTCAGGGTCCTGACCCAAGGTTTAGGTTTAAATAAAGGGCAAGAGGTGTGCATTGCTAAGCAGTCCTGGTCAAGGTGTGGTCCTGCTAATCACTCTCTCAGCTCCAGCTTCTCTCACAAGATGCTTGAAAAGTTCTCAGGGCTGGGAGCTCCACTCAGACGACAAGTTCGTGCTACGGTTGGCACCAGGATTCTAACCTTCCCTTACTCCAGCGTGAGACATCTTCCCAGGGGGTCTTATTGGAAAGACATGCCAGCACCCACTCAGTGTGCAGGTCACTACAGAGGCTAGGCCGGAAATGACCAGGAAGTAGGGATGACTGGACTCGGGAGAGGGTTGGTCAGTGTGTCTGCTTGAGGGACCCTTCTAGAGTCTGAGCTTTTGCTGAGACACAGGAGCAGGGCAGATGGGCAGTACCCAGTGTGAGAGGAAGGGGGCCTAGCTCCATCAGACACTGCAGTAGGAAGGGGGAGCTGGAAAGGGAGTGCTGCTTGTTATCAGGTCTCAGTGCAGGCCTGCTGCTACCCGTTCAAGTTTCAGCTTCCTCCAGCCTCAGGAAGGGTCCCCTGTGTGTGGGTGGCAGCCTCCTGCCTGGTCTCTCTGCTCCCACATACCTCTTCTCACTGCAATCCCAGGAGTCCTTGAGAAGTCACCCAGCTCTGCAGACTCCTGTGTGACTCCCACCCACGCACACTCTCTGCCTCTCAGATCTAGTCCACCTTCCTGCCGCACACTTCCCCTACCTTTTCTGCTACAGCTGTAAACAAGGGCTTGGAGGGTTTCATTTAAAAAAAAAAACACATATGGGAGAATCCCTTTTCCTCTTGCCCGGCACTACGGGTGGTTTCCTACCCACCCTAGGACTGAAAAACATTTTCTTTTATCTGTCTGTCTGTCTGTCTGTCTGTCTGTCTGTCTGTCTGTCTGTCTGTCTGTCTATCTATCTATCTATCTATCTATCTATCTATCTATCTATCTATCTATCTATCTATCCTGTCTGCTGTCTGTCTGTCTGTCTGTCTGTCTGTCTATCTATCTATCTATCTATCTATCTATCTATCTATCTATCTATCTATCTATCTATCTATCTATCTATCCTGTCTGCTGGCTGGCTATCTATCTATCTATCTATCTATCTATCTATCTATCTATCTATCTATCTATCTATCTATCTATCTATCTATCCTGTCTGCTGTCTATCTATCTATCCTGTCTGCTATCTATCTATCTATCTATCTATCTATCTATCTATCTATCTATCCTATCTGTCTATGTGTCTATCAATGTATGTATGTATGTATGTATGTGAGTATATGTGTGTGTGAGTGAGTGTGTGTATCTGAGTGTGTGAGTATATGTGTGTGTGAGAGCAAGTGTGTATGTGTGAGGATGTGAATGTGTGTGAAGGCGTGTGTGAGTGTATATTTGTGTGATGGTGTGTGTGTATGTGTGTGAGTGTGTGAGCATGTGTGTGTGAGAGAGAGTGTGCATGAGAGAGAGCAGGTGTGTATGTGAGTATGTGTGAGTGAATGTGTATGTGTGTGAGTGAGTGTGTGTGCGTATACATGTGGATGCTCGGAGGCTAGAGGATGTCATCAGGTGTCTTATTTTTTTTAAATCACTTTCCGTCTTACTCCCTTGAACTCCCCAAGTCTACTTCTGAACCTGGATCTTAAGGGAGTTTTTTGGTTGGCTTCAGTTCCCCTTTCTGCTGCCCACTGAGGATTACAGGATGCAGTTATGTCTGGCTTTTTATTTTTTTTTTAGACAGGGTCATTCAATATATAGTTCTGGCTGGTCTGGGATTTGCTGTATAGCCAGGCTGGCCTCAAGCTTACTGAGTTCCCCCTGCCTCCTGAGACCAATTTCATCTTTTATACATGGATGCTGGGGATATAAACTCAAGCCCTCATGTTTGCACAATAAATGCTCTTACCCAAGGAGCCTTACCCCACCCTCTCAGCCCAGGTCCTTTCTAATGGTAAAACTGGGACTACTGGGCACCTCAGCTCCATCCTTGCTGCGGTCTCCCCCTGACTCACCCTCCTCATTATAAAATGCTCCTAACTGCTCGAACAGAGCCCATACATGCTTTAGGTCATAACTTCTCCCTAGTCAAAGGAAAGAGGAAAAAAAAATCCAGCCCGAGGCTCCCTTGCACTGATGTTGCTTATCTAGTGAGTTTTATTTGCTGCTTGGTTCATGGCATCAGCCTGATTATGTAGTTGATCGGCTGCCTGTGGTGTCACCTGCCTGACATCCTAGCCCGGCACAGGGCAGGGAGGCCGCAATTTGTGAGCAGACTGGGCTGTAGAGCAAGACCTTGTCTTTAAAAAGCAAACCAACAGAGGCTGGGGAAGTAGCTTAGTTACCACTAACTAACTGCTTGCTACATTAGCTTGAGGACCTGAATTCAATCTTTAGCATCCACATAAAAGCCAGGCACGGGCCTGGCGTGGTGGCATATACCTTAAACTCCATGTCTCTGGAGAAGTCAGATGGATCTCTCTGAATTGGAGGGTAGTCTGGTGCACGTAGTAAATTCCAGGGCTATGTAGTGAGACTCTGTCTTAAGAAAACAAAAACATGCAACACATGTACTGTTTTCTGGACATGACTCTAATGTCAGCACTCAAGAGGCAGAAAGGCAGGCAGAGCTCTTGTGAGTTGAAGGCCAGCCTGGTCTACATAGTAAGTTCCAAGTCAGGTGGGACTGCATCTGTCAAAACAAAAACACTCCCCTTCCAGGAATAGCAACACAGGTTCATGACCTCTCAGCACTGAGCAGGCAGAGGCAGGCCGATCCCTGGGCCTTTCTGGCAAAAGCTGAGCTTCAGAGAGAGACTCTGAGAAAATAAGGATAGGCAGGTGAGATGGCTCAGTGGGTAAAGACATCGCCGCCAAGTCTGATAGCCTAGGTTTGATTTCCAGGACCCACACGGGGACTCCCAAAAGTTGTCTGTCCTCTGATCACCAGCCTCCACCATAGAAAGATAGATAGATAGATAGATAGATAGATAGATAGATAGATAGATAGATAGATAGATACAGACAGACAGACAGACAGACAGATGTTAAGAGAGCAACACTGAAGAAACTTGACCAATGAAATCTAAGTGGCCTATGGAGATAATGCTTGTCTTCCTAAAGGCACCTCAGAAAAGGATCTTTGAAAAACATATCACGCTAATATTAGAGTCTAATGTTACCACACTTTTCTAGTACCTAAGTCTAAATAAGATAGCTTGTCAAACCGCCTTCCCATTTCATTCCAAAAGAGAAATTCCCTAGCAGAAATTAATAAACTGAGCTATGTCTTAATATTTTTACTTTATTTAAATGTTTTTACTTACATGTGAGGCTTTGCTCAGTCTTTAGACCTTGTTGTAAATGGCATGCTTTTTGGTCTTTAACTCAGAAGGACCCGGGATCAGCTATTAAGATGGCCACAGGCAACTATCTCTCTCAGATGCTTGCACCCATGCTCTGCATGGAATGTTCTCTTTCCCAAAGCCCCCTTCTCTCATGCTTGCGCTTATATTTCGAGTTTGGTGGGGTGGAGATAGGGTTCTGTGGTTAAGAGCACATGCCTCTCTCATAGAGGACCTGGGTTCGATTTCCAGCATTCACTTCTGCTGGCTTACAACCACAAGGAACTCCAACTCCAGGATATCTGATGACCTACTTGGGTCTCCACATTCACATGCACAGACACAGCCTCCATGCGTGCATGCAATTGAACATAAAAAAAATCTTTTAAAAAGACCCATTAAAGTTCATAACCATCCTTCTTCTTAATGAAACCATGAGCATAACTCTGGCTCTCTCTGAAATTCTTTTCTGTAGTACAGTCAAGGATCCAGGTGTGGTGGTTAGCTTCGTGCCAACTTGACACAACTTGGAGTCACTGGGAAGAAAATGCCCCCGTAAGATTTTCCTGTCAGCAAGTCCGTAGTGCATTTTCTTGGTTAATAATGGATGTGGGCTGGCCCAGTTCACTAGGGGTGATGCTACTCCTGGGCAGGGGTCCTGGATGGTATAAGAAAACAGGCTGAGCAAATCATATAGAGCAAGTCAGCAGCAGCACTCCTCGGTGGCCTCTGCTTTAGTTCCTGCCTCCAGGTTCCTGCCTTGAGTTCCTGTCCTGACTTCCCTCAGTGGTAGGATGACCTGAGCATTGGAGGCAGAAGTAGGCCCCTTTCTCTCCAAGTTGCATTTGGTGGTGGTATTTTATCATAGAAATAGAAATCCTAATTAATACATCAGCTTTACCCAAGTGAAGATCCCTATAGGGAGAAGGGGACTCCAGGGTTGTTGACTGTGGTGTAGAGAGTTATCTGCCCAATACCATTATCTGTTCCTATGTTGGGTGAGGCTCTGAAGGTCTTTGTAATCCTGATCATGAGGCTCTACCCTCACGACCTAATTACTACCTAAAGCCAGGTTCTTTCTCTTCCCTGACCTTCTCCTCTTCTCCTCTCCTCTCCCTCCCTCCCTCCCTCCCCTCTCCTTTCTTCCTTTTCTTTCCCCCTCTTCAGCTCCCTGTGTGTGTGTGTGTGTGTGTGTGTGTGTGTGTGTGTGTGTGTGTAGGTCCAAGGCCAACATCAAATATCTTCTGGTGCTTTCTCCCCTATTTTTTGAGACAGTCTCTCACTTGGAGCTTGCCATTCTATTAGATTAGTGAGCTCATAGGATCCTCCTGTCCCCGTTTCCCAGTTTTGAGGTTACAAGCATGTATTAGGATTCCTGGCTTTTTCCATGCATGCTTATGATCCAAAGCCAGGGACCCAAGCTTGCACAGCAAGCACCTTATCCCCTGAACCAGATCCCTCCCCACCTGCTCCCAGCTTTGCCTATAGCCCAGGTTGGCCTTGAACTCTGGATCTTCCTGCTTTAATGTCCCAAGTGCTCTGGCTTGGGTCTTACTTCATCATCCCACCATCTTGGGGTGGGGTTCAGCTTCCGGTGTGACTCTGGGGGCAGACACAGACATTCAGACCACAGCAGTGAGTTTATCAGACACAAATTGCCCTGGAACCTCATTCATTTTGTGCAGTAATTAAATAGAAGCTGTTTGGAAATATGATTATAGATTAGCCCATCAAAGCAAATTAAATCTTTGAAGAATAATGGCCTAATTAGCTTCAGAATTCTCCTATTTAAAAAAAAATCCAAATGCCCTGATCAAGAAAACACCGAGGCCCAGCTGTAAAAGGCACCAACATATTATTTATAGCAGGGGGCTGTGGATTCTGCAAAGGCAAGGGGCCTTGACATATGTGTCAAAAATAAGTTGGCAGCCTGGCCTGCTTACTTCTTCCTTTCTCTCCTCCCTCTCCTCCTTCCCCTCCTTCCCCTCCTTCCACCTCCTTTCTTTCTTTCTTTCTTTCTTTCTTTCTTTCTTTCTTTCTTTCTTTCTTTCTTTCTTTCTTTCTTTCTTTCTTTCTTTCCTTCCTTCCTTCATTCCTTCCTTCCAACCCTCCTTCCTCAGCCTCTCTGAGAATGCAGACACATACCACCACTCTTGGCATAAGGACTTTTTTGACACTGGGTTTCACGTACCCCAGACTGGTCTTGGACATTCTCTCAGTAGACAGGAATTGCCATAACATCTGATCTTTCTTCCTCCCTTTCCCAAGTGATGGGATGCATGTACCACCCCACCCACATATGCAGGGACGGAACCCAAGGCTACACATGTGCTAGGCTAGCACTCTACCCAGGAAGCTACCCTCCCAGCCCCAAGCTCTTCTTTGTTTAGACCTTTGTATACCAACCGTTCCTTCTGGCATCTCTATCTGCCATCCTGGTCATGTTTCTTCTCTCCAGCTTCCTCCAAACCTGAGGATCCAGACACTTGTCCTCAAAGTTGATTGTCTATTTGGCTTTTCATATTCATCCTGTTGACCTGAGTTAAGGTGCTTGAGGTTCTAGAAGATTCTGGAACTCACTGACCTGTCAGGGCTGTCTGTCTATGTCTAAACCCTGATTTTGCTGTGAACTGCAGGCCATCTCTGCTCAGTAGCTGGAGGCAGTATGGAAACTGGTGTCCTTAAATTACCATTAGATCACCGGTCTGCATCTTTAAGCCAAAACCGGTAGCCTAAAAAGATCAGAGTTAAGTGGCTACCAGAACCCCTCCCCCCCCCAACATTTGCAGTCCTAACCAGTACCTGGCTTCTCCATGTTCTTCATTGTATAAACTTTGTTGTCCTGGATCATGTAATACAAAGCTTCCTGCTCCCCCTAAAAGATTATAAAAGGTTAGCTCCTTCTTTGTTCTGCAGTTGGTCCAGGACTCCTCAGAAGGAGTGCGGAGGAAAATGTTCTGCAGGCTGCTGTCTAAAGAGGCTCCTCTGACCTCTCTTCCTCCACATCATGCCTTTCATGACATGTCTCTTCCTCTCTCTGTCTCTCTCCTTAACTCTCTCATTCGCACCCTTAACAAAGTTGCTTTCTCAGCTTTAAAGGGAAGCCGCTCCCCTACCCCATCATCCCTCTCAGGTAAGCCTCTCCTCCCTCTAGGGCTTCATCAAGCCTCTCCTTGTCTTCAGTCTATGCAAACTGGTCTGGTTAACTACACTTGGTCCAAGAACAAATATGTGATTGGCAGAGGCATTCTGTCCCTGGCCATCACAAGGTGTAAATGTGGAAGCAACGGTCAATTGTCATCTGCCTCTGAGGACTTCACTCCGGACCTCATGGAACTGCGCGCTGGCTCTGAACTCTGAGTGGGTGTACCAGCAAGGCGTGCACTATGGGGGATGTCTGTAAAACCCACCTCAGCCTCAGCCTATATATGGAGGACTGTAAGTGGGCATTTTCTAGAAGTCTCCTAGATAACCCTGATATTTTAAAGATTCTGTCCTAAGGTCTACCCCACCTCCGCATGAGGTCTCAAGAATGAACTAAAATATGATCTCACCAGGGTTGCCCTTGGGATGGCTTACAGAGCATTGGGTGGAGGGTTGTGGTTCTGTGATTCACCCGACCCCTGGGGTGTGGTAACGCTGCTGGGCTGATAAAACAGAGATTCGAGACCGCATTTACCCTATGTCCACTGTCGGGTGCCATACTTGAGGGAAGCACAGACACATTCCTCAGAGCGTGGGAAAACGTAGCCTAAGATGTGGGAGGCTGAAGCTGGGGTTCCCTGAATCCTGGGAATCTAGTTGCCTCGCAGAAGAATCGGGAGCAGAGGGTCCGGGGTCCAGAGGCCTTTGATGGGGAGCCCCCATCAAAGGAGCTGGGGGCTCTCAAACTTCCTCGACAGCCAGATGCCACTGGGTCACAGGGAGTTGGGAAAGGAGTTGGGTCCGTGGGCTGAGGAGCCTGGGATTGTGGGGGGATGGAGAACTCTGGCTTAGCTCATTGGAGATTGTCCTTAGGTTAGGTGCAATCGTCTGGGGGCACCAAGAGGCCTTCTGTGGGAGACTTAGGTGGCGTGGCTCTGTAGATGAAGGCTTTCTCTATGTTTCCCATGGTTTGTTCTTGATGAAAGAGACAAAGTTCCAAGGACTGTTTATTGATTGTTCATTGTGGAAAATGGGTGCACACCACCTCCTCAGAGTGGACCAGAGATTAAATACCTTTTGCAGGTATTTGTATGGGAAGGGAAGCTTATTGGTTACCACCCCACTTCCCCCACTCCCGTCCCCCAGTGCCTCTATATACCTCATTAGCATGGAGAACTCTGTTCTGGGCTACAGGACCAAGGTAGGGAGTGTGGTCACGTGATCCGGGCTAGGAATCTAGTAGGGTACAGGGAGAAGTCTACTGTCTCATGTGGGTGCATGGGTGCTGGGGTCTCTGAACACACCCAACCTTACCAGATTTCCTGGCATGGTCCACTGCCCCACAGAAGGCTGCTGACGGGAGTGTGGGTATCTCCAAAGCCACCACATAGGAACATCTTCCCCCATGGTTTCAGATAGGTCCCTTCACTCAAGCTTCCTGGGTCTATACTCTTGCCCTGCCTGAGGCCACAAAACCCTGATTCAAATCGAGCAGAACTGTATACAAATGGCGATGGGCATCTGGAAACTCAAGTGAGGACCCACTGACCCTGCCCTCCTCTGCCTTCTCTGAGGGGAAGTTAAAAGTCCACCGGTAAGATGCATTCATGCAAGGAAGAAATTGATGAGGACGGTGGCTATTTGGTTTGGAGGATCACCGGCTATCCCACCTGGTCTGCTCTGATTCTAAGGGTGAATTTTGAGAACCCCCAACTGGGGAATCCTTTGATTCTCCCAACACCCTGAAATACATCTTCCCAAGGTGCGGCTGGAGCTGAGAAGACGATTTATTCATGTTGGTTACGGTTGAACTTTGCAGGGTCTTGGGGGAAGATGGGCTGGCAGACTGGGCTGCAAATGAAAACCAAACACATTCTAAATTATGATATGCAAAAAAAAATAAATCCTGGGAAGCTGGGCTCTTTCATTGAGATGCTGAGGACCGGATACTGTATCCATGGTAACACAGTTGCAGAAAAACAAATTGTTTCCCCCCCAACTGGCCAGTCCCTTATTAAGATAAGGAAGCTCCCATACGAGGACAGGGGACAAGTGGACTCCTTACTCCTAACCACCTCCTAATCAGCTTTAGTGGTATCTATTGATCTGAGGAAGCTAGGAGGGGAGGAGAAACGATGTAATTGGAGAAACTCTCCAGATACCTCAGTGTCGTGTTGCTGCATTTCCTAGACTGCTTGTAAACCAATTCCCACCTTCTCATTTCCTTAATCTTTTTGATAAATGGGCTGTATAATTACCCCCTCCTCTCTACGTATCCAGCCACAAAAACTCTAAGCCTAGACGATTAAAATAGTTGCTTTGTCATCAAATTGGCCAAAGGCAACAAAGAACACCATCAGGATGGCTTCAGCTTTATGTTTAATTTACTCTCTATCGATTTTCATCAGTGTGATTTAAGCTAGTATCTCCGAGCTAATTCTTAGTTAAAAAGGAGAAGTTACACAAAGGGCTGGAGTCCAGAATAGTAGACATGTTGCTTCACATGTACAAGGCCCTGTGTTCAGTCCCCAGTGCCACAAAAACAAACACCTGAAGACTGATTTGGGGCTAAGCAGTTAAAAGCTTGTACTTTTCTTACAGAGGGCCCAAGTTCAGTTTCCATCAGGTATTTACATACTTGGCTGCAACCCACCTAACCTTGTGTTCCTCCCAATGTATTCGAAAGTGCTCTGATAAGCTAGGCGTGGTGATGCACGCCTTTAATCCCAGCACTAGGGACGCAAAGGCAGTCTGATCTTTGTGAGTTCGAGGCCAATCTGGTCTACAGAGTGAATTCCAGGACAGCCAGGCCACATAGTGAGACCTTGTAATAAAAACAAAACAAAGCAACAAAAAAAAGTGATCTAAATTATGACCTCCTTTGGTCTGTTGATCTAAAATGCTACCATGTTGGAACATGAAATTTGGCATAACCTGAGTCTGTGTCCTTCCGTTCACTCATTTGGATCCAGAGTAAACTGTTAGCCCCTTTGAGATGAGAACTGTGGGTTGGTTTTTATTGTTGTTATGTCTTTTGTTTGTTTGTTTGTTTTTATTGACAAACTAGAAAGCTGAGTCTCCCCAGATGGATGGGAGCCTGGTCTTGCTTACTCTATCCAGTGCTTGGATCTCAGTCTGGTCTCCCCTTGGTTCCTTGGAAAGTGGGTTTTACAAGAGCCTTTAGGGTCAACATATGGGCTCCAGAAGCCCTAAGAAGCTGGGCCGAGCCACTGTCCTCAAGATGCTAATCCAAGAGATAAGCCATGGTGAGAAGCAGAGGGAGGAAGCTTGTTCAATGTGGACACATTGGGAGGAGGAACAGTAAGGGTATCCAGTGTCTGCTCCCAGGTCCGTCTTTGCAGCCCTGAGTAAGGTTTAGGTTTAAATTTAGGGTAAGGGGTGCCACAGTTAGGCAGTTCTGTTCACTGTGTGGTCCTGGCCATTGATGACCCATCTCTGTGTGTCAGGTGATGTGAGAAGTTGTCAGAATCCATGTGAACCATCTTTCTAGGAGACAAATTCCATCCCTGGCTGGCACCGGGCTTTGGCCCTTGTTTTTCCCCCAGCATAATATTCCTGGGGAAATTCTGATCCCTTGGTAGGCACAATTTTCTCTTTTTTAGATCTTAACTCTTCCCAGGCTGGTGGCATGCACTTATGATCGCCACTGAATACATTCAGATGAGACACCAAGCCGGGTTGATTATAGCTTGGCAGGAGGCACTCTCAAAGCGAGCGTGGGCAATGGTCAGAGAGCATTGTGCAGACATACACGGTGAGACAGGCTTCTCTCTCTTTCTCTCTCTCTCTCTCTCTCAAGGCAGTGTCTCCAGTACCCAAGCTCACTATCAGACCTTGAACCCTTTGTCCTTCTATGTCCCAAGTACTAGGATTACAGGTACACACCACCATTTCTGGCTTATGTGGTACCGGACATCAGGCTCTGCATCAGCAAGCTACTTTATCCTTTGAGCCATCTCACCAGCCGAATGCTGAGCCTTCTGTGAGCTGTGAAGACAGGCATGTGCTGCCATGTCCACTGGACTACCATGTTTCTAAGGCTGAAGCAAACAAAGACCTAGAAAAAGTGACCGCTGGCCGTGGCATGTGGCAATGGGTATGAGTTTAATTAAATACCTTCGGAGGTCCTGCTATGATGACTGGCCAGCAGCCATATGTGCCAACCTCTGTTGTCGGCTGTCAGTGCTAATGAAGGAGCCAGGGAACCAAGGCTGCTGAGGGCAAGACGGAAATAGCCTCCTGATGCATTTCCTGGGGTTACTGTCACAAATTATCACGAGCTGGGTGGCTTAAAACAGCAGAAATGTAATCTCTCACTCATCTGGAGACTGGAAGTCAGCAGGGCCGTGTTAGACCTCTCTGAGAGATGGGTTGGAGTCTTAATCTTAAGGAGTTCTTGAGACAGTTAGTGATGTCAACTTGACACAATGGAGTATCAGTGCTGTGTTGGAGTTACCAGTGTGTACGAGGCTACGCGTGACTTTTTAACATGGATGCTAGGAAACTTTGGTTCTCCTGCTTGCACAGGAAACATGCTTACCCAATGAACCATCTCCCTGGTCCTCTTTCCTTTTTATTCTTTTCCTCCCTTTTCATTTTTTTTATTTTCTTCTTTTTTTCTCTTTTCTCTCCTGATTTGTAAAATTATTCTTTGAGACAGTCTTACTGTGTAGCCGAGGCTGTAAATTTACTTTGTAACCTAGGCTAGCCTTTAACTATTGCTTCTTCTCCCTCTGCCTTTCCAGTGGTGGAATTGCAGGTGTCCAGGGATTCACTGGGTCCAGCCATGTCCTTAAGCATGATTTGTTTTAAGACCCGAAGTTCACCATCTTCCAAAGAAAGCCCTGCGAAGAAAGTTTCAGTGAGCAAGTTGCCTAACTCAGCTTCGCCTTGGTAGGGGACAATCTTGATTGTCTTAAGGGATGTGGAAAGATCCGACCTGAAAGTGGGTGGTGCCATTCCCTGGTTTTGTGCCCTAGGATGTTTAAGAGTAAAGAAGGCTAGCAGAGTACTAGGCTTTGATTCATTTCTCTCTACTCTTGACCGTGGATGGGATGGGAGCAGTTGCTTCAAGCTCCTGCCTCCCTGACTTTCTCACAGCGATGGACCATAACCTAGATTTGTGGGCCAAAATAAACACTTTCCCCACTAAGTTGCTTTTATTCCCAGTCAGGGCTCAGGAAAATGAATTTGCTTAAGGTCATGTGATGAGTGAGGGAGGCTGGGCTGAGATCCAGATCTCCACCAGATCCTACTCCCAGTTCAGTGGCCAAAGCAACTTTAAGGGAGGAAGGGCTGATTTTGGCTCACAGTTTGAGGGAACAGTCCATCACTGTGGAGAAGTCCAAGTGGCAAGCAGGAACTTGAAGCCGCTGACCACACAGCACCTACAAACAGGAAGGAGAGCGGGATGAACATAGACTGCTGCTCCGTTCCCTTTTTTCCATCTTATACGGTCCAGGATCTCTGTCCTGAAAAATGGTCCTGCCCACAGTTGAGACGGGTCTTCCCGCTGGAATTAATAGAAAGGCAAGATGCGCAAGCATGCATGCGCAGAGGCCCGTCTGTCCCCACAGGCATGCGCAGAGGCCCATCTGTTCTCCCTACTCCACAGGCATGCACGCAGGACTGTCTGCTGGAACATCCTAGATCCTGTCAGTTTGCCTCACTTTACCAAGGCAGTGTTGGAGGTGGCAGATGAGATGCGGGGTGAGGGCGAGGGTCCCAGTGCTGGGCTGGAAAGGTGCATCTCAGATGGGGAATGGTTTGGGTGACTGCCTTCGGACAGTTGAAGGCACCGACGAAAGGACAAGTCACTTCTGGACCTGCTGAATAGGAGAAGATGGTGGCGTGTCATTTGGACACTAGAGTTATTGCTTCTTCATCCTCGGGCCAATCCTCAGGAGATTAGGGGCAGGACTGGGCAGCTCTGTCAGCTTGTGGACCGAGAATCATAACAACCTAACAAACAACTGTCCCTCTGACCCCATCGACAACTTGTCCTCCCTCTCAGGGCTCAGGGGAACAACTGCGGCAAAGGGTGACTACTCCCGGAAGTGCCTCGTTGTCACGTGGATACCCCTCTCATCGGTTCTCTTAGAATCGGTTGTTTGGCATGAGGCATTGTATTGGTTTTGTTTTTTTTTTTTTTTTTTTTTGTGCTAAATTCATTTCCCAGAAATGTCAAGTATCACCAAGGCCGCCGAGAGTGGGATACACTGTTCGCTGTCCTTTGTTCTGAGACTCTTCTTTTCATACACAAATGTGTTATTTCATCTGCTGGCGTGCCCGATCCAAGGTACCTTGAACAGAAGAGCCGAGTGTCGGGTCCTGCCTCTCCTCCCCACACACCTGCCTCCGGTTTGCTCATCCCTTTGGAAATAAAATGGCTTACTAGTTGATTCATAGAGAAGAGGGGCAGCATTCAACATTCCCCAGACCTGGTGAAATTGGGAATACACTGCACTTTCCCTTTCTAGGTCTGATTTAGACCCCAAGCCCTCTGCAAAAGTAATCTTGAATGTTCCCTAGGCTGCTTGGACTGAGAAGGGATTTCTTGTCTTGAATGGCATAAATCTTCCCTAGCTCCTTAAGACTCTTTTACTGGATTTTGTTTTAAAAAAATTATATATATATATATATATATATATATATGTATATATTATATGTGTGTATGTATTTATATGTATATATATATGTGTATATAGTCTGTGTGTGTGTGTGTGTGTGTATGTGTGCTTGTGTGTGGTATATGTAAGTGTGCCACCATGCATGCTTGTGGTGGTCAGAGGACGGGTTCCTTCTACCTCTATGTATGTTTTAAGAATTGAACTCAGGACACCAGACTTGTGCAACAAGTACCTTTGCCTGCTGAGCCATCTCACTGCCCCAAACTGCTTTCCTCATTGCTTGACAATCTATTTGTGGTGGTTAATCTTATTTGTCAACTTGATGGGATTTAGAATCACAGTGGAGACAAGTCTCTGGGTTTGTCTGTGAGGGACTGTCTAGATTAGGTTACCTGGGTTGAGAAGAACAACCACCCTAAATGTGAGTGGTACCCTTCCACGAGCTGGGGTCCAGGACTGAATAAAGAAGAGAAAATGAACTGAGCACCAGCATCCAATCTTCTTTCCTTCCTGATGTGGATACAGTGTGATTAGCCGCTTCAAGCTCCTGCTGCCATATAGCCCACCAAACCCCCAAATCCACCTGGGGCCATGATGGGCTGTATTCTCTATAAACAGAAGCCAAATAAACTCTTCCTTTCTTAAGTTGCAATTGCCAAGTATTTTGTTGCAGCAATAAAAACATACTAACTAGTACTTGACAGGAACCACTTAAGGGAGGGTTTATTTTGGCTCACAGTTTGGAGGTTACCCAGTCCATCACAGTCATGACCTCTGGGGCAGCTAGATCTGTGGTTGTGGTAGCTTGTGGCTAAGTTCATTAACCCAGAAAGCAAAGAGCTCAGACTAGTACTGGTAGTGGATACAACCTACAAGGCTGGATAGATCATATGCCTTAAAGTTGCCTCAAACAGCGCCACCTGCTGGGGGCCAAGTGTTCACGAGCCTGTGAGGGCCATTTCACAAAAGAAAGGACTCCGACATTTGCCGATTCAGCACACAGACTGATGCTTCCCAAGTAACCCACTGAAGCAAAAGCCGTTGAAGAGTTGAACAGTTGGGGGACATTATTGAGTGGCTCAGGGGGGCTATAACTTTGATGATCACCTCGATGAGAAAGTGTTAGCTGCTAGCACTTTAAAAACGAAATTGATTGTGTCCTTGTGGCAATGGTTACTTCTCCTCAGCTTCATTTTTTTTTCTTTTTTCTCCCCTAAGTGGTTTGTACTTCTTCCAAGATTGGAAGGTACAGTGCCAGATCCATTCCCTGGGGCCATGCTTTGGCTAGCTGGGGAAGTCACTGTGATGGAGGGAGGAATGGAAGATGCCCGGTAGGTGACCCTCTGGAAATAACATCAGTCCAGTTGGTATTCATGAGAGTTGGGACACTTAAAACCACAGTATATTATAATAATGAAGCCCTAACCATGCATCAATGTTTCGTATTTATTAATAATTAAGCTTTTTTTGTACTAGGAATGGAAGCCAGGCATTGCATATACCAATGCTCTACCATTGAGTCCCTGGAATCGTGATGTAATATATTTCTACTGTCTAGGATAAATGGTAGTGACGGCAGCAACAAATGGATCAGCAAGTGTTTTCTAAGGAATGGCTCCCATGGAGGTAAGGGAAGAGTAGGAAAGTTAGTGAGGTGTTTTTATAAGGGGGATCGAGAGTTAGGGCCACAGAACCAACATGTAGCTCATTTTTATGACACGAAGCAGAATTTACATTGGATCAGTCATGGTGGTGTACACCTGTAGTATCAGCACTGAGGAGGTTGAGGCAGGAGGATTAGGACTTTGAAGTCACTATTCTTGGAATGAACCAATCAATCAGCCAATTATCCAAGAATGACAAAGGCAGCAATAACAAAAACATTCCCAGGACCTATAAATTGTTACCAGAGTTGAGAGGATGGTAGGTCCCTGTCCTGATTTACGTTAACTGTCAACTTGATGCTGCTTAGAGTTTATTTGTGAGGAGACTCAAGATCAGATTGTCTCGTGGAATGTCTATTGTGGATTGTCCAGATTGCTAATTGTTGCAGGAGGACCTAGCCCACTGTGGGCAGCACCACTCCCTAGAAAGATGGCCCTGGACTACAGAAGACAGGAGGAAGCAAGATGAAAGCTAACAAATGTGCAGGCAGCTTGGATGCATTAGTTTCTCTCTGCTCATGACTGTAGATGTGGCATGACTAGCTGCCTGGGTTCCTGCCTTTGTCTCTCCTCCATCAAGACTAAAACCTGTAATTAAAAAAAAATTTTTGTGTGTGAAAAAAAAATCTCACAATATAGTCCTAGCGGGTCTGGAATTTGCTATATAGACCAAGCTGGCCTTGAACTCACAGAGAGCCTCTTGCCCCTGCTTCTCAAGTGTTAGAATTATAGGTGTGCACCAGTACCTGGTAAGCCCAAAAGGTTTCCTTACCTTTTCCTCTCCCATGTTGCTTTTGGTCTATGTGTTTATATGTATATATGTATGTCTCTGTGAGGGTTTCTGGATGAGGCTGTAGGAGACCAGAAAAGGGCATCGGATCCCCTGGAACTAGAGTTACAGATGGGTTGAGAGCCACCTTGTATAGGTACTGAGAACCAAACTTAGGTCCCCTCTAAGAGCAGGGTGTGCTGGTAACTGCTAAGCCAGGGGTTGGACTCCAGACCCGTGGAATTAATTTTTTTCTGACAGGAAAGAGAAGAGGTAAAACCAGAAAGGCATCTGATTCTGGAATGTGGAGACAGCTCGGTGAGTAAAGGCTTTGCTGTGCAGGTCCCAGGACTTAAGCGTGAACTCCAGAACTGTAAATAAAAGAAAGCCAGAAGTGGTTAGCATGAGCTTTGTAACCACAGTTCCGGATAACAGAGACAGGAGGGTACCTGGGTCAGGCTAGGGAGAGAGACAGTATCTCAAAACGCAAAGGGGTGGTGTCCTGAGGAGTGGCACCTGGAATAGAGATCTGGCCTCCACACACAAGTGCATATGTGTGCACTCACACCTGCGGACACATGTGTACCTGTACACACAGACACACACACTCAGATACACACCCAGAGATACACACTGAGACAGACACGTAGACAGACATGCACACAGAGAGAGACACACAGACACACAGACAGATAAGCACAGAGACAGCTACACAGACACAGAGACACACACACAGACATGCACACAGTCACACACACACACACACAGACATACACATTCACACACACAGAGACAAGTACTGAGACAGAAAAACAAGCACATACAAAGACATATACAGACACACACACAGATAGACAAGCATTCAGACTGCCACACAGATAGACAGCTACACACACAGCCACATACACAGAGAAACACACAAACACACCGACACACACACACACACACACACACAATGTGTACCTGATTCCTTCCCAATCTCTATTAGTTCTTGATTTTATTATTTTATCTTATTATTTTGTTTGTTTCTTTCTTTCTTTTTGGAGAACAGGGTCTCTGTACATCGCCGTGGCTGTCCTGGAACTCACTGTGTAGTCCAGACTGGCCTCAAACTCACAGAGAACTGACTGGCCCTGCCTCCCAAGTGCTAGGGACCACCACACCCAGCTGAGTTCATTAATTTCTGCATTTATATTCTACTATTTCTGTTTGTAAAATTCCAGCCCGCATGTATTATATCTCTGCTCTCCTCTCCCCACTCTTCTTCCCTTCCCTTCCTCTTCCTCCCTTCCTCTTCTCTCCCCTCCCTTCATTTTTCTTTCTTCTTCTTTTCTCTTATTTTGTTTTGCGTTTGCTATGTAGCACAGCTATCCCAGAACTCACTACATACATCATTTCAGCTTGAAACTTGAGATGTCCTGTCTTAACCTCCAGAGTGCTGGGATTATTGGGTGCATACCACCATGCCTACCTTCCTTTCCTTCTTATGCACAGCCCCACAGTAAAGACATTTTCACATTTTGATGTTCTTCACCCACTACGATGCTCTGCAAAGCATCCCTATCTTGGGTTGTGTTCTTTTTTGTTTGTTTATTTGTTTTTTGTATAGCCCTGGCTGTCCTGGAACTCATTCTGTAGACCAGGCTGGCCTTGAACTCAGAAATCCGCCTGCCTCTGCCTCCCAAGTGCTGGGATTAAAGACATGTGCCACCACTGCCCTGCTTGGTTTGTGTTGTATTGCTCTGATAAAACACCATGACCAAGAACAATTTGGTGAAGGCATGATTTGGCTTAAAGGTTAGAGGCCATCAGCAAGGCAAGATAGGAACTCAATCACGGCAGGAACTTTGAGGCAGGAATTGAAACAGAGGCCGTGGAAGAGTGCTGCTTACTGGCTTGCTCAGCCTGCTTTATTCCACAGCCCAGGACTGCCTGCCCAGGGATGGCTCCACCCACTGTGGGATGGGCCTGACCACATCTATCATCACCCAACAGAATGCAGCGGGCCAACCTGAGGGAGGCACGTTCTCAACCGAAGTTCCCTCTTTGTAGATAATCTACCTTGTGTCAAAAGTCCAAATAGACTCCAACACCACCAACAGCAGCAGCAGCAACAACAACAACAGCACAAACCCCTTGGGTCCACGGTGTGGGTTCAGCATCAGTTGTTCCTTCCTAGGGATACTGACTTGTTCTGTGCGTGTGTGTCTGACCAAGAACTGTATCTTCAGGATGGATTCTCAGACTCAGGGTTGTTGGACTAAGGGGAAATGCACATAGCTTCAATAGATGTGATCAAATTTCCCTCCATAAGGTTATGTCATCTTACTCGTACACTGGCAATATAGGAAAGAACCTATTTTCAGAGGTGTGGTAGTTGGGTATAGATCCTAATTAGTCATCAAAGACCCTCACTCCTTGATATCCCACCATGGACAGGGGAAATCCATGAAAGGAAAGGAGTGAAAGTTGTGTGTGCTACTTGGATTTCCATTTCTGTGACAAAATACCATGAGGCAATCAATTTATAAGGAAAAAGGTTTATTTTGGCTCGTAGTTCCATTCAGAGGTGTGTGTCAGTAGCTGCTTGGCTCTCTTGCATTGTGCCTGTGGTTGTACAGTATATCTCAGTGAAAGCACATGCCCACTCCTCCTCAAGACATTTGGGAAGAGGAAGACCCTGAGGTGCCAGGAGCCCCTTACAAGGCATGCCCTCAGTAACTTAACTTCTACACTTGGGAGGCAGAGGCAGGCAGATCTCTGAGTTCAAGGCCAGCCTGCTCTAGAGAGTGAGTTCCAGAACAGCCAGGACTACACAAAGAAACCCTGTATGGGAAAACCCAAAACCAAAACCCAAACCTCAACTTCTTATCATTAGGCTCCATTTCTTAAATGTCCCACCACCTCCCAATGGTACCACAGGCTGACAGCCAAGCCTTGAATGGACAGCTTTCTAGAGGGTAATTCACAGAGGATTCTAACTAGTGATGAGACCAGAGACAGAAGGAGAAGTGAAGTAAGTAACATATGCATCCCATGCACAGGAGACCCTATTCTAGGAAACCATCCTCTGTCAAATAACTCACTGCCTGCTGTACGATCCCCTCCTGTTGAGATCAAAGGGTGAGTTGATCTATTCATCTGTATATCCATGTTCCCATTAGTTCATCCATGTACTCCCTCCATGTGCTTATCTATCCATCCATCCATCTACTCATGTATTCACCATCTATCCACTCATGTATCCATTCATTCATGTGTCCATCCATCCATCCATCCATCCATCCATCCATCCATCCATCCGTCCGTCCGTCCGTCCGTCCGTCCGTCCGTCCGTCCGTCTGTCCATCCGTCTGTCCACCTACTCATATATCTGTATAAACTGATGAGATGATCATCCCATGTTATGGTTAAGGGGAAAGTTTTTATTGTAGATATATGGGGCGGGGGGAGCTATGAGAGAGAGGCATCTGGAAGAGTCCAGAGCAGAAAGAGAAAGTAATATGCCGAACATGACCACACTGGAACTGTCCATGAGAGAGGCAGGAAGAGAGTGGGGTCTGGGGAGAGCAAGGGATGAAGTCAGAGTGTGGGCAGAAGAGAGGACCAAGAGCTGAAACAGCAGGATTATGAGAACGAGTAGCTAGTCAGGGTCATGGAGGAAAGCTCTGAGCTGGAGGAAGTTTAGGGTAGGGGAGAGGCGAGAACTGCTGAGAAGAGCCAGGATGTCAGCTTGGACCCTGAAATGTGTAACTGGTATTGGTGATACTGAGGGAGGCTGGAGTCCATCATGTGCTTTGTTATGCTAATAGGCACCACAGATAGCTATGTGTCCCTTTTGCCAGTAATAAGAGAAATGGTTCTTTTGATAGAGGGAACTGGTTTCACAAGTTCTTAAGGAATACTGGCTTTTGTCTAACTGTTAGAATATAGGGAAGTGGAGTTTCCTTTGGACCTCATGGTATCATCCATCTATCCTTCCCTCCCTCCCTCCCTTCCTCCCTCCATCCATCCACCCATCCACTCATGTATCCATCATCAATTCCTCCCTCCATTGTTCCCTCCTTCCCTTGCTCCCTCCCTCCTTCCCTCCATCCTTCCCTCCCTCCCTTCCTCCCTCCATCCATCCACCCATCCACTCATGTATCCATCATCCATTCCTCCCTCCCTCCATCATCCATCCATCCATCCATCCATCCACCCATCCACCATCTATCCATCCCTCCATCCACTCATGTATCCATCATCCATTCCTCCCTCCCTCCATCATTCATCCATCTATCCATCCATTCATCCATTCATTCATCCACCATCTATCCATCCCTCCATCCGCTCATGTATCCATCTGTATCCATCATCTGCTCATGTATACATGCATCCATCCATCTACCCATGCATGAATCTATCCCACCCATGCATCCACCCATGAATTCATGCACAAATCCATCCGCCCATCTTTCCCTCCATCCAGATTTCTGATCTAAACTCCGTGGAGCAACTATGCTTTGTCTTGTGATCCCAGGTCAAATTTTCTTGCAGTCACTCCATTTAACAAGATATTCAGAGACCTGGGTGACTTACAGGCAGCGTTCATTTATTTCATGCTCATGGGCATGATGATGATGGATGGATGGATGGATACTGTGAGCTCATGGGATGGCTGGGACATTTCTGGGCTCAGCTTCTCTGAATTGGAGCCTGTAGCATGGGCATCTCCAGGTTTCTCCACTCTTCCAGAGCTACAGATATCCTTCCAATCTGGGTTCACAGCAGCGCATCTGCCAGAGTCATTCATGGGGCCACTCATAATGCCAACAGTGCTGGGACTTGTCCCCACCCCAGGTTAGAAAACATTGCAAGGCACAGGGCAAACAAAGTACGGAAGCTACCTAGTTACAAAAAGGGACAATCGGAGCAACAATCCAATTTACTCCAGGATGTTTGAGAAAGATAAGGGATTTCTGACCTCTGGAGGCAAAGAATCAGCCGGCCTGGCACCACCTGCCTTTGTCTGTAGAAGCCACTCGACTGATGGATGTGACACCTGCCTTCCTAGGCAGGGTCTTCCATTTTCTGGCCTCGGAATGTTTTATAGACATAAGGGAAGGATCTTCCATTACGTAATGTTCTGTGATCTGACATGGTGACTCCGATTTAGAGTTTCAGCCTGAATCCTCACACAAAGGACTTTCATTTCTAAGTTTTATTGAGCATTGTATTTGTCTTTTTTTTCTTTTTAAAATAATGACCCATCTACAACTTCTGAACAAACTGTAATAAAAGTGACAAATACCGGTACACGGTACACACATTGTCACTCTGGATTTACTGCCCCCCAACTTTTTTTCTGGTAAGCCACACTAAATTTGCACTTTGGGGCTTCATCCATCACTCTATCTTTTAATGCAGTATCTAATCTCGCTGGTTCTTTTCTTCTGGTAATACAGCTTCTCCTGAGGTGCATTTTCAGGACTGATTTTTATCATTTGCCAATGTATTTAAAATAATGTGTGAGCGATAAATCAAAACCCTTTATTGGGATACTGCGAAAGACGCTTACAACACAATAAATTTAGATCCATTCTGGGAAATCCAACAGTAAGAAGAGTGACTGAGGCCCCTTTGCACTCTGGGGACTGGGAGAATTAGCTGTTCAAAGTGTTTTCTTCCATAGAGGCAAGTTTTAAGACTGTTGATGCACAGAAGTCAGGAATCATGTAAGCTGGTAGAAACCACTAGAATCCAGACAGATTTCCTTTTGCACTCCAACTGATTCATGTGCTGTTTGACCTGCGAGCCGTGAACTTCTCTGAATGGTCCCTGTGCGTAAACTGGAAGTGGAATGAATGTCACTTTCCAAACCCGTGGTAAGAATGAATGAGAAGGCCTGTGTGGGTATTTCTGGTATACAGTAGGTGCTTAACGTGCGTGACCTTAGACCTCTGCTTCTCCCAAGAAGGGATGATCAGACCTGTACAGAGGTCCGGTGGAAGCCTCCAGAGTCCATACAGTAAGTTCTTGCTTGCCCCACAATACGGACGACAAGGGTCCAACTGACCACAGAGCCCGCTCCTGACATTAGCAGGACAATACCTCTTATTTCAGTCTCACATCATTCCTCAGGAAACTCAGCCCTTCCTTCAGCCTCATTTGTAAGGGAACACGCACCCTGCACCCTACAGGCACTGGAAATAACCACTTCCCTTGAGTACTTTCCTCA
Source organism: Tokudaia tokunoshimensis (assembly GCA_036184795.1). Taxonomy (NCBI): domain Eukaryota; kingdom Metazoa; phylum Chordata; class Mammalia; order Rodentia; family Muridae; genus Tokudaia; species Tokudaia tokunoshimensis. The sequence continues at coordinate 34,655,338 of BTHU01000006.1, read as the reverse complement.
TATCTGTTTCCCCGGTTCTCCTGCTTGACCTAATGGTTTCTTCTGCTTTAGCTTCCGGCTCCTCCCATCTAATGTCCGTCTTCTTCCACCAGCTTCCGTTCTCTCTCTCTCTCTCTCTCTCTCTCTCTCTCTCTCTCTCTCTCTCTCTCTCTCTCTCTCTCTTTTGCTACAGACTCTGTTGGTTGCTTCTTCTGACCCAGAACATCCTATCCAGCCTCTCAGCTACAATTCTGTATTGCAGGGGAGGACGGCGAGGCCCTGTGTTGTAAGTGTAAGGGAGGTGGGCAAGGCAGACTGGGGGATCTGATGCAAAGCTCCTAACAGCCTCAAGGAGGACCCAACAAGAAGGCAGCACAACCATCCTTATCCAGTCAACCTCCTCCTCCTCCTCCTCCTCCTCCTCCTCCTCTTTCTCCTCCTCCTCTTCCTCCTCCTCCACCTGCTCCCCCTCCACTCCCTCCTCCACCACCTCCTCCACCTTCTTCTTCCTTTTCCTATTTATTTATTTATTTATTTATTTATTTATTTATTTATTTATTGTCAACCCCATACAAGAGGAACCTCGATTGAGAAAATGCCTATATCACATTGCCTGTAGACAAGACTGTGGAATATTTTCCTTGATTAACGGCTGATGTGGGAGGGCCCAGTCCACTGTGGGAGGTGCCACCCCTGGGCAGGTGGCCCTGGATTATATAAAAAGATGGCTGAATAAGCCATAGGTAACTAGAATGCTCCTCCACGGCCTGCTTCAGTTCCTGCCCCCAGGTTCCTGCCTTGAATTCCTTCTTTGACTTCCCTCCATGATGGACTGTAACCTGTATAAGCCAAATAAACCATCTCCTCCCCAAGTTACTTTTGGTCACAGTGTCTTATCGCAGGAATTGGAAGTTAACCAAGACAATCCTAAGTAGTCAACACTGCCGCAGAACATGGTATCGGATCCCCAGCATGAGCCAGTAAAGCCTGCACTGTGCTCGTCTCTCCCGCCTACACAATCTTTCTGCCTCACCATCCTCCACCCTTAAGGCTGCAGCTAGATGCTAGGCAGAGGGCGACATGCTTGACCGAAGCCCCCGCTCCCACCCCTACCCCCACTTCTGGTCTTCTCATTTATTTGTTTGTAACGTTTGTTTTTGTTTTGGCTCTTTGTTGAGTCAGGGTCTTTCCATGTAGTCCCGGATGTTCTGGAACTTTCTGTGTAGACCAGGCTAGCCCAGAACTCTGCCTGCCTTTGCCTGCCAAGTGCTCAGCTCCTTGTTGTCTGAGCACATACAGCATGTTGACCTCAGGAACTTTGGACTCACCAGATACCTTTTCTCCTAGACAAGAGGAGGACTGGGGGCCCAGGTCGGGTGGGGGCCCAGCCTTGGGGCTTGGTCACTATAAGCTGGAAGAGACAGGTTTGTGGAGGAATGGCGAGTGTTCCTCACAGTTCTTAATGCCTTGGCTGTGTCGGTCGCCTGCAGCAGGCCACCTTGCTGCTTCATGGCCCCTTCCCAAAGCCCTGGGGGCACCTGTGTGTGTCCCACAGCCTCTAGTGAGAGATCCCTGTTTGGCTTAGCACTTTCCTCCACACACCGTTAACTGCTGAGGTGACCCTGCCCATGGTCAGTTCTGCAGGGAGCTACATTACTGTGTGCCTTGCTTGAGGCGGAGGCTGAGGGAATCAATGAAGAGGAATCAAGCCAAGTCCGGTGTGATGGCGCATCGCTGTAAGCCCAGCTCCGGAGGTTTCCTACGTAGTTTAAACTGTCAGTCTGATACACCTGGAGTCACCTCACCAAGGACTCTCAATCGAGGGATTGCTCAGATTAGACTGACCTATAGGTGTGTCTGTAGGGAATTGTTATGATTGCTAATTGATAAAGGTCAATCCAGCCCATAGGCTGCTCTATTCCTTGATACCCACCCCAATGTTTTGGATTCCTGAATGAAACACACACACACACACACACACACACACACACACATATACACACACATGGCCTTATATTTAATATGCCTTAATCAGCTCAATGACTGGGCCACTCACAAACTTCCATGTTGTTAACACCTCTCCTCCGATACTCCTGTATTATTACTTAGTAAAATCTATACTCCATCCTTGCTACCCTAAACAGGGGAGGGGCCCCTGGAGCCGCCCTTCCCCGGCTCTTACATGATTGGTACTGTGTCTTCTGCAGCTCTCAAGCCTGTATCTTACTTCTCGGGCTTGATCTTTTTGCTTCCCCGGCATGGAGGGTCTAACTCCTTCTCTCTCTCCCCTCTTGCCCTCGAATCCTAAAGTCCCACCTCTGTCTCCCTACCCAGCCATTGGCTGCTGGCAACTTTATTTACCAATTGAAACCAACTGGGGGCAGGGACCCTCAGTGTCTTACATGAGGAATTCTCCTGCAATTTTGGGAACCCAATTAACATAATACAAGCCTTAAACCAAATCCACAACAGACTCTGACCTGGAAATATAAGCCAAATAAACCTTTTCCTGCCCTAAGTTGCTTTTGATAAGAGTGTTTTATCATGGCAACAGAAAGGAAACTAGAACAGGAGGGTCAGGAGTTCAAAGTCACCCCTGGGCACATAATCATTCCAGGCCAGCCTGGGCTATATGTGATGCTGTCTAAAAAAGGGAGGTGGGGCAAAAATGTTGAGAGACTCACTCGTGGCTGTCTTGTTTCTGGGGCTAGGAACAAGGCCACCCGGAGAGAGGAGCTCCTCGCAGAAGTCACACAGCTAAAATAAAAGGGACAAATGGCTCCTAGCATTGTTACCAGCAAGGCATTTGGGGAACATAAATTCCACTAGGAATTAGTCATTCTAAATTGCTTTATTTGGTTTTAACTTAGAATAGAACCTAAATTATTCAGCCTGGGAGGGGGAGGGAGGGGGCAGGAGCCAGTTCCAGGCCTGGCATCCACCTCACACTGTCACCCGTTAGGAGAGCTGTGACATCTGTCTGGGGGTGGCCTCAGAAGCTGGTGGGCTGCCTGAGACCTTCTGGATTTGGTAAAAAGCCCCCTGGGATGTGAGACTCAAGAAGCACGATTTCACATCAGCAACACACCCATGCCTTTTACTCTGTTTGAGAAATGATGTCACTGTTCTCTCATCTTTAAAAAAAAAAAAAATCTCCGTAACCGGGTGTAGTGGTACAAGGCTGTAATCCCAGCACTCGGAAGGCTGAGGCGGGAGGATCGTGAGTTGGAGACTAGCCTGGACTATATAGTGAAACCAAGTCTCAAAAATAAAGCAAAACAAAACCAAAAAATCCTTTCCCTCAACCCCCGTTTTACTCCAGCCACTGTCAGCGTTGTGGCTTTTCTTTGTAACAAAGCTCCACACTGGAATCCCCTGCAGCCCCAGCTCGCCTCTCTGGAAGCTCTGCTGACTGAGCCCACGCTAGCTATGCACCCAGCCTGCAGAGTCAGTTCTAGCCCTCAGCCAACACGACACAGCTAGGCACAAGTCCTCACTCTGTCTTTTTGGGAGATCTTTTTCCTTGGATTGGTGGACTCCACATCTCCTGCTTAGCCTCCTGCCCCACTGGTTGGACCACCAGTATCTTCTCCCTTTTCCCTGACAGTCTCCTTTCCCTGACAGTCTCCTGTGGTTGGATTTCACAGCTCAGACCTTGGACCTCTGTGCTAATTCTATGGTCTGCTAGCTTTCAAATTATCACTTTATCAATAACCCCTGAATTTCTTTCTCCAGGCTAGACTCCCCTTAAACTGCAGATTAACATGCACAATTGCCTTCTGGATGTCTCTACTTTGACATTTGGTTAGACCTCTGAAAATAATTCCTAGCAAAATATATTTCTAGCACCCCAAAGCTAAGGCAGGAGAATAACCAACACGTTTCCCTAAAAAAAAATGGAGGAAGAAAGAAAGAAAAAAGAAAAAGAGGTCAGGTGATGGTGGTGATGGTGGTGGTGATGGTGGTGATGGTGGTGATGGTGGTGCGTGCCTTTAATCATAGCACTCAGAACTCAGAGGTAGGTGAATCTCTGAGTTGTGGGCTAGCCTTGTCTACAGATCAAGTTCCAGGCAGCCAGGGATACACAGAGAAACCCTATCTCAGAAAAAAAAATTGTTCTTAAGTGTGTGTGTGTGTATGTGTGTGTGTGTGTGTGTGTGTGTGTATGTGTGTGTGTGTGTATGTGTGTGTGTGTGTATGTGTGTGTGTGTGTGTGTGTGTGTGTGTGTGTGTGTGTGTGTGTGTGTGTGTGTGAGAGATGTGTGATGTGCATGTGTGTTCCAGGTGCCTGCAGAGGCATCAGATCCTTGGAGCTGGAGTTACAAGCAGTTGTGAGCTGCCCAGTGTAAGTGCTGGTTATCAAACCCTGGTCCTCTGGAGGAGCAGCAAGTCCTTTCGATCACCGAGCCATCTACGTTGCTTCACACTTCTCTATACGTCAGCTTATTCATGTGTGAAGTGGGGGCACCATGTCTCTAAGAAAACTCTGGTAAGCTGATGTGAAAGGGAATTAGGCGCTCTTAACCCCATGGATGAAGGGCATACTGGTCCTGATTACAGGATATCCCCAGGTCCTGTGCAGAGCTGGGACAGAGCCTGCCGTGGAGGCTGGAGGCGGAAATAACAGGAAAGGAGTCTAGGATCTGGGCAAAGCCAAGGGAGTTGGTGCCTGTGTTGTGTGGGTTATCTCCATGACCACTGCCTCCACCATCAGCCCTTACACAGTGGATACAGGGAGAACAAGACGCATTCTAGCAGATAATGAGGTCTTTGATGCAGGGAATATTTCCAGAATACACCAACTTCCCACTTTGTGTCTGAAGTCCTTGCTCGGATTAAAGATTTTTTCATTTGCCCTGTTGGGGACTGAACCCAAGGCCTTGTACATGTTGGGGAGGGACTCTACACACTGAGCCATACTTCCAGGGTCTCACTGGTAGATTCTAAGCAGGCACTCTAGAACTGAGCCATGTTCCCAGCCCCTCCCTGGGGGATTCTAAGCAGGAGCTCTACCACTGAACCACACCCCAGCCCCTCACTGGGGGATTCTAGGCAGATGCTCTACCACTGAGCCACACCCCCAGCCCCTCCCTGGGGGATTCTAGGCAGGGGCTCTACCACTGAGCCACACCCCCAGCCCCTCACTCAGGGATTCTAGGCAGGGCCTCTACCACTGAGCCACATCCCAGCCCCTCACTGGGGGATTCTAGGCAGGGGCTCTACCACTGAGCTACACCCCAACCCCTTCCTGGGGGACTCTAGGCAGGGGCTCCACCATTGAGCCACATTCTCATCTCAAAAGCTTTTGCTATACTATGCTTGACTTTCTTTGTCTATTCAAAGTTATTATTTTAAAGTCAGGGTTTCTCCACACAGCCCAGACTGACCTTGAACCCATGCTCCTTTGTCTCAGCCTCCTAAATGCTGGGATTACAGGCGTGTGCTCTCACATATTCTTCTGAATTTCTTGATTAGACAACTAATGTGGGACTCAGATACCCCTCCTCGGTTGTGTGCCCTGTGGGAGACAGGGATATCCTGGGTCTGTGAGAATCCAGAGCATCCCTGGGAGGTATGCTTCCTGCAGAGGCCTGATCAGCCCTTCAAGTTGGCAAGTAATTAACTTGCCTAATTAAGGCGTGCAGGCACAGGGCTCCTACTGGGACGCTCCTGGGGAGCGGTGACATCCACCACGGAAAGGGTCTCAGGCTGTTGAAACTGCACAGCACGGGCCAGAGAAGATTAATTAAAAAGCAGGCTGAGGAAGCATTGCACCCTGGGAGTAAAGGCCTCCGTGAGCACCAGGGAGGGCTGGGGGGTGTCCCTGGATGCAAATGGCGGGTATGTGTGAGAAACGCCCTGTGCATGAGGGATGCCTCATCTATTTGGGTTTGGGGATGGGGTAGGAACAGAACCACAGCACCGGCCAGGCATCTATTTGCTGACGGGCTATTTTGCATGTAGCACATTAGATTTTGCTGAAATGCTGGGGCATCTCTTCTCGTCCTCCAAGCACAGGGATGGGGGGAGGCAGAGCTTTCTGTGGGAAAGGAAGAAGGTTCTCAATTCTGCCATATACCTCTGAATGAAAGGCTCCTTTCCAGAGCCTCCATCAGAGACCATCAGAGATCTTCAGAGACCATCAGAGACCATCAGAGACCTTCAGAGACCATCAGAGACCATCAGAGACCTTCAGAGACCATCAGAGACCATCAGAGACCATCAGAGACCTTCAGAGACCATCAGAGACCATCAGAGACCTTCAGAGACCATCAGAGACCTTCAGAGACCATCAGAGACCTTCAGAGACCATCAGAGACCATCAGAGACCTTCAGAGACCATCAGAGACCATCAGAGACCTTCCAAAGACCTGAATGGGGCAGTGTGGGTTCTGACAGCAGCCATCCCTGCCACAGTACTTTACAATTGCTGTATCCCAGTGACTTCCACCTGTTGGCTTTTGACCTTGATTGTTCCTTGGGCTATGATTGTCTCTCTCTGCTCTGTCCTTGTCCTTAGCAGTTCCACAGGAGGGCAAAGAATGCCGGTTACCTACTGCCTTCTCCGTGTCCTTGCCTGGACATTTTGCATGCTGGGAGGTTGCTCTCTCTCCCCAGAAGATGGTAGCCCCCAGGGTGGAGCCTGCTTAAAGTAATTCCTTCAACAACTGCTTAGCACCTGCTGTATGCATGATGCTGTCCTATGTACCACAGATAATAGTGTGGAAAACATAGGAACATGGGATTCCTGCTTCCGTTGGGGTGACTTTCAACCTCACAGGTAGGGTGGGGAAGGAGCTGGAAGGAGGAAGTCAGGGTGTGTCAGGTGGCACCACGTGCTCCTTTAAGAATTAAGGGTAGAAAAATAGCATGAGAGCTGGCTATGGAAAATCTTCCTGTAAAGAGGACTTTTATAGGCTGAGCTGTGTCCTCCAAACTTGTATGTTCTAGGATTCCTCCTAGAGGGATTCTAGTCAGGGGCTCTACCACTGAGCCACACTCCAAGCCCTCCCTGGGGGATTCTAGGCAGGGGCTCTACCACTGAGCCACACCCCAGCCCCTCACTGGGGGATTCTAGGCAGTGGCTCTACCACTGAGCCACACCCCCAGCCCCTCACTGGGGGATTCTAGGCAGGGGCTCTACCACTGAGCCACGCCCCCAGCCCCTCACTGGGGGATTCTAGGCAGAGGCTCTACCACTGAGCCACACCCCCAGCCCCTCACTGGGGGATTCTAGGTAAGTGCTCTATCACTGAACCACATGCCTTACTCTTCGTTGGAGAATTTGCATGGTTGCTAACAAAAGTCCCAGTGGAGAATGAATCAGAATTATCAAAGAGTGTCCTCATTGACCTGTTCAGGGCTTGTCAGCCTCTGCAATTCCCATAGCTCAGGGAACTGAGATTGCAGGGCAGATCAACCCCCATCTCCGCTCCAGATCTGTAGAGAAAGAACACAGTCCTAACAAACTGTGAGCACCTCAGGCCCAGCGTTGGGAATCTGGCAAAATAGTGTGTGGACTGCAGCTTCTGTCTCGATGTTAGGACAAGCTACTCTGTTCTCTGAGAGTCTCTGTTCCTTCCTTTGTAATGTGCTGGTCATAATGTACTCTGTAGGGACGTTTGTGCGAAAGGAAGGAGAGGGTGGGGACAGGACTAGGTCAAGTGCAAACCCTCTCTTCATCACAGCTAATGTGATAATTGTAGGGTTTGTGTGTGTGTGTGTGTGTGTGTGTGAGAGTGTGTGTGTGTGAGAGAGAGTGTGTGTGTGTGTGTGTGTATGCATGTATGTGATTGTGAGCGTATGCCCATGGCTGTGTGTGTAGGGTCAGAGGTTGACATTGGATATATTCCTCTATCATTCATTCTCCATCTTATTTTTAAAAAAGATTTTATCTTTATTTTAAATTCTATGTATGTGTGTGCATATGACTGTGGAGGCTGGAAGACAGTATTGGATCTCCCGGAACTGGAGTCACAGGCAGCTATGAACCCCCATCCCCCACCCCATGCAGGTTCTGGGAGCCGAACTCAGGTCCTCTGCAAGTGCAGCATTTGTTCCTAACCACCCAGCCATCTCTGCAACCCTTCCACCTTGTGGTTTAGGACAGAGTCTCTCCTTAAACCCAAGCTGACTGAGCAATCTAGGCTGCCTAACTAGGAAGCTCCAGGGGTCTGCATGTCTCCTCTCTCCCAGGGTGGGATTATAGACACTTGCCAGCACACCTGGTTGTCGCTGTCACTGGGATCCAGACTCAGGTCCTCATGCTAGCTTGGCAGGCACTTTACCAATGAGCCATGTCCCCAGCTCCTAATGACATTTTTAAGACCCCTTTGGGCATGGCATATAACTGTTTACTGTGTACTGTAGTTTCTCTTGCTAAATGCAGAGCAGCTGTTAGTCAGGGTCCCCTTGGGAGCACACCTGTCCTTGACATTGTACTGACAGCTGCCTCTTTCTTTAAAAAACCAAAACCAAAACCAAAAAAAAAAATGCACTGCCAGATTGACTTCATCAGTGACCCTCACACAGCCCCACCTCTGCCAGACACAACCTGCTATGCAAACCAATCCCAAGCTATTACAAGTCCACGGACCCACAGCCTCAAAGGACCCTTTGTACCGCAGAAGCCCGGCTCCCAAATCACGAGGAACACTATACTTGTTTGCCTTTGATGGCAAAATCAACAGTCTGGTTTTCTCTAACTTTATTTAGATGTGAGTCCGCAGTTTGTCAGGAGATAAATGAACGTGGGGCGTTAGGGGAACACAATTAAATGCTCTTTAGGTTTCTGTTGAGAACAGATGTGTAGTTCCTGGTCCTTCCAAGCTGTTGCCTGTGCACGTGAGGGTTAGCTATAGGCTACCCACTCTGCACGGTGAGAAGGGAAAGAGGGGAATCTACCTCTGGGACTGTGCCAGCTGGACCTTGTAAATCACTTTGGGGTTAAGTTCTGCCTAAAGACAGCAGTGGGGCTGGAGAGATGGCTCAGGAGGTAGAGTTTTTGTTACAGAGGCACGAAGACCCAGGTTTGATAAGGGGCAGCATGCATCTGAACCACACCCGCTGCTATGGCCACAGCTTTAGTGAGAGAGCCTATCACAGAAAAATAAGGTAGCAGGTAACTGAAGAAGACACCTGATATTATTCTCTGATCTGTGTGTATGTGTGTGTGTGTGTGCACACACATATGCACACACACAACTGGACACACACTCATACATGTATGCACTCATGCACATGCAAGCACACACACTTCACACACATACTCACACACCCGTACACACACACTTACAATTGAACACTTACAGGTTCATATAACACACAGCTACCCCACCAGCCTCGAGGACTTGATTTGGTTGGTCGCATTGGAACACCAACGGCTGTGTGTTCAGGCTTGTCCCAGCCCAGATTCAAAGCTTGCCACTTGGCTGTTTTTTCTTGCCTTAACCACAAACCCCCAATAACCACCCCTAGATCCAGAGCTCAGAGATTAAAGATATCCTCTCTCCCTCCCAGATGGTGGCTGATGAAACCCCAGATTACATGAGATGTTGAGCTGCGTGCGGAGAGGCAAGGAGTTGGGCTCCTGAGAAGGTATTAAAATGTAGTCTGGAGAGGCACCATCTGTGACAATGGCCTAGAGAAAGCCCTTGTGCTAGTATCAGGGAGGTGACGGCCTCTCCATGGCCAGATCAGAACTGTTTTTGTATGTGTGTGACTTATGAGCGCCAGGGCGTGTACCTCCCCAGAACTGGGAGTACAAGTGTGTATATCAGCACACCTGCATCTTGTTTTAAAATAGATTCCACACTTGAACTCAGGTCTTCATAGCAAACACTTTACAGACTAAGCCATCACCTCAGCCTCAAAATCACCTTGAGGGGACAGAGTGGCCCTGAGCTGACACAGTTCCCTGGTAGAAGACTAGGGAAGGATGTTCCCATGCCTAGACACAGCTGTGTGTAGGGACCAGTCGTCATCATAATTCATATCCCAGCACCTTGGTGTGTGACCTCATCTGGAGAACCTTTAGGTATTTATAATGAGGTCATTCAGGCAGACACCAGTCCAGTCTCACTGAGGTCCTCATTAAAAGGGGACATTGGACTGAGCACAATGATGTGTGCCTGTCATCCCAATATGTGAAAGGCTGAGGCAAGGGGATTGGGATTTTGAGGTCAGCCTGGGCTACATAGTGTCTCCAAAAACAGTAACAAACAAATAAACAAAACCAGGCTGGAGAGATAGTTTGGTCAGTAACCATGCTTGCTGTGCAGACAGGAGGCCCCGAGGAGGAGGAGGAGAACCTAGACTGTGCACACCTGTGATCTCAGCACAGGGAGGCAGAGGCAGGAGGCTCCCTGGAGCTCTCTCAGCCAGCCACAGCCCACCTGACATGCCCCAGGCCAATGAGAGGCCCTGCCTCAAAGAAACAAAGTGGACAGTGTTCTGAGGAGCGCCACCCAAGGTTGGCCAACCTCTGGCCTTCAGAAGCACACAGACACACGCACATCTGTACACATACAAAGACAAGGTGGGCTTATTTTTTGTTTGTTGTTAACAACAAAGGCAGTAAAATAAGAAGTAGACGTTTGGGTGTAATAGGAATGCTGTCTGGGGCTGGAGAGATGGCAGAGCCGTTAAGATTTATTGCTGCACTTGCGGAGGACCTGGGTTCGGTTCCCAGCACCCATTTCAGGCAGGCCACCTGGAACTCTGATTCCGGGAAATCCCATATCCTCTTCTAGACTCTGAAGGCACCCACACATATATGGGACTCTCTCTCTCTCTCTCTCTCTCTCTCTCTCTCTCTCTCTCACACACACACACACACACACACACACACACACACTTAAAAGGCTGATGTCCACAGGGTACATTTGGGACCAAGGTTTGGTCTAGGATCTGTCCGTCCTTCCAGACCCCTGAAGGAAACAGCCTGGCTGACACATCACTCTTGAACTTCAGCTCCTCAGGGCGGGGCTTGAACTTCAGCTCCTCAGGGCGGGGAGATGATGGATCGCTGTTGTTTTAGTCCTACCTAGCCCTGATCTTTTACTATTTCTGCTTCAGCAGCCCAAACAAATGGATGCATGCTGATTCGATGGGGCAAGAATGGAAAACACAGGAAGGATCCCGGGACTGATTTCCAGCTAAGATGGGTGATGTCTTCTTTTTGTCTTTCTGTCCCCTCACCCACTTCTAGACGTGTGTGTGTGTGTGTGTGTGTGTGTGAGTGTTGCCTGTGTAAAGTAAAAGCTACAAAAAAATGCAACAAAAGAAAGCCAGGCATGACAGTTTATGCCTGTAATCCTAGCCTTTGGGAGATGGAGGAGGCAGGAGCATCATTCTTGACCACATAATGAGTTCAAGGCCAACTGGGTTATACAAGACACAGTCTCAAAACAAAGCAAGCAAGGGGACTGGAGCAATGACTTAAGTTAAGCGCAAGTTAAGAGCACTTGCTACTCTTGAAGAGGATCCAGTTCAGCTTCCAGCACGCACATTAGGTAGCTCACAACCTCTTATAATTACAGCTCCAAGAGCTCCAGCTCCCCCTTCTGATCTCCATGAGACCCTGCACTCACACGCACACGTACACATACACACGCATAGACATACACGGGTACACGCGCACATAATTAAAAACGAAAACAAACCTCAAAACAAACTACCACAAAAGCCAAAGGAAAGATGATTAAATAACTAAGAACCTCTTCCCGGATAGGCACAGATGCTCTTAGGGTAAGAATCTTGGCCTTGCTGGTTCCAGTGACCAGTGACTGCCTGGCTGGAGCTCTTAGGTCCCCCTCATGGGAGCCCTGGTCCCATGATACAGTGATATTATTTCTGCCTGTGTGAACCACAGAAGTGATGGGTGACTGTGTACCATGCTGACACACACCGGTGTTGTGCAATCTCTGGAGCTTGAGTCATTCAAGCGATTAACAGAAGCTACGGGAGGGCTGGGGAGCCCCTTACCTCACCTCCGGAGGGGGTCTCAGTAGATTTATTGTTTTAAAAGGTTTACTTTATTTTTATTTCCTTCTATATGTATCTCTCTCTGAGTGTCTCTGTCGCTTTCTCTTCTGCGTCTCTGCCTCTGTGTCTGTCTTTGTCTTTCTGTGTGTCTCCGTCTTTGTCTGGGTGTATATGACATGCGTGTGTGTATATTCCGTCAGAGGTCAGAAGAGAGCCCCTAGACCTGAGTTACAAATGGTTGGGAGCCACCTGGGTGCTGGGAATGGAACGTGGGTCCATTATAAGAGCAGGAAATACTCTGACCCCTGAGCCATCTTTCTCCCTCCATTTTTATTTTTTAGTGCTGGGACTAGAGCCCAGGATCTTGTAATTATAGGCAAGAATCTGACACCAAACTATATTTCTAATCTATATAACTATATCTAGGTAGACATGTATATCTCTATTACTTCTGTTGATGCTATTTCTCTCACCCCTTTAAAAATCGTTTTATTATATTTTTATTCATTTGTTTTCTGGGCATGTGAGTGTGTGGAGGACCCACATGTGCCACGGTGCGGGGATGGAGATCAGAGGACAACTCGTAGAAGTCAGCTCTCTTCTTCCACCCCACCACGTGGGTCTTGGGAATCAAACTCAGGTTGTCAGCTTTGGCTGCAAGTGCCTTTAGCTGCTAAGCCATCTTGTTGGCCTATTATTATTACTTTTATTTTGTCTGAAAGAAGCTATGAAGCCCGGACAGGCCTCCGGCTTCCGTCTCAGGAATGCTGGTCTATGCCACCTGCAGCTGTCTTAGCTGGAGTTCAGCTAACTGACTCAATGTCTCTTTACCACTAGGGGGCGGTAGGGAGAGCATGGGGCCAGCTCAGGTGGAAGAGAGTCCCCCTGGAACTAATCAGTGCTCATAACTCAAATGAGAGGGAACACTCCAGACAGCTCATTATTAGGGCATTGCTCTCTTCTGCTTTTTCAGAGTTGGACAACTTCCACTCAAGCACAGCAAAAAGCTGATAAAAAAGGCAGCGCAAGCCCCTGTGGGTGAGGGGGAGTTTCTCCATTTCCTGTGTTGTCCTTAATTCTTCCAGAATTTATTTATTGGATTATTTGTCTTCTGAAGCACCTGGGCCTGATCTTATGGCCTTGCACATACTATGCAGGCACTCTACCACTAAGCAACTCCTCTAGCTCCTCCCTGGGGGATTCTAGGCAGGGGCTCTACCACTGAGCCACGCCCCCAGCCCCTCACTGGGGGATTCTAGACAGGGGCTCTACCACTGAGCCACACCCCAGCCCCTCACTGGGGGATTCTAGGCAGGGGCTCTACCACTGAGCCACGCCCCCAACCCCTCACTGGGGGATTCTAGGCAGGGGCTCTACCACTGAGCCACGCCCCCAGCCCCTCCCTGGGGGATTCTAGGCAGGGGCTCTACCACTGAGCCACGCCCCAGCCCCTCCCTGGGGGATTCTAGGCAGGGGCTCTACCACTGAGCCACACCCCAGCCCCTCCCTGGGGGATTCTAGGCAGGGGCTCTACCACTGAGCCACACCCCAGCCCCTCCCTGGGGGATTCTAGGCAGGGGCTCTACCACTGAGCCACGCCCCCAGCCCCTCATTGGGGGATTCTAGGCAGGGGCTCTACCACTGAGCCACACCCCAGCCCCTCCCTGGGGGATTCTAGGCAGGGGCTCTACCACTGAGCCACGCCCCCAGCCCCTCACTGGGGGATTCTAGGCAGGGGCTCTACCACTGAGCCACACCCCAGCCCCTCACTTGGGGATTCTAGGCAGGGGCTCTACCACTGAGTCACACCCCCAGCCCCTCACTGGGGGATTCTAGGCAGGGGCTCTACCACTGAGCCACACCCCAGCCCCTCCCTGGGGGATTCTAGGTAGGGACTCTAGCACTGAGCCACGCCCCCAGCCCCTCCCTGGGGAATTCTAGGCAGGGGCTCTACCACTGAGCCACACCCCCAGCCCCTCACTGGGGGATTCTAGGCAGGGGCTCTACCACTGAGCCACACCCCAGCCCCTCACTGGGGGATTCTAGGCAGGGGCTCTACCACTGAGTCACACCCCAGCCCCTCACTGGGGGATTCTAGGCAGGGGCTCTACCACTGAGCCATGCCCCTAGCCCCTCCCTGGGGGATTCTAGGCAGGGCTCTACCACTGAGCCACGCCCCCAGCCCCTCCCTGGGGGATTCTAGGCAGGGGCTCTACCACTGAGTCACACCCCAGCCCCTCACTGGGGGATTTCAGACAAGCACTCTACTGCTGAGCTAAAACCTTGGCCCTTCTTTTACTTTTAACTTTGAAACTGAGACTCCTTAATTTGTCTGTACTGATTTTGAGTTCACTCATTAGCCCAGGCTAGTCTTAAATTTGTGATCCTCCTGTCTCAGTCTCCTGAGTAGGTGGATGACAGGTCTGTGTTACTAGATCTAATTTCCTCAGAATAGTACCGGAAGGAATGTCTCAGACCCCAGATGAAATCTTAGACCCAAAGATGCCCTCATTGTTCAATAATTCACCATATAGCAAAAGGTGATCAGAGCTAATGATCTCCATCTCGCACTCCATTCCCAAGCACGTCTGGCTCAGAGTAGCGTCATTCAACTGTTGGCTTTAGGAGGACATCCTGTTTGCCTGGATACCTCACGGTGATGTATGAACGACTTCTCATTTCACCAAAGCCACCCCAGGGCTCCTCCAACCCTATGATCACTGAAATAAACATGGAAGATGAATCACACCCCCAAACTACCTCCTTGGAAAGTTAATTTTTCTTATTGTTGGGAAACAACCAGTTCCTGAATGGTTCTGTGTCAATGCGGAGGAGGGTAAAGGCCCGAGTTGGGGTTTTTGGTTGTTGTTGTTGTTGTTGATTTTTTTTCCATCTTGATTCATCTGTTGGAGTCTTCTGAGAATTCCATTTTGAAAATGTAATTGACCATACACAAAACAAAGGCCGCTGATGGCTTTGTGAGCGGATGTGTGTGCGCATATACAGTATTTGATGGGATAATTTTACTGCAATTTAATTACAACACTGCATGGGCATTATCAATTCGTGTATAATTAGGCTCCAGCCATCAACTACTGAATACATTATGAAGTTTGTTAAATCAGACCCACGGATGTCATAACCAACACCATAGTACCGGAACAAAGATGTTATCGCCAGGCGAATTGAACTCTCTGATCCCCATCGAAAGGTGGGCGTGCAAACTTAAAACTACTTAAATAAAGAAATAACAGCTTTATAATTCACACGGGCGTCCACGTAAAATCACAGCATAACTAACTCATGCCGCCACAGAGAGGCCATTATGGAAAAAATAGGGATAAAATAATAAATAGCGCCCTGCTGAAGGAAGAATGGAGGAGCAGAAAGGTCCAGAGTAGATCTGCAGCTCTGAGCCACCCGGCTACAGCAGACATTCAGAATGAGGTGCATGGGTTACTTATATATTCTAGCTTTTTGGTTTGTGGTTGTTTTTGTTGTTAGGAAAGGGACTGGAGCTTAACAAGTAATCACCAATACCTTGTTATACCCTCTTTCCCAATACATGAAAACTACACCCTTGCAGTTACACACAACTATGTGGTCAGACTCTAAGATAGTGACATAAAGTAGTGGTGTGTATCACGTTTAGGTGGAGGAACTAAGGAGATGGGGGATCTGAAGAATTCTTTCTGTAAATATTCCAGCAGAGGCTAGGACCGGAGGTTCATGCTTGTCATCTCAGAGACTCAACGGCTGATGCAGGATCATACGTTTTAGTCCTGTTTGGGGCACAAAGGGATCCAAGGCTAGCAGGCAACTTAGTGAGACCAGGTCTCACAATGAACAGTAAGAAGACAAGGGGCCAGAGAGATGGCTTAGCAGTTAAGAGTTAAACTTGTTCTTCCAGAGGTCCTGAGTTCAATTCCCAGTAACCCAGTGATTCACAACCATCTATGCTGGGATCTGACGCCCTCTTCTGGTATGCAGGTGTACATGCAGACAGGGTGTACATATATATTAAACAAACAAATAAATAAGAAAACACTGCTGGAGGTGTGGCTCACTGATAGAGCATGTGCCCAGAATCCCTGAGTGAGGGGCTCTGGCGTGGCTCAGTGGTAGAGCTCCTGCCTAGAATCCCCCAGTGAGGGACTGGGGTGTGGCTCAGTGGTAGAGCCCCTGCCTAGAATCCCCCAGTGAGGGGCTGGGGTGTGGCTCAGTGGTAGAGCTTAGAAGCCGCCACCATTCTCCCGCTTGTCCCCTGTCTTGGTGATTGAGAAATCTTCAAACACTTTGGCCCACTGGCTGGCCATGTGGATGAAAGTCTATCAGTGCCTCCCCTGGGCTTGCCTGCACCTGCTGGATCTGTGAGTTAGAGAGAAATCATCATGGCGCCAAGTCACTTAGCTAGTAGTGTTCTTTGTTAATGCTCAAATGACTAATAATAATTTTGAAAAAAAAACATACGGTAGGCCTTAGAAAATACATCTGTGTGTGCCAACTATTTGATCTCTGAAAAGATCTTTGATGAAGGAAGGCCAGGGGTCTCTGACAGCACTGACGATCATTTTGGCTCTGAGTGGCTGAGACACAAATCTATTTCTCAGACATACTCATTCGCGTCTCTGGATGTCGTTGAGTTGATCATCCTAAGTTTTCTGTTTTTGAAATGAAACTTGAGGCTGGAGAGATGGCTCAGCGGTTAAGAGCACTGACTACTCTTCCAGAGGTCCTGAATTCAAATCCCAGCAACCACATGGTGGCTCACAGCATCTGTAATGGGATCTGATGCCCTCTTCTGGTGTGACTGAAGACAGCCATGGTGTATTCATATACATATGCATAAAAAATAAATAAGTCTTAAAAAAATGAAACTTGCCTTCCTTCATTTATTGATTTCTTCCTTCCTTCCTGTGTGCCTGAATTCTATTTTCCTTTTTAAAAAATGCTTTTTTTTATTGTTTTAAAATTATGTGTGTGTTTATGTGCGCATGAGTGCAAGTGCCTGCCAAGGCCAGAAGAGAGCATTGGATTTGGAGTTACAGGCTCGTAGGAGCCGCTCAACATTGGCGCTGGGGAGCCAAACTCAGGTGTTTTGCAAGAGCAGCAAATACTCTTAATTAATGAGCCACCTCTCTAATCCTATTCATTCATATTTTCTGAATCCCAGGGTAGGTTTATCCTTAGAGATGACAGAGAAATAATACACTTAAAATTAGCAAACTTCCATGTTTGTGAAATAGCTCGATAAAGCTGATTAAAACAAAGAACGCTAAGTGAAAATGAAAAGAAACAGTCACAGTGACAATAGGACAGACCCACTATAAATGAGACACAACAAGAGATTAGGATATTGACTGACAGAGGCTGGGGAGGTAGCTAAATTAGTAAAATGTCTCCCAGGTGAGCGCGAGGACCTCAGTTCACATCTCTAGCATCCACATAATAATAAAATATTGAGTGTGTCATCAAGTGTCTATAACCCAAGTGTGGGTAGGAGGATCCCTGGGGTTCATTGGTCACCTAAATCAGTGAGCTCTAGGATCAGTTGACAGTCCTAATCTGTATTAGTTCAAATAAGAGTAGTCCTCATAGGCATACATGTTTGAATACTGGACCTCCAGTTGGTGGAACTGTTTGGTAAGGATTAGGAGGTGTGGCCTTGCTGGAGGAGGTGTGTCACTGGGGGCGGGCTTTGAGGTTTCCAAAGCCCAATGCCATTTCCAGTGTGGGTTGGGGTGTGAGCTCTCAGCAGCTGCTCCAGCGCCATGCCTGCCTGCTGTCATTCCTCCCACCTCGGTGGTGAAGAGCATTTATCCTTCTTAAGCCATAAGGCCCCAAATTAACCCTTCCTTCTAAAAAGTTGCCTTGGTTACCATGTTTGATCACAGCAATAGAAAAGTAACTAATGGACCATCTCAAAAAGAAAAATTAGGTGAAGAGTTACTAAGGAAGAGTCTGACATTGACTTCTGGCTTCCACATGTAAACACAGACATGCGCACAGCCACAAACATGCACACATGTATGTAAATACATATATATATATGCACAAGAGTGTACATACATATACATACAACTACTGACTAGTAATGAAGTAGAACAATTATAACAATGTATAGTTATAAAAGTTATGCTGATGGAGTCTCTTCGGGTCTCTCAAAATACCTTGCTTTGACTTTGGACTTTGGTTTAATGGGTGTGTTCCCCAAAGAGTCACGTGTTAAAGTCCTGGTCCCAAGCTCATCAATGCTCAGGGGTGGGACACTGGAGAAGTGGTTGGTTCTTGAAGGCTCTGACGTCATCTGACCTCATTGATGGGGTCATCCCTTGATGGGTCACAGCTGAAAGGACTGTTAGGAAATCTAAGAGGTGAGACCTGGTTGAAAAGTGTAGACCCTTGAGGGTCTAGATCTTCCCATGATATCTCCTTTCCGTCTCCTTTCTCCCTGCTTCCTGTCAACCATGATGTGAGCCATTGTGCACCACAATGCAACTGTCTCCAATGCAATGTTACTGTCTCCATGTCAGTTACAGAAACAACGGAGCTCCGTAACCAGGGACTTAAACCCTTCAAACTGTGAGCCAAAATAAAACCTTCATCTTTTAAGTTAATTCTCTCGAGGATTTTGTTCCAGCGGTGAAAAGCTGATCACCAGTAGGGGATGATTATATCTAAAGTGGGGACAATTCTGGCTCATCTAGAAGAGCTGTAAAGTCCCTAACTGGGCGGCCACAGTCTTATCAATGACATACTAGCTTCTCAGAACTGGCAAACATATACATTCCTAAGAATGAGCCTGACAGCTCCCTGGAGCCTCTTACCCCATTAACAGAGAGTAATGGCTGACTACAGCTGATTGGGGCTGGTTTGTCCTGAATAGCAATCATTAGTTTTCACTGTCCTTTGTCATTACAAAGGACACCATTGAAAAGTCCAGCAGGGCCACTTTGCAACTTGGTTCCTTTGAAAATCACACCTGTTTCTGTCTCCTAGCTGCAGGGCCCTCCATGTGCCTAAACCCAACCAGCACTTCTAGGTATACCCTGCCTACTGGGGAGGGATCCAGAGGTAACTTTGTCATTTCAAAGTATTCTCCAGTGGCCAAGGAAAGGAAGTGCAGGCTAGCACACTCCTCAAGATAGGCTATCTGAGAGTCCACAAGAGGGGTGGGAGGCTAGCGAAATGCTTCAGTGGTTAAGAGTGCTTGCAACTCTTGCAAAAGAGCCAACTTTTGTTCTCAGCATGCACACTGGGCAGCTTCTTATTCCAGTTCCAGGGGTCCAATGCCCTGTTCAATGGTTCCTACACACACACATGACATGCACCCACACACACATACACAGAGGAAAAAAGGTACACTGGTAGACTTTTACCTGACTCCCATTCTCCTTTTCTCATATTTGTATGGCTTCAAAATATTTACATTTCTTTTTGTAAATACAGAGACCGTTTTCATATGTCAGCAGCACAGTGTCTGTTCACTTCCCTTCCCTCCAACTGTAAAACCCTCCCTGGAGCCTCCACGTATGAGCACGTCTGGAGTTATTTGCATTCTGACAGCTCAAATCAAATATTTTAAAGCCAGTCATGAGGAAGGCAGTAAAATGCACTCCTGAGCCTCAGCCCAAACAAATAATAATAATAATAATAAAACCCTCACATTGAAGTCATAAACAGCAGTAATACTGGCAGCTCATTAGAGTTCAGGTTTCATAATCATGATGGACAAGAATTTTAATAAAAAAGGCAGAAGGAGATGAGAAACCAAAATGTTTTTTTCTTTCTTCTTTTCCCTTTCTTTGGTCTTTTAATTTGGGCCTCGTTGTGATTTTTTCCCCCCATGATTAGTACTCTTAGTGTGTAACAGTACTGGAGACATCCTGGTGCCGATGAGAAAATATGGCCAGGGAGTGCACTTGTAGGGACATAAGTAGAAGGGAGATAAATGCCAGCACAAGCAAGCTCTGCGTGAACGTGAGTCATGAGTCACAGCCCAGAGAAGGCCTCCTACAGCTCTTTTCACCGCCCACCCACCTTGTTTCTGGCCACGTTATCCTCCATGCAGGAGAGAACCACACAGCTCAGGATCAGTCAGAGGGCCACCCTGGTGCTGCCTTTGTGCTGGGGTCTCCCTGGGAGTTGTAGGTCTAAGAATCAACGCATTCACGTGTAATGGAATGACAGATCACAGTGGACTCTCCCTGACTCATAGCTGTGGTTTTTGTCTCAACCTGGGTCCAAAGCATTAAATGGGGATTTTCAGAAACAGTGTTCACATTTTGTTTTGAATCCTTTCACTTCTCAAATTGTGGAAACAAAAACTATGGAATTTGAAACCAAAGTGACCATGCTGTTAGGTTTTAGGTAACAACATTAAATGATATATTCATTTTATCTATGTCTACGTGTGCTTCTTTGTGTGCTTATACACACGTGTGAAGGTACCTACAGAAACCAGAAGAGGGCATTGGATACCCTGGACCGGGACTTACAGGCAGGTGTGAGCCACCCCACAAAGCTGGCAGCTGAGACTGGTGTCATCCAAAGGCTTGACCAGAGCTGGAAATTTTGCTCCAAGATGGCCTCTCAGCATGCCTTAGCAGTAGGTGTTGGCAAGGAGTAGATGCCTCAATGTCTCACTGTGGAGGTCTCTTTGTAGCAATTGGAATACCCTCACAGCATGGCAGCTGGTTTCAGATGAATGGTCCAATAGGGATATCATAATGCCTTCCATGGCTAGCCTCTGCTGTCAGTTCTGCATGTCCTGTTGGCTACATAGTTCTGTTCATCATGGAGAGGCTACCTCGGATGGATCTTGGGGCAGTGGGGGCAGAATTCACTGCCACCAGCCTGGAAGCTGATCACTATGGATACAAAGTCTGTTCCTTCAACTCCCCCTGAACAGGAAAGAAAATATTCTGAAGAACATTGTGTCATGTTACCACAAAACCTGTTCTCAAATACTCAAGGATGTTGTTGTTGTTGTTGTTAAAAAGGGAAAGAGAGAGGGAACAGGTTCTACACCATAGCTTTTGCTATGGAATGAGAATAAAAATGTTGTATATCCATGCAACAAGACATTACTCAGCTATTAAGAAAAATAGAGTTATAAATTTCACAGGTAAATGGGTGGACCTGGAAACAATCATCCTGAGAGATGTAACCCAGGCCCAGAAAGACACATGTGGCATATATTCTCTCATTCGTGGATGTTAGCTTTGAATCATGCATAATTTACTTGGAATGGCTGTGGAGGTCACAAAGCTACTAAGGGTTCAAGGGGAAGCTGTTCAAGGTAGGGGAGATAGAGTACCCTGGTATAAAGGGTTAAAGGGCATCATGGGATAGATAAGGATTAAAAAGTCAGATGGAAATGGACTATTGTGAAAACTTCTCAAAATATATCTATATGTATGCTTGAAAAGAGTTAAAATGGAGTTCCCATGTAACAGAGGCAAAATCACTCCTAGACCCCAGAGGTTAACAAACAGACAAAAAAACTGAGTTCCAGAAATGGCTTAACTTTCCTAGAGTTGTTGGCCAGTGAGGTCACAAAGACACACAAATGTTACAGGCTATTGCCAATGTTCTTGGCTACCCTCCAGAATCTGATGTGGTAAGATCATGTTGCTGAAGATACCACTTGAGTGGTACACTTGAGTTGTGGGACATGGAGACAACAAGTTGGTACTGACCTGGAAGTTTCATCCCTACTGGCTAACTTTCATAGTGCAGGAAGGTCTTAGTCCTGCTACCTGAGTAGATAAGTAATCGTCAGCCTCACCCAGATAGCCCTTATGTGCTTCAGTAATGACCAGCAAACCGGCCTAGCTAAACCGTGCCCATTGGTGCAACTGTGGCACAGATGTCATGGGAGTAACCAACCATTCCCTGACTGGATCTAAGTCCTGCTATACGCGATAAAGCTCAGGCCTGTCACCATTATTGGGCTAAGAGCCTATGACTACACAGCTCATAGACCCTAGGAGAGAATCTAATAATATTATTCTGCTAAGTGGACAGAGTATCCCTCTAGGACTGGTTTAAAAAAGGCAACATTTCCTTTCCACCATTCTTAGCATCCTCAAGGTGTTCCAAACATTCATGGCCACATTTATGCTAAACACCTCCAACGGCACAGGATGGAATGACATCAGAGACTTTTAAAACCTAATCTGAAGGTATTCAAAGTATGTCATTACCTTTTCCCTCTGCCCGGGAGTTAAAGCACCCAGGCTCTGCATCTGCACAGCTTCTGCCATGGGCTAATTTAGCTGTGATTTGTGACGAACATTTATGGTTTAATAAAGTGACTTTCCAGTTTCTGTGTTTATCACAGCTCAAGCACGGAGTCTCGCTGGGGAAGCATCTGCTGCCGATTATTATTAAAATAAAAAACACTTTTGTGAGCTGTTTTGTCAGGCCCTTTCAAGAGAGACTCAATCTCCCTTAGTGAAATGGCAGAAGAGAGTAGATAGCGGAAGCTTGGGGAGATAGGGAGGCATTCGCCAGATGGAGGGAGATCGTTGGGAAGGGGTCTTGCTGGGTAGGAAAGGGAGCAGGGAGGACTGAATTGTGGCCAACACTCAAGGACCCTGAGAAAATCTCTCTGACTGGTCTAGTGACACAGAAAATGGTACCCCACTAGACCCCAGAAATGTCACTACTATCCTGGCCCATTCTCTTTGCAGAGTACATGGATCTGGGGGCTCAAACTCTGGGGTTCTCATGCTTGCACAGCAAACACTTCACTGACCGAGCCATCTCCCCAGTCCCTACTGTTTGTTTCCTGATGATACCTGTTCTGACTAAGGTGAAGTGGACCTTTTAGTGGGTAGGAAATTGGGACTTTCCGACTACAGATTGCCAGCGCTGAATTATGTTCCTCTAAGATTCATGTGCTGGGGATCCAGGTTTTCTGCCCTTCGGTTCTTCAGCTGTGATTTGGGATGGACAGTCATGTTAGACTGTGACAGAACTGATTTTCCAGGCATGGTGGCAAATGACTGCAATCCCAGCACTTGAGAAAGACACAGGAAGATTGGGAGTTCAAGGTCATCTTTAGCTATGTAGTGAGTTCTAGGCCAGCCTGAGCTACATGAGACTGCATCATAAAATAAAACCCAAAGTGGTAATCATGTAAAAACAAGGACATTTGGTGACCCCCTAGTCCAGTCTAACCCAGGTTATATGTCCCTGTGTGTAGTTACCTATGTTACAGGCAAACTGTTTGGATTGAAGAGTAACCTCAGGCATGGCCCTTATCTTTTACTTTGAGGCAAGATCTCTGTTGTTTTGCCAGTCAGACTGGCCAGCCCACAGGCTATGAGGGACTCTCCAGTCTCTGGCTCCAGCTTCCCATAAGGCCCCTGGGATTATGGATGTATGCTAACATGCTAACACGTGTGTGGCTTTTATATGAGTGCTTGGAATTTGAACTCGGGACCTTGTACTTGCACAGCGAATGCTTTTACCCAATGATTCATCTCCTCAGCCTCATGAACATTGTGTATTCCTTACAAAATTCCTCCTAAGTTGTGCAATCCTTGCCTATGTCTTGGGGTGTCCCTCCTCTCCCCTTTCCTCTTCCTCTTTATCTCCCTCTCCCAATAGGGTTTCGGGATGGCCTTAAACTTGCTATGTAGTTGAGAATGACCTTGAACTCTTCACCTTCCTATCTCAACTTCCCGAGAACTGGAATTCCAGAGGTGCACCACCACATCTGGCATGGGGGTGCCAGGGATCAAACCAAGCCTTCATATGTGTTAGGTAAGTGCCCTATCAATTGGACTACATGCCCGGCTCCCTTTGATCTCGTATCTGTCCATCCTGACTTTCTCTTCTTCCTACCCGCACCCATCCTCCTTTTATAAAAAGACATTTGCAGTCTCAT
The DNA here is from genome assembly GCA_036184795.1 of Tokudaia tokunoshimensis. Classification (NCBI taxonomy): domain Eukaryota; kingdom Metazoa; phylum Chordata; class Mammalia; order Rodentia; family Muridae; genus Tokudaia; species Tokudaia tokunoshimensis. Next base: position 34,631,475 of record BTHU01000006.1, on the reverse strand, counting down.
TACTGTACATCTTCAGTGGCATGAAATTAAAAATAAAAGCTAATGAGTCATGGTATCACCAAGCTCTGGCTCCCCAGGAGCCCAGATAGTGGGGGGGGGTGTGTTGGAGCAGGTTCAGTGGCGACTTCTAAAGAACTGACTGGGTCCCATCCACCTGATTTACCTGCAGACTCGCTGGACGCCCTGGGGTTGTCAACCCTGAGCGAGTGAGTTTCAGGTCCTGTTGGGACGTCATTCAGCATCATGAGTTTTGGGAATGGGCTATTTGCCTCCAAGAATGCACTCCCCGCCTCTGTGTGTGTGTGTGTTTGTGTGTGTGTGTGTCTATGTTTTCTTGATTCCTTAATTCATTCTAGTGAGTTACTGAGGCTGCAGATCGACTCACAGAAACCTGTTAGTTGGAAGACAAGGGCTTTCTGCTGATACTGGAAGTAGGGTTTATCTTATGGGACTGACTACATAATGGCTGAAGTCTGAATGGACAGGCGAGTGTGGGAAAAGTGGAGGAAAGACATCATGTGGAGCTCACAGCAGAGGCTGGGGAAATGTCTCAGGAAGTAAACACTTGTGTAAACATGAGGAACTGAGTTCAAATCCAAGCCCCCGTGCAAAAGCTGGGTGTGGGGGTGTGTTCCTACAACCCATACGTTGGGGGATAGAGACAGGCTCCCAGGAGCTTGCCAGACAACCTAGCCAATAGAGCCAATAAGAGTCAATGAGGGACCCCATCTCAAAACGTAAGGTGGAGGATGATTGAGGAAGACACCTAGTATCAGCTGTTGCCATCCTGTACAGTTGAGTGCATTCAAATGTACACACACACACACACACACACACACACACACACACACACACAGAGGCATGCATGCACACAGGCAGACAGACAGACACACACATACACATACATACACCCTAGAAAATAGTACACTTGGGAATGGTACACTGTCCAGCAGGGAGGGTTGGAAATTCGACCAGGAATGACTTGCCCTGTTACTATCCGAGTCTGCATCTTTGCATTCCTGGTTCCTTCTCAGGGACCAGGACCAGGGCCATTCACACCACAGAGGTGGTAGATATTTCAGGGACAGACCCCACCCTCTTGCACCTGGTTGGTGAATTTGTTGAGGTTGAATCAATCAATCACTCAGCAATGGGAATCAGGTTCTGTTTCTCTGTCTCTGTCTCTGTCTGTCTGTCTGTCTTTCTCTCAGTGATATTCTGATGCTTGCCCTAGAAACATGGGACTCCCGCTACATGTATTTGGAAGCTGGGATTTTGAGTTGCTCATTTAGAAAAGAATGAAGCCTTGTTTGGGATGTAGGTTGTGATTATTAAGGCATAGCCAAGGAAACAGAGCCAATAGCTGGCATTTGTAAGAAAACAGGAACAGAGCTATTCGTTTGGAGCCTGGCATATTCTAGCTTTCCCTAACCTCACTCGTCTATTCTTGCTATAAGATTGCATGTCTGCTCTAGCAGGGAACTATTTGTCATCCAAATAATTCTTGGCTTGGCCAAAATAATAATGTGACCTCCCCCACCCCACCCCAGAGCTCCACATAAGTTCTGGCCAGGAAAAGAAAAGAAATGTTTGCCTTCAAAGTCTTCCCCTGAGCTAAGTTGGCCAGCATTCATCAAAGAGTACATAGACTTGGTTTCATCAAAAACAAAACAAAACAAAACAAAACAAAAAAAAAAACAAAAAAACCCCCAAAAAACCAAAACGGTAGGGTTGAGGGTATAGTTCAGTTGGTAGAGCCTTGCCTAGCATGTACAGAACCTTGGGTTCCCATCCTCAGACTGGAATAAGACAGCCAAGGAGACAAGCTTTCAGGCACAACTGTGAGGGAAGATCTAGGTCAGGTTGGTCTATGGGCACACTTGTGTTGGTTGATCTGGGAAGACCTACCCACTGTGGGTGGCGTCATTCCCTAGACTGGGGACCCTGTACTGTATACAAAGGAGAAAAGGGGACGGAGTACTAGTATGCATTCTGTGCCCTGGCCTCCTGAATGATGGGATTTCAGGTTTGTGCCATTGTGGTCACCTATGAACCACTGTTATTTTATCTTTTATCTAAACATCAAGAGGAGCTGGGGAAATGGCTTGGTCAGAAAAAAGCTTTCTGGGCAAGCATGAGGACTCGGGTTTGACCCGCAGCACCATGCAGCAGTGGTGTGCCTGACATCTCAGCACTGGGCGGCAGAGACATTTGAGTCCCCAGAGCTCACTGGACAGCTAGCCTAGCTGGATTTGTGAACTCCAGGTTCAGTGAGAAGACCCTGTCTCAAACAATAAGATGGGGAGGGACTGAGGAAGAGACCCAATGTCAACCTCTGGCCTGGGTCCACACATGCTTGGGCACCCACACACAGGTGCACACACATGCACACACATGCAAATACGACATAGAAATAGGAAGAGGTGTGATTCTGAATTCTCAGTGCAGCTGCCATGATCCACAGCAGTGCTTACAGAAAGCATATAGGAAAGAAAAGACAACCCCATTTATCGCTTGGAGATGCAACTGTAAGAAACATTTTACTGTTATGCTCAATAATTATTTACAAAAATGTATAATGAGTAGGCTTTGATAAATTGGATACCCATAAATGTGCTGTTAGCTCAAGCCAGGAAAAAAGTTTAATTCTAGGGCTTTATAGTCACAGGTAATTAAAAAAATGTAATTTTAACTTATATACTTTTTTTTGTTGAGAGAATTATGAGGGGGTGATTAATAAAATATTACCAAGCATAAAAATATATTGCATTAGAAGGCCATTCTGTAAGGGAAATGGGATGGAAATATGAGTTCGAGGGGAGAAAAGAAAATTAAAAAATTTTTGGACTATTAAAAAAAAGAGCCGGTCTGTACCTTCTAAGTAAAGGATGATGGATACTGAATCGCTCTCGTGTGTAGGTTTTATTGACTGTGTTTGGAAGAGTGATATGACGGCTTCATTTTTTTCTAACTGACAATATTTACAATAGATCATCCTTTAGTATTTAATCCTATAGTGTTATCATCCTTTGCAATTATTTAGACTTAGGAAAAACTCTGAGTGCCAATTAAAACTGAGAGGATATTAAATATTCAAATTCTCTGTGGTGATAGTGCGGGGGTGGGGGGTAAGAGTAACTGTTATCAACAGAGTGGGCTTGGTGGTGCTCAGGAAGTGGGGGGCGGGGCAGGATTGCAAGGTAAGGTCTGCCTGGAAACAACACCTTCCCGGCTACTCGGCAATTTAGGAGAATCTATATCCAAATCAAAAGTAAAAAGAAGCCTGGGGATGAAGCTCAGTGGTAGAGCCCCTGCCTATAATCCCCCAGTGAGGGGCTGGGGTGTGGCTCAGTGGTAGAGCTCCTGCCTAGAATCCCCCAGTGAGGGGCTGGGGTGTGGCTCAGTGGTAGAGCCCCTGCCTAGAATCCCCCAGTGAGGGGCTGGGAGTGTGGCTCAGTGGTAGAACCCCTGCCTAGAATCCCCCAGGGAGGGGCTAGGGGCGTGGCTCAATGGTAAAGCCCTTGCCTAGAATCTCCCAGTGAGGGGCTGGGTGTGGTTCAGTGATAGAGCCCCTGCCTAGAATAGCCCGGTGAGGGGCTGGTGTTTGGTTGCTTAGCTAAACTGGGTCTAGTCAGTACTGAAGAATTGGGAAGCACCATCTTTTAAGAGCCTCTCAGAGGCTGCCTTTGAATGTAGTCTTTTGTTTTCTATATGATAGAACAATAAGAAACTTATTAGAACGGGATTACTTTGCCTAAACTATATGTTCTTTTACAAGTATCCAAATGTCTCCATAACGCGGAACGAGGTGTAGTGGGCTGATTCTTCTGTGATTCCAATCCCCCCCAGAACACAGAAGGCAGTTCTGAATTTTGAAATGCTGAGAAACAGCTGTTCCTATCTTTAATGAATTCTCTTTGCTATGCGACAGAGATCATGCCTCGGTAATTACAATATCCATCAGATTATTTCATTGAAATCCTGAAGTATGGTTTCCATTCTGAAGGAGAGAGGACTGCACAGAGGATTTCTTGGTGCATGTTCTGACTAATTTCCCACGTCCACAGGAAATGCAGAGCTCACCTCAGAACAATTCCGTGGTGCGAGAAAGAGATGTCTAAGTGAGATTGCTGTGGAATTATGGGAGGACTCTCTTTCCGGTGTCAAAGTGCCAGCTAGAGCCTCCAAAATACACCCAGATACGGGTATTTTTGCTCCTTCTCCCTCCCTCCTTCCTTTACCCTCTTGCTTGCTTTCTTAAAACAGGGTCTCATGGGCCATGCCCCCACACTCACTGTGGCCCAGCACACCTTGAACTCTGCCTGCGCTCCCGAAGCTGAGATTCCATACATAGACAACCACATCTGGTTTTATGCCACGCTTGGGAGGAAACCTAGGACTACGCAGGTGTGTTAGGCAAGCCTTCTCCCAACTGAGCTGTGTCTCCGGTCCACAAATACTCTACTTTGCAATCCAGAAAACACTCATTATCAAACATCAGTTCTCACCCAAAATTATTTCAGTAATTTTCAAGTGGCACCTGGAATATTCTATTAAAAGGGAATTAGCCTTTTCCTTTAATTTCCAATACTTGATATAAAGCGAGATAGTTCTGTTTCAATTTATTAGGAACTGGCTAAATGATACTCTGAGCCATCAAGACAGATAATCATGGAACTATGTGAAAATTAGCCTTTTTTCACCTAAAATATTGTCTGGCGTGATGCCTTCAAAAATACATTTGAGAAAGAAGCCCCAATCTATGAAGGTTTGGGATTCTTTCTGTAGCTGTGATAACAGTTAGCAAAACAAAGAGTCGCTTGCATTTGCCGGCTGACGCTTCAGGCGTGCAAAGCCACTTCCAGAAAACGTGGGAGGCTCTAGCGGCAGCAATATTGCTAAAAATTCCCCCATCGTGGTTGATTCCCAAGTGTGTGGTCGGTAAGTGGCAGATTAGATGTATGACTTTTGTTTTGAAAGGATGTCAACTTTTGTTGATTATGAACTCTGAGAGGTGGCTCCCTGACTTGCAACCCATTTACGCAGCACAAGAAGAACTCACGGATCAGTTCTACAGCTAAGAAGCAGCGGATTTAAACAGTTCCGGGGGGCTGGGGGCCTGGCTAAGTGCAGAGGACCTGCCTAGAGCAATCTCCCCACCCCAGGGAGTCCTGAGGGGATACAGCTCAGTGGAACAGTGTCCTAGAGTCCCTCAGCTGGAGAGTGAGGGTCTCAGAGCATGGCTCAGTGGTAGAATGCTTGCCTAGAATGTGAGAGGTCCTGAGTTCCATACTAAGCATCCTCGGAGCATGGGGCATGCCTGACATTCTAGCACCTCAGTAGATGGAGCCATAGAGTTAGGAGTTCAAGGTCATCCTTGGCTACATAGTGAGTTCAAGGCCAAGGTCAGCCTGGAATACTTGAGGCCTTGGCAGGAAAAGTGTGTGTGTGTGTGTGTGTGTGTGTGTGTGTGTGTGTGTGTGTGTGTGTCTTGGGAGCGGGGAGGGGGCAATTAGGGAGAGACAGAAGGTAAGGGGATTGTCAGGATGACTCTGCAGGTAAAGAAGCTTTGGAGCCTGAAGACCTAAATCCAGTCCTACTCAAGTGGTGGAAGGAAGGGTTTGACTCTGACCTCCACACATGAGCTGTGGCATGTGGGGCACGTGTATGTGCATGTGCGCGCACACACACACACACACATTTAAAAAGAAAGGGAAGGAAGAGGGGAGAGACACAGAGACATAGAGAGAAAAGATGTATAGAGAGGAGAGCAATGTTGCACTGAATCTAAGATTTTTTTGGTTTTTGAGTTAACCTCCCACCAGGTAGACCAGGCTAACCTAGATCTTGCAATCCTCCTGCCTCAGCCTCCGCAGTTCTGGGATCACAGGCATGTCTCACCAGCCCCCAGTTCATCTTTGTACTTTTCACAAACAACTTGTTAGGGTCGGTACAATTCCCCCCTGGACTGTAAGGTCCCCACCTCACCTGCTTTTTTTTGGAAAGAGAACTCCTGAAAGCTCTTTGGGCTTGTCAAACTTAAAAGGGAAGAAATTAAAATATCAAGGCAGCAGAAATGAGTATTTAAAGCACGAAGTGTACCCAAACATCAGTGTGAAGCTGCGACTTGATGTCTGACTTTCTTGAAACTGATGTTAAGAGCCCGCACGCTCTCCTTTCATGAAGGGGCTGCTTAAATATTGCATGCCGGGGCCCCTCTCCCTAGGAATCAAGCCCGCCGCGTCTCATCTCGCGTCTCCATCAAAGGCTGATGGCTTCATCACAGATTCAGAGGGTGCGTGTTGCGGGCCTCCTGGGGGACAGCTAGAGGAATTAACATTTTTATCACGCAACTGATGAAAATGTAGGATAAAAATAAGGCAGGCACGATGGAGGCAGAACACATGGCTAGAGCAGGCAAGTAGGGGATTCACTCTGTGGCTGGAGCCAGGGCGGGCTTCCGGGAGGAAGTGGAGGACTGACGCCGCTTAATAATGATGATGATATCTGTTGTGGGCTCAGTGTGGAATGTCCTCCACTGCCTGACATGTTTAAACATTTAGTTCCCAGCTGGTGGTGCTGTTATGGGAGGTTGTGGAACTTTAGTCGGTGAAACACTGAGGCAGAAATAGGTCCCTGGGAGTGACTTTGTGGGGCCGGGATTTCCAAGATAGGGTTTCTCTGTGTAACAGCTTTGACTGTCCTGGAACTTAATTTGTAGACCAGGCTGGCCTCAAACACACAGAGATTCCCCTGCCTCTGCCTCCTTGGTGGTAGGATTCAAGGCTTGTGTCTTGAGTGTCAGGAATGACCTTCTAAAGAAGAGGTTTATTTTTAATCACGTGTCTGTGTGTGCATCTGTGTCTCTGCATGGATATATGCAGTGAGTACAAGGTGTCTATGGACTCTAGGAGCTGAAGTTATAGGTAGTTGTGAGCCACCCAATGTGGGTGCTGGGAACGGAGTTCCAGCCACCTGCAAAAGTCATCAACTTTCCATGAGTGAGCCATCCATCTAATCCTAGGCTTTGAGCTTTTAAAACTTTGGCCCTGTTTTTTATCAGCTCCTGGCTTCATGGTCAGCCCATGTGTTAGCAATCCGCCTTCAGCTCCTTGCACAGACCGTGAGCCAGAACAAAGCCCTCTTCCCTTAAGTTGCTTCTTGTCAGGTATTGGGTCACAGCAAGGAGGAACACAATGTCTTCATTCAGCTTCCAGCTAGAATCAGCCCCTTCTGTGAGGGCGTGTTGTTTACTGTAGAGCATCAGAAAATGCGAATAGCCGTGTTGGGGAATGAGACAGGAAGGATTGCCCAATAAGATGGGTTGGTGAACAAACCTGAAGTTCCAAAGAACTTCTCGTTCTTTGGAAAGTCAGTTATGTCAAATGATGTGTTGCTGGGGCACACAGGTTAAAGGATCTCTTGCTAAAGCAAACATGTGAAAGGACCCAGGATGAAGGAGTATAAATATGACCCCACAGACAGTGGGAGACAAGCACCGAGCCTTGGTTTGGTTTCCTCCCCCTCAGTCTTCTTCGCCAACGACATGCATGTATTGGTTCGCCTTACAGAGCATTGTGGAGCTCAACTTGTGATAACGCCGCCATTGAGAGAAACTCGCCCAAGATCTGCTCGTGAGTTCCTGTCGTTCTGTGGCCTCGCCTCAGGTCGGTTGGCGAGCCTGGTGTTTTCTTCAAGATTGAACTACTGCTGCATGGTGTCTGCCTGCTTAGAGGACTGGTCTGCTGCTGAGTCGTGTTTGGTGTTTGCTACGGGACTGAACTGATGCCCAAGAAGATCGAGCTCGCCCCCAAAGAACTATTGCTGAGCAGGTCCACTTCCTGTATATCCTAATAACTTTTCTCTTCCACTACCTCTGCTGCGTGGTGGGCTGGAGGAGAGAGGTTGAACCCTTACTAAAAGTAGGTAGCAAAAAAAAAAATTATACCTACACAAATCAGCCTCTAATGTGGACAATGGGGGTTTCCTTCCCACTGGGCAGCTAGGAAAGTCCTTAGACCACTTGAAGCACTCAGTTACCTCACCCAGGCATGAGCAAGTCCTGTGTCTGTGAGCGAGCAGGGCGTCACTAGACTTCTGGTCAAGCTTTTAGGGCTTAGCTTGGTTTCTTGGTTTTTGTTGTTGTTGTTGTTGTCCTTTTGAGACAATGTATCTCAGGCTGGTTTCGAACTCATTATGTAGCTGTTCTAGTTTTTCTGTTGCTGTGATTAAACAGCCACCAAAACCAAGAGGAAAGGGTTCATTTCATCTTACAGCTTGCGGACCTCGAGGGAGGGAAGCTGGGGCAGAAACAGAAGCAGTCTCAGTGGAGGAAGGCTGCACGCCAGCTTGCTTCTCAGGACTCATTCGGCTGCCTTCCTAACACAACCCAGGACAGTCTGCCCAGGGGTGGCACTGCCCACAGTGGGCTGAGCCTTCCTATACCAATCGTTAACAAGAAAATGTCCCACGGACAGGCCACTCCGATGGGGCGGTTCCTCAGCTGAGCATCCTTCTTCCTGGGTGTCTGTACATCTGATCATTCCACCACCTTGATGCAGGGACTCTGGCTGTGTGCTATCAAGCCCACTTTTCCACAGTCCTGGGTCGGGGATTGAACCCAGGGCTCCATGCATGGGAAGCAAACACTTTACTAACAGGGCTATATACCCATCTGGGGGTCGCTTTCTTCTTTTCACTCCTATCCTGCCAAAGAACATCATCCCCTGCAAGCCCCAGCTGTCAAGGAAGATCCAGATAAAAGGACAGCAAGATGGCTCAGTGGGTAGGGCACTTGCCGTCAAGCCTGATAGCTGACCCCTGTCCCCTGTCTGTGAACCAAGGTACACATGCTTGCACATGTGAATGTGCATGAACGATAATAAATAAATAAATGTACCTTTCCTGCCTTCCTTTTAGACAAGAGCTCACTGTGTAGCCTTGGCTGGCCTGGTATTTGCTCTCTAGATCAGGCTTGAGCTCACAGAGATGCCTCTGCCTCTGGATTCCTGGAGTTAAAGGTGTGCACCACGCCTGACTAATAAGTGTTATTTAAACACAAAACCTGAAATGAGCTATGTGGTGGCGCAAGTCCACCCCAGTGCTGTAGAGGCAGAAGCAGGGGCAGAGAGGCAGAGAGGCAGATACAGAGGGATCTCTGTGAGTTTATGAGACCAGCCTGTGAGTTCCAGCCAGCTAGGGCCACAGAGAGATTTCTGTCTCAAAACACAAGCCAGATAGATGCAGATGGTGCCAGCAGAGGCATGGCGATGGCCTTGCGCCAATGACTGGCGCTCGGTGAGGGCGGAGCATGGACCAAAGGCTGGATTCAGCTCTCTGCCTGTGCTTCTCAGGACATCTAAGAGCACCCAACCCGGAAGCCACACGTGGGGAAACTGAGGGTCTTAACCAGGGAGGAGAATGAGATCGTGAAGCCCTTGTGCGGGCATGGAAGGACTGACAGGTGAAGGCTTCTCCCTGTCTTCCATCACCATCCTCCCTCCATCCTCCATCACCATCCTCCCTCCATCCTCCATCACCATCCTCCCTCCATCCTCCATTACCATCCTCCCTCCATTCTCCATCACCATCCTCCCTCCATTCTCCATCACCATCCTCCCCCATCCTCCATCACCATCCTCCCCCATCCTCCATCACCATCCTCCCCCATCCTCCATCACTATCCTCCCTCCATCCTCCATCACCATCCTCCATCACCATCCTCCCCCATCCTCCATCACCATCCTACCTCCATCCTCCATCACCATCTTTCCCCATCCTCCATCACCATCCTACCCATCCTCCATCACCATCCTTCCCCATCCTCCATCACCATCCTCCCTCCATCCTCCATCACCATCCTCCCTCCATCCTCCATCACCATCCTCCCTCCATCTTCCATCACCATCCTTCCCCATCCTCCATCACTATCCTCCCCATCTTCTATCACCATCCTCTATCACTAACCTCCCTCCATCCTCTATCCCCATCCTCCCCATCCTCCATCACCATCCTTCCACATCTTCCATCACCATCCTTCCCCATCTTCCATCACCATCCTCCCTCCATCCTCCATCACTATCTTCTCTCCATCCTCCATCACCATTCTCCTCATCCTCCATCACCATCCTCCCCCATCCTCCATCACCATCCTCCACTACTCCCCTTTATCCCAAGCCTCTCTCGTAGACCATCTGAGAAGTCTTTGACAGATTTTAAGTCCTAAATGGGGAGACTGGGCACTCTCCTTGAGAAAGGACAGACACAGTCTTTAGATATGAAAAGGCTAGGGGCAGCAAAGCCTGGACCAGGCCAAATGTCAATCATCAAATGAATGGACAAACACAGAGCTGGATATTCACAAATATGGAGGAGGGGGAAGGGGAGAAAGAGAGAGTGGGGAGGGAGGGAGGGAGAGAAAGAAAGAGAAACCAAGATGTAGTATGTGGTCTTCTGGTGTTTCTGACCAAAGGCACTGAGAGCAGCCTTTCTTCGAAGTTCCTAAATTGCCAAAGAAGACCGCACTGCAGTCAGGCTTTTGATTGAACATTCCTAACAGAGGAGGAGGAATCTTACATCACAGGCGAAGCAGAAATGAAACGCCACATCTCACATCTGGAGAACTTCGTCTCATAATGACCTGTGCATGTATGTATCTGTGTTTATGTGTGCTTACGGTTTTTGCTGTGCTGGGGATCAGATCCAGGGCCCTTTGCAAGCTAGGCGAGTGCCACTGAGCCACACTCCTGAAGCCCATTCCTGGGGAATTCTGGATAGACTTTGGGTTGCATTATGCCTCTAACTCCTCACTGGCAGAGTCTAAGCTGGTGTTTTTCCACTGTGATGACTGCACTTGGTTGTCAACCTGACTATATCTGGGATTGACTAAAATCCAAGTGCCTGGGTACACCTGTGACTCTTAGTGGAAATAGCTTGAAAGCCTTTATCTTTAGAGGAGGGAAGATCTGCCTTTAATCTGGACCACACCTTCTGCTGGCAGCCTAGATAAAGGACAAGGAAGAAGGAGGCTTGCTCTCTCTGTCTGCTTGCTCTTGCTTGCACTGACAAGCCTGTTTCTTCCCTGGCATTAGAGCCTATTCTTCAGGATCCCAGCATCTACTGAAGACCAGCTGAGATACCCAGCCTGTGGATTGAACAACTACTGGATTCTTGGGCCTTCTACTGGTAGACAGCTGTTGTTGGACTAGTTGGACCACAGACTGTAAGCCATTCTAATAAATTCTGTGTGTGTGTATGTATGTATATATGTGTTTGTGTGTGTATATGTATGTGTGTGTTTGTGTGTATGTGTGTGTATTTGTGAGTATGTGTGTGTATATGTGTGTGTCTATGTATGTGTATGTATATGTGTGTGTTTGTGTGTGTGTACATATGTGTGTATGTACTGCTCCTCTAGAGAACCCTGACTAATACAATGACAAAGTCACATCCCTTTATTTATTTATTAATTTTTGTCTTTTTGAGATAGGGTCTTGCTACAGGCTAGAGCTGTATATAGGTCTCAGCTCAGGCTAGACTGGAACTTGCCATATAGCCCAGGCTAGGCTTGAACTCACAGTTCTCCTGCCATCTCTTCCACAGTGCTGGGATTATAAGCATGCTCCTTGTAGTGGTTTGAATAGGTATGGCCCCCATAGACTCATGTGTTTGAATACTTTGTCCTAGGGAGTGGCACTATTAGGAGGTGTGGCCTTGTTGGAGTAGGTGTGGTTTTGTTGAAGGAAATGTGTTACTAGGGGGTGGCTATTGGGGTCTCAGAAGCACGAGCCAATTCTCTTCCTGCTACCTGAAAATCTGATTGGTATGTAGAACTCTCGGCTCCTCTAACACCATGTCTGCCTGCATGTCACCATGCCTCCTGCTATGATGATCATGGACTAAACCTCTGAACTGTAAGCCAGCCCCAACTGAATGGGTTTTGTTGTTGTTGTTGTTTGTTAAAGATTTGTTTGTTTTATTTATGTGAGTACAGTATCGCTGTCTTCAAACACACCAGGAGAGGGCATTGGATCCCATTACAGATGGTTGGGAATTGAACTCAGGACCTCTGGAAGAGCAGTCAGTGCTCTTAACCACTGAGCCATCTCTCCAGAGCTGTTTTTTTTGTAAGAGTTTCCAAGGTTGTGGCATCTCTTCACAGTACTAGAGACCCTAACTGAGACATCCCTTCCTCCATACCTCATTTCATTGCTTATCTTGTAGTTCATTCCTTTCCCTGAAAGTCATTTCTACCTTTCTAAATTACCCACAGCCTCTTTCCTGGTGTCTTATAAGGAAGAGCATGTGTGTCTGAATCTTTACTGGGTTATGGGATATTCACCATCCTGAAATGAATTCATTTGATGTTTTGTTTGCGATCTGACTGTTGCTGGTTTATTTCAGCAGATTCAGAGACTCACGGCTTCTGTGGGGAGAGGGAAGGCGTTGGTTCACTTCTGCACATATGATGAGATATTATTCACCCATAGAAAGGAACAAGGGACTGGTTGATGTGGCCATGCGTATCAACCTTGAAAACATGTCACATGAAGGGAGGTAGACGTACCCGGCACATAGGGTATGATTGTGCTTATGTAAAATATCCACAACAAACAGAATCTTGGCGAAATAAGGCAGATTGCTGGCTACCAGAGGCTTGCGGAAGAGCGAGGAAGAGAGAGAGTCCTTGCTTAGCGGAAGGGTTGTGTGTATGTTTGTTTTCAGATAGGGTTTCATGTAGCCCAGGCTGGTCTGAAACGTCTTATGTAGCCAAGAATGACCTTAAATTGCTGATCCTCCTGCCTCCACCTCCTAGTCCCTGAGTCAGATGCTTTCACCACACACTCTCTGTGGTGCTGGGGTTGAATCCAAGGCTTCACTGGATTGCTAGGTGAGCCCTCTACCCATCGTGCCTCCTCTCCAGCCCCTTGTCAACAGATTCTTTGTAGGGAAATAGATATTTGGAAACAGATGGAGGTGCCATTTGTACAACATCATGAATGTTTTTAATGCCCATGAATTTTGCCCTCAAAGCAGTTAACATGGCAAAGTTTGTATTTTATTCATTTCACTACATTAAACATTTCCTAACCAAAATTAATTAAAAATTAAGAAACCGTTGCATATGGAGACCCCATCATGAACCTCTATATCTGTCCAATCCGCTCTTCCCTTTCAGAAACAAGAAAGATCCAACAGAGCCAGCCGATCACCAGCCTTACTGGTGTTGCGTGTTTGAGGCCGTGTTACATGATGCAGCCCATGTTCCCTTGATTTCTCCCTCTCCCCATCTCAGCCTTCCAAATGCTGAGACTAAATATGTGTATCATCAGGTCTGGCCACTTCATTTCTTTCTTCATTTTAGAGGTAGGGTCTCACTCTGTAGCCACGGCAGGCCTGGAACTCACTATATGGTCCAGACTGGCCTTCAGCCTACAAAGACCTACCTGTCTAGGCCTCCAGAGTCCTGGGATTAAACAGGTATACCACTACGCCTGATCTGGCAACTTCTTTTTTATAAATACTATTTGGCTGGGGAGATGGCTTGGTGGGCGGGTGCTTGCTGTAAAAGCACAAGGATCTAAGTTCAAATCCCTTGAACCCATTTAAAAAACAAAACAAAACAAAACATTGTTCTGGTACTGTAATCTAGGGAAGTCATAGGTTCCAGGAGCAGAAAGTTCTCTACCATGTGTTTTTCTAAATGGTCATACTGTCTGATTGCTTCTGAATACTTATGTTTATGCTCATAGATTAGTGCTTCCCTCAAGCTTGGCATGGGATGTCTCTTCCCGTGACTCTCAGCAGTTAACAGAGAGACTCACAACTGGCCACAGTGCTGAGCGTAGTGACAGCTGAGTGCTCAGCTTCAAAGGGACAGCCACAGCAACACCCCTAGGCTTGAGGAATGTCTAGAAGACAGGGTGAAAGAAATATGAGCCAGAGGTTGGAGAGGAATCCTGTCGCCTGGACACACCCTGGCTGTCACGCTCATGGCCTAACTGTAGCTGTGGACATCTGCACAAAATCGAGGCAACTGTATCATCCGTACTCCTAGCAGGCAAGCAAATCAGACTTAGTGGGAGAAGACCTGAAGGGGGGATGGGTGGCTGAGAATATGGAGAGTAAGATCGAGATACACTCTATACATGCACGGAATTGTCAAAGAATAAGGGAAACATATTATCTTCCTTAGATTTATTTATTTTATTTTATATGCGTGAGGGTTTTGTCTGCTTGTACGTACATGTACTATGTGTGTGCCTAGTGGCTGATGGTGGCCAGAAGGAGGTCTCAGAGCTCTGGAAGCAGAGTTATGGATGGTTGCCAGCTACCATGTGGTGCTGGGAATAAAACCTAGATTCTCTGCAAGAATGGCAACTGCTCTAAGTTACTGAGTCATCTCTTCAGCGCCCCCCCTCCCCCAGATATTCCTAAAATGCAATCAATAAAAATAAAACCTGGGCATGGTCATGTGCTCCTGTAATCCCAGTGCTGGGGAGATGGGGCAGAGACAGGAAGATGATTGGGGCTTACTAGTGACCTGCCTAGCCTCAGGCTCAGTGAGAGGCCCTATCTTAAGGGAATAGGGAAAGGAGAGGGACAGAGAAGGACACCAGACATCCTCCTTTGGCCCCTGTACACACACACACACACACACACACACACACACAGAGAGAACACATTACCTACATACATACACAGAAAGAAAGCAATTATATGAAGACATAATTAAGACACCCCATTGTAGGCATAAATTTTCTGAACCTACTTTAATAAGTGTTCAACCTCCCCTCTAGCCCACCACCCACTAGAGGTAGTGGAAAAGAAAAGTTATTAGGACAGGGGGAAGTAGACATGTTTAGAAATAGTTCTTAGGGGGTGAGTCCAATCTTTGCTGTCAGGATATCAGCAGTTCAATTCAGTAGCAAACACCAAATACAAATCAGCAGCTGCAGTCCAGTCCACTTAACAGTCACCACACACGAACCAGCAAGGGCAGTTCAATCCAGAAGAAACCACGAGGCTCACCAACCAGCCCAAGGCCACAGAAGTAACAAGTTTCTCTCTATGGCGTCACCACAAGTGGAGCACAGCAACACGATGTAAGGTGAACCAGTGCATGCCTGTTAGCAGAGACTATGAAGGCAGAGTAAGGCAAACCAATGCTCGAGCTCCCACTGTCTGTGGAGTCATATTTATATTCCTTCTGAACATCATGTATCCTTTCATGTGTCTGCTTTATCAAGACATTCTTTTACCTGTGTGTCTCAGCAAAACATCATTTGAAATAACTGACATTCCAAAGAAACCAGAAGTTTCCACTCCACCCTACAATTCATTGGCACGACAGAAGACCCTGTAGTATAGAGAAGAATATGGTGCCATCTTTGGATCCTGGAGTCTAACTCAGAATCGGCTTTTCTTATCACCCTGACAGAATGAGTAGCATGAACAACTTGGGAGAGGTTTATTTTGACTTAGTGTTTTGCAGAACTCTCAGTCCATAGCCTTTGAGATGGGCAGCGGTGAGGCAGGACATCACAGTAGTGGGTGTCACAAGGAGGTCTTTCATCTCTTGGTTGATGGGAAGCTGAGAGAGCAGCTCACAGCGTGGCTGGCAGGAAGCTGGGTGAAATACCAGAAGAGTCCAGACATGTGCCCAGTGACCGATTTCCTCCAAACAGCGCCTACCTCTAACAGTTTCATAGTCTCCCAATAGTCTCTCCAAAGTTTGAATGACCAATGAATGAAACCATGGATTAGATCAAAGCCCTCCTAGGCTTAGATTTTTCAAACCCTACTTTTAATAAGGCTTCTTAAATGCTTCGACCCCCATTCTAGTCCACTATCCAAAAGTGGGGGGGGGGAGGGGGGAGAAAAGATGGTAAGTAGGACAAGGGGGTGTGGACCTGTTTAGAGGTAGATCTTTGGGGCAATTCCAATCTCTGTTTGTCAGGATGCCAGCAGTCCAGTTCAGTAGTGTCAGGAAATCAAACACAAACGGTAATGGCAGGATATGGCAGAAATAGCCAGGCCTCTTCCAAATCGGCACCAGTCAGTCAGCAGGAACAACCAGAACCCGCCAGGAGAAGGTCTCTGAGGAGCCTCTCTCGGTGAAGATGTGGGACCAACAAAGCCTTGCAAAGCTAACTATGCCAGCGTGAGATCAGTGTCTGTTGAGTCCTATTTATACTCTTTCCAAACACCACATGCCCTCCCATGGGTCTTCCCTCAGCAAGATACCACATGAGTCTCTTAGCAAAACACCACGTGAGTCTGCATCACACGGCGTAACCAGAAACTCCCACTTCAGCCTGTCCAACAACCTTTGGTGTTGTTCCTCCAGATGTTGGCTTTTGTTTTGTTTTTTGATTTTGGGGGGCAGGCAGGGTCTCTTATTCATCTAGAATTTTCCCAAGATTAGGTTAACTGTATAGCAAGCTCCCCAAATTTGCCTTCCTTTTTATCCTTAGGACTTAGGATTACAAGAGTGAGCCACCACATCTGGTGTTTCAAAATGTGTGTTCTGGGGACTGAATTCTGGTCCATGTCCCCAGTCTTGGTTGGCTAGGCTCTTGCTTATATAACTCAAAGTGGCTTTGGTCTCAAGATTCTTCTGTCTCTCCTTCCTGAGTTCTGGGATAACAGGCATGTACCACCATGCTTGGGTTGGCCTTCCCTTTTCAAGGGGAGTGAGTTTTTTTAACACATCTAAGCTTCCATTCTCCCTGAAACCTACTCAAGGCGAAATAGCAAGCCCAGCATCTATAATTTCAAAACTACTCCTAGCAGATCCTGAAGGACATGACTTTGAGAAATCCACAGCTGTATTTCAGCTTTTGTTTGTTTATTTTTACTCTGTTGGGGTCACAAGGTTAGGGACAGAGAGCACGGTTGGGAAATGGGAGAGCATATTTGCATGCTATCAGATTTTGGAAAACAAATACTTATACGGCATTGATTTTTTCCCAATCCAAATGCAAATTAGGATGGAGATCCAAGCTGAGAAATGAGGTCGACTTTTACAAAAGGCAATTACGATATAAGATTTCATTTTTCCACAGCGTCCCTTATTGTCCAAATCTTTGGGGTGCTTGTTTAAAGGCAGCTGGGTTTTGATAGAGGCAGTAGACTAGTTTATGGGTTCTCCCCTTTTAAAAGTATCTTTTATATTTATTTACGTGGGGGAGAGGGTTATGCCACAGTGCTCAGTTGTTGGTCAGAGGCCCACCCACGGGATTCAGTTCTTTTCCTTCCCCTATATGGGTTCCAGGGATTGAACTTAGGTCACCAGGTTTGGTGGCAGGCATCCTCTCCCTGCTTAATCCTCTCACCAGTCCATCGTTTCTCATTCATCAGAAGTACACTTTGTCACTGAGAAAGCCGAAGCCATGGAGGTTCTGAGCACATTAGCAATTTGACAAATTCATGTCTCGGTGTGGATGTATGTTGCTATTGGCTCAATGCCTTGACCTTCAGCATTGGGACTGGGTCCACAGATTTCATTGGCATTAGCAGGACAACACATTACTGGGCGAGAGTAACCCCTTCACCTCCACAGCTGCCTGACCCCACCCCTCCTGCCCATGTCCAAAGCCTTCACAGCAACACTCAACACAGGTAAGTGGCTAATGGGTGTTACTGTTGTCACAATAGCAGCTAATGCACCTGCCCACCAGCAGCCAAATGGCCTCTCTTGGTTGCACTGGTTTGAGTTACTAGCTTCCAATTTGAAAATCTAGTTGACAACATTCGATTGGTCAAATTTAAATTACGTAACTTCAGTGTAATAGCAAGGGAAGCTGAGAGAGTGACTGTCAAGCTATCATTTATTTATTTTCAATTGGTTTTTAATGTAGAAAATGGGCTTTAAAAACTCCAGGAAGGGCTGGAGAGATAGCTCAGCAGAGAGAGGCATCTTCAACCAGCCCCAATGACCTGAGTTCAGTCTCGAGGACCCACATAGCAGAAAATGAGTACTGACTTCTGTGGATGGTTTTCTGATCTCCACGTGTGCGCTGTGACACACACCATCTCGAATAAGCAAATATAAAAATAATAATTACAAAAAGAAAACAGGAGATGGCTCAGATGGTAAAGTTCTTGCTGTTTGATCCCCAGAACACATAAAAGTCAGGTATAATAGCTCACGCTTGTAATCCCTGCACTCAGGAATAGAGACAACAGGAATTCAGAGGCTCACTAGCTGTTAGTTTAGTCTAATGGGTGTGTAGCTTGATAAACACTGCAGACAATGTCTGAAGAAGGATGGCCTAGGTTGACCACTGGCCTGTGCATTGAGCGCACCACTAAGGGTGGATACTTTTTTCAGGTACCCATGATGAAGGCAGATGATCATTAGCACGTGAACAGACAGTAGACATCATTAGTTGTCAGAGAACTGAAGATTAAAACCGGAGACTACTGTTCTCTTACTCCATATGCTAAACCTGAAAAGACTGGCCACAGCAGTTTGGCTAAGAGGTGTCTCTCAAAAGGCTCAGGTGTAAAGACTTGGTTCCTAGTTGGTGGGTCCAATCACTGAGAGGTAATTGGACCATGGGAGATCTGACATAATCAATGGGCTAATTGATCCACCGATTCCTCTCTCTCTCTCTCTCTCTCTCTCTCTCTCTCTCTCCCTTCCTCCCTTCCTCCCTCCCTCCCTCTCTCCCTCTCTCCCTCTTCTTTTCTTTTCCCCATTTCTCTGTGTAGCCCTGGTTGTCCTGAAACTCACTCTATAGAGAACTCAGAGGTCTACCTGCCTCTGCCTCCTAAGACCTGGGATTAAAGTCGTGTGCCACCCCCATGGACTGGCTCCTCCCTTGCTAATGGTAGAGCCACAGCTAATGGTAGAGAAAGTCCTTGGACTTTCTCTTGCCTCTGCAGGGCATCAGGCCTTAGCCTAGGCTCATATTTTCATTATCCTGTCCATACCAACAAATCTCTATTAAACTCCCTTTGAATGATCACAGTAGCATTTTGATCCTAGCACATTCCCACCTAATCATCTGTCTTAGGGTTTCACTGCTGTGAACAGACACCATGACCAAGGCAACTCTTATAAGGACAACATTTAATTGGGGCTGGCCTACAGCTTCACAGGTTCAGTCCAGTATCATCAAGGCCAAAGCATGGCAGTGCCCAGGTAGACATGTTGCTGGATGAGTTAAGAATTCTATACCTTCATCTGAAGGCTGCTAGGGGAAGACTGACTTCCAGGCAGCTAGAACAAGGGTCTTAAAGCCCACGCCCACAGTGACATACCTACTTCAACAAAGCCACACCCACTCCAACAAGACCACACCTTCAAATCGTGCCACTCCCTGGGTCAAGCTTATTTAAACCACCATCTCACTCTCATCTTTGCCTTTCTTCTCATGAGGCATCTGGCACCAAGGCAGGCCACTTGCCTAGACCAATCAGATCTTTTTCAGGTTGGTCCAACCCAGGCAAAAGAACATGACCCACAGTGGGAAGCTATTCTGCTCACTGTCTACTGTGAGAAACAAAGATTTCCACTTCATAATAAGAGCACTGGGGTAAACTAAGTTCTCTACTTCATAAAAAGAGCCCTGGAGTATCAAAAGTGGGGTTTATTTTATATTTATGACTTTGCAAATGTGTGTTTCATGCTAGAATGGCAGTCACTGACTGAGTAAAGAGGACAGTCTCTAAACTCTAACACGTGACCACCCATCCCTTTGTTGTGGAGTAATGGGAAGAGACAATCTTAATGCCATCCCTCTGTTGCTTACATTCACCTTTTTCTACACGAAGACCATATATAGTTTCATCCTTACATTTTACATCTTGACTATTCTAAGGCTTTTCAGACACATGACCTCACAGGCAAGCTTTGCTGCTAGTCCTTTATTACTCTGAACTACTAGGTTAGGGTGTTTATGCATAGCTTTGCAGAGCTTGATTTGGGCATTAACTAACCTGACGGGCTTTAGCAGGGTCTACTGTTCTCTGTTTCTTTGTAACTGGAGCTAAGCCGGCTCCAAGCGCCTTTAAGAAAACAAACCATCAGGTTTTATTTCTCACATCTACCACAATGAGAAGAAGCATGCTCATAGTCTCAGGTCTCCTGGCAGCCATCTTGTGACCTGAGGGAAACCAGCATAAGGCGAAAGCCAGCAAACAGAAAGCGGAGACATAGGAACTAGCAGGGAAACTGAGTCAGTCTCTTCTCAGTATCTTAAAGTGGCAAATGACCCTCACACTTTGTTCATATCGGCCTTTCAGCCATTTGCAAAGTAGGCCTTCATGAGACTTATTAAAGACAGTGGCTCCCTCCCTACCCCTTCCCCCACCCCTTCTCGTTTACTCATTAGCATTTCTCGCTTTGATACACAATGGATGGAGCCATTCCTGGAATGAAAATCTAGTCCTTATCTTCCATGGCAGCCTTTACAACGACCTATCTTCTTGCCCCCGAGCTCGGCTCCATCTTTAATGTGTCAGCAATCCAGCTCCCTGGAAGAAAGTACTGGAGCACGATTGTTGAGTCAGGCTAATTAAAGATGTGTATCGCTGGTGGGATTGTCTCTTCGGAACCAAAAAATTAATTATGTTTCTTTGGCCTGGTGACCAGATGTGGAAAAACAAACCAACAGATGCACCTTGTGTTTTTCTAGCTGCTGTGCTCCCAGCGAATGGACTCCGCCCTCTCTGGCTTTTGTCTTGGATTTTGTAGAGACCAGAGAATGGCTGTCTGGTGAGATCTAAAGAAAGGGACTTCAGACCTTCAAAAGTGCCTTGACAGTGCTCATTCTACTCCTGAGATGTGAGTCTGGGAAGGAGACATGGGGAGGGAGAATGGAACAGCAAGGCTGGGAAGGTTACATCCTGAAGACAGGCTCAGACTTGGACAGCTGGGAAAGAGAATGTGCGCCAACAGAGGTGCCAAGTTGGACAACCTGAGTTTGATCCCCAGAATTTACATGGTAGAAGGGGGGATTGACCCTACAAAGTTGACCTCTGACCTACACACACACACACACACACACACACACACACACACACAGAAAGAGAGAGAGAGAGAGAGAGAGAGAGAGATTGAGAGAGAGAGAGAGAAGCAAACAGACAGAAGTAATTAAATGTAATAAAAGAATTTATAAAGGAATGGACATGTTGTTTGTCATCAAAATAGAAACCCGAGGGCTACAGAGATGACTCAGTTGATAACGTACAAGCATTGCAAGTATCAAGACCTGAGTCTGATCCCCAGAATTATAAAAAAGACAGCATAATAGTGCACACTTGATCCCGGGGAGCCAGAAACAGACAAATGCTCAGGCTTGACAGCCTAGCCTAACTGGTCAGCTTCAGCCAATGAGAGACCCCTTAAGAGGAAGTAGCGGCCTTGCTGAAGATATCCTAGGCTGTTTGTCCTCGGGCTTACATACACATGTGCACACTTGTGTAGTGTACACCGTTCACACACAGGTGCATGGGTGTACATATTTTAAGACTAGGAGATTGATCTGGTCCTGGTGGTACATACTTTAATCTCAGCATTTGGGAGGTGAGGCAGGAAGATCATTATTCTGATTATTGCTTCATGGGGAGACCTTGTCTCAAACCAACAAACAACCCAAAATAAACAAAACAACAAACAAAATAGAGATTAAGAGATAGCTTAGCCAGTTAGGTGCCTACAACTGTCCATAACTCCAACTCCAGGAGATCTGGCGCCCTCTTCTGGAATCCATAGGCACCTGCACTTATGTGCACATACCCACACACAGAAAAATGACTTAAACAGTTTTATTTTCATCTTTAAAAAAGAGAACCACTACCAGAAAGTGATGGCTTACACCTTTAATCCCAGCACTAGGGAGGCTGAGTCAGGCAGATCTCTGTGAGTAAGAGGTCTAGGTAGGGGCTCTACCACTGAGCCATACCCACAGCCCCTCACTGGGGGATTCTAGGCAGGGGCTCTACCACTGAGCCACACCCCAGCTCCTCCCTGGGGGATTCTAGGCAGGGGCTCTACCACTGAGCCACACCCCAAACCCCTCACTGGGGGATTCTAGACAGGGGCTCTACCACTGAGCCACACCCCAGCCCCTCCCTGGGGGATTCTAGGCAGGGGCTCTACCACTGAGCCACACCCCAGCCCCTCCCTGGGGGATTCTAGGCAGGGGCTCTACCACTGAGCCACACCCCAGCCCCTCACTGGGGGATTCTAGGCAGGGGCTCTACCACTGAGCCACGTCCCCAGCCCCTCACTGGGGGATTCTAGGCAGGGGCTCTACCACTGAGCCACGCCCCCAGCCCCTCACTGGGGGATTCTAGGCAGGGGCTCTACCACTGAGCCACACCCCAAACCCCTCACTGGGGGATTCTAGACAGGGGCTCTACCACTGAGCCACACCCCAGCCCCTCACTGGGGGATTCTAGGCAGGGGCTCTACCACTGAGCCACGCCCCCAGCCCCTCACTGGGGGATTCTAGGCAGGGGCTCTACCACTGAACCACGCCCCCAGCCCCTCACTGGGGGATTCTAGGCAGGGGTTCTACCACTTAGCCACACCCCAGCCCCTCACTGGGGGATTCTAGGCAGGGGCTCTACCACTGAGCCACACCCCCAGCCCCTCACTGGGGGATTCTAGGCAGGGACTCTACCACTGAGCTACACCCCAGCCCCTCCCTGGGGGATTCTAGGCAGGGGCTCTACCACTGAGTCACACCCCAGCCCCTCCCTGGGGGATTCTAGGCAGGGGCTCTACCACTGAGCCACGCCCCCAGCCCCTCACTGGGGGATTCTAGGCAGGGGCTCTACCACTGAGCCACGCCCCCCAGCCTCTCCCTGGGGGATTCTAGGCAGGGGCTCTACCACTGAGCCACACCCCCAGCCCCTCACTGGGGAGATTCTAGGCAGGGGCTCTACCACTGAGCCACGCCCCCAGCCCCTCACTAGGGGATTCTAGGCAGGGGCTCTACCACTGAGCCACACCCCAGCCCCTCACTAGGGGATTCTAGGCAGGGGATCTACCACTGAGCCACGCCCCAGCCTCTCCCTGGGGGATTCTAGTCATGTGCTCTACCACTGAGCTACACCCCAGCCCCTCACTGGGGGATTCTAGGCAGGGGCTCTACCACTGAGCCATGTCTCCCGGTCTACTTAAATTTTATTGCTGAGAAGTTATCCATGTGTACCTAACAATGCTGTATGTCACCCACTGACCTCATGATGGGCATTTGAGGCCATCACAGCATGGGGCAGTTACTATAAAGCTGCTGAGAATATGTGTTCCACAGACAACACAGCTCCCCTCATCTGCTGCAAGAACATTCTGGGTCAGTAGGCAGGATGGAGTTTAATAGCCACTAGCTGTTTTCAGAAGTGGTTTTTATTTACTTCTTGGAACTGCCTGGAGCAATATTTTGTAGTGAGTTGGGACAAGTAGATCTCAGGTTTTGGAGAAGTAGATTCCTGTGCTGGGACAGATCTGGCATCCTTGTGCATGAGGGTCACAGGCACTAAGGGCCACAAGACCAGCTTGTTTTTATCATGTTCATCCACTGAGTTGACTCTTGGGAACAGATATGTAGATGAGGTCTCCTTCAGACAGACCAAACTCAACATCTGTTTTGGCCACTCACCTGGTTACTATGGCAAACGTTCTGGCACAATCAACTAGAGGAAGGAGGATTTGCTTTGGCTTACTGTTTGAGGCTACAGAGTCCATCATGGCGGGGAAGACATGGTGGCAGGAGCGTGAGGCAGCTGCTCACATTGCATCCTCAGGCAGGACGCAGAGAGAGATGGATGGAGGGACTTGCTTTCTGCTTTTTATTCAGTGTGATATTTCAGCCCAAGAGAAAAATGCCACTCGTATTTAGGGTGGCTCTTCCCACCTGAGTTAACCCAATCTAGAAACTCCCTCATAGACATGCGCAGAGTTTTCATGGCTAGTTTAAAATTCCTGCAAGTTGAAAGTCTATATGGACCATCACTTGCCCCCACCCCAACTCAATCAAATGCACACACACACACACACACACACACACACACACACACACACTGTGTTGTGGAATACTTTTTTAAGGGTGACAGTACCACAAACACCTATTCACCCCAGATAGGGAACCAATAACAAACCAAAGTAATGATGAGCTCAAAGTCCAACTTGGTGACCCAATGAGTTTATTGAGGTTACTTAAAGAAGTACAGAGGGGTTACTCATAGGAGCCGGGATGACTTAAAGACAGCTATATCACAAAAGCCCACCCCAGTATAGACCCTGGAGCCCGTGGCTTGCAGACAACTCAACAAGTCAAAGATCGATCCTCTTCCAGGCATGCTTGCCCCTCACTTTACTGCTGACATAAGCCTGGAGACAGCTTTGTGCATCTGGTTAAATTCCTGAGAGTCATGAGTTGCTCATTTGTTGCTGAGTCTCAACAAATCTTCCTTTAGAATTTCCTGAGTCATAAAAAAAAAAACCAAAAGATGCATTTACTTTTATTGGTGTGCATACGTATGTGCTGCGTGTGTGCAGAAGCCTTCGGAGTCCAGAAGAGAGTGTCAGATCCATTGCAGTGCCTAAGAGTTGCCATGTTGGGGCTGGGATCCTCTGTGAGGGCAAAAGGTGCTCTTGCCTGCTGAGCTATCTCTCCAGTCCCTGAGAATTCTGAGTCTTATCAATATGGAGGGTATTGCTACTCAATGCAGTAACACAAACATAGACACTAACTTTGCTCTCTATGTGTCTCTCTTTCCCATACCCCCCCCCCCCCCACACACACTTACTTCTTGGTGCTTTTGTAGCAAATGGGCAACAAAGCCTCTTTCCCAAGCCCAGAGAAAACACACAGAAGGAACATGCCCTATGTTTCTTCATCTCATCAGATCCTGGATTAGTTCCCTCCAACTGAATCTGAGTTGACTATAGAAGTCATATCTTTGGGAGTAAAGATTTTGGATTGGGGGGGGACTTATGAAGAGAACACAGCGGACCAAACCCCTCATTTATGGATAAAAAAAAAAATCCAACAAGGGGATAGGGACAGGCTCCCTGCCAACTCCTCTCTGCTACAGAGCGTCAGTTGGCAGACAGGATGAGGTGGTTAAAGGTTTACAATTAATGTAATGAATGTCATTCCGTGGGCACCCTGCAAAATTGCCAGCTTAGGAAGGCTAAAGTGAGATCTTGTCGGCTCACATTTTAAGCTCTGTGATTAACCAACTACATGACTTGAAGTCATAAAAAAAAAAGGTTTGGAAGTACTCTCTGAGGACTCACTGGCATCTGCAGTGGATTGTGGGAAGAGGGTTAAGAGGTGGCTGCTCCCCACCTGGCTTTAAAGAGGACAGGGCAGGAGGCCGGGCAGATGGCTCGGTGGTTAAAGCACAGGCCTGAGGACCTGAGTTTGAATTCCCAGAACCCATGTAATGCTGGGCTTTTAGAGTGCGTATAATCTCAGCACTCCTATAGTCAGATGGGAGCCCTCAGGACAGCTAGTATATGGAGTTTAAGAGACTCTGTCTCAGACAAGCTGAGGATGAGGACATGCACCAAATATCACCCTCTGACTGCCACATGCACACTGCAGCATGTGTGACTTGCAAGTTCACACGTGCACACACATGCACATACACATATGCACATACACATACATACATGCACACACATACACACACATGCACACACACATAGACATACACACATGCTCACACACATATATGCACATTTGCATACACACACACACACACACACACACACACACACAGATGGTTTTAAAAAGAATATAATACAGGATAAAACCAAAGAGTAATGCACTAGATCCCAGATCCCTCTTTGTGGACCCAGGACATTTTCACTACTGTGGCTTTCACATGTTTGGGTTACATATTTTTAAAAACAGAAAAATAATTAAAATATTATATTAATGTATGATGTATATTGTTCGTGACTATGAATATGCAGATGAGTACATTTGTGCGGAGGCCAGAGCAGGACTTCGGATATTTTTCTCTGTTGTTCTCCACTCTATATCTTTCAGACACCGTCTCTCACTGAATGGGAAGTTGCTTTCTTAGCTAGGCTGGCTAGCCAGTGACTTCCTAGAATCAGCCTGTCTCCACTCCTAAAGGCTCCACCCACACGGTTAACATACGCACATTACCATGTCTGATTTTTTACATGGGTACTGGGGACCTGAACGCAGGTCCTCATGCTTGCAGAGCAACTGCACTTACTGAGCCTTCTCCTCAACTCCGTCTTTGTTTTGCATTTGTTTCTGAAAGCCCACTCTCAGTTCTGTGTGCAATTTATGGGTGTGCAGGTATAATCATGCTGGTATTATACACACCACATAAAACCTGGCTGCCTCAGATCTCATCAGTTTTCAGTTTGGAAAATCCCCTCCCAGGATTAACCTGACAAAGAAATGGTTCGTTCTCTCAGAATCTAGTGAGCACACATCTGCCTTGTGGAGCATTGGCTTAATTATTAAACACACCTAGGGCTCCTTGGGAGCTGACTTTCTATCCTTTTGTTTGGCGAGGAAACATTCATTAGTTACAATCATTTGCTTCTGATTTGAGAGTGAAATGTCCTTCTGCCCTGTGACTTCTGGGGAGGTGGGAACAAATATCTACTCACCGCAGAATCAATGATAGAGCAGAACAGAGATTCTACTAAAGTCCAACTTGATCAATGAGTTTGTTGGATTTACTTACAAAGAGATTCAAAGGCAGCGGCATCACACAAAGCTCACCTCAGTATGAGTGACAGATGACTCATGAAAATTTCATTGCCTTGGGCTGGAGATGGTTCAGCAGTCAAGAATATCTGCAATCTCTTACAGAGGACCCAAGTTCTGTTCCCAGCAACCATGTTGGGCAATTCACAACCATCTGTGACAGAAGCTTCCCTTATCCATTTAAACAGCAAGAGAGCACGGAGTAAGACAACGAAGAGGGACTTACAGGAGCAGGGTGGACTCAGAGGCAGATGCACCCCTGACGCCCACCGCAGCGCAGAAGACAGTTCACGGAAGCTGGAATCCTGGAGCTCTCAACACGACTTGAAGGCAGTTCAGACTGGCGAGAGTCTTCATTCTATCTGCCTCGTTCCTTGGGCATTGAGGCACTCTGCTCCTTTGGTTTCCATTGCTATGATAAACACCATGACCAAACCCAGCTTGAGGACAAGAGAGTTTATTTTAGCTTACAGGCCTTTGTCGGGCAGTGGACCATGCTAGAAAACTTGGTAAGGTCAAATAGATTCAGAAATCCCAGTCCCTCAGACCTGAGGCGGCAGGTGTTTCAACTACCCCTGACCATGTTCCTGTGACACCCTGTGGAGAGGATCATGACAATCAGTCAGGTAGGGGAAACACCACACCGAAGCCTCACAACATGCAGATGAGACATCCCTAACATCTCAGACCAAGTCAATAGGGAGTGAAAGGGTTAACTCAGAAACTTTGAAAAGGTCATAGAACACTGGTCCCTCCCAGAAGGGTAAGGGTTCCCTCTCTCAGAAGGGAGAGGCTAAATTACAGTCCTCAGACCACAGGGTGGTGGTGCCTGCGGCTAGGAAAGGCCCAGAGTCCATTGGCCACCTACCTCATTCCCTATCAACCAATTAGTTTAAAGGTAACACTGTTCTGCCAATCACATTGTGTCTAATGGAGGTTGCCCGAGAACTGTATAAAAGGCCTGCGCAGCCCAGAGTGCGTGTCGTTCTGTCTCCATGTGCAGGGTGGCCCCTGCATGCTGGATAATAATAAAAATCCTCTTGCTTTTTGCATCGGTTCCCGTCTCCACATAGTCCACTCAGGGGGTCTCTCAGGTAAGTTAAGACTCCCTCGAGTCTTACAAGAGCATCTGCCCTTAGACCCCAACCCACCCCAATGTATGTAAGACCCTATCCACAAGGAATAAATCATGAGAGTTATAGAGCATCTGTCAAATAGAGCTGTAACACTTTGGGGAAGAGAAGTTCTCTCCCAAAGCTTTCCTCACTGGAAGCTGCTCGAGCCTACTGTGGTCACTTCCTGCTCAGTGCCCTGACCTTGGCTCCTGTCTACCGTGCAGCCCTACCTCTGCAGCAGCAGCAGCTGCAGAAGAGATCCACCAGCTCTCACCTAGATCCGACTCCCCCTCCTGGCTCATGCCGGCCCACTGCTGTGCAGCAGCGCCCCAAATGCTGCAGCGCCCCTGAAGATTGACTTCCCCTTCCCCTTCGGAGAGCCTAACTCTTTAGCCATTCTGGCCAGGCCAGAGCCTTGCAGATCTCCACAGATAGTGTCTGGTACACAGACGGACAGGCCATAGACCATTGCTGAGAGAGGAAGAAACTGAAGCAGAGGTCACGGATCGGTGCTGCCTACTGGCTTGCTCCTTCTGGCTTTCTCAGCCGTCTTTGTTATATAACTCAGGCCCACCTATCTTGTCATTGTGTCTCTGGTAAAGAGCCCATCAATCATTTACTCCATCCAATGGCAAGCAGGCCCTGCGTTGAGTCCTGAAGAGATTCACTCAAGAGTGTAGAAGATGAGAAGACCTAAGTGGAAGAATGTCTTGTGCTTGGGGAAGGAAAAGGGACTGGACAGCATAGAAGTAATTCAATGAGTAAAGTCTCATACTCAACGAGTAAACTCTCTTTGTTCACACTTTGCTTAACAAGGGGCTTGGACGTAATCACTTTGTTTTAGCTGAGTCTCAAAAACAGGCCAAGGCTAGTTTTCATAGTTCTGAGATCTGTGGAGGCCACTAGAGGATACTGGACATAGGTGGTATTGACCCTGCAACCATGACCACAGCAACTTTTATAAAAGAAAACATTTAACTGGGGCTGGCTTACAGTTCAGAGGCTTAGGTCATCATCATCATCATCACGGTGGGAAGCACACGGGCAGATGTGGTGCTGGAGCAGTTCTACACCTGGATCTGCAGGCAGCAGGAAGAAAGAAAGGGAGAGTCACTAGGCCTGGCTTCAGCTTCTGAAACATCAAAGCACCCCACCCCCAACTGTGAGACATTTCCTCTAGCACCCACCCTACCCCAACTAGGCCTACCTAAGTAAGTAGTACCACTCCCTGAAGACTAAGCGGTCAAATATATGAGCCTATGGGGGAGGGGATTCTTTGTAAATTTTACATCATGTACCCCAATCCCATTCATCTATCTCCCTGTCCCTTCATATCCTCCCTTTACTCCTGCAACACCCCCCCCAAAGAAAATAAAATATGGTAGAAAAATAAAAAATAAAATACCACAAGCAAACACCATCCTGTTGTGGAAGCTATCATCTGTCCCACAGTGCACCCTTTTGTCCACACATCTTTCCTTGCAAATGTTCACTGCACTGAGTCATTGCTCTGTTGTGAGACCTCTGGCTTCTGCAGCACTATCAGTGTTGAATCCTAACCGGGTTTACTCTGGGTTATCCTGTTGTTACCCTGTGTGATGGAGATCCTGCAGCTTTGGATCTGCAGGACTGGGGTGGGGGGAAGTGCGTTCTTACTCAAACCACCACACCCATATTTCTATAAGTCATCCCATAAATTCATTGGTTTACCAAATTGGACTTTGGTGGTATTGCTATTTTGATCTGTCATCAGCTTCATATCTGGGATGAACTGATGTTTGTTTATGTCTCCCCAGGAAAAGTCACACAACTCATATCCCCCATGGACAAACCACAGCCAGACCCTGACAGTCCTGAGCTTCCATGGACAGCAGATAGAAGCTCAGAATCCAGAGTCACTTCTCACATCTCTCTGACTGGGACCGCCAGAAAACCAACTCTAGGCTTAAGATGGTGGTGGATCTGAGGGGTGCAAGTCAACACACCATATATCCATTGTAAGAGTTCATCGGAAGACCCCCACTCAATAAGACCACAGAGACCAGAATAGCTGCAATCTGCAAGAGGTTTATTGCTCCAATGTACGTTGAGGTCCTCTAGCACGCAGGCAAGAGGAGACCCCGAGCTCACAAAGCATACCCTTTTTATAAACATTTTGGCGGGGAGTTCAGCGGTTGCCTGAGTTGGACAACTGCAATTGGTTACCCTGAGCAACATTTAAAATTATTGGTCAGCTCGAATGGGGAGGTTGTCTCTGCCACTGGGTCCTGTCCTGCCCACCTTGTGGTATTTCCTGGCATTGTCTTTTTCGTTGAGTCACTTCCCTCTCTGTCCTCACTCTAGGCAGGGTAATTCTCTTTTTAAGCCATTTCCTTATCTGTCCTCCCCCAGGCAGTCCTGGGTGGAATGGAAAGTTTCAGTCTGGCTGTGAGCCCCCATCCTTGGTCGTGGGGAGCTGGCCTGCTGTTTCTGACAGGGTTCTCACACCATTACTTCTTGAAGCCATGCAACTTAGTTAGGATTTTACTCTTGTGAACAGATACCATGACCAAGGCAACTCTTATACAGGACAACATTTAATTGGGTCTGGCTTACAGGTTCTGAGGTTTGGTCCATTATCATCAAGGCAGGTACATGGCAGCATCCAGGCAGACATGTTGCAGGAGGAGCTGAAAGTTCTACCTCTTCATCTGAAGGCTGCTAGCACAGCAATGGCTTCCAGGGAGCTAGAATGAGGTTCTTAAAGCCCATTCCCACAGCAACATACCCACTCCAACAGGGCCACACCTTCTAATAGTGCCACTCCCTGGGCCGAGTATTTACAAACCATAACACCATGGCAAAAATGCCTGACAAAATCAACTCAATAGAGGAAGATCAATTTGGGCTCATGGACCATGGTGGAAGGAAAGGCATAGCAGCTGGAATGTGAGGCAGGTCACGTGACACACGCAGACAGGAAGTACAGTGATGCATGCTGGTACTTAGCTCACTTTCTCTTTTTTATTGAGTTCAGGACCCCAGTCCATGGGATAGTGTCACCCACATTTACACCTCAGTTAACCCCATCTAGAAACTCCCTCATAGGCATGCCCAGAGGAGTGTCTCCTAGGTGATTCTAGACCCTGTCACCTTGGCAACCAGTGTTACCCATTACAGTCTATTATTAGTTTATCTTATGGACATGCTCAGATAACTGACAGAAGCAACTCAAGAGGGTAGAGGTTTATTATGGTCCATGGTTTCAGAGCACACAGTCCATCATGGTGGGAGAGGCATACCTGGCAACAGGAGGAGGTAGTGGAAGCTTGGCATGTAGTGGCAGACCGGGACACAGAGGCGTCGATTGTCAACAGACTCCAGTTTTATTTTCACACTCCTGCTCAATTAATGACAAAAACTTGGCATCCAGGGGCCGGGGAGATAGTTTAGTTGGTGAAGTGCTTCCCACATAAACACGTGGACCTGAGTTTGATCCCCAGACTCCACATAGAAAGCTCACTGTGGTGGTGCTCACTTTAATTCCAGGGGTGGGTGGGTGGGGACAGGAGGATCCCTGGAACTTGTTACCCAGCCTGTTTAACCTTCTTCCTGAGCTTTCAGGTTTAGTGAAAGACCCTATCTTAAATAGGGGTGGGGGAGCTGGAGAGATGTTTCAACAGATAAAATGCTTGCTAATACCCCAGTGAAAAGACCCTGTCTCAGAAAAGGTGGGAAAATGAGAACTTCACCAAAAATCGTCCTCTGACAGCCTTCATGTAAGCTGTGGTACCAGTGTACCTGCTTACACCCACAAAACCAAGCAAACACACACACACCGTCACAAACACCAAAAATTAAAAGTGCAATAGCCCTAGAGGAAAGGCACCCAAGCCTATCCTCTGATATCCATGAAGATGTCACACACACACACACACACACACACACACACACACACACACACACACGTCTGTCATCCCAGCCCTCAAGAGACTGAGGTCACTTAGGCTCCATGACAAGACTCTGTCTCAACAACAGCACAACTGTCCCAGCAAGTGCATGTGGATGGTACAGGGTCCCAGCCCCTCAGGGAGAAGAGACACCAGGGTGGGTCTGAGAGATCAAGGTTCTGTAAAACCTGGACCAGACTGTGGCCTCTGAGACCCAGGGCTCAACCCTGCCCCCTGTACCATTTATTCTCCATGATGCTCCCCTGACAAGCTCAGAAGAAAAACACATTATCACATTCTGCTCCTCTCCTCAGACTCTTCAACTTATATCCTAAGCTATGTCTGCAGGGATTTATTTCTTTATTTATTTTAGGTGGGGGAAATATATTTCTATGTGATTTGGGATCATTCAGTAATTTTCCAGAAATGCATTAATGGCTGCCTGCCTTTTTATGTAAATATGGTTTCCCCATTATAATAATGATAACGCTATTTACCGTTTATTAAATACACGCTGTATATCAGGCACTGCAACCTGGGGAGGATGAATGCCGTTATTGTCCTCATTTTTTTCAGATAAATAAACTGAAATTCAGATAAATATCTCGTGCAAGGTCACATTTGCATTGATGCTGTCAAATCCATCTATCTCTGGGAGATGAGAGAATTAGATGGATGGAGTCATTCCCAGTCCCACTCGTCTGGTGTGTGTGTGTGTGTGTGTGTGTGTGTGTGCATGTGCACACGTGTGACATGTACGTGTGCATATGCATGTGTGTGCCACAGGTTAACATCAGATATTTTCTGCAATTGTTCAGCACTTCATCTTTTGAGACAGGGTCTCCTGGTCTCATCAGCTCACCCAGGTTGGCCGGCCAGCACACTGTAGTGATCCAGCTGCCTCTGCCTCCCTAGCACTGGGATGAAGAAGGTAAATGTTACCATACCTGGCTTTCTCTGGGGGCGCTGAGGATTCCAATTCAGATCCTCACGCTTGCTTGCATGAGAAGCACCTTCCCGAGTGAGTTGTCTCCCAAGCCTTTGTATTCCCTTTTCAAGAAGTGCAGAAGGCTAAGTCATTTATTGACATCTTTTGTAGATGGGTGTGGCCAAGTGACCAGTTTTGACCATCAGATATAAGCACAAAGCACATATGCAAATTCTGCTGTTCACATTTTTTTTCTCTGTATTCTGTCTGGAATATTGGCCCAATACCGGAATCATAGCAGCCATGTTGTAGGCAGGAACTTAACGCCGGAATGGCAGAGATGGCAGAGCCATTATTATTGGCTGGTTTTCCTTAGGCAAGCACTGAAACTGACTTCCAAGAGCCACCGAGTTTCCAATCAAACTCTTTCCTCCCTAGTTGCCTTTGTTCAGTGTTTATCACGGCAACAGAGAAACTGAGCTAGAACAGAAGGGGAGTTAGTATCTCCAGTGGTGTAACTACTGGTACATTGTGTATGCTTCTGTGAAGAACCCCCACCCAGACTCACACAGGTCACCCCAATTAAACCCAATGGGTGCCAAAATAACCGCATCAGTATTAAAAATACCCTCCCAGCAAACTGCAGCATTAAAAGTACTTTATTACATCTATTTATTTATTTGTGTATGTTCATACATGTGACTGTGCCATAGTGTGTGTGTGTGTGTGTGTTTGTATAAGTCATAGGACAACTTGTGGGATGAAGTTTTCTCTCTTCCACCATGTGTGTTCCAGGGATCAAACTTAGGTTGTCAGGCTTGGCGGCAAGCATCTTTACCCCTGAGCCATCCTGCTGGTTCCATGGCATTCACCTTTAAGATGGCAATAAAGATATTATTTATCTCCTGACACTTTAATTGGGATCCAACAAAGTGAGACCAGTAACTGCACAGCACACAGCAAATGCCTATTAATTGTTGCACTGATGATGATGCGGTTATATTGCTTATATTTCTTGTTGCGACAAAAATCTGGCAAAGGCAACTTAAGTGGGAAATGGTTTGGTTGTTAAGAGCGCTCGCTGTTCTTCCAGAGGACCTGAGTTTGGTTCCCAGCACCTACATCAGGAGGATCACCACCATGTGCAACCCTGGCTCCAGATCTGACTGATTCCTCCTTTGGCTGCACCTATTCTCTCTCTCTCTCTCTCTCTCTCACACACACACACACACACACACACACACACACAATGCCTTAATTAGGATTTCTGTTGGTATGGAGAGACATCATGACCAAGGAACTCTTATAAAGGATAACATGTAACTGGGGCTGATTATCATCATGGTGGGAAGCATGACAGCGCGCAGGCAGACATGGTGCTGGAGAAGGAGCTGAGGAGTTCTACATCTTGATCCAAAGGCAGGCAGGAGGAGACGGACTCTTCTGCCCTGGTTGGAGTTTGAGCACTAGGAGCCCTCAAAGCCCACCCCCACAGTGACACACTTCCTCCAACAAGGTCACACCTACTCCAACAAGGCCACACCTCCTAACAGTGCCACTCCCTGGGCTCAGTGTAGTAAACCATCACACACAGGGAGACAGAGACAAATAATGAAGATAAATATTTAAAAACATAAAAAAAAATTCAAGAGCATGGGAACTGCTCACCTTCAGGTAGGTGTTCCCTTTTCAGTCAGACCTTTCTGGAAACTCCCCCACAGACAGCACAGACGTGTGTCTCCTAGGTGATTCTGAGTTCTGTCAGGCTGACAGTCGGGACTTGCCCACAGGAATGAGGACTAATGGCATAGTCACTGGATAACAGCGGAAAGAGCCTGCGTCTAAGGTTGGGGGTGCATTCCTGACACCAGGGCTCCCTGGCAAGATGGCTGGATTGCTCAGCCTTATGGGCCCTACCTTTCATAATAGGGAAAAATAGGATTAAAAATGTCATGATTGCTCAGGGGATTAAGTCACATCAAGTCTGCTCAATGTTGGCACTGGGACCCGCTATTTGAGGAGATCACCCCCGGGAATTAGGAATTAGGATCTGTTTTTGGCAAATACAGCAGAACAGGTTTCAAACTGAAAATATTGATTCAGAACTTATTTTGATCTCAGCCCGCAAGGAGCACTAACCTCTCTCTCTCCTCCCTCTCTCTCTTCCTCCCTCCCTCCATCCCTACTTTCTTCATTCCTCCTCCCTTCCTTTTCAAATCACTGTGTCTGATTTTTGCCACCTGAAGTACATGGTAATGAATCATGCACAGCACCATCTCCCTCCAGAAAGAGTGACTTGGGTTGAGTGTGATAGTGCTTGCTTATATTCAGATCACTAGGGAAGTTGAGGCAGGAGGATTGCAAATTCAAGGGTAGCCTTGGCTAAGTGGTGAAAGCCTATCTGAAAAACAAAGAAAGTAGCTCAGGCTAGCTACTCCACAAATGCCATACCCAGGTTCAAGTGTTGTTCAACTTACAACCCGGGGCAGATGGTGCCACCTGGGACCGCTGACTTTATCCCAAGGTGCCTTGGTTGGGCCATCGGTAAAAGTGACATTAGTGAGGACAACGCAAGAGTCTATCCATGTCTATACCCTGTGGTCAGCACAATGCTGGACTGTTGTGGACTCTGGCTAATGTGACATTCTTCTGGGATTCTGATTCTCAGAAATTCTTTTTCAAAACTAATTATGTGTGTTGTTGTATACATATAATTATGTGGGTGTTTATACTCACATGGAGAGGCCTGAGGAAGACATTGGGGTGTCTTCTACTATTGCTCTACTTATTGCTTTGAGACAGGGTCTCTCACTGGACCAGAAGTTCCCCATTTTGGCTAGGCTGACTGTCCTAGTGAACCCCTGAGGTGCGCCCGTCTCTGTCCCACTAAGGCTAGGGTTACCAGCACTTGAAACAATGCCTGGCTTTTTTACAGGGCTGCTGAGGATTTGAATGAAGGTCCTTATACTTGCAGAGTCAGCACACTTAGCCATCTTCTCGGTCTCTTCATCAACCTTTAAAAATCATCTTTATTTATATGTATGTGTCTGTCTGTGTGAATATATATGCCACATGGAGGCCAGAAAGAGGATGTCAGATGTCCTTGGAGTTGTGAGCCACCCAGTGTGGATGCTGGGAACTGAACTTGGGTCCTCTGCAAGAGCAGCAAGTGCTCATAACCACTGAACTGTCTGGCCCTGGATTAACCTTTTGATGTGTGTATGTGTGAGTGTTCGTGTATGTGAAGGAGCATGCATATGCATGTGTGTGTACATGCCAGAGGCCAGAGGCCAACTGCTGGTGCTAATCCTATAAAGCCACCTACTTTGCTCTTTGAGTCTGGATCTCTCACTGTTTGAGACCTTGCCTGGTTAGACTAACCAGACAGCGAGTCCCAGGAAATCCATGTGTTTCTGCTTCCCCGGCACTGGGAATGAAGTTTAACCCATCCATGCTTGACTTTTTATGTGTTTCAAGGATTAAGCTCAGATCCTCTTTTTTCTTTTTTTCTTTTTTAAATATTTATTTATTTTATGTAAGTACACTGTAGTTGTCTTCAGACACTCCAGAAGAGGCTCAGTCAGATCTCTTTTACGGATGGTTGTGAGCCGCCATGTGGGTGCTGGGATTTGAACTCAGGATCTTCGGAAGAGCAGTCAGTGCTCTTACCTGCTGAGCCATCTCTCCAGCCCCTTAAACTCAGATCCACAAGCTTGCAGGACAAACATTTCACTGGCTGGCCACCTCCCCCCATCCTGGTTGTCACAGGTTTTCCATTTATGTACTGTGTGGGCATGTGCACGTGTG
Organism: Tokudaia tokunoshimensis; assembly: GCA_036184795.1. Lineage (NCBI taxonomy): Eukaryota > Metazoa > Chordata > Mammalia > Rodentia > Muridae > Tokudaia > Tokudaia tokunoshimensis. Next base: position 34,594,973 of record BTHU01000006.1, on the reverse strand, counting down.
TGTCGTACCCTGTCTCTGAGTGTCCTTGTTCCCACTAACCCCGTGATTAATTCTAAATCTCTCCTTCACTCTGCCTTATCCTGGCTCGCCCTGTGTGGTCTTTACCTACGGCCCAGCTCTGGGGTATTTCTCTGGGCCACAACCTGCTGCTGCTCACAGCATCGCCCTCTGCAGGGGTTCGAGTGGTTATCATAGGACTCTGCTTGGTCTCTTAAGAATGTGTTCTCATAAACATACTGACCGAGGTCCCCGAATGTCTCTGGCTTCCTGTTTTGAGATATGACATCTCCTATGCGTTCTTTCCATCCAGCTACCCACCATATTGACGTCACGGGAGACAGATATCTTTAGAGCAGAGCAGAGACGCGGCCATACTCTCAAACCCCCAGAACCTTGAACAAGGCAAACAGCTTTTCTTTACAAAATACCCAGCCTGAGGTATTTTGTTATAGCTAGAGCAAACCGGCTAATACAGTGTCTTCCGACTTCAACCCACAAGTAATATTAGTGTGCGTACACGTGTGGATGTGTGCATGTTCATGTGTGTGTGCACTTGTGTGCATGTACACATGGGAGGTCAGAGGACAACCTCAGCTGTTATTCCTCAGATGCCATCTACCTGTGCAACAAGGTCTATCACTGGCCCAGAACTCGCCAAATAATTAGATGTGCTGACCAGTGAATCCCAGGGATCCTCCTGTCTGCCCAGCCCTGTGTTGTGTGTGTGTGTGTGTGTGTGTGTGTGTGTGTGTGTCTGTGTTTGTGTGTGTGCACGTGCGCCCGCGTGCATCAGTATCTGATATGTGTGCTGGGAACCAAGCCTGGGTCCTCTCAGAAAAGCGGTATGGGCTCTTAACTGCTGAGCCATCTCCCCAGGCTCCTAGAAGGCTCCTGTGCATGGTAGGCTGAGGAAGAGGGTCACTCAGGGACTAAGCCTGGACACTGTTTCACACAGGCAGCCTGTCTTCCAATGAGGCAGGAGGTTGAAGCAGGTTGGGGTGCGAGAGGGGGTGGGAGTGGGTGTGGGGAGAGGCCGGAAAGCCGCAGGGAAGGGGGCAGAAGCCCCTTGGAGCTGTTTTAATTGAAAGATCGCCTCTTCTTGGTGTTCTCTGAAGGCAGCAGGGTGGCTTTGAATTAAACATGAGCCCTAATTTATTTATCAAGTCTTTGAAAATGTGTCTCTCTGACTCCGTGCTGCTCCTGTTAACCCTTTCCCCAGCATCTGACCAGGGGGTTACCCACATCATTCTTTAGCAAGTCATCTACAGAGAACGTGTGCCTGAAGCAGGAAAGGGACTGATGTAAATTCATTGGAAGAGATCGGGGAGGGTGTGGAGGTCATGGGGCCCTTACATTTCCTGGTGGCTTGCCCCTCGGGGTTCTATCTTTTCCTGGGCCTGCAGCCCATCAGAGCTTCTTTGTTGTGAGGCCTCAAGAGACCCATGGGGTGTGAGTTCCTCTGCCTCTGTATTTCCCTAATGTGATAAACCACCAAACAGAAAACCCCCAGATAAAAGTAGCTTAGGGAATGAAGGGTTTGTTCTGACTCACTGGGAAGGCAGGAGCGAGGGGAGGAGGGGAGGGAGGAGGAGGGAGGTTAACCTTGATTAACTTAATCTAGACAGTCCCTCAATGGCATGCCCAGAGGCTTGTCCCCTACATGATTTTACATCCTGGTAATCTGTCAATCAACAGGAACCATCACAATCCTTTCCCCTCACAGGAGGAAGAGCTTCAGGACCTGTTAGGATTTGAATCTGAATCTGTTAGGATTTGAATTTGAAGACTGGCATTTTGAATATTTGATCCCTTGCAGTTGGTGGCTCTTCTGGAAGGATGTGGACCCTTTAGGAGGTGGAACCTGACTGGAGAAAATGAATGAGTGACTAGGGGGTGGGACCTTGAAGGTTATACCAGAACCTGGCTGTTAGCTCCTTGTCTGCTTCCTGATGACTTGAACCACTCCTGCTGCTTGTAGCTATAAGCTGAGATCCCTCCCCCCCCCGCCCCCCATGGTGGACTAAACCTGTCTGAAATGATGAGCTGAAATAAGTCTTTCTCCCTGTAAATTTCTCTTGGGTAGTGTGGCCATGGAGATGCAAAAGTAACAGATACAGGGTCAGAACAGAAAGGGACTGTGTGAGGTATCCTTCAGATTGTGGTGGCCCAGGCTACCCAGAAATCTTAGGCAGAGTACTGGTGTCATTTCTGTTGCTGCCCTGACAAAAGACAGGGTCTGGAGAAAAGTTTTTAGCCCACAGTTCCAAGTTGTTCTCCATCACGGTGGGTGTGGTGTTCTGAATGAGAAAGTCTCCCACAGGCTCAGATGTGTCAGTATTTTGTCCCCAATTGGTGGTGACATCTGGGAGACAGCGTGTCACTTGGGGTGGGCTTATAGCTTAAAAAGTCACATGCTATTCTTAATGTGATCTTTCTGTGGCCTGCTTGCACTGAGGATGTGAGCCCTCGGCTTCCTGCTCTGGCCATCATGCCTGCGCTCTACCATCGTGGACTCCCCCTCCGGAACCATAAGCCCAAATAAACTCTCTCTTCTATAAATTGTCACGGTTTGATGAGGCAGGCTGACTCCATGACAGGCTTCAAATTGGCAGTTCAGGAGATTAGGCCTAAAAACCCAGACTTCAAGTAGCTGGTCAGAAGCTGCCCTACCACCTGGCCTGAAGCAAGGACAATGGGTCAGCGACAGTTTCCAACTCTCACACCCCGGTAATAGTTCCAGAATGTCCTTAAGAGATAGAGCAAGATAAGGCCACCTACCCCAGATTTCCCCTAATTTGGTTTAAATCAGGCCTGCAAGCTCACTTGGTTGTCTCTCTCTATTAGTAATGGGAGACCCCAGCATGCTAGACTTCTGCAGAATAAAGCACTCTTTGCATTTACATACTATTTGAGTCTTGTTCGAGTCATGGGCCCTTCCACCTTTGTCCAGGGAAAGGACACTCATGAGAGGAAGCACAAAGGAATGGTCACCTCTGCTGCACTGATACCTAAGACGTCTCTGTCTTCTGGGAGTGAATTCCCGAGAGTGCCAGTGTGGTGAGCCCCAGGTGGACACAAGAGCCTCATTTCTGCTGTTAATTCCAAAGAGATACAAGGAGAAAGACCACCGACTCAAATCATCATGGCCAAATTAAGTAAAGCAAGCTTTTTTTATTCAAGTACATGAACTGCCTCCCCCTAAGGCGAGGTTAAAAACATCAGGCTTGGACATGAGGATGATAAGGATCTTAGTTTGGGTTGCATTGCTGTGAACGGACACCATGACCAAGGCAACTCTTATAAAGGACGACTTTTAATTGAGACTGGCTTACAGTTTCAGAGGTCCAGTCTATTATCATCATACAAGAAGCCTGGCAGCCTACAGGTAGACACAGTGCTGGAGGAGCTGAGAGTTCTACATCTTGATCTGAAGGCAGCAGGAGGAAGCTCACTTCTGCACTGGGAGAAGTGTAAGCACTAGGAGACCTCAAAGCCCACCTACCCAGTGACACACTTTCTCCAACAAAGCCACACCTATTCTAACACACATCCTAATAGTGCCACTTCCCATGGTCCAAGCATATTCAAACCACCACAATAATGGCTTTAATAGCTCAGGGATAGTTAGTTTCCAAATGGGGCAGGCAAAAGGTGGGGTTACAGAAGCAGAACGAGCTGGTCCTAACAACCTCCTGAAACAAAGGCATGGTTCCAAGGTGATCATAAGGTAGTCACAACGACCTTTTGAAACAAAGACATGATCGCCATGCCTGCAACAGGCAGTACAGAACCATTTGTAGCTAAGGTTACAGGTGAGGCATAGTCCAGTCCTTGTCAAACAGAGATTTAATCACAAACAGGAATGAACCTAGTTTGCCTTTACTATAAGATGGCTTTTAAGCCGGAGATGACTTAGGTTGGTTCATCAGTGGCTCTGGCATCAGACACTCCAGGGAGCATGAGACCCTGACACCGAAACTAGGGAAAGTATATTTCTCACTACTCGGATTTACTGAGATTCCATCACCCCTGTAGATGAATAGTTGACTCACTAAGTTGCCCTGAGGTGGGTGGGAGCCTAGAGTCCCAGGCAGGAGGAAAATGGTCTGCTAACCCTTGCTTTGTCACCTGCCTCTGCCTGCCTCGAACTCTAAAATAACTCCATTTCCCCCCCACAACTGTATTTTCTCTCTAAAATTGTTAGATTCTTCACGTGAGGAGACATAGTGGAACGAGGAAGACTTTTACATACAAAGAAGACCAGAGAGCAACTGAGAAGGCTGAAAGAGAAAGGACCAGATGAAGAGATGACTTGCCTTTTCAAAACAATGCATTTCATTTTGTTTTATGCATACGGGTGTTTTGATTCCATGTATGCCTGTGCACCATGTGCATGTCTGGCACAGATGTGGGCCGGAAGTGGGCATTAGATGCCCCTGGAAGTGGATATTGGATGCCCCCGGAACTGAGGTTACAGACGTTTGTGAGCTGCTATGTGGGTGATGGGAACCAAGCCTGGATCTTCTGATCTAGTGAGTGCTTGTAACCATGGAACAATCTCTCCAGCCACAAGATAACCTGACTCTTATCTCCAGGGAGACCACCCCTCATCTATGAGCTGATGAGGTACTGCTTGCCTTGCCTTGCTTTAATGCTAGAGGCTCGCACTCCCTGGAGCATGTGACCAGAAAGCACACTCAGTACCCACTTGGGGCTTACTACATGGATATTCTGAGGAATTTACTCCCAGTAGACAAAGAGTTCTTCATAGGACTGTCCTTTACCCAGACATTAATTCTTGGTGGAGAAGCAAGTTGTTGAAGGGTAGGAAGGGTGTCCAGATTTAGCAAATAGAACAACAAAATGCCTGCTTAAAAATGAATTCAGCTCAGCGAGCGATATTTTGTAGTATAAGTATATCTCATATTACATTTGTTGTTCATTCTGAAATGCAGTTTTGTTTTCTAATATCTTGTTTTTTGAGTTCTAGATATATTTATTTATTTAAATGTATTTACATTTCAGGTGTTATCCCCTTACCCAGTTTCCCCCTCTCCCAGAAACCCCCCTCTCCAATCCCCCTTCCCCTGCTTCTATGAGGGTACTCCTCCACCCACCCACCCACTCCTGCCTCCCCACGCTCTATTCCCCTACATTGGGGCATCTATGGAACCTTCATAGGACCAAGGACCTCTCTTCCCACTGATGCCTGACAAGGCCGTCCTCCGCTACATATGCGGCCGGAGCCATGTGTACTTCTTGGCTTAATATCTTGTTTTATCGATCAGTTTTAGGGCTGTGTGGGGTACCATAGCCCTCGGTTTCCAAAGCTGGGCATGGCCAGAGCCACACTGACACCAACACCAGTCTCAAGCAGAGAGGTGAGCTACAAGATGTCACATGCACTTTGCAATTGCTACTCCTTCTCCTTGCCCTTCCAGGTAAGGGTCATGGCTCTGATTTTCTGGTGAGTTCCATAAATCAAATCCTTACTTAGGGACTCATCTTTCAACATTCTTTATTACACTGTATTTATTTACTTTGTGTGTGTGTGTGTGTGAACAAGCATGCCATGGTACACACAGGTGGAGGTCAGAGGACAACTTATTAGCATCAGTCCTCTCCTTCCGTCATGTGGATTCTTGGGAATTGAATTCAGGTCTTTAGGCTTGGCAGTAGGCACCTATGATAGCTTGGCTCTCAGTTTTTTAATTTTTTATTTTATTTATTTATTTATTTTATTTTATTTTATTTTATTTTGAGACAGGGTTTCTCTGTGTAGCCCTGGCTGTCCCGGAACTCACTCTGTAGACCAGACTGGCCTCGAACTCAGAAATCTGCCTGCCTCTGCCTCCCAAGTGATGGAATTAAAGGCATGCACCACCACTGCCCAGCTTGGCTGTCAGTTTGATACAACAAGGAAGAGAGAATCTCAATTGAGCAATTGCATCCATTAGATTGACCTGTGGGCATGACTGTGGACATTGTCTAATTGATAATTGACGTAGGAAGGTCCAGCTCATTGTGGACAGTGCCACCTGGGGCAGGTGGTCCTGGGCTGTATAAGAAAGATGGCTGAATATGAGTGAGAGAAAGGCAAGCCAGTGAGCGGGATTCTCCCATGGTCTCTGCTTCAGTCTAGTACCACACATAAGCACACACGTACATGCACGCTCGCACACACACATGCACATGCACACTAAACAAACAAAACAAAACTGGTTGGCTTTGTGTACAGCAGCACCAAAGGTGGGACTTGCCATGTTGCTGGGACTACAGTCCCTCTGAAGCCTCTAGAGAAAGATCTTTCCTAGTCTCTTATTGCTTCTGGTGGTCCCAGACATCCCTTGTCTCATGAAATGTCACTCCAATATTTGTGTCACATGGCTTCTCTGGTCCCTTTGATTCCTGCCTTAGCTTCCCTTGATGATGGGCTATAAGCTGTGAGCCAAATAAGCCCTTTCCTCCCGGCCAGGTTCATTTCATTACATCATGTATCACAGCAACAGGAAACTAAGTGGGGCAGTGCCTTGCCTTTCTCTTCTGAGCTGTCTTGCTGGCCTCCTGGGGGGTCTCATCTTTGAACTATAAGTTGAGGGGTGTGAATGCTGCTGTTTAAGTAGCTATATTAGTGTACGGGGTTGGTCCAGTGGTGCTAAATTCTGTACCCCAAGAACTGGTTGCCTCCAGCGAGGAGATTCTCACATACACCAAGTGAGGCTATGTAACTTTGCTCCCCAAATTAATTGGTTAATAAAAGGCCAAAGTCTTGTTTGGCCAGTAGATGGAAGTAGGTGGGTTTTCAGTTACCTGGTGGTGGTGGTAGTGATGGGGCAGTCACACACAGAGAAAGAATGAGAGGAAGAAGAAGAAGAAGAAGAAGAAGAAGAAGAAGAAGAAGAAGAAGGAGGAGGAGGAGGAGGAGGAGGAGGAGGAGGAGGAGGAGGAGGAGGAGGAGGAGAAGGAGGAGGAGGAGGAGGAGAAGGAGGTAGAGGAGGGGAGGAGGAGGAGGAGGAGGAGGAGGAGGAGGAGGACATGGAAAGAGGAGGAGGCTGCCCCAAGAGGAAATGGACTGTGAGCAAGTGACCAGGAGAAACAGTAAATAACAAGGGACATATTCCTAGGATAAAAGTTAAAATAGCTCCGAACCTGCCCAATGTTGGTTTACAGGTTGTAAATAAAATACCTGGATTGTTTGCCTTTATACAGCTAGCAAGAAGTTATAATTTTTTACATGTTAGCTACTTTAAAGAAGACTCGTTGTTTGTTATGTATGCCATGTATGTGCAAGAGCCTACAGAGGTTCGAAGGGGCAGTTAGAGCCCCTGGCGCTGGGATGGTAAGCTGCCCGGCCTAGATGCTAGAATTTGGACTCAGTCCTCTGAAGAGTAGTGAGTGCTTTTACTGACCTGGCTCCAGTCCCTGAGTCTGACACTTTTGTATCACTGTAATCAAAATACACCAGAAACAAACTCACTGGAAAAAAGATTCCTTGCTGCTCCTTGTTTCGGAAGAATCAGTCCGTCATGACAGAGAAGGCATGGTGGACCAGCCTGTCTCAGCGGGCAGGAAGCAGAGAAGGGAGTGTGTCAAATAGCTCCCAAGGACAGACAGCCTCCAAGGACTGTTATATACTTCCTTCAGCTAGGTTTCACCTTTCACCACTTCCAAATAACGCCATCATACATACTATGAAGCAATCAAGGATTAAGCCATAGATTAGGCCGGAGACCTCAGGCTCTAATCATATCTGGAAACACATCATGAATACATTGTTTCTAGAATTCATTCTCCAGGGAGATATAAGCAATGTCTAGCCCCTCCTCCTATGGTCCCACTGATAAACCAGAGTACAATTCTACCAACGTTCACCCATGGGAACCAATGAGTTTGTTTTGCTTATTTACAGGAATAGGTAAAAGGTTACTGATAGGAGTTTGGGTGAACCCAAAGCAGCCACCCTGCAAAGTCTTCCCCCAGTGTGGACAACAGCTCCCCAGAGCTATATAGATGGAGCTTTCTTTTAATCACCCCCAGCCCCCAGCCCATATGCTCTTGAACTTCAGAACACCCATGCAATTCAGACAATTGCATACTCATGGCTGGGAGAAACAGTTGGAAGCTCAGGTAAGGGTTCAAGGACTCTCTCATCCTTCCTTCTTAGAGGGAATGTTAACAGTTGCCGGGCCCATCAGTGATGGACTTCTGCCTACAGCAGGCACAGCTGATCTGATGCTCTTGCTGGGAGGACCATGTTCTATAACATACTCAAAGATGAGCAGCGCCGAACCCTCAGGTGGTTCTCAGTCCAGTCAGGTTGATATGAAGACCAGCCACTACACCTGCTATGTTCTACGACTCACACGAACCTGGGATGGCCTCATCTAATCTAATTAGATCTGCAAATTGCCTGTTTCTGAGGGAGTCTCATTCTGAAGTTCCTGAGGATGTGAATAGGGGAGTTGAGAGGGGTAGGAGGTAAGGATGGATCCTGTTGAAATGCTAAGTTTGTTTGCTTGGTATCCATTTACTTCAGCTTTCCCCCACTGTCCCCCAACCCCAGTGTTAGAAATGGTAGCCAGGTCCAAATACTAGGCAGGTGCTCTACCACTGAGCCACACCCCAGCCCCTCCCTGGGGGATTCTAGGCAGGGGCTCTACCACTGAGCCACACCCCAGCCCTCCCTGGGGGATTCTAGGCAGGGGATCTACCACTGAGCCACACCCCAGCCCCTCACTGGGGGATTCTAGGCAGGGGCTCTACCACTGAGCCACACCCCAGCCCCTCACTGGGGGATTCTAGGCAGGGGCTCTACCACTGAGCCACACCCCAGCCCCTCACTGGGGGATTCTATGCAAGTGCTCTACCACTGAACCATGCCCCAGCCCCTCACTGGGGGATTCTAGGCAGGGGCTCTACCACTGAGCCACACCCCAGCCCCTCACTGGGGGATTCTATGCAAGTGCTCTACCACTGAACCATGCCCCAGCCCCTCACTGGGGGATTCTAGGCAGGGCTCTACCACTGAGCCACACCCCAGCCCCTCACTGGGGGATTCTATGCAGGGGCTCTACCACTGAGCCACACCCCAGCCCCTCACTGGAGAATTATGGAAAGCCATACTCCAAGGCCTCTTGGCCTTCCCCTACTGCTGGCCTTTGCTGTGTAGGTCTTGCTTTTTCCTTGATCTCCAGTCCAGGGCTGCCTGGGTCTTCTTCCCTTTGCTCTTCCAACTTAAATTCAACCTATTCCTGATCTGCTATATTCCTGTCCCCACCTCTGGAGGCTTTCTCTAACCTCAGACACATGGGCACAGGATCTATACACACCTCCACCCCCAATGTCTAAAACCCACCCCTGCCCTCTCTACCCCAGCATCCCATCTTAGTGCTGTCAGCAGCCCAGGCTGTGTCCCAGGCTCTGAGTCATCTCTGGCCTCTCCCCCACCTGCACCCACAGCCAATCTGCCGGGAACCCCTGTCAGATCTGTTTTCAGAAGAAATCTAGCTTCAACCCCTTCCCACCACCTCCATCACCATCACCCTAGCTCTACCCCCACGGTGTGCCTCTTGAATGACTAAAATAAGCTCCTAGGCCCCTGATTTTTCCCCAGGCACCCCACAGTCTGTTCCCACAGCAGCCAGGACTCTTCTATTAACACCCAAATCCGATGATGTAATCGCCACTGCTGGGTTTCTCTGAGACTAGAATCCTGACACGGGAGTGTGGGATCAAAGCTGTGTGTTTAGCACTTGGCTTCGATGACTCCTTTTGGACTGCCACAAGGTCAACAGATGTTCTGTAACACGTGCTCTTCATCACAGGCTCCAAAACATCTGTCATGGGGGCTGGGGATGTAGCTCAGTTAGCATGCATGAAGTTTTAAGTTCAATCCCGACCTGTCTAAGCTGGGTGTGGGGGCATATGCCTGTAATCCCAGCACTTGAGAGGCGGAGACAGAATGAATGGCGAGAAGTTCAAGGTTATCCTAGATTAGACAGGGAGTGTTCTGGTGAGATTCTTGTCAGTTTAACAGAAGCTCCAGTTATCTGGAAAGGGGAACTCCAATTGAGAAAACGACTCCATAACAGTGGACTGTAGGGAAGTCTATAAGGCATCTTCTTGCTTAATGATTCATCTGCGAGGGCTGAGCCCACTGTGGGTGGTGTCATCCCTAGGCCGGTGGTCCTGGGTGTATAAGTAAGACCACTGAGCAGGTCTTACAGAAGCAACCTAGTAAGCAGCACTCCTCTGTGACTCCTGCCTAAGTTCCTGCCTTGTGTTCCTGCCTTAACTCCCTTCCCGATAGGCTGTGGTGTGGAAACAAAAGCTGAATTAACCCTTGCCACTCCAAGTTGCTTTTGGCCGTGGTGTTTTATCACACAGCATCAGAAGATTAACTAAGACAGTGAGTTGGGGGCCAGCCTGGGCTACCACAGACCCTGCCTCAAACAAAAACACCCAAAGAATGCATGATAGTTAATCTTTGTCAACTTGATGGGATTTAGAATCGTCCGGGGGGACACACTTCTGGGTGCATCTACAAGGATATTTCCAGGGTAGTCTGATAAAGATGGGAAAACCAATCTTAAATGTGGGCAACGTGTACTCATGGACTGGTATGTTAGCCTGAGTCAGGAGAGCTAAGCACCAGCATTCATCTCGCTCTTCCTGACCAGATGTCTCACAGTCTGACTCTACTCTAGCTTCTTCTTCTTCCACATCTGGATATACTGTACACCCTTGACCCATGAGGCAAAGAAGCACTTCCGAAGTGGAACCTTAAGGGTTCTTTGGAAAGTTGGTCGGATGGCGTTTTGCTGGGGCAAACACATGAAGGAATGTTTCCTTAAAGTGGACACAGGTGAAAGGCTAAGGCAGACTCATGAAGGAATGTTTAGCTGAAGAAGACACAGGAGAAAGGATGTTCTGCTAAAGCAAGCGCGTGAAAGGACACATGATGAAAGATTGTTTGCTAACAACATGTATTGGTCTGCCTTACAATGTGTAGTTGAGCTCCATTTGTCGGGACTCCATAGAGAGAAACACTCAAAAAACTTCTGGTGGTGTTCTGTAGCTTCTTGCCGCTCCCGTAGACTCAAGCTGACTGGCAGGGTGATGTCAGCTAGGACAGACGCACGTGCTGAAGCAAGACCCGTGGAAGATATGTGATGTTTGGAGGGATATAAATAGAACTTGGTGGACAGTGATGGAGGCTGAGCTAGGCTTGCTTACAGAGCTCGCTGTGCAATGCTTGTGGGTCTCCCATCTTCTCTGATCTTTGCTTCCCTGAGAGAGGCACAGCCAAGAACTTTTCCTGGTGTTCCTCCTGGTCCCTCCTGCCGACTCGAGTCGAGGCTGACTTGGCTGTCTCTGCTAGGTCATGTCACCCCTGTGGCTAACCCAGCTTAACCAAACTGGACTGCTGGTGTATCTGTAAATTATTTGTGAGTGGATAGAGCTGCAGCTACTAACCTGTGAATTGAGCTGCCGATTTCCAGACAACACAGATGGAAGTTGCCTTTCTAAACAGGTCCACTCCCCCCCCCCATCCTTTCTTTCTCACAACCTCTGGTGGGTGGTGGGCTAAAAGGGAGGTTAAAGCATTTAAGAACCATCATTAAAAATAAGAATTGAAAAAATTAAAGTTACACCCTTCTATCCATACACTGTCTTCCTTGGGTGTTTTGTCACAGCAACCAGAGTATATAGTCTCTTTTTTAACAAAACAAAACAGAAAACAAGATGTCCTATATTACAAGCTGAATTCAAATACTCGCTGTAATTGAGGATGACTTTAAATGACTCATCCTCCTGCCTCTACCTCCAGAGTGCTGGGCTTATCGTCATCTAATACAGCATCTCAACCAACTATAGACTAAAATTTCAGAAACTGGGAGCCAAAAGAAAACTTTCCTCTTTCTGAATCGATCACTTCAAGAACTTGTCACAACAAAAGAGCACTCCCTGACACCAGGTGTGGTGGTTTGAATAAGCTTGGCCCAGGGAGTGGCACTATTAGAAGGTGTGGCCTTGTTGGAGTAAGTGTGTCACTGTGGGAGAGGGCATTGAGACCCTCCTCCTAGATGCCTGGAAGCCAGTCTTTTCCTGGTTCCCTTTGGAACAAGTTGTACAACAATCCCCTCCTTCTCCAGAGCCATGCCTGCCTGGATGCTGCCATGTTCCTGCCTTGAAGATAATGGACTGAACCTCTGAACCTATAAGCCAGTCCCAATTAAATGTTGTCTTTTATAAGACTTGCCTTGGTCATGGTGTCCATTCACAGCAATGGAAACCCTAAGACACCAGGTTAGCAATCTGTTGGTAACCTCTCATACTTGGGCACATAGCACACACTCAGTGACATAGAGAAACCTGAATGATGTATTCGGAGACCGCATAAGATGCCTGGGAATTCTCAGGACCAGTAATGAGGGTACTACAGGCAAGACCAGAAGTATGGTGATAGGCTCTGCTAGCTAGTCTTTATGTCAATTTGACACAAGCTAGAGTCATCCGAGAGGAGGAACCCTCAACTGAGAAAATGCCTTCAGAAGACTGGACTGTAGGCAAGTCTATAGGGCATTTTTAAAATTAGTCATCAATGGGGGAGGGCCTAGCCCATTGTGGGTGGTGCCATCCCCTGGGTGGTGGACCTGGGTTTTACAAGAAAGCAGACTGAGCAAGTCTTGAGGAGCAAGTCAGTAAGCAGCATTCCTCCAGGGCCTCTGCATGAGCTCCTGCCTCCAGGTTCCTGATTTGACTTCCTTCAATAAAGAACTGTGACGTGAAATTGTAAATGGAATTAACTCTTACCTGCCCAAGTTGCTTTTGGTCATGATGTTTCATCACAATAGTAAAGTTTAGGGATAAGCCCTGTGCAGGGACAACCCAGACCTTTAGACTAATATTTCCTTGGCCACAAAGTTATTTCTTTTTTTGAGACAGGGTTTCTCTATGTAGCCCTGACTGTCCTGGAACTTACTCTGTAGACCAGTCTGGCCTTGAATTCAGAAATTCACCTGCCTCTGCCTCCTAAGTGCTGGAATTAAAGGCATGTGCCACCACTGCCCGGCTCACAAAGTTATTTCTAAAAAAAATTTTTGCAAAGCAATTTGATCTCCTTTTCCAGAATCGGCTTTCCATGTGCACACCATAGTGACCATGAAAACATGCCTGCTCAGTCTCCTCTCATGGGGCTGGTACCTACCCTACAGCTGGAGTTGCCCCCTCTGACATCCATCACTTTCTACATGAAGGTTACACTTCATTCATTCATTCATTCATTCACTTCTTATTTTGGTAGGGGAGCAGGTGAATTGAGACAAGGTCTTGCTATGTAGAACTAGCTGGCTAAGAACTCATGTATAGACCAGGCTAACCTCAAACTTATGGGCAATCCTATCTCTGCTTTCAGAGCACTAATGGGTATCATCATAACTGGCTCAAGGACACACTTGTGTGTGTGGGGGGGGGTGTGCATAAAAGTGTATTTTCAATTATTACTTTCCACCGTGCTTTTGAGACCTGGAGTTCTCTGGTTGGGGAAGGCTAAATGGCCATTGAAATCCAGGAATCCACCTGCCTTCTCCTGCCAGCCACTGGTATTCCATGCATGGACTGCCACAGCTGGATTTTAATGTGGGTTCTAGGAATCAAACTCAGGTCCTAATGCTTGCATGGAGAGCGTTTTGTAGGCACTACCTCTCTAGCTCCCCAAAGGGCACACTGCTGAAGACCTGCTGCCAGCCCGTGGGCAAACATGCTGAGGACATTGAGGCAGCCCATGCCCCGTGAGATGCTGGAATCTTCTGGTGAACAAGTTCGCCTCCTCTGTCTTGGTTCGACCATTTCTCTTGCCCACTGTGAACTCTCTGGACTGTTGTAATGCATGCTTGCAGATGGACTGTTTTAGATGCCATTCATTCTATGACAGTCAGGAGGCTGGGAAGCTGAAATCAAGTTGTTGCGGGGGTGTGGGGGTGTGGGGGGTGTGTGGGGGTTGTTTCCCTTGAGTGCTGTGTGGGAGGAGCCTTCCTGCCTCTCCTGCTCCAAAGGTTGCTGATTCTAGGTTCCTCTCCCTCCTCTCCCATGGTTGCCTGACTCCATCTTCACACACACCACCTTTTCCTCTTTCATGTGCCTTGAACACCCCTTCCTTTTTCTCAGGGGCTACACTACATTGGTGATGACCTCATCTTGACAGCCTTCATCGTTTACATCTGCAAGGAACTTGTTTCCAAATGAGGTCACAGTGGCTGCAGCGGGGTCAGGGCTTGGCTGTAGGCAGTTCCCTCTCTGTCTGCTTTTATATTTTCCGTATGGAATGTGCTTGTACATTGAATCCTGTAAAATCTTACGTTGGTGTATGTTTTCCTCAGAGAATCTGCACTGACTCATATTTAAAGAAAAAAAAAAGGATTCTACATTTTCTTGCTTTCTTTTCCCATTGCTGTGATAAAATACCCCGACAGAGGCAACTTATGAGTGGAAGGGTTTATTGTGGCTCATGGTTCTGTGGAAGTCATTGCAGCAGAGAGTTGAAGGAACTGGCCATATCACATCCATAATCAAGAGCAGAGTGCAATGCGTGCGTGCATGCCAGTATTTAACTTGGTTTGTTCACACTTATATAATCCAAGGTCCCTGCCTGCCCAGGGAACTGTGACGAGTTCAAGGCTATCCCCTACTACGGATTGTGAACCAGAATTCTTGGAAAGAAAGGTACAGAAAGATTGTAACGCTGCAGGTCTACAGCCTGATTAAAATTTATCTTAGGCTCTCTTTAAGCCCCCAAATGGCCCGAAGATTATGTTAATTAAGTGGGGAAACATGGCTGAGATCCTGGACTGTATTAGTGGAGGAGGAGAGCTGAGCAGTGGAGTGCTTTCACTTCTCTCTGCTTCCTGATTACAATGCCATGTGACCCAGAGGCTTCAAGTTTCTGTTGCCTTGGCTTCTCCACCACGATGGACTGTGCCCTTGAACAGCGTGTGAGCCTGAACAAACCCTTTTTTAAATCAGGCCATGTGAGTTTGTGAGTATGTGCATGAGTGTGTGTGTGAGAGTGTGTGTGTTTGTGTGTGTGTATGTAGTTGTTGTTTTATGACAGCAACAGAAAAAGAAACTAAGATGAGGGAATTCATTTACCAGCCACCAATTCTTCAATCCTTTCCCACTACCAGAGTAGGGCTGACCAGTTCACATTAGAGTCTCATCTCAATTCAGTGTCATTAGAAGCTGGGGCCTCCCAGAAGAGTCCTCTTCTCAAGGGAGGCTTATGTGACCTCTCTTCTCTCTGCAGTTCCTGGGGGTGTAGGCTAGGGCTTTCTAGAACCCCACTTTTCCTTTCCCTGGCTTCTCAGCCCACAAAGGAGTTATGCAATGGGATCCATTACTTGTGGATTTAGTCTTAAGAAACGACCCACTTACTCTGCTCTTGAATTTTGAAGTTGAAAGTCCAACTTGGACCCTCAGCTCCTGAGGATGCTGTAACTATGGTAACAGCTCTCCAAGCAACAGTAAATATTTGCAAGAGAGAGAGGGGGAAAGAAGAGGAGAAGGAGGAAGAGATCCAGGGCTTGGGGGACAGAACTTTGCCCTGGGCACTTGCAGATGACTGGAGGCTGTTCCTGGGCTCCCAAGGGTCACTCAGAGGCTTGCAGGAATAACTGCTAGGGGCAGGACTGGGGGAACTTGCCTCATTTTGGTTCTATTCTACCAGGTCTCCAGGACAGGTGTTCTTATGATAGGAATTCAAGGCCAAACTCCAGAGTAAACCTCTTTTCTCACTGTGCGTGCATGCTTTGACACATCCCTTCTGTCATACACACACACACACACACACACACACACACACACACACATACATATATATGTATATATATATATATATATATACATATATATAATGTGAGTGTGTGCTACAGTGTGCATGGGGAGGTCAGAGAACAACTTCTTGCTAGAGTCAGCTCTCTCCTTCCACTGTGTACATGCCAGGGATGGGACTCGTGTTGATAGGAAGCTTGGTAGCAAGCACATTTACCCACAGAGCCATCTTGCTGCCTCCCCAGCTCAGTTTCTTAAGCCTCAGCCACCTCATCTTTGTAATGGCACTAAAGAACTGGTTGCCTTGGTGGAGATATTGTGTGACTAGAGGAATTCCAGCCCTCCTAAGGCCTCCATCCTTGTGGAGCAGAGCTGTAAAGGACTCCAGAGTTCCAGAGCAAACGGTTATCAAGAGTTTCAGGTTGGAGCCGGTGCAATGGCTCAGTCAGTAAACTGCTTGGTCTACACGCATGAGAACCTGAGTTCAAACCTCTAGAAGCCCCTTAAGAAGCTGAACTTGGTGGCACGCTCACCTTCGCCCAGCTGTGGCCAGTTGTGCAGATGCCACGGCATGCTTTCCTGCAGATATAATCAGGCTTAACCACAATCTAGGTCAGGGCTCCGAGTGCACCAGGCCCAGGGACACTGTGTATAGTCTCAGAAGAGGGAAGGTGGGGATTCAGAGTCCTGTGTCGCTCACTCGGGGGCTGGCTGGCTGTCATCCCAGTGTCCCTAGTGCTAATGGAAGCTTGACCCTGGACTTTCCCAATGAAGCAGACTCCAGTACCACAGGTTTCCAGGTTAACTGATCCCCGTACACACCTTGCTTTGTAAATAGGCCAAATGGTGCATTTATTTTTAAATTACATCTCAAGGGGTGCAGAGGATTGCATGTATCTTATTAGCAAGAGAATGAGGTGGGCCTGCAGAACACACTGCCGAGACAAATGTGGTTGGGTCTTGGCCTTTTTTTTAAGAGTCTGGGCCTCAGTTTCCCATCCTGTAAATAGGTGGTCTCTGGGTTCCAGCCTTCAAAGTGAATCTGAATATTCCCCATGGGATGTCTTTGGAAACTCTCCTGGGAGCTGCTTCCACACTCACGGCAGAAGCTCATGTAATTTTTTTTGTTTGTTTGGTGCCTCTTGTGGCTTCTACATTTGTTTATTCTGTGTTGGTCGCACTGGGTACCCCGAAATAGAACAGGAGAGGAGGCTGCGAGGAGGGGACCCAGTAGGAGGACATGGGCTTGCGGAGCATTGTGAGATGACTTGGGCACATCCATTCACCCATTGGGCTGGGCTGAAGCATGAACTTCATGCAGGATAGGATGACTGGTCCAGTGACAAAATTCAACCAAGAGAGATAATTCATTCGGCAAAGCACTGCTACATGAGATCCCCCAGAAGGCAGGTTAGATGCCTGTGACCCCAGCACTGGGGAAATGAAGATAGAAGCAGCAAACCAGTCTAGCCCATATGTATGTATGTGTGTATGTGTATATGTATGCTTGTCTATGTGTGTGTATATGTGTGTATGTGCATGTATATATGTGTGTGTTTGTATATGTGTGTGTTTGTATATGTGTGTATATGTGTGTATGTGTATATGTATACTTGTCTATGTGTGTATATATATGTGTGTTTGAATATGTGTGTTTGTATATGTGTGTATATGTGTGTGTTTGTGTATGTGTGCATATGTGTGTGTATGTGTATGCATGCTTGTCTATGTGTGTATATGTGTGTATGTGCATGTTTATGTGTGTGTGATTGAATGTGTGTGTTTGTATATGTGTGTATATGTGTGTATGTGTATATGTATGCTTGTCTATGTGTGTATATATGTGTGTGTTTGAATATGTGTGTTTGTATATGTGTGTATATGTGTGTGTTTGTATATGTGTGTATACATGTGTGTATGTGTATGCATGCTTGTCTATGTGTGCATGTGTGTATATATGTGTATATGCGTATGTATATGTGTGTATGTGTGTTTGAATATGTGTGTATACATGGGTATGTGTATGTATGCTTGTCTGTGTATATATGTGTGCATGTGTGTATATATGTGTATGTATAAGTGTGTATATGTGTGTATGTGTATATGTATGCTTGTGTGTGTATATATGTGTGATATGTGTGGTGTGTGTATTTGCATATGTGTGTGCATGTATATGTATGTTTGTATAAATGTATATATGTTTATATATGTATGTGTATATATATGCATATGTATGTTTGTATATGTGTATGTATATGTGTGTTTGTGTGTATATGTAGATGTATGTGTGCATGTGTGTATATGTGTATGTATGTTTGTATTTGTATGTGTGTATATGTGTATTGTGTGTGTATGTGTGTGTTGATGTCAAGTGTCTTTCTCAGTCATTCTCCACTTTAGTATTATTTTTTAAGGATTTACTCTTATTTTTATTTGTGGGTAGAAGGATGCCACTGGCATGCGGACGCTCTTGAAGACTAGAAGAATTCGTCAGATCCCCTGGAACAGGAGTTACAAACTGCTGTGAGTGCTGGGAACGGAACTGGGGGTCCTATGCAGGAGCAGTCAGTGCTCTTCATCACTGAGCCATCTCTCCAGCTTCTCTCTATTTTTTGAGACAGGGTCTCTCACTAAACTTGAAACTCACTGGCCAGCAAGAACCAGGGATCCTCCTGTTTCCATCTCCCAGGGCTAGAATCACACATGGGAAGCCATGTTGGATTTTTTTATGTAGGTGCTAGGAATCTAAACTGATCTAATCCATTATCCTAGGCCCAAACACACACACACACACACACACACACACACACACACACACACACACACACTTTTGCAAGACCTGAGTTTTGAGCTGAGATGTGGCCCTTTCATAATCTATGCTGTCCCCTTAAGCACAGAAATTCAGGGGTTGACTATGTTGCTCCCTCAGGGTGCATCACTTGTGTGTGACAACAGGGGACAAGGAAATGTGAGTGTACCCCCACCCCCACCCCCGAGCTGCAAGCCTCTCTCATTTCTTCTGCTTGAACAGATTTTTAAATGTGCGTGAGAATATTTGCACTGACGATGGCAGCAGACAGGAGCTCTCTGCAGAGCGGGTAAATTTGCTTTGTGTTTCTTTGAGAAAACAAAGGGAAAACCAGCAGCCCATCAAGGCCGAAGTGGTAGAAGGGAGAGTGTGCAGCCCTGGCCTTGATAAGCTTCCCTGGGCCTGGGCTCTCCAGTGACTGTCAAATCCTCTCCGTGCAAACGTCCCCATCCCACACCCCGCAGAGTTGAGGGGCTGCTCTGAGCTGCAGCAGCTTAGCTCAAGGACTCATCTTGGTTGCAGGGAGCAACCCAGGGAGCAATAAAGAAGTCTCTATGCTCGCAGTGTGGATGCTCAAAGCTGTCATGCAGCCCTCTGGAGGCAGAAGATGGAAGACTTCAGGTTGAAGATCAGCCTGGGCTATATGGTGAGTTCAAAACCAGCCTAGGCAACAAAGAAAAATCCTCTGTTTAAAAAGAAAAAAAGAAAAGAAAAGTCACTGTGAGCACTGGAGAAATGGCTCAGTAAGTGAAGCACTTGCTGCACGAGGATGAGGATCTGAGTTCTAATCCCCTGGTGTACTAAAAAAGCCGGGTACTGTGATACATGCTTATAATCACAGACCAGGTAAGGTGGAGACAGGAACATTCCCTGGGGCTTGCTGGGGAGCCAGTCTAGTCAAAGAATCAAGCTCCAGCTTCAATGAGAGACTCTGTGTCAGAAAATAAAGTGGAGTGTGATCGAAGAAGACACCCGATGTCACTCTGGTCTGTACTCAAATGTGTGTGAATACACACACACACACACACACACACACACACACACACACACACACTATGGAAAATTTCCCAACCCAGATGCCTTTACTCTGATAAAGGCTTTCTGAGATGACAACTTCCATAATCTTCGGCTTACACCGTCTCTCTCATGCTAGGCTGCTTGCTCTGAGCATCCTGGGATCGCTCCACACAAACAGGATCTGGAAATGCATGGGGAATGAAACTGGCTCGAGCATGAATCTGGGTAGAACCAGATTAGAACCAGTTAGAACGTGATCGTGTGTGTGAGGATAGACTTGATTCCAGTGCTTCGCATTTGCATTTAGAAGTCGGATGGTGCCAGAGGACAGGAGGGGCAGCTTTTTGCTTGGCTTTGGGTTTCTTTGCTCGGTTGGTTAGTTTTGTTTTGGGTGTGTATCTTAAAGCAAACCACAGCAAGTGGACCCCACCTGAGGAGCTACAGCTGAAGTCAAACGCCATTGGCGTTTTACTTTCAGGTTTATTTATTTTACTTTATGCATATGAGTGTTTTGACCGTGTGTGTGTGTGTGTGTGTGTGTGTGTGTGTGTGTGTGTGTTGTGTGCATGCGTGGGACCCCTGGAGGTCAGAAGGAGGCTTTGCATTGTGTCTCCCAGAACTGAAGCTATGGATGTTTGTGGGTGACCATGTCAGTTCTGGGACGCAAGTGTTCTTAACTGGCGAGCCATCTCTCTGGCTGGCATTTTAGACAGGCATGTGAGGTCAGCCTAGCCTTAATGTCACTCTGTGCCACCTAACCTGGTGGTATCTGTGTATCTCTGGAAGATGATAGGCCTGGGTCTTGACTTTAACTTCAGCATAAGCTATGGCTGACAACATTATTGAGGGAACGACTCTTCCTCCTCCATTCTCACTGGTTGCGTCTTTTCGAGATACTGTGCTAAGGATGTTCTGGGGAGAAACATGTGCCCCGTGCAGTGTATAGGCTCAGTGCCTCTATTGCTACTGCCACCACCAGCCCAGTGTGCATGTAATGTGTGATGGTTATATGTGTGCGAGTGCATGTGTAATGTATGATGTTCGTATGTGTGCTAGTGTGTGTATGCAGGATGTGCATGTGAAGGCCAGAAGACAGTCTTGAGGACAAGGCCTTGGTTTTTGGTTTTTCGTTTAGTTTAGTTTTGTTTTGTTTTTTTGAAATGAGGTCTCTCATTGGCCTGGAATTCACTAGATACGCTAGGCCTGCTGGTCAGCAAGCCCCCAGAACTCCCAGCGCTGGGCTTACAAGTGTTATCTATATTACACCTGGCTTTCACATTTTTTTTCCACATGGTTTCTAGAGATTAAACTCAGGGCCTTCTGCTTATAACTTGATCACTTTGTCAAATGAGTTATCACCTACCCTGTTTGGGACATTTCATAACTTGGTTATGAAGTTTCTGGGTCTCTCTCTCTCTCTCTCTGTGTCTGAGTTTATTGTATTTGGGATTTAAGTGTTTTAAAGCTTCATATTTGATTTACCTCTCCCAAGCACCATATAGCAGCAAATCTTGAGAACTCTGTTTCCAAATGGATGCTAAACCCTCCCACTCTCCCACGCCCTCTGCTTACCATGACCTCTAACCTTGACACATGATGTTGTTCCTCACCAGTCTTCCTGTTTCATCCCCAGTCCGTTTTCCAGCTGAGAGAGAGAGAGAGAGAGGTTCTGAAAGCATTAATCAAATGACCCCAGACTGGAGAGATGGCTCAGTGGTGTTTTCAATGCAAGCTTGACACCTGACCTAGAATTCCAGCACCCACCTAAAAATCTAGGCATGTGTCTTAGTTAGGGTTTTGCTGCTGTGAACAGATACCATGACTAAGGCAACTCTAATAAGGACAACATTTAATTGGGCCTGGCTTACAAGTTCAGAGTTTCTGTCCATTATCATCGAGGCAGGAACATGGCAGCATCCAGGCAGGCATGGTGCAGGAGAAGCTGAGAGTTCTACATCTTCATCTGAAGGCTGCTAGCAGAACACTGACTTTCAGGCAGCTAGGATGAGGGTCTTAAAGCCTGCAACCACAGTGACACACCTACTCCAACAGGGCCACACCTTCTAATAGCACCACTCCCTGGGCAGAGCATATACAAACCACCACAGCATGTGTGTGCTCCTGTAACCCCAGTGCTACAGGGAGCAGAGACAGGGGAATCACTGCCAGCTACCAGGTTAACTCTGGGTTCAGTGAGAGACTCTGCCTCAATAGACTAAGGCAGAGAATGATAGAACACACTAGGCCCTCCTCTAGCCTCAGTGTGCATAGGCATATATATTATATGTATAGGCATATACATTATATGAACACATCTGCATGCACATGTGTTCATATAACATGCACACACACACACATACACACACACACACACACACACACACCACATATATACCACCCCACCCCATCTCCATACTTCCCAGTTTAACCTCCACCTTTTTAACCTCACCTTGAGTAAGATCTAAGCTTGGGCCCTTAGCAATCTGGCACTATCTGTCTCATTCCCTCCTCCAATTTCTCGTTCTGTGGCCACTTCCCTGGCTGTCACCTGTGACAAAAAACAAAACAAAACAAAAAAAATGCCTAAGGAAAATCACTCCAAAGGAGGAAGACTTCTTTTAGTTCTTGGTTTCCAAGGGCTCAGTCTGTGGTCACTTGGCCCCAGTGCTGTGGACCTGTGGGACCAGGCAGCACCCCTACCCCTGGCCTGTATGCATGCCTGAAGGAGAGAACCATGCGTTGCAAATGCAAACACGCAGCAATCCCTGCAAAGTGTAGGCTGGGCAGGGGGTTGGGCTGGGGGACGCCAGTGAGGGGATGGGGGACACCACTATTGGCAACTGTTGCTATAACATCTCGATTCATGAACCCCATGGGCCCTTAGGCGCATGAAAGTTACAAAACATTCCTTTAATCTATCCTTCCCCTTTTGCCTTGCAGGGTCCTCTTCAAGCCTCCCTCCTACATGTTCCCACAACATCAAGGTCACCAATTCCACACGTGCTAACCTCCCTCCCCTTCCCTGGTGCAGTAACATTACCAGTTCCTGCGTTAAACCCCTTTTCAAGGTCTCTGCACTCCCGTAATGATTGTACCCCAGGTTTATCTCTATGAGCCTGGAGAACTTGCCTTGCAGCTGGGAGGGGACTCAAAAAACGGGGTGGGGGAAATCGTCATCCCTCTGCTTCTCAGTCTGGGTCTCTGTCTAGCTGGAGCCACAGGACCCGTGGAGCAGCCCTCATCCAAACACGCCATCTGGAATCTTCTAGGATAAGCTTGACCAGGTCATGTCTTCCACCACGGACAGTCTTGATTCCCTCCAGGGAAAGATCATCTCCCTAGCTGGTGTTGTTCTACAAAATGGAAAGGCTCTGGACTTACTGAACAGGGAGGGACTTATGCTGGACTAGGGGTGGGACGCTGTTTCTATGTTAATGAATTTGGATTTGTGGAACAGAACATACAGGAGCTTACGGATCTCTGCTGAGATCTCTGAGCTCGCTGCGTCCCAGGTACCTCCACACCTTGGTACTCAAACCCTCTGGTGGCTTGGTTCCTTCCCTTCCTTGACCCCATGGTGGTCACTGGGGTCCTCCTTCTACTGGCTGCCTGTTCTATCCAATTTCTAAAGCAGCAAGTAGGCGACATTGCCGAAGCCACTACCAACCAGGTTCTGATTCAGTACCAAACCATTCCCAACCCAGAGGCTGATGACTATGACCCCTCCCCTTTATAAAACAAAACAGATAGAGGTGGGACCTGGGAACTATGGGACCAGACGGAGCAGACCTGGAACCAGAGTGGGGTCAAGGTGTGTCCAAAGCCCGGAAATCTCATCCTGAGATTGCCCCCTCTCCCCCCAAGCCCCAGGCCTGCATGTCCCAGCGCCTTAGTCCTGTGGCGTCCACCTTTGCCTCACTAGAGGAGGAAGGCGGGTATGCAAGTTTAACTTCCTTTCCCCATCCATCTAAGGTCATGGCCAGCAGCAGCTGCAATCCCTCCTCATGCAAATGAGACAACCCCAGCACTCTGGCTGCAGTCAATGATGTCCACTCACTCCAGTAGCCCCTATTTATACCCCAAAGGTTTAAATAGTCTTTGTTTCCCCCCAATAAACTGAGCCATGCTCTGAAGCTGCCTGCAAAGGAAAGAGATCATGCCAAAGATAGTAGGGGGAGCAAAGCATCTCTCTTATGGTAGACGAGAGAGAGAGAGAGAGAGAGAGAGAGAGAGAGAGAGAGAGAGAGAGAGAGAGAGAGAGAATAAATGATGAA
This sequence comes from Tokudaia tokunoshimensis, assembly GCA_036184795.1. Classification (NCBI taxonomy): domain Eukaryota; kingdom Metazoa; phylum Chordata; class Mammalia; order Rodentia; family Muridae; genus Tokudaia; species Tokudaia tokunoshimensis. The sequence goes on along the minus strand of BTHU01000006.1, from coordinate 34,571,045 downwards.
TCTCTCTACTGAAACTTGGCTCTACATCCTATAGTCTACCACTTCCCAATAATACCATCATGAAAACACGGTCCATAAGAGTGCTCAGCAAGGGAAGGTGTCAGCCAAGTCTGACAACTTGAGCTGTATCCCGGGGACCCACACGGTTAGAAGGGGGGAACAACTCCCATAAGTTGTCCTCTGCTTTCCATGTAAACGTCATGGAGCTTACATGCGATCATGCACATACGTGTTCACGCACACACACACATTGATAAGAAGATAATACCTGTGCTTAAAAAGGAGGTTGCTGTCTGTTCTCTCCAAGACTTCCCTACAGCAAGAACTGGCGCTGGGTTCCTGGATCTGAAAGGACCAGCAACCTCCTCCTCCTCCTCTTCCTCCTCTTCCTTCTCCTCCTCCTGCTCCTCCTCCTCCTCGGCAGACACCTGGTGCCAGTGTACCTTGGTTTTAGCTGCTGTTTTATCACTCTCTGAATAATGAATCATTGATCATCTGGTTTCCACGGTGATCCTTAACCAACAAGACAATTCCAGGGGTGTCCTACTCCAACCCTTATGAGAGGAGCGAGTTCACTATGGAGATGTTCTTCAGCCTCAAGCAAAAGTAAGTATTTTGAGTTGGCAGACGGAGTCCATGGGTCTTCCTCAGACGGGTTGCTTGAGACACAAGGAACTCCCTAGATTCTATGGATTATTGTACATGCGAGTGTGAAAGCGTGTGTGTTGGTCAGAGGTCAACTCAGGGTAGTATGTCTCGAGAGCAGCCCAACATGCTTTCTTTCTGTTAATAGAACATCTTTCATTTATTCTTTCACTTCATATAAGTAGACAGTGTATCTTGGTCCTACCTGCCCCACTCCCACCCCTGTCCACTGGTTACCCTCAGGTCACGTCCACCCCAACCCGGTCCCTCAGCACCTTCCCCTGGCCCCTTCATGTCATCTCTGGATCCAACTGCTGCTGCCTGTTGGAGCGCTGACTTACCTTTCTGGGTTGATCCTGTGCAGGTCTTGTGTATGTACCTGGTGGTTTGAATTAAAGGACTCCACTGGCTCATGTTTGAATACTTGGTCCGTAGTTGCTGGACTCTTTAGGAAGGATTAGAATGTGTGTCAATGGGAGTGGGCTTTGAGCGCTCTCTCTCTCTCTCTCTCTCTCTCTCTCTCTCTCTCGCTCCCTCCCTCCCTCCATCTTGAGATCAGATGTAAGCTCACAACTACTGTTCCAACGTCATACCTACATGACCGCCACCATGATTCCTCCCGTGATGATCACTGGTTGATCCTCTGAAACTGTAAGCAAGCACACAGTGAATGCTTTATTTCTGTACGCTGCCTTGGCCACCATTTCTCCTCAGAGCCATGGTAATCCTAAAGCAGTAAGTACAGCTGCCGTGAGTTCACTAACGCAGAACCCATGTCGGGTCCAGAGGACAGCTTTCCACAGACCTTCTCCTCATCCGATGGCTCACTCCTCACTCCTCTCCTTCAGCAAGATTCCCCGAGCCGCCCAGTCTTCCTTTTTGGAACAAAGGCTGCACACTAACTCGGAACTCTCTTAGGCTAGACTGGGTGGCCAGGTGGCTGAGATTACAAGTGTGTCTCTTCATGTTTCTTAAGTTTTTCTGAGACGAGGTCTCGCTGTGTATTATTCTGGCTGGCCTCAGACGCAGAGAGACCTTCCTGCCTCTGCCTCTCAAATTCTGAGATTAAAGGTGTGGGCCGCCATGACTGGCCCCATGCCCAGATTTTAAAATGTGGTAATTGAACTCAGAACTCAGGTCCTTGCGTTTGCTAGGTCTTGCGCTTCACCAACTGAGCCATCTTCTTGGTCTACATGGATGATTCTTCTCCATGCAGTCAAATGTGTGAGGAGTAGGACCAGTAAGATCAGGATGGGGGTGGGGCGTGGCGGGGTGTGACGGGGTGGGGGTGGGCTCTTGTCTTTAGGGCAAATCAGCAGGGAGTACCTTGTGGCCCCATAATACTCTGGGTCCCCCCAAGCTGCCTCAGTCACAAAGAGGAAGCAGTCTGGCTGGGCAGGGCTTCCCGAGAGGCGGCACCAAGAGACAGCTCAGTACCTGGCAACGAGAAACTCCCAAGGCACCTTAAGTGTGTGTGGGGAGGGGGGTGGTTGTGCACCCGAGAGTGTATGCATGCCATGCGGAGCAGAGGCGAAGTTAGTCTCTTCTGCTATCACTCTCTACCTTGTATTTTGAGACTGGGCAGCTCACCCAATCTGGAGCTCACTGATTGGCTAGGGTAGCCAGCCAATGAGCTCCAGGCATTCCCCTGACTCTCCTCCCCACAGCCCCCATAGAACTGGTGTTATAGGCGCTGAGACCTCATACTCAGCTTTCTAAAGTCTGGGTGTTAGGGATCTGCCCAATGCTTGCTTGCACAGCACTTTACAGACTGAACCATCTCCCCATTCCCCACTAGGTACCTTTCCACGGAGAGCTGCCTGGCTGGTAGTCTCAACATGAAAGGGATTAAAAATAAACTGCTCTCCGCCAGCCTAATCACGTACAACTCCAAAGGCCCCCAAGCAGGGCATGTGGCCTAATTTCATGTTCTACCCAACACTAATGATGTTCAGTCTGCCAAGTAATAATTCACATTAAAAATAGACTTCAGAGACCTCTATGACCCAGCAGTCTTGGTTTGGGAGGCTGAGTCCCACTGAGCCTCAGAATGAAGAATATCTGGTCTATGATGTCAGGTGGTCCCACTGTTAGTTGCCACTTCCATAAAATTGAAAACATTGCTTTGCAGTTGCCAAGAGTGTAGATACACAAATGGAAAGTGGTGGCAGTAAAGAGACGGTCACCATGCCAGCCAGGGCCCAGGTGGGCACACAGAGGCTCTGGGAGGATGCGGTGGCATCTGGCCCTGCAGAACCAAAGACCGCAAGGCGAAAGTGAATAGGAGCAAGCAGGGGAAGGCACAAGGCCTCCAGGTCCAAAGGCAGGCTGCGGCTCCCATCTGCCTTTCACTACAGAAGCCCAAAACCTGAGCTGAAGAGCACTTGCTTGAGGTTCTGTGGCCAGTGCTGAAGAGAGACAGGCAGCACGCAAGCCTACTTTGGGAATTCCGGTTCAGTGAGAGTCTTGACATTAAAAAGTGGGGAGGGGGCTGAGGAGATTTTAGGTAAAGCTCTGGCCATGTAAGCTTGAGGACTTGAGGACTAGAGTACATAGACATGCCTGTGACCCAAGCTCTCCTGTGGTGAAACGAGAAGCTAGCTAGCCTCAACACAGAGCAAACAACAAGGTGGAAGGAAAGGATCAACACCTAAGGCTTTCCACTGACCTCTACACATAAACCCAAAACTACACACATGCATGTGCACATACACACCCGCACACACATTTTATTAAGGTGGATAGTCTTTAAATGATAACCTCCACATGCACACACATGTACCTGTACACACACACACACACACACTTGCCACTTTCCATTGTCCTTTGAACTCACCTGTGAATTGAGATTGGCTTTCAGCGAGCTGTGTTAAAGAAACTAAATGAGACGCAGCAAGAGCACCTACACAGAGAAAGGGCAGAGGAGATCTCAGGGGCTCCTTGGACGGGCTGGGGACAGATAGTCTGCTGGACTCCCATAGCATGATGCTGAAGGAGGGGGACACACTTGGACAATGTCCTACCCCTACTATCAACACTCCATGTCCTTCACATACTGTTGTGACTATTCACTGGGGTTAGGTCTCAGTAAATCAAAGCAGCCGCGCCATTAGCCAGGAAGCACAAAGCCCCACCCCTCCCAGACTGGCGGGGTTCCAGTTGTGTGTGTGTGTATGAGATGGGGGTGGCGTGGGGAGAGGAGAGCAAGAGAGGGGGAGTGAGAGAACAGGAAGCTCAAAGCATCTTCCGGCACACTTTAATCAAAATTCCATCATCACAAGAGCTCTTGTGGCATACAATGTCAGGATGGGCGCGTCAAGCTGGTCCTACAAATGGAACATCCGTGGATCTGCACTTCAAACATGTATGAAAAATAAAATATATAATATTTATAGCTTTATAAATTTCCCCACTGAATCACTTTCTCTTTAAAATAAATTATGATATATGACGCAGCCTGGAGTCACTAAGCAAGTAGCAGCCAAATGACACCCGAATCTCCGGTTCCGGGGGAAATACTCGATGGGGGACGGTCAGATGCTCACGGGAACCAATGTGGCTTACAGAACAAGCTCACTCTTCACAGTGGGCTGAGCATCAAAAGGAAGGGAGGTTTCTAATGGCTGTTCATCTTTTGTGGGGAATAAAGTAAATCCCCAAACCACACGGAATGTCGTAGAAGCTGCAAATGAACTTTTGGCACCAGATGAGAAGAGCAGCTTTTCAAAGCCAACCCAGCAATGATCCTTTGGAGCGTGGGTCTGAGAGGTGGACCGACGGGGTGGGGAGGCTGTGGGGACCTTGTCCACGGCAGGGGTGGGGTGGGGGGTGTCTGCCGGGGATTGTCGGGGCAGCTGGCCCTCCATCAGCAGCGGTTCCCTCAGAGGGAAAGACCAGAGTGCACGTGACACCAAGGGAGAGGCCCTGGTTCAGGGCGGGTAGCTTCTGTGCACTGTGTTCAGTCAAAAGCAGGGATGTGCTACACACACAAGGGACCTAGGCCACCCCAGTAGGATGACCACACAGCCATCAAAGGGGACAGAAGGGAGCACACATGAGACACCAAGGATCCAAAATGACAGGCAGGGCTGGGCTGCATTAGCATTTACAGGGACTGGTGGGGAGGCTCACGGGCTTTCCTAGAAACCCCAGGAGGAAGTGGCTCAGGACTCTTCCAGGGATTCTGTCACTATGCCCCCCCCAAAAACGACAAAATGGTAAGGAACAAGTGAGCCTAAGACAAGGGCGGCCACACAGCCTGCCTTAGAGGCTCCGGCTCTTTTCTGTTCAGGCCAGAGGTTTTAGTTGAACTGGGAAATAGATGCCTTGAACTCCCCAGAACAGCCCAATCCTGGCCTCTGGGACAGGGAGAAGGTAGCTACAGATCCAGGAGACGCTCTTCACACGTCTCCACAGGCCACTTGGAAGCCCCTCCGAACACATCGACATTGTTGTCCACCCACGGGATGATGTTTCCAGGCATGTTCGTGGAGCAGTTGGCGATGTTGATGATTTCCTGCGCCCGGAGGACACGGTCCCATATGTTGAACTGGCTAAGCTCTCCAACAAAGGCCTGTGTGGCATCAAATCTGCCTCCCACAGTGTCCTGGGAAGTGGAAACAGGCACTTTGGGATAGATTCACAAGCAGAACTGGCCTCCCGACTCTCCAGGGAAGCAAGATGGAGGGAGGCACATATTCTACAGGTCCTGACGCCCCATGGCATTTGAGGTCTTGGAAATGGCTTTACTCATAACACCCACTTTACACAGGGGAAACTGAGGCAGAAGGGGAAGACAGGTGCCTAAATTCTGACTCTCAGCCCCTTTCAGGGGTGATGCGTGGACCTGAGGAGGGAGGCCATGCATAAGACCAAGCCCCCAAGTGCCTACTGAGGAGGGAGGCCGTGCATGAGACCAAGCCCCCAAGTGCCTACTGAGGAGGGAGGCCATGCATGAGACCAAGCCCACAAGTGCCTACTGATCACCATGCTAGTTCTTCCCTGCCCAGGACCTCCTGGCTTCCTTGCCACCCCTCACCTGCAAGCGTCCCAGATCATCTTTCTTCCCATATCCGTCCCTGCACCGTCCCCCCCCCGCCCCCCCCCCAGCACACGAGATATTTCCTAAATGGCCTTTGCTAGATTCTGGGATCCTGAGCAAATAGTTCCAGGAAGATTTCAGTTCTATCACTGTACACCAGGCAAGGCCAAATGCAGGGACTCACAGGCACACTGGAGATGCCTTCTTCCTACAGTGTTTACCCCGCAAGGCAGCTGGAGCCGAGTCACGAGATGACCCTGTGACTACAAGGACATTCCCACAGCTCTTTGTGCTCACACAGCCAGGGAGCTTGGCCGTCAGGACAGTGGCAGGGTCTGGGAGCCAGGTACCTTGGGCAAGAGCAAGGGGATGCCGGGTAGTTGGGTTGGGCAGCCTCCGCTGTAGCATCCGTGAGAGAGTACCCACCTGCTCCTGCCCCAGGATGAGCACACCTCCTGGCTTGATGGGGTGCCAGGGTGCCAGGTTTTCCCCAGTGCCCAGCTTCTCCCCATCCTGGAACGCTTCCCACATGCCGTCTCGAGTGGTCCAGGTGATGCAGATGTGATGCCATTTGCCGTCACTAACAAATAGGGGCAGCTGTGCGACCTGTGGGTATCAGGGAAGGGAGTGGAATGTCACCTGGGTTAGTCTTCTTTCCACAGTCCAGGACTCCTGCTGGGATTCCCTTTCCCGTCTTGTGAGTGACACACCAAACCCCTTGCCTTGTGTGTATGACAATCAGGAGATTGTCCTGGGCAGAGCCTCAGGACACTGGACATTCTTTGTTCTGGGCCTGGCTACTGACTCCCTTACTAGCCTGGGCTCTGTGTAGACCCTGACAGGTAGCACTAAGAGAATTATGGGGTGTGTGTGCGCGCGTGTGTGTACATCAAGCCTTGCCTGTGTCAAGCGAAGGTCAGGAGGCCTCTATATGCATGTGCGTGTCAGCACAGTACAGGAGTGTGCACATACAGACCACACACTCAACTTCAGGCAAGCCCCAGAAGCCTGTGAGCACAAGGAAGTGCTGTTGTTACTGTTGGTCTCCTAGCAACCTGAAGTCTCCCTCTCAGGAATTGGATGTTTACAAGAGGTCTAAAGGGAGAGAAAACAAGACTCTCAGGGATTACAGTGTTATTTAGAACAATAAATCCTTAGCTCAGGAAAGCTGTTCCTGCTAGAAGCCTGGAAGGCTCACTCCATTCCACAGAACTTCCCTCTTCTCCACAGTGCTCCCAGAGTAGACAAACTCCACCCAGTGGCAGTTTGATAAAGATCACAGACCAGCAAGGGTCTCTTCTTCACCCATTTCAAATGGAGGCTGGACCTGGGCCATCTACAGCAGGGGCAGCCATTCAAATGCTGGACTAAGGACATAGTTTTATCGTGTTGGATCTGACTTTAGGAGAAAAGTTTGATTCATTTGTTTTGTTTAAGGACAGGGCTTGCTCTGTGGCACAAGCTGGCTTTCAATTCAGTCATCCTGCATTAACTTCCCAAGCTCTTAAAAAGTGTGCCACCACACCCAAGTAGGTGGCTGAGTGATCGGAGGCTCACAACTCGTCTTTCATAGTCCTTACTACCTGTGGAAATGGAGCATCTGCTCCGGGAAAGGCAAGGCTATGGAAGAGAAAGAACAGTTGCCAGAGGCTGAGAAGGGCTGGGCAGGAGCTGACTACAATGGTGCATGGGAGATCGTGGCAGTGGGACTGTTTTATATGTTTATTGTGGTGTCTGCATTAGTCAAGGCCAGCTAAAACTGAATGTACATCTTATCGCAATAAACCTGATCCCTTTAAAATGTATATCTACACTGTTGGTATCCTTGACCAGAGCATTTAGGGGGAGCCAAAAGGCTGCCTCTGTGTGTGGGGTCCTGCCTTCCTACTCCTTCCACTCCTATGACATGGGGATCCTCAACCGCCTGCTGTTGGCCAGACTCAGAGCTGGGGTCCCCACAGGCTGCAGATATCCTCTGCCACCCCCATCCCACGGTCAGCACTCTGGAGAGGGAGTGCCTCCTCCACGATGCGGAGGCAAGCACCAGTCTCCTGGTCAGTAGCTGAGACAGACGGTGCCTGGCCGGGATCTGCTCTGTTGCTACCGAAAGCCAGCCAGTGCTGGTTCCCTCCAGGGTCTGCCCCCTCGGACCCCAGGTGAAGCCCCAGCAGGCCTCACCTTGTCGTTGATGAGCAGCTCGATGGGGTTATTACCCCACTCTATCAGCACAATCTCATTGGCTTGCCCAGGCACAGCGTAGGAGAATGGCGTGCCAATGCCTGGCGAGGCGCTGGACCGCAGCCACAGGCAGATGGTAAAGGCGTACAGCTCAGGCAATGTCTTCTTGATCTTGCCATACAGGTAGTTTGTGCGGAGAGGAAGGGACACTTTGAATGCATCTGGTGACTTGAATGCACTGTTGCCTGGGTGGAAGGAAGAGAGGTTACAGCAGGGTAGCCTGGCCCGAGCACCTCACCAGGACCCATCACTCAGGCAGACCTAAAGCACTCCAGCTCCTTGTCAAAGTGCCCAAACCCAGCAGTCCTAGGGACAGCCCTTGACTCCTAGAAGCTTACGCTCTGGTGGGAAATCAGTCCAAAGACAGTAGAAGGGGGAAGAGGGAAAGGGGGCGGGGACTTCCTCCAGGAGGACAATGGCTGAAGGGTAGGGTAAAGAAAAGCCTGTGACAGGAGACCTGTGGGTGAGAATCCAGGCAGAGGCACTGGCAAGTCCGTGACCTCCAGGATGCTCCCGGAGGTGTGAAGGGAAAGGAATATTTTGTGAGAAACACAGTAGACATCGTAGAGAACTTGTCTCTACCTTTTCTATTCCTTTCTGAGATGGTTCCATTGTGTACTTTTGTCCTACAATTCCTGCTCAGACCAGTCTCTGCCTCCTACGTGCTGGGATTGAAGGTATGTACCCCCATATCCAGCCTACCTACCTCCATCATTTATGATAGTTAAAGAGGCCTGAGAGCTAGAATGCAGCTAAGCACACTTGCTGCTCCTCCAAAACACTCAGGTTCAATTTCCAGTAGTCATATGACAGACAATTCACAACCATCTATACCTCCAGTTCCAGGGGATCTAATGCTCTTCTGGCCTCCACACATGGCATACACACATATGTCTATGCATATATACATTCACATAAAACAAAATCTAGGAGACCTCTTCATTCCAATCTGTTTCTGAGTAAAGGCCTTGCTATGTAACCTGTAGCCCAGGCTGGCTTTGAACTCACAATCCTGCCTTAGCCTGGTGTCTCAGGGTTTTGTGCAGAAATGCAAACCCTGACGAAGACACCTAGCAAGTAGTGGGTTTATATATGTATGCCACCACAGCCTGCAAGATGCTTCTTTGAATCCACAAATAAATCAGACAAAAACAAAACACCCAACTCTGGTTCTTTCTGATCACCATTGAGCCTCACAGCCTCAATGACTAGGAAGGGGAGGAAGGGATTAGAGACACTGGATTTAATTTTCTTGTTCTTCCTCAACTGAGTATTACTTCCTTCCATCTTTCCTTGAACACACTGTCCCTCTGTCTTCTTTCTTTCTTTTTTTTTTTATTTATTTTTTTTTTGAGACAGGGTTTCTCTGTGTAGCCCTGGCTGTCCTGGAACTCACTCCGTAGACCAGGCTGGCCTTGAACTCAGAAATCCACCTGCCTCTGCCTCCCAAGTGCTGGGATTAAAGGCGTGTGCCACCACTGCCCAGCTTCTGTCTTCTTTCTTAAGGGCAGGCTTTGAAACCCAAGGGACCAAGGCTTGAAGGAGGAATGTCTCCCAGGACCAGAGCACTGGATAAACACTTGTGGACGGGTGAGCCTGCATCACTTCCATAGTAAATGATTACCACTGCTCAGGCAAAGGAGTCAGGCTTGAGGTGCACACTACAGCTTTCCTCACAAGTGACAGTTTGTCTCAGTTCCCGATGGGAAACCCTTTGCTCCTGATATAACCTTTCCTTCCCAAGAGAAGACTGCATTGCTGGCCTGTTTTCTGGAATGTGGTATGGGGGGGTGGGGGGGGCAGATGCATGCAGAGGTGCTGCCCCCCTCAGGCTAACACCTGGCTAGAACTTTAGACCTTCCAGAACTTACTGGTAGTGGTAAGAGCCACCCCCAACATGTCTCCCCATCTCAGGCTGTCCTCATGCACACGGCACATCTAAAGTCTTTGAAAACAAACTCTTACATGGCCTGGAACTTTCAGCATCATCTTGACTGAAGCTTGGAGTAATGTAACAGTTGTTTGCAGAAACAACATGATTCTGTGAGTGGTCGTAGTGTTGGTCTCCCTTATATGTAAGGATCAGATCCCGCCAGCGAGGGAAACTTAGTTCCTCACTCACTCAGCAACTACCTACTAAGCACCCTTAAAGGGCCAGACAGTCAGACAACTTACTCCATCATGATACACCAACATCCTTTTCTGCAGAGGTCTCCTGCATAGCCCAACAGCAGAGTCCAGGGTCGCCTCTCTGGTCTCTCTGGGTTTTCTAGCTAGTATTTGCTCCTGCTTCTATGGTTATGTAGTCTCCCTGACTCATCCTGACTTCCCATGGTAGGCATCTCCCCAAACAGGCTGTGGGCTATGGAGCACCTGCCCAGACTTGGAGACCTGATTGTCTCAAGCACCTGAAGAAGCTAGCCACCGTAAAAGCAGGGGCTTGCACCTCAATATGCTGAAAAAAAAAAAGTACAGAACCAGACAACACCTGCTCTAATTTTGTAGGTTGTACTGTTATGTTGAGGCTTCAGAGAAACAACTTATCTAAGGTCACCCAGTTACTGAGCCAACAGGACCGAAGTCCCTCTTTCCACCACACCCAGCCACTGGTGCTTAGTCTTCAAGTGGCAAACGGCCGCGTTCTTAATGAAGGCATCATTATCTAATAAGGAGAAATGGCTTCTATGCTCGAAGGTGGGCAGGCTTGCCAATTTAATAAGACTCGGGGTCGGTAATATCATTAGGTCGGTGACAACAGATAGGTTTAATTAGAGCAGGGAGAGCGGAGAGGCAGGGAAGGGGCTTTAGCCTGACAACTGGTACCCTTTATTTGAATAAAACAGCTTGGAGGTTCAGAGCAAACTTAGTTAGAACCAATTAAGGAATTAAAAGGCTTGACCAATAAATCAGAAACTGCAGGTGGTGGACAAGTCTAAGGAGGGGGGCAGGCAGCCTGGGGCTTTGAAGGAGAAAATTCTGGTTTCTCAGGGCTAATGCCCGTTTCAGCACCCAGCCAGCCACCTGGCCTGCCGGCCCAGACTCTGAAGCCTTTACAAATGAACAGGTCTTGTGGACAAGAGAAATGGGTATACTGGGGACACAGGTACATTGCAGAGTCAGCTGCTACTTGCTGGGCTATAAAGTGCTTCATGCCCAGAAGGGTTAAAAGTCCACTTCTTCTCTGGGATCGCTACTAACTTCTCTGATCTGCAGAGACTCAAAGCATCGCTATTGCGTCATCTGTACCTGCCATGGAGACCTGTGGCAGGGCTAATAGAAGATACTGAAACTATAGCTAAGCATCTGGCTCGTGTCTGATGTAGAATGATGGACCCAAGGACAGAAACTCCCCAGAGCCTTCCTAACCAGTCACATGCTTGAGCCTCTATGGGGCTCAGCTAGGTGCGTCTAAGGAACCTGGTGGAGTCCCAACTCTAGTGCACTTTGGGGGCTGAGCATTTGCACTCCCTTCTACAATGGACATGTTGGGGGCTGAGCATTTGCACTCCCTTTTACAGTGGACATATTGGGGGCTGAGCATTTGCACTCCCTTCTACAGTGGACATATTGGGGGCTGAGCATTTGCACTCCCTTCTACAGTGGACACGTTGGGGGCTGAGCATTTGCACTCCCTTCTACAGTGGACACGTTGGGGGATGAGTATTTGCACTCCCTTCTACAGTGGACACGTTGGGGGCTGAGCATTTGCACACCCTCCTACAGTGGACACATTGGGGGCTGAGCATTTGCACACCCTCCTATAGTGGACACATTGGGGGCTGAGCATTTGCACACCCTCCTATAGTGGACACGTTGGGGGCTGAGCATTTGCACACCCTCCTATAGTAGACACACTGGGGGCTGAGCATTTGCACACCCTCCTATAGTGGACACATTGGGGGCTGAGCATTTGCACACCCTTCTACGGTAGACACTTTGGGGGCTGAGCATTTGCACGCCCTTCTAGGTGGACACATTGGGGGCTGAGCATTTGCACGCCCTTCTACAGTGGACACGTTGGGGGTTGAGCATTTGCACGCCCTTCTACAGTGGACACGTTGGGGGTTGAGCATTTGCACGCCCTTCTACAGTGGACACGTTGGGGGCTGAGCATTTGCACACCCTTCTACGGTGGACATAAAGCGGAATGAGCGTGAACTCAGAAGTGCCCAGAAACAAATGGCTTACCAGATGGCCATTTTCCTTTAAGACTCATTCTAGAATTGAGTAGGTGGAACACAAGGAAAAAGTCTGGCATTCCTGTGGTGGGGGAGTCAAAGGGAAGTCTGGGCCTGGAGACGGCTCAGCAATTAAGAACACTGTTGATCTTGCAGAGGACCCGGGCTCATTTCTCTGCACCCACAGGGAGCTCACAATCATCTGTAACTCCAGTCCCAAGGCTCCGTGGGCACTGGGTGTAAATACATGTGCATGTAGGCAAACTACTCATATACACATACTCGTGTGTGTGTGTGTGCGTGCGTGCGTGTGTGTGTGTGAACCACTGTTGTACAGGGGCTTGGCTCTTGTTAGCCTAGCATCCTGTGGCCTGCCCAGCTGTGGGCTTTCAGTGAGAACTAAGGGCAAGAATGTGGGTGTCCGAGCCAGCGCGGCTGGTCTGAGCCTTGACTGTTCCTTCTGGTTTAGAACAGGTGGGAAAGCTACTAAGTACAGCATGCTTTTCCACTGGCCTGGAGTTCAAGAACAGATAATGGAGAGACTCAGGTTTATGTCACTATGACAAGTGTCTCAGGCTTCTTCAGCAAAATATCCATAAAGGGAACTTGTCTGCCTGGGAAATGAGAGTTTTCTCATCTGTGAAATGGGTGGTGTGTTCAGCTAGGTCCATTCTCTGGATTTATACTGACCCATCTCCTTGCTGGTAAGCTGAGCACTGTGCCAAGGGACATGTGCAGCCACCAAGTCCCCTCTGGTTCTCGTTACTCCTTTCAGTCACTCACTGCTGTGCTCAGTCCTTGGCCCTGTGCCTCCCAAGGATCCACTGTGATTGTGTGTGTGTGCGTGTGTGTGTGTGTGTGTGTGTGTGTGTGTGTGTGTGTGTGTGTGTGTGTGGTGGGGGGTGCTACTCTCCCTCTTGTCAAGCAAGGATCAGAGGCAGTTGCTTTGCCTTTGAAGAAGGCTCTGAGACCCAGTGTGTCTCCTGATGTCACCTAGCAGTAGAAGGAAGACAGAGAAGAAACTGTTCTGAAAACTCAGGAATCTGTGTCAAGTCAGAGACAGCAGCACATGCCTGTAATCCCAGCATTTGAAGGCTGAGGCAGGAGGATGGCAAGCTGAAGGCCGGGCTAGGCTATATAATAAGATGCTGTTTCAAGGAGCTAAAAACAAAAACAGAAATACAAAAACAAACAAACAAAAGCCCAGACTCTAAGTCAAATAGATAAGCAGCTTTCTCATCCCTTTGTAAGAAAAGCAAGAGAAATAACAGAAAACAGGAAGGTGTTGTGGGAAACTGGGAGCTGAATGAAACCATGGCCCATCAGCTCATGCCCTCCTTCTCCTGACCCTCCTGTTCACTACCAGGGTCATGGGACAGTTTTCTATTGGATGGTCTCCTGTCAATCATGATATTGAACTTGCCTTAATGAATCTGAGATTCTAACTCTATACCCTCTACCACCAAACCTAAAACCCCACAGGCCACCCAGAGAGTTAGGGGTTGAGACTACAAACCGAAGCATTTAGGACCCTTAATCTCTTCTTTAGTCTCCCATGGGAGAGTCTTACCTAACACAACATGAGATAGAAAGATGAACAGACTCTGCTATACCAACTAATTACCATCCGGCAGGAGGTCAGAGGTCAGGCTGTTTATCCAAACTGGTCCGAGTGCCTTTGTCGCCCCCCACGCCCACCAGGGTAAAGCTGGTAGGGCTACGGGCTAATCCCTATGAGCCCAGTTAATCTGTGTCACGCACTCGCAGACATCTAAGGATCATCTCCATGTTGTACGACTACCATTGCCTTATTGCAGTCCATAAATGGAAACCCTAGATCTGCCTGAGGTGGTAAAAAGCAGGCCACTCTCAGACGGAGCATCGGACACACAGCACCTACCCCTCTCCAGCTCAGTCACCCTCTGCAGCAGCGCGTTCAGTGTGCTCTCTGTCTTCTGCCGGTGAGCTGAGGTCTCGTTGTGGAGCAGTGACTTCTCATCTTCCAGCTCAGCCACCTTGTGTAGCAACTGCCTCTCCAGTTCCCCAAGCCTCCGCTGGAGCACCTCTCGAAAGTCGCTCGGCAGCCCGGCGCCGTTAGACACATTTGTGCGGAGCTGGAGCTTTGGAACGGTGGGAGGGAGAGATATTCAGGCCAGTTGAATAGAAACTGTGGCACGCAGCTCCAGTGACCCAACCACACAGCAAGGAGCTCCAAAGCAGCATCAAATTGTGCCAGTGGCTCAAAAGAGAACATTTTACTGATGCTTTTTTTTTGGTAGGGAAAGGCTTTCAAAGTCAGACAAAATTACTTCCCTGCAATATTTGAAACTTGTGAATCTCACTTTCTCCTCTTGAAAAGCTGCTTTTCTCCTCTTACCAAAAAGCCTAAAAATTTAACCAACATCTATAATTCTATGTCATAAAAAGCCCCCAAAAACAGGCAAGATCTTTTTCAGTTAATCAATGGTACTCAAAGCCAGAGAGCTTTCATCTAGAAATGAACAAAGTCCCCAAGTTCCAAAATGGCACAAGGGCAAAGGGGCTCTGAGATATTCCTGGAAAAGGACAGGTATGATATGTTACTAAATCCCAGACAGCTCGGTTTTAATGTATCCAAACCCTCACTTCCTATTTCTCTCACTCCTCTGCTATCATGCAGTCAGCCACCCTCAGCCATGAGCCAGCCCCTTGGCAAGCCTCTGAATCTCTGTGTCCTAGTGTTTCAGACTATAAATTGTAGAAAACTGGACCTGCCTCGTGCTATTCTCTATTACAAGGGTTAAAATTAAATAATCTGCCTGAGTCACACTTAGAACTCAAGAAGTGTCAGCTCTCAGTAATCATGACTCATGGAGCCACAGATGCTGGAAATACTGTATATAGCAATCATGCCAAAAGAAACACTCCGATAATTTAGCAATAATTAACACCTGTAATTTAAACCTCATTTTTGCTAATAGGTATTTTTGATAAACGCTGTTAACAGAAATGTCCACACTTCTTAAACAAGGTGGGAAGTAAGATGAAAATTAATTGATGATTTCTCCCCCAAAGTTCCAAATCACCCACGGGAGAAGATAGCGGGATAAAGTCCGTTCCCCTAAAGTCATATAGCTAAGGGCATCTTTAAAAAATTCTGACTCGATGAAGAGGCGTCTTTGAGGTTAATAAGGGGCTTGTTCACATCCTGGGGTCGCTGGCTTTCCCCCTCCACTCTCCTGCAGATCAGTCAAACCCAGTCCTCTCACACCCCGACCCAATTTGTCAAAGAAAACACCAGATGCCCAGGGGCAGCTGACCTCCGGCGGCAGGCTCAGCGCTGGGCACAGCCAGCGGGACCGTGTTCCGCTTCTGAAAGCAGAGGTTTGCAAAGAGGAACCAGGCTGCCGGGGTTACCGGGTATTGCCCTCCAGGCCTGGGGGTCTGGGTTCTTTAGCCAAAAACCTCGGTAAGTTCACGGTGAGTCTAGTGGGTAAGTCCCCGCGCGCGACGGGATGGAGATGGGGGTGGGGATTTCACCTTTCCTATCGAATGTGGGGACAGAAGAGGACAAGGAGACGGGAGGCCACCCCAGTAAGTCCAGAGCAGGAGTGAGACTTGCACCCCAAACTCAGCTCTCCCCGTGGATGTGAGCACCCAGTTAGCCCACGTACCCGTTTCTCCCACACCCTCCGTCTCACGATCCCGGGGACCACCACCCTCTAGATGCCACCACGCGCAGGTACCTCGAGGCTCTCCAAGCGGTCCTTGAGGGTCTGCAGCGAGCGGCTAAGCTGCTCCACGACGTGACCCGGGTCCCGCGGCAGGTCGCCCATGGTGTCCTTGCCCGTGGCCCCCGTGCCGCGCGCCTTGCCACCCGCCAGCCCCTCACAGCGGGCCAGCTTGCCGGTGAGCTCTCGGATGGCTTCTCGCTGGGCACCCAGGGTCTCCTTCTGCTGCACGACGGTCTCGCGCAGCTGCAGCACAGCGGCTCGCAGCTCCTCCTCGGGGCTCAGCGCGCCTCCCTGCATGGGCATCGCGGGCAGCGGGCAGCCGGAGCGCGCCGCTTCGGGGGGTAACGCGGTGCACACGAAACGACTGCCAGGTATCGGGCTGTCCTGGGCTCGTCCGGTGGCCACGGCGAGCGCCACGCCGGCGGTCAGCAGCGCCAGCATCTCGCTGACCTGTGCGCTCACTTCAGCATGTGTCGCTGGCTTGCCGTCTGGGGTCCGAGCGCGGCGCTCGAGGGAACCGCGTGCAGCACGGAAACGGCAGCACGGGCGCCGCCTGGCGTCCTAGAAACCCGCTCTCCGCTCTGCGCGGCGTTCTGGCCCGGGATCTGCCCGCGCGCCCTTTCTTAAGCTTGGAGGGTGGGGCCACCGGCGCGTGGGGCTCGCGCCGCGCTCTCTGATTGGTCTGACAGCGTTCGCGTCACGCAGGGGGCGGGGCGGGGGCGCTTCGCTCAGCTGGCCCGGGGCGGCTGGCCTCCGTCGTGGGCCGAGTTTCTGAGGCGTGAGTGCAGGGTCCCCAAGGCTCCTTAGGAAAGGAAACTGGGTTTCGGAAACGGACATAGGAAGCGTTGGCTGGCCATACGGTCAGAGAAGCCCCGGGAACAACTCGACGCCCACGATGAGAGATGTTGGCGCGGCTTCCGGCTGAGAAACCTGACCGAGATGACTCCACTTGCCAAGGAGGAATTCTCCCAGCGGGACTCGAACCCGGGTCTTCCACGCGAGTCACCCACGCGGCCCACGTGGGTTTCCTCGTTCTGGCGCGGGAAGCACGACAGTCGATTGCAGAGGAGGACAGTCTGTAGGCATACCCAAATCCCAGCCCCAACCCCGGAGAACTCAAGGGGAAAAACAAAAAAACTCAGGCCAGCAAGGACAGAAATGGGTCCTGGATGCTGCAAGAAAGAAGGGGATGCCAACCTAGGAGACCAGGAGGTTGTAGTCACGAGTTCACTTGAAGGTTCTTGTGCAGGGATGATATCCTTCTAGGCATGACCTTATTTATTTAGCATGACCTCGGTCTGATGAGAACATCCAACCGGAGTAAACATGATGGGACCCGGGCATAGAATGATGACTTCTTTTTAGTGGGGGAGCCCAACAAGTCCATTTTACAGCTGGAGACTAGTATTATCAGATTCTTGGAAAGAACCTAATATAAATACCCAGAAATCTCCCAAAAGATTTGGGGTGGGGGTTATTTCAAAATCTTACCCTTAGCTTACAAGTTCACAACAGTTACACACTTAGCGGACTGGGCTGGTTTACTGTGAATTAAAAATGAAAAAAAAAAAGGTTCCCTCTTTTTAAAGAAATCCTGTTGCAAGGTCATTAATCACATTATCCATTGTACCAGAAACAAATGGATTTGTCACTTGTGCGCAGAAGCTGGGGTTGATTCTGAAAACAAATTGTATCAAAATAAATTAAATTATTATGATAATACAAAATAGACTGCAGTGATTAATCTCTAGAAACCAAATTCTGACCTGTTTTGCACTTCAAACAATAGCTTCTGTTATGTAAATAGTTGTGGGGGTTTTCAAGGACAGAGTTGCTAAATTATAAGGCAAGTTCTATTCATGAAAAATCTCTTCAAGGATTAAAAACTACAGTCAGGAAATTCAGTCTCCACGGGGTCCAGAGCAGAGTACCCAGAAGCAAGGATGCTTCAAGTAAGAATATTCATCAATGGAAAAGGTGAGGTGTGGACTGGGGGGGTGAATACTGGGCTAATGGCTTTGTTGTCTAGACTCACCACAAAGTTTCCCCTTGTTGAAGTTGACCTTGAGTCTACAATTTCTTCCTAGACTTTCTTTCTTTGGTTACATGGAAACTCAAAAGCTCAAATAAACCCACACATACACAAATGCAATCACGAAGGCAACAAAATCTCAAAACACTTTCTAAAATAGTACATTTGTAGAGGATGCTGTAAGGTACGAAATCCAGGCATGTTCAGAATTATCCAAATATAGACATGCTGCTTGAAGTTTCCACTCATAGATTTGACGCTCTTATACTCGTAGGCCAGGGCAGATCTTAATTGGATGCGACAATAGATTATTATTGTTCCTATGAAGTTCTCCAGTCCTTTCATGACATGGACTAATAATTCATATTTGCAACTACTTGAAGCCGAGGCTTGTCCTTTTAATAATTAAATCAAGTGTATTTCCAGAATTCTAATTTCCTCCTGACCAAAAAAGGCGATGTACAAGAAGACATAAAAATAGCATATATCCCCAAAATAATTGCTCTTAGACTTCCTACAAGAGTTTCCACTATGAGAAGTGATCAGCAAAGTAATCCGCCAAACCCCAGATGGAAAGACCCAGGCATTGAGGATGTTATTTTCTCTGGAGACAGCAAAGTCAGAGGACTTATGCTATTTGCAGTTTTATTTTGTATTCCTGGTACAGTGGAAAAATCTGCTGGTTTAGGAATGAGGCGTTCCAGTCCCAATGCCAACTGTTACTAGCTAAGTGGTTTGGGGCAAGCCATTTTCTCCTCTTTGGACCTTGTAGAAAAGATAAGGCAATTAGCATCAACTCTTTAATGAACCTTCTGGCTTTATTCAAGAGCCTGGTAGTTCTGGGAGGAAGGACTCATTCTTCCCTGTGATAAACGTTACAAAACATTGGTTTTCTTCTGTGTGGGCTATGAACTTCCTGTAGCCAAGGCAGAGTATGGAAGGGCAGACTGGCTGTGTAAACAGCAGATAGACACACACAGGGAGATACTGTGGCTGTGGCTGGAACCTGTTCCTGACAGTGTGAGGTCTCTGCCTTGATTTCTTCCTCACAGCACAGAAATCGTCTACCTGAAAGTTCCTGCACGCATGACTCATGCCACCCAAGAGAACGGCTGTGCAAGTGACAGAGCCCAAGGCCCACAGAATTTTCTGCTCCTTGAGAAAGTCGTGCAGATCTGCAGCAGTGAATCACTGCCACCTAATCTCTTAGTGTAACCGATGCAGCAGCATAGTAACCACCCACTCGCCGTGCACTATGTCGGCTGGTCCCAGGTCAGCCGAGAGCCTGGTATGGACTTAACCCGTGTGCTGGGAATCCTGATGAGCTCATTCTACCTCCATTTTACTGCCCCATCTGTTTGGCTCCCTTGTTCTTCTCACATGCATTTTTATCTTGGTCTTCTGGGAAATGTGCTAATTTCCACCGTGGTGACAGAGGAACCCATCTTATACAGTCAGAGTCTCAGTCAGTCTCTCTCTCTCTCTGTCTCTCTCTGTCTCTCTCTGTCTCTCTCTCTGTCTCTCTCTCTGTCTCTGTCTCTGTCTCTCTCTCTCTCTCTGTCTCTCTCTCTCTCTCTCTCTCTCTCTCTCTCTCTCTCTCTCTCTCTCTCTCTCTCTCTCTCTCTCTCTCTCTCTCTCTCTCTCTCTCCCCCCCCTGCATTTTCTCCCCTCTCAGCCACTTGGGAAGTCAAGAGTGGGGGGTGTGCGCTCAATAGCACGGAATTCAAGGACAGCTCCCTGCAAACATGACTCAGGAACTGTCCTCGGTGCTGAATTTCAGTCAGGGGAATTCAGAATGGTGTGTGTGTGTGTGTGTGTGTGGTGCAAGGGTGCACATGGGATTCAGTGCTGGAGGCGCTAAAGGATCCAGATTAATCCCCTGTAATACATAAGATGCTAATACCCTTTTATGAGTGTATTTTTCACAAGACCAAACTGCCCAATAAAATGGAAAGGGTCTTAGGTTGGCATCAGCAGCTCTTGTTTCAGTCCCAGTCTGAGAACTTGAGAGTGTAGTATAACCTCCCCGAGACTTAGTTTTCTCATTTCTAAAATTAAAAGTAAATTTATGAGCAAGCATTGTTTCTGGGCTTGTGTAAGACAGTGTTTCCAGACATGTTTAGCATATAGCAGGAGTACAATAAATGCTAATGCACTTCTCTTCCCCTTCTCTCCACCAAAGCTAGACCTGAATTATATAAGTCGTATTAAAAACAAAATTAAAATTTCCCTTTATTCTGCACACTATCCTTTAGAACTAAATACACTAAGAGTCTGGAGCAGTACAAGCCTGCTTCCTCAGAGAGCTGATGAGAGATGAGAACTCTGAAAAAATGGAGAGACCTCAGCAAGTAAAAGATCTCTCTCTCTCTCTGTGTGTGTGTGTGTGTGTGTGTGTGTGTGTGTGTAAGATAAATTATGATGTTATAAAGATTTAATCACGTGAACTATTTTGCATTTATGCTAACTTGGTGTTTATGCAAAAGGACCCAACTAAAAGACTGGTTGCATATAACCAAATGAATTTAAACTGCTATGGGATGTAAGAGACGCCTGCCCCTCTGATAAAGCAAATTTTTCTTTCTTCGGTGCATCTGGCTTCTTCCTGAATGATGTATCTCTGGTTTAATTTTGGAGCAAGTGATAGGAAACGTTGACTTTCAGAAAATGTTCCTGAGCAAGGACGTGTTACAAGTGGGTCGACAGCCTTGACTTGGGGAAATGGCTGGTTAATGTAATTCCATGATTTCAATAAACAAATGAAGGCTCAGTGGTACCTTCTGATTTCTAGCAATAGAATAGATCGCTAGAAGCCAGGAATAACAGATTAGCTTGGTTTGTAAAGGGAACAGACGCTGGATGGTGAGCTTGCTGGGGATGATGTAACTCAGTTGGTAGAGCACTTGCCTAATATAAAACCCTGAGCTTCACCCCAAGCACAAAAAAAGACCCCTTGAAGTTGGTTTGCTTTGAGGAAATTGAAGAGCACAGTCTCCCAATTTCTCTATATTTGGAAACACTAGGGATAATACTTTCTTTATATGCCTGCTTAAAAATTACAAAATTGGAACTGGGGAGATGGCTGGTGGGGGAGGGGAGGGGAGGGGAGGGGAAGACTTCTGAATATGGGAATGTGAAGATCTGAGTTCAAATCTCCCGAACCCAATGTAATTTGCCTACAAGAAAATGGAAGATGGAGACAGGAGACTCTCTCGAAGCTACCCTGGCATGCACAGCAGGAAACAACAAAGAAACCCTGCCTTGAACAAGGTGGAAGGTAAAGACCGACACCTGAAGTTCCCCTCTGATTCATTCATATTCTCTCTCTCTCTCTCTCTCTCTCTCTCTCTCTCTCTCTCTCTCTCTCTCTCTCTCTCTCTCTCTCTCACACACACACACACACACACACACACACAGCAGATGAAAAATTTGACCTAATTATGACAAATATTGTAGCTCATTGTGCCCATATCATTTAGGCACAGATAGCTTGTGTGAACATTTGAATTTTAAAGATTTATTTTTTCATTTTATGCATATATAAGTGTGCTTGAAGAAATATGTGTGCACCATATGCATGCCGGAGCCCAGGGCAGAAAAGGGTATCAGATCCCCTTGAACTGTAGTTACAGACAGTTCTAAGGTGTCATGTGGGATCTGGGAGTCATACTTGGGTCCTTTGCAAGAGCAGTAAGTGCTCTTAGCCACTGAACCATCTTTCTTCCTGCTTGTATGATCCTTTGAAAGTCCAAGCTGGAAGCAATTCTGTAAAAATCCAAAGACTAGAAGACAGTTTTTAAAAGATTAAAAGGTGATATAGCTATTTAAACAGCAGAGCCTTGGTCAGATGCAGGCCTTTGATCTTCAGTGAAAATGTCTTTTCTCTTTGCTGCTTCTTAACTTATTCACCAACCCCAAAAAATGCTTGTCTTTTCTTCAAGAATGACTTTGTTAAAAATGAATAAATTGTTATTGGTTGCAATGACTCCATTACTATAATAGAACTCACCAAAGCATTCAGTATTGTTAAGTTTAGTTTGTATTAGAACTTCCCACTGGAGCTGAGGAGATGACTGAGTAGGTAAAGGCTCTTGCTGCCAAGCTTGGCTACCTGAGTTTGGTCCCTGGGACCTACATGGTAGAGGGAGAAAACAGCTCCTAAAAATTGCCCTCTGACTTCCAAATGTATGTTGTAGACACACACACATACACACACACACACACACACACACACACATACATGATTGATTGATTGATTATTGTTTTTACAGACTTTCCATTATAGGTTTCTATGTTCCTGTGTTCCTCTGATTTTCTTGCTTTTTGAACCTGCCTCCCTTCCTCCCCACTCCTCTCCCTCCTTTACTTCCTTCTTCTTCAACAAATGTTTCTTAGTTTTATTTCTTAGGCTTTTATTGCTGTGAAGACACCGCCACTACAGCAACTCTTACAAAGGAAAGCATTTAATTAGGGGCTGGCACACAGTTCAGAGGTTCGGTCCATTATCATCATGACTGGAAGCATGACAGCATGCAGGCAGACATGGTGCTGGACAGATAGCTGAGAGTTCTACATCTGGATCCGCAGGTAGCAGGATGAGACAGTGAGCCACTAGGCCTAGCTTGAGCTTCTGAGACCTCAAAGCCCATTCTCCAGTGACACACTTCCTCCAACAAGGCCACACTTACTCCAAGATGGCCACGCCTCTTAACAGTGACACTTGCTGTGGGCCTATGGGGGTCACTTTTCTTCAAACTACCACAACACCCATGCCCACAGTTGAGTGGTTCACAGCTCTCTCAATTCTCTCACTAGACTCTCTATGTTTACAAGTTTATGCTTTTAATTGTCTTTACTGATACGGATCTTTACGAGGCCGCAGGATCTAATTAACTAATTGTATATTGGCCATCTCAAGAGGATGGCCTCTAACTTGATGTGTCCCAAACTAAAGTCATTGTGCCCCTAGCCATCCCTCCCTTCTTCATCCCATGTGCCCCATCTCTGGCATCATTAACGTTTTCCACTGGATTCTGAATCTCCTTCGTATCCACCAATCCTTTCACATCCCGGTCCCTTTCTGGGTCCTAATTCTTCTGCATTCAACTCCACTGTCACTGCTCCAACTCCACTAATTTTGTTCTAGACAGTTGCCTCCTAGCCATGTTTTCTAACTCAGCGTCTCCATTGGTGCTCACAGTTCCTGGAGTAAATGTCTCCTGCTCTCAGATGCCACCAGTAGTGCCCTATATAAATCTGTAAACCTTTTAGTCTCCTTCATTCGCTCCTACCCTTCCTGTTCAGCTCTATTTCCTATCACATCCCTTGACCTGCCCTTTAATCCAAATGAAACAATCTGATGCTCTTTACACCCAGCCCACATGTCTTCTCCCATTTCTGTTTTACAAGTTACTTCGTCTAAGAGGTTCACCTTGGGACTGGAGAAGATGGCTTAACTGTCAAGACTGCATGTTGTTCTTCCAGAGGAACCAAGTTCAGATCCCAGCACCCATGTTGGGGGCCTCACAACCACCTGTAACTCCAGATCCAGAAGATCCAACACCTCCTTCTGGTCTCCGCCGACACCCACATGCACATGGTATGCATATTCACAGAAACAATACACACATTATTAATAATAAAATAACTTTTAAAGTTTGCATTGACATTACTTGGTCACAATAAAGGAGCATCATCTACTGGACACTGTCTTATTATTCAGGTCTCTGGCTCAAAGTCTTTTCTACTGGACTCTGAGCTCCTTGTGAGCAACAGCTGGGTCTGACAGACGTTGTTCTTCTTTCTTTTTCGCCAATATCTGTTAGATGTTATTGTTCGCAACGACGATAGTGTTGTAAGAAAGAAATGAAGGGTTTGTTTAACATGTAGTCTATTCTGTAGCTTTAGGGAAAGAAATTACCATTCACACGGATCTCCTACTCTAATAGAGAAGTTAGGAATTAACCTTTGAAAAGGACGATGAAGGGGGGTGTCGGGAGGTGCCAGGTGTTGTGGTCTGAACACAAGATGCACCCCCTGCTCCCGCTCTGGTGTCAAGTTCTTCATCCCTAACTTGATGGCACCATTTTGGGGTGTTCTGGAAAAACTTGAGGTAGAGCGGTGCTGTAAGTGGAACTCTGGAGGGCGGGGGAGGGGGAGAGGGGAAGGGAGCATGCTTCTGTGAAAGTTTATCTTGTCCTTGTTCTTTCTGTGCTCTCCCATTCCTGACCACCATGAAGTGAACAGCCCATTCCTCCTCATGCTCCCATTGCCTTGGTATCCTGTCCATGAAGATGTAGTCAAGCACCAGTGAACTGACCCCACTGAAACCCTGACTCAAAAGAAGTAACTCCTCCGCCCTCGGTCATTTCGTGAGTTATTTTATAACAGCAAGGAAAGGCTCTAACATAAGGGGTATTTGGAAGAGAAGGCAAAAGAAGGGAAGATTAAATCCACTGGTGGTGGTGGGGGGGAACAGGATATGTATTTAGTAATCTCTGACTTACAGGCTTCTGTTTCAAATCCATTTGCAGTTTCCAAGGATACCTCTAGATAAATTTATCTCAGCTCTAGTAGGTATCACTCACCTATCATCTGCAACAAAGATGAGGTCAGTCCTTGGACCGAATGAATATGAGAAGGAACAGACTGGGTAGTAACAATACTCAGTTTTTAGCTGAGCAAAGGAAAGTGGGAATTTGTATCTTAAATGGCTACAGACCTCCTATTTCCTGGAATTTCTCTGCCTGTGCCCTGAGATGGAAGCATCCTGTTAATAGGGATGCAGGGGCTAGCATTTTTAAGCCGGTAGGCTTTTAACTTTAGCCCTCAGTGGAGGTTAAGGTGAGGTTGTAAAAGAACAGACACCTCTCCCAGTACTATTAACAGTTCTGAGCCCAAAACCTATTTGAAATGAGAAGGTCTAAGTCAAAGCAGATTCTCCAATAAAAAACTAAAAAATTTAAACCAACAGATTAGGATCAGTGCAGCCTTAGACTTTGCACTAGTTTTGTTTGTTTGTTTGTTAGAATGGGTAATTTTTATTTTTAAAACTTATTCTTGAGAATTTCATATATATATATATATATATAAAATGTATTTTGATCATATACTACTCCACCTTCCCCCTTCCAAATCCTCCCAGATTTGTCCCCTCATCTCCCTGTCAACGTCATGCACTCTCTTTTACTCTTTAAAATAACACCCTGAGTCCATTTGCTGTCTCCCAATATGCATGGGTGTGGGGCCCTCCAATGGAACACGGTAAACTTAGTGGGGACCACACTCATAAAGAGAAGTGACTCAGTCTCCCTTCCTTAGCAGTCAATGTGACTTAAAACTCACACCACTTCTGTTCTCACCCACCCTGAATCATCTATCCTCCCTAGAATCCTGGTGTCCACACAGAAGGCCATCTCTTCCTAGCTGTTCTGGTTGGCTTTCGTTGTCAGCTTGACCCAGCCTAAGAGTCATCGGAGACGACCTCAGTTGAGAACTTGCCTACATCAGATTAGTTGGCAAACACATGCGTGGAGGATTTGTTTTGTCTATTAACTGATGTAGGAGGACTCAGCTGCCTATAATCGCAGCACTCACGAGGCAGAGACAGGTGGATCTCTGTGAGTTCAAGGCCAGCCAGGTCTACAGATTGAGTTTCAGGACAGCAAAAAAAGTTAGCTGAGTATAACTGGGTCTCTAAGCAATCAAACAGTGTTCTCTATGGTTTCTGCTACACTTCCTTGGCTGTGAAGTGATTTCCTTGGTGAGTGGTAATGTCACATGGGATAGCAAGCAGTCCCTTCTGCCTTCAAGTTCCTGCATGATTTCCCTCAGCGACGGACTGTAACCTGAAATTTTAAGCTGGAATAAACCCTTTTCTCCCCTAAATTGCTTTTGGTCTGGGTGTTTTATCGAAGCAGCAGATAGGAAACCTGAGCATCCGCTGAATGAAAGACAGGAAGAGACGGCGTAGTTCAGATTGCCCATTTGAGAGGAACTAGACCGTTACCAGCCTCCACCGGGAAACATGTTCGCCTCGGATTCAGGAGACCCGTGGTCATCCCAGCTCAGCTCTGGACCACGTGAAGTGAGAGGAACTCTTTTGTGCACACCACGGCTTTTGTTGCAGAAACAGCTGCTCAGCCCACCCAAGTCCTTCTCTTCTTTTGCTCTGTGATTCAGACCGGCTAATGAACAGCCTCTATGAGCTGAAGAGGGTTGGAAGGTATTTCCCTTCATTTTAAACATCCCTAAATACATCCGTCCTCCGGATAAGGTTCTCTTTCCTTTGCGACAAAAATCCATCTTTGTTTAACTCCCCAACTAGAACGGATCCTACCTTTTTATGGAAACTGATACTGTATTATGGTTGTTTTTAGGTCTAGCTTCCTGAACATACATAAAGTGGTTAAAGGGTTCAGAGAATAAAGCTGTAATACTGAACTGTAGCCTTGAGTTTCTGAGTTTGACAGATAAGGTTAATTTAATGCCAAAACATAAAAATTCCTCATGGCATATGAAAGCCAAAAGAGTCTGAATCCGTGTATGATATTTGAGGTCAAAGCTTTGACTCAGGCCTTTGTATTATGTCTCCATTTTTCTCCCCCACCCCCACCCCATGCCTTCTTCTTTCTAAAAAAGAACTCCCTCAATGTCTAAACCCCAGCAACAAAATAAATTTGCATTAAGTATATCACTCAGAGCTACAAACTGATGTTTTGACGTTTCATCTTTATTTTTAAACCAATAATTGGTATCATGGGTCTTGGTTTGAAAACCACCAAATCCAGAGAGTAAAGGGAGAGTGTAAGTTTGCTGGGGTGGGGTGCGGGGGGGACTGTGGCAGGGCTGGGCAGTGGGGTGGAGGGATTGCTGGTTCCTTCTCGATTGAAACCAACCCAAATGCTTGAGCTATTCGTAAATACCAGTCACTGCGCTGAAGGTTATACTGATAAGCGGTCAGGAGATACAGTCTCAGCTGATAATTATGAAGGATAAAGACTAATTTTGTTTGCTGCTGTGTCTCTACTAGATAGGGCCTGATACATTGTAAGTGCCTGTCTTAGTTAAGATTCTTATTGCTCTGATGAAACACCATAACCAAAAGCAACTTGGGGAAAGGTTGTTTTGGCTTACATTTCCACATCAGAGTTCATCATCAAAGGCAGTCAGGAGCCGACACAGAGGTCATGGAGGGGTGCTGTTTGTTGGCTGAGTTCTCATGCTCGCTCAGCCTGCTTTCTTACAGAACACAGGACCACCAGCCCAGGGATGGCTCCACCCACAATGGGCGGGCCCTCCCACATCAATCGCTACAGACTTGCTTACCACCAGATTTTTCAGAGGCATTTTCTCAATTGACGCTCCCTCCTCTCAAATGACTCTAGCTTGTGTCAAGTTAACCTCAAACTGTCCAGCACAGTGCTCAAATGTTAATGACAAAGGATGTGCTATTGAGTGTTGCTGAGATTTTTTTTTTTTAAATTTCTGTGCATGTGTGCCTTTTTTCATGTGTATGGGGTGGTGTGTGTGTGTGTGTGTGTGTGTGTGTGTGTGTGTGTGTGTACAGGTGTGTATATACCACAGCTTGCATATGTGGAGGCCAGAGGACAACCTTCAGGAAGTGGCGCTCTCCTTCCAGTGTGTATTCCAGGGTCAAGTTCAACTCGTCAGCCTTGGCCACCTGGCACTTTTATCCACTGAGCATTTCACCAGCCCTGCTTCACAAAACACCATCCAGTGAGATGGTCCCAACTTTGTTTCTGAGCAAGCAAGACTACTGTATTGCAATTATACATTGGAAGTATCTATATCCAAGACAGATAACAGAAGCCAAATTCCTCCAGTATGATGACTTTCTGAGGACTAAGAGAATTGAGGCCTTGCCCTAAAGAATGAAAACTAGGTCTGGTGGTTTATGCCCGCTCTCCTTGGGAAGCTGAGGTAGGAGGGTTGAAGGTTCAGGGCTTAACTGGACTACACAGTGTGTTTGCAGCCAACTTGAGCTACACAGTGAGACCCTGGCTCAAAACAGCCAGAATGTGGGGAGATGAGTAGGGTTCCAAGCCTAAGAACTGGAGGTCAGGTCCTGAGTGGCTGTGGAAGCCATCCTCTAATCCCAGCTTTTAGAAGGCAGAGACGGGGAGATACCTGGTGCAAGTTAGCCAGCTAGACTCGCCTGCATTAGCAAGCTTCACGTTCAGTGCTTAGACCCTGCCTCAATGAGAAGGGTGGAGAGCAATCGGGGAAGGCTCCCAACCCAAACCTCAGGCCTCTACAGGTACATACAGACATGCACACATGCACATACACACACACACACACACACTCGCACACACACACACACACACACACACTCGCGCACACACACACACACCCCATAGACAAGAAAAATGATAACAAAATAACTAGTGTGTGTGTGTGTGTGTGTGTGTGTGTGTGTGTGTGTGTGTGTGAGACTGGAGAGATGGCTCCGTTATTAAAAGCACTTTCTGCTGTCACAGAGGACTTGGTTCAGTTCCCAGCACCCCACATCAGGCAACTCACAACAATCATAACTCCAGCTCTAGGGGATCTAACCCCTCTTCTGGTATCTTTTTGGGAACCTGTATGTATGTGGGTGCACACACGTTCACACACACACACACACGAACACACATATACATATATGTACATACAAACATATAGAAAAATAAAAAACAGAAATGGATATTATTTCAAGGTAGGGAGTTGGGAGGAAAGAGGGAGAACTTTAAAGGATAGCTTTCCAGAGAATGGACTCAAAGGCAGAATATCTTCCTATAAAGACTCCCACTGGAATCCACCTCACCTATGCTTTCTATGTCATTTCATATGCACCCTCAGACACCACCCAACACACACGCACATGCACATGCAGACACATACACACGCACACACATGTATACACACGCACATACACACCCATGTTGGTTCAAGTGGACTGTTAGCATGCTGGTGGACCTCTAGTGTTATTTACCCCACCTTGCCATAATGGAGCTATGGACAGCTCATAGGGGCTCTCTTTGGGATGACCTGGGTTGAACAAGAGTTACTCCTGTGACCCTCTCTCACCCAAGAGGTTTGCTTCTCCCCTTGGCCCAAATTAGAAGCGACCCCACGGAAGTTTTGTTGAGTCCCCAATCACCGCGATGAACACGTGTCTTTAAAAGGCTATTTCGACAAACCTATTACAGAAAGAACTCACCCCAAAGCTAACACACTCACCTGCTCTGTGCTTGATACCCGAGCTGATGGATCGGAAACAAATGATTCTGAAACTCAATTTCACAGTGCGCCTTCCTGCTGGAAGGAATCAAAAGAAAACCACGATGTAAATGGCAGAAGAAGAGGGAAGGGCTGCCCCTGAAATGTACATACATCCTCCCAGGACCTGAAGGGAAGACCAGAGGATGTGGTTTATGACCTTCTGGCTGTGCAATGGGATCTTGGAGGTTATGTCAAGGGGTTTAGTGACCTAAAAGCTCAGCATAGTTCATGTCATGGCTGCTTCTGTTCTCACAGAGCATCTTAATGTTTGAACATAGTTAATATTAAATGTTAAAATTAAATCCGTGGGTATGGAGTCTGTTCTTATATCATCTGTTGGCTGGGGAGAAGTGATGCTATGGAACTCCTGGTAAAGAAAGCTGCCTTCTTTAAGCTGTTCATAAGATAAAATAAAATTCAATTCAATTCTTTGGGATAGGCCAATGTGGCTTAAGAATTCTGTATAATCTCCAAATAATTTCTCAGTATCTTGTTTGCTTCTTGGGATGTTGTTGTATGGATGGATGATGTATTTGTGTGTTGACAGACGAGCCTTGCATGGTAGATGTGGCTGAAGAGTTTACTTCTGATTCTCCTATCTCTGTTTTCTGAGTGATGGGATTGCAGGTGTACCACCATGCCTGGTTAATGTGATACAAGGGGGTTAAACTTACTTTGTGCATGCCAGACAAATGCTCTTCCTACTGGGAAGCATCCTCAGACTCTCATCGGCGTTTGTTTGTGTGTGTGTGTATGTATGTGTGTGCACTGTATCTCCATGAGCATAGAGGAGTGTGAGTGTCAATGTTGGGTGTCTTAGCTGTTCTTTTTTGACAGCGTCTCTCAGGGATTTGGCTGTGCTGGCAAGCCACTGAGCTCCTGAGATCCTCTGGTTGCCTCCACACACTCTATCTAACACTGGGCTACAGATGGGGACTGTCACACCCAGCTTTTATGTGAGTCCTGAGGATCCAAACGTAGATCTTAATGCCTGTGTGGCAAGCCCTTCACCAACTGAGTCATCTCACCAGCCTGCACATTCCTCAAAACTAGTGATAAAAAGAAAATTCTTAAAAGCGTCCGAGGTCAGGGTGAAACGGAGAGACTATATACAGAGAAAAAAGGCAGGAATCCTAGCCGACTTCTGACTGGAAAAAGTGGAAGTTAGAAGAAAAGGAATAATGTATTTCAATTCTTACAGAAAGAAGACACATCAATGTAGAATTATGTAATTCAGTAAAAACATCTCTCAACCACGAAAGCAAAACAAAGACATGCAAAGCCCCAAAATACACTTATTGCTGGCAGACCCACACTAAAGAACTATTAAAGAAAATCTTCAGGCATAAGAAAAATATGCCAGCCAAGTAGAGTGTCATATGCACGCCTTTAATCCCAGCACTCAGAGGCAGAGGCAGGTGGGTCTCTATGTGTTTGAGGCCAGCCAGGGCTACATAACAAGTTCCATGACAGCCAGGGCTTCATAGAGAGACTCTTTTTTTCTCGAGACAGGGTTTCTCTGTATAGCCCTGGCTGTCCTGGAACTCACTCTGTAGACCAGGCTGGCCTTGAACTCAGAAATCTACTTGCCTCTGCCTCCCAAGTGCTGGGATTAAAGGCATGCACCCCCACTGCCCAGCGAGAGACTCTCTTACGAAAGAAAGAAAGAAAGAAAGAAAGAAGAAAGAGAGAGAGAGAGAGAGAGGAAAATATACCTGATGACAATATTAACCTATGCAAATGAACAGTGAACATAACAAGTATGCAAGCTACATCATAATTGTCTATGGGGTTGTCCTATAGGATCTACAAAGGAAGCAACCGGAGTTGATAAGTCTGAGATACTGTCTGCATTCAAGAGCAATTGCACACACATGCTACCAGCCTTGTAAAGTGAGATTTTTTAAAATTTATGATAGCATTTACAAGTGAACTATCCAGCAATGGAGGTGCTAAGCAGGAGGCTAGTTCAAGGCCAACCTG
Organism: Tokudaia tokunoshimensis; assembly: GCA_036184795.1. Taxonomy (NCBI): domain Eukaryota; kingdom Metazoa; phylum Chordata; class Mammalia; order Rodentia; family Muridae; genus Tokudaia; species Tokudaia tokunoshimensis. The sequence goes on along the minus strand of BTHU01000006.1, from coordinate 34,539,929 downwards.
CGATGCACAGGGAGACCGCTTTCAATTCTTTCCTCTTTATTAGATTCATTTGATTTTTATTTGTTTGTATGTGGGAGGTTGGGTGCCATATATGTCCAGTGAGGTCAGAAGAAAGGTTGAGATACTCCAGAGCAAAGCTACAGATAGTTAGGACCATCCAATATAGGTGCTAAGAAGCACACCTGGACCCTCTGCAAGAGAAGTACATGTTCTTGACAGCTGAGCATGGACATTTTTCCAGTCCCCTTCTTTAACTCAAAAAAAAAAGATATATTTAGAAATATAACTATCAAATCCAATATGTTTGAGTTAGTAGACTATGTTGTTAGGACGCCAGCTCCCTCAAAATGACTGATGGATTCAATGTAATCAGAATCAAACCTCAACAAACCAGTTTATATGTATCAGCAAGCTACTCTCCAATGTTAGGTTTTGCCTCTGGTGTGTGCATGCGTGTGTCTTTCCAGAGCTCGGCCTTGAGTATCGTTTGGAGGTTGCCCAGCAGACTAGGCTAGCCAGCCAGCCCCAGAGATACACCTCTTTCCAACCTACCCAGACTAGAATTACAAGCACACAAGACCAAACCCAGACTCTTTAAACATGGTTTCTAAGGGTAGAGCCCAGGTCTTTGTGCTGGCCAGGCAAGAGCTTTGCTTACTCTAGTCCCTGTTTTGAATGCTTCAAAGCAGAGTCTCATTATGTAGCTCTGCCTGGCCTGGAATTCACTGTATAAATCAGGCTAGCCTCCAGTTTGCAATGATCCTCTTGCCTTTGTCTCCCGAGTGTTAAGATTATAGGTTTGCTCCACTAAGCCAGGATATCAACATCTGACATTCATACAGAAATTCAAAGGGCCCCTTGGCAAGGAAGAACAAAGTTGGGGGGATTATACCATTTGGCTTCAGCCCTAATATTAATGCTACAGAAATCAAGATATTGAATTAGAGTGGTGATAGACAAATCGATCAGTTGAATAAAATAGTGCATCCAGTTATAGGTACCATATGCATAAGCAAATGGTCTTGACATATTCACAAAGTTAGGAGAAGAAAAGAAGTCTTTGAAAGATTGTAAAGGGGCCTAGAGAGATGGCTTAGCGGTTATGAACACTTGCTACTGTGCTTTCCCAGTACCCCACCAGGAGATTCACAACTGCCTATAACTCCAGCTACAAGGATCCAACATCCCCTTCTGGTCTCTTGGGTTATTGTGTGCAAACACACACACACAAATAATTTTAAAATGAACTTGATCTGTTCCTCACATCAAATTAACGGTTGCGATAGTGTGATAGTTGATACTGATTGTCAACTGATGGGACCTAGAATCACCTAGGAGACACACCTCTGGACATGTCTCCTGGGATCCTGGACTAAATTTAAAAAAAAAAAATAAATTCATCTCCCTCTGTTCCCTGACTGTGGCTACAGTGTGACCAGCTGCCTCTGTCCTCACCTCCGAGCTGTCTCTGCCATGATTGACTGTATCCCCTCCAACTGTGAGCTAAAATAAGTCCTTCTTCTCCTAAGTTGTTTTCGTCAAATACTTTCTAAAGAAATTTATTCTTATTATTTTCAATATGTGTGTGTGCATGTGACTGCAGGTACCCTTGGAGACAAGAGACATTGGGTCCCCTAGAGCTGGAGTTCTGGGCATTTCAAGCTGCTCCATATAGATGCTGGCAACTGAAGCTGGTCCTCTGGGAGAGCAATAAGTGCTCTTAACTGCTGAGCCGTTTCTCCAGCCCCTGTTTTTGTCAAGCATTTTGTTGCAGCAACAAAACAAATAATGAATAAAATAAATAATCAAAATGTATTATAGATGCAAATATAAAACTCAAAACCATAAAACTTCTAGAAAAAGCATGGAAGAATTTCTTATGACCTCACACAGATGTTTTGGGGGCACAACACTAAAACATAAATTTTTTTTAAAGATTTATTTATTTATTATATGTAAGTGCACTGAAGCTGTCTTCAGACACTCCAGAAGAGGGAGTCAGATTTCATTACAGAGAGTTGTGAGCCACCATGTGGTTACTGGGATTTGAACTCAGGACCTAAGGAAGAACAGTCAGTGCTCTTAACCGCTGAGCCATCTCTCCAGCCCAAAAACACAATTTTAAAAGAGTAATATATAGGATTTAATTTTTTAAAAAAATAAGAACTGTTGCTATTTGAAAGACACTATGAAAGAATTCTGCCATAGTCTTGGAGAATATTTATTCAAATTACAAGTATGACCAAGTGCCTTCATCCAAGCCTCACACAGAGAAAACCTTGAAAAACCCAAATAAATAAGTAAACAAGTAAATAAGTAAGTAAATAAATAAATACTCAACTACAAGAAAATAAACACCACTAGGGACTAGCTAGATGGGCAAAGACACGTGCCACCATGATTGACAATGTGAGTTTGATCCCTGGATCTCACATGGGAGAAGGAGAGACTGGCCAGCAGTAACTTGTCCTCTGACCTCTGCACATGCATCATAGCATGTGCACACGCAAGCATACACAACTGACGAATTAGTTAAAAATAAATAATTAACACCCCAGTTAATAATCGGCAGGATAGTTGAACAGCTGCCTCACAGTGAGAATGGACAGATGGCTAATAAACACTTGAAAAGACTTTCAATATCATTAGTCATTGAGGAAATTTATGCAAGGAGCTATCACCGCACACCCACTAGACTGTCTAAAATTAAAAATGACTGACACCAAATGCTCGCGAGAGTGTGGAGCAACCGGAACTCACAGAGACGGCCACAAACCTGGGAATTCATTCAGCCACGGCGGCTGGTTGTGAAGACACTGAATGTTTACTGAGCCTATATAGCCATTCCACGCCAAGGTGCTGTTAAAAAAGAGTTGAAAACTGTTTTCCTCTGGACTCGTACGTGCGTGCTTATTACAGCTTTAGACATAATAGCCAGGAAGTGGAAACAAGCCAATTGTCCACCAGCGGATGTGGCATATCCATATGATGGAAATTGGATTCAGGAATACGGAACGGGCAGACTTCGACACAAGTGAAGGAAGGAATGAATTAATTCATATACATTTCAATTTATATGAAATGCCTAGAAAAGGATAGTTTTAGGAACAGAAAGTAGGTTTGTAGGTTGGGAATGGACGTAGGAGTTGACTATCAATATGCAAAAAGACCTTCCTAGACTGATACAAGTCTGTCATCCCTGACACTCAGAAAGCTGAGGCAGGAAGATCACAAGTTCAAGACCTTCCTAGGCTGCAGAGTTCAAAGGCAGCCTGAACAGCTCAGTGAGACCCTGGTTGAAAATACAAAACATTAAAAGGCTGTGGGTGGAAACCAATGGTAAGCTTTTGCCTAGGTTTGAGTCTTGATTTCAAAGTCAAAACAAAACTGGATCATGAATTAGTTATATCATCCTGTAAATATACTGCATAATTTAAATAATACACTAAAAAAAAACCTGGTAAAATGTATGCTTTAAACATTTTAGGGGGGTTGTATTATAATGTATGTGTGCATATATGCATTTGTGTGTGTGACTGTGGGCACAGTGTTCATTCAGAGGTCCAAGGACAGCCTTGGGTATTGGTCTTTGTTTTCTACCTTGTTCGAGATGGCTTCTCTTGTTGTTTGCCACTGTGTGCACTTGCAAGTCTCTCATGACCATCTTCCGACTTGCCACAGGTGCTCTGGGATTTCAGACATGTGCACCCGTGGGTGGTCTTCACATGGGTTCTTGGAAGTCACACTCAGTTTCTCATGTTGGTGAAACATGCTTTGCTAACTGAGCCATTTCCCCAGCCCCTAAATGACAAGTTTTGAAAGCCAGTGAGGTCACCGGAAGCTGGAGTATAAGACATCAAGGGCTGCTGGTGGGCTAGCATAGCAACATATGACGCACAAGTTCGTATAGCATGAGAGGAAAAGGTGATTGCTCATGAGATCGGGTATATATCAGCACACTCTTTATGCATGTGGGGATATGTGCACCTAAGTGATACTAGCATGTGACATAACTGTATGCTGGCAATAGAATACACTGGTGTGTATCTGCAACAACACACATGAGAGACGACAGTGGTCATGGCTTAGCATAGAATTGTTATATGATGTCTTACATGTATATGTATGACTCTCTTTCTATGTGTGTGTGTGTGTACACACACACACACACTTGCATTTATGTATGCAGGCATAACATGCATGTGCATTTCTGTGTGCAGGCACATGTGGAGGTCAGAAGCCATTCTCAGATGTCATACCTCAGGCATGACCCATCTTGATTTTCTTTTTACATTTATTTGATGTGTATGCCACCAGACATGTACCATGCGTGGCGGTCAGAGGACAGCTTATAGTTTTCTCCATCCACTATTGAGTGGGGGATACAACTCAGGGTGTCAGGCTTGGCAGCAAGCAACTTTACCCACTGAGCCTTCTGGCCACCCACCCACTTTGTTTTTTGACAGGGACTCTCATGGCTCTGGGGCTCACTAATTGGGCTAGGCTGGTTAGCCTGTGAGCCCTAGGACTCACCTGTCTCTATGTCCCCACAGCTGGGATTGCAGTCACACTGACTGAGCCATCGCTGCAACTCTGATCCAATGAGAAATCTTCACCCACCGAGCTCTAATCCTCTGACCACCTCCTTCCTGAGCTTGTGGTCCCAGCCAATGAGAGTAGCTTGTGTTACCCACTTCCGAATCAATAAGGAAAGCACAGTAGCCCAGCCTTCCACCTCTGAGTCTCCCGGTGCTACTCAGCCAAGGTCTTGTCCACACAGCACACCATCTGTTCCAGGACAACTCAGGTTAATCCTAGAGGATTTCTTTCTGAAACAAAATGCTTGCTCTCAAGCCGCAAAGATGAAAACATAGCTTCTTAGAGAAGCGCGCTGACTGACAATTACAGACTTTAAAAGAATATTCTTTGCTTTCTTGCAAGAGGCCAAGGCCAGGTCTTGAGCTGAGTGGGTACAGAAGTCAAAAAGAGACAGGAGCAGATGAACACTTCTCAACAATTCAATTGGACCATGACTGGTTTTCCCCCAAGGTTAAGTAAAACTAAACTGATCCTAAGAGACTCCCTTTTGGCATAACGGAACAAACCAGTTACTTAATGTATAAAATAATGCAGGTGGGGCCTGGGGAGATGGTTCTGCTAGTAAAATGTTTGCTGTGCACACATAAGGACCCGAGACCCACGCCCAACATCCTGGGATGATGGGGAATTCTTAGAATTTCAGAACTAGGGAGTGGTTCACTGGACAGCCAGCTAGTCTACGAGAGACCCTGTCTCAAAAACACCTGAGGTTTTCACACACACACACACACACACACACACACACACACACACACACACAGAGAGAGTCTTCTACAATACTCTCCCCCTTCTTTCTTCCTTTCCTTCTTTTCTCTTTCTTTTCTTTCCTTTTCCCTTCTCCTCCCTCCTTCTTTCCTTTTTTCTTCTTTCCTTTCTTGCTCCCCCCCTCCTTCCTCCCTCCTCCCCCCCTCCTTCCCTCTTCCCTACCCTTACACACATATATAGACAAATATATATCCTGTCTCTCTCTTCCCTCCCCCTCCCCAACACAGTAAATCTGGGAACAAATTCCTGTGGGTGACATTTCCTCCTCTGTAAAATGAAAACTAGCGTTATGGCTATGGCCCACGGGACGGTCGCGCTCGGAACCGCTGTGAGATATACTGCTCTGCTGATCGCCAGCTTCAGCGCAGGCAAGAGCTGGCTGTGTTTCCAGACTAAGACTAAAATCTTCACAGTTATTGTGCTGTTTGATGTCAGAGAGTTGAAGGATTTTTAGAGCCCAGTAAAGCAAGCTGTTTATAAGATCTCAGTGCTGCCACAGAGATAGTTTAGCTGATTTCCAAACCTTGATTAAAAGCCAGGCACAGGGTCTGGGGAGATGGTCCCCGACAGTAAAAATGCTTGCCTTGCAAACATGAGAACCTGAATTTGATCCCCAGAATCTGAGTGAAAGGATCTGGCATGGTGCCTGTGTTTGTAATTCCAGTATGGGAGAGGTAGAGACTGATTCCTAGGGCTCTCCAGCCACCCAGACAAACCTACTCGGAGAACTCCAAGCCAGTGAGAGACAGTCTCAGAACATAAGGTGAAAGTCACCCGAGAAATGACGTTCAAGGTTGACCTCTGCCCTCCACATACGTACGTATGTTCGTACAAGCGAGCGTGCGTGCGTGCGTGTGTGTGTGTGTGTGTGTGTGTGTAACACATATGCACAAAAGAACACACATACACAGATGTTTACAAATAAAAATCTTGCTGAGTATAGTGGTGCACACCTTAAGTCCCAGCACTCTGGAGGCAGAGGCAGAAGGATCTCTGTGAGTTTGAAGCCAGCCTGGTCTACATAACATGTTGCGGGCCAGCCATGACTACACAACATAGTGAGACCCTGTTTCAAAACAAACAACAAAACCAAAGGACTTTTCATAGCTGCGTAAATGAATATCAGACTCAGCTGGGGATGAGCGATGAGGTTTTTGGTTGTAACCTCCCATGCTGTTGCTAATTCATATACAAAGCCAGACCTGAGAAGCTCTTGTTTATACTATACCAGATACAAGGATTTAAAAAAGACAGACATCCAAAGGTTTCAGACTTAATTATTAGTGTTTTGCTGGCCTTGTATGGGTGCAGCCAACATCTGAGGCAATATCCAGGACTTTAGTGACATTTCTTCCCTGAAGTTCCAAGGTCTACACGGGTCACTCAGGTTACGACGTAAAGTTTTTAAAATGTCAGTTTGGAGCTAGAGGGATGGCTCGGTGGTTAACAGAGGTTATTGCTCCTGCAGAGGATCCAAGTTTGGTTCCCAGAACCCTTGCCAAGTGGCTCACACTACCTGTACCTCCAGAACCAAGGGGACCTGATACCCTGGCATCTGTGGGCAACTGCACTCATGTGTGCACAGTCACACACACACACACACACACACACTCACACACAATTTTTAAATGTCATTCTGTGCAAATATTTGCAATATTTTTAGATTACACAAGCAACCCTTACTCTGTTGAATCAAATAAATGAGAGGTAAGTAAATTGAGAAATGGCAGTCCTTGTCCTTCGTGAGCCTCACCCTGACCCCAGCCCACTCCTGAGCCCCGAGATGAGTTGCATACACAGTCAGGAGTCTGTCCTTCCACCGGTGTGCTACAGGACACGTGCAAATGCGTGCAAGCACCTGAACTTACACGCGGCAGCTCGCTTCCTTTTTATTTCTTTTGTCATATACAGGAAATAGCTTTGTCGGGTTTTTTTTTTCTGTGATATTCTTTATTCACTCAATCCTCATCATGAGATCTCAGAGAAACCTGGCAGATTAAATGGCCTCCTAAGGGACATTCAACCACAGCAAAGGGACTGACGGGGACACAGAGCCTCGGGAATAAAGAAAACCTGGAAAGAGATGAGAACAATAACGCCTCAGAACAATAAAGGCAGATGGGAGAACCGAGCACAGCCGAGGAAATCGGAGAGAAAAAAGAAAGAAGCAGATGCCGATGCCGGAGACAGGCCTCAAAACCACCGCCTTCTGCAGGCTGGAGACACTGAGACTGACAGCACTGTCTGCGCTTCCAGAGAACCTGAGCTTGGTTTTCATCACCAATACGGACGAGGTGGCTCACCTATGCCTGTAACTCCAGCTCCAGAGGATCTGTGAGCACACACACACACGCACACACACATGCGCACACACATGTGCGCACACACATGCACACGCATGCGCACGCGTGTACAAACACACATGCACACACACACCTAAAAAGAAATCTTTATAAAGCGAGGAGATGATCAAAATTCTGATGACCCATCAACACAAAACACACCGATACTTCCCGAGTTCAGTTTTCTCTTTATTATATCAAAGCTCTGTCATAATAAATTAACAAATGACTGGATAGATAACTCAGTTGCTAAGAGTGTGGACTACTCTTCCACAGGATGGAACTTAGTTCCCAACACCCAGGTTGGGCAGCTTACAACCTCTGTAACTCCAGATCCAGGGGATTTGGTGTCCTCCCTTGGCCTCTGCAGAGACCTGGGCTCATGTACACAAAGCCATATCCCCATACACAGAAATTAGAATAAAACTCTCCTTCCTTTCATTTCCTCTGTGTTGAAATGGGCTTTCCTTCATCCTTCTCATGTTCTCGGGGAACACCTAAGGGCTTATGCCTCTATCTGTAACTATTTCTGAAATGTAGCATCAAGGTTTGAACGGCTTCTCTTATCTGCTTCTTGTCGCTCATATAGATAGTACTTAACAGTATCTGGGGAAAGATTAGAGTTTACAGTGCACAGATGTGATTGGTCTTCTGCATAGTGATATACTGGGAGGAAACAACGAAGGGTTTAGGAGATGATTCCATAATAGCAGTTCGTAATAGCTATTCCATAATAGCTTCTGGAGTCTGTCCTTGACTGCAGTGCAACATTAAAAACAAACAAACAAGTCTGTGTCGAGTAAAATACCTGGCAGGAGCTGTGGAGGTAATCAAATATCTGCACTAGCAGGTGGATACTGTAGTCTGTCTTGCATTGCTATAACAAAACACCGAAGACTGTGAGATTTATGAGAGAGAGAGAGAGAGAGAGAGAGAGAGAGAGAGAAAGAGAGAGGTGTCGAGTTCACAATTCTGGCGGCCCAAGAGCATGATCCTGGCATCTGTTCAGCTTCTGGTGAGGCAGATGTGGCTAAAGACATAACATCACAGAAGCAGAAGCGAGTGCTGACCCAGTTGCTCACCGAGTGTTTGGGGGACCAAAACACCAGGGGAACCTGGCCTCCAAATAACTCCTCTAAGTCCCTGGAGACTTGACTCCCAAGGAAACTTAATCAGTTTCAAGAGTCTGAACCGAGTCTCTGGACCCCACCGGAGACCCCATGTTCTAATTATTAGTATTTTGGGTTGTATGCATGTGGGATACATGTGTATGTACTTGTGTGTAGAGGCCAGATGGCAACCTGGGGTAGCATTCCTCAGACATGACCCACTGACTTTCAGAGTCAGGTCGGTCACTTGCCTGGAATGCATCATGTAGTCTCCATTTGGTGGCCCTAGTTTTGTTGTCTGCCTAGAGTAACTTCTCAAGGCGAAGGTGACCTGCTGGGGACTCCAGTATGGTCTCTTGTTCCCCAACCCTTCTGAAGTTTCAGGTAGCCCAGGCTGGACCTTGAACTAACTACAGAGCCGAGGATGACCCTGAACTTCTGTCCCTCTTGCTTCTACCTCCCAAGTGTTGGGTGTTACAGTTATTCACCATCTCATCTGGTTTTAAGCAGTGCTGGAGAGGGAACCCAGGGCTCCCTGCATGGTATGAAACTACTTCACCCACTGAGCCATATCCCCAGCCCCTCTGTGCACCTATCTGTTTCCTGCCATGTAAAGGGATTTTCTATCCCAGTCATTTAGGCATAGAGTCCCGGTCCTCTCCATTTCTAACCTTCCCTGCTTGAGTCTCATTCACTTCCCGGAATCATTTCAACTTCCATCCTGTGTCCTTTGTCCCAATCTTTCAAAGCCGGAAGGTCACCTGTTCAATGTCTCCTCTCACATGGATCACAGTTCCCTGTTTATTTCATTGATTGTTGGTAGACCCCCTCCAGATTCGTGGCCTTCTACCCAAACCCTACATGTCTGTAATAATAAGTGATGGCTCCCCTCATGGCTGATGATTTCACTGTTCTAGTGTGCTGGATTCATGTCCCCAAACTTCCCCTAGAGAGAATTTTCCCAGACCACTCACCATTCCATTCACTCACTAAGTCTGTTTGGCCAAAGCGTAGTTACCGCCAGAGATTTATATATCTTTCTGCTAACTGCTCCGGAGCCACCAATATTCACATATCCCTTTAGGAGACTAGGAGTTAGAGATGCAGAGCTCAGAGACAGCAATGAATAAGACAGTCGGAGTCACCGTCCTCACAGAGCTGGCAGGTTAATCATCGAGGGAGACCGAGGTGCAAACAATTAAAAACAAAATAGACAGACAAACAGACAAAGAAACATCTTACTGAAATATAGGAACAACGCAAAACTGGGAGATAGCTCAGTGGGTACAATATCATTCACAAGCATGGGAACCTGAGTTTGGACCGAGGACTTATGTAAAAGCCAGTTCGTGTCTGTAACATTAGAGCTGGCAGTGAAGGTGTGAGGAGGATGGGTGGGTCCTAAAAGCTTGCTGGCCATAGCTTGGCCGAATCTGTGAGCTCTAGATGCCATGAATGATCTGGTCTAAGGAACAACAGAAAGAAGCAAGGCTAGTCAAGGAAAGAGGAAAGGGCTCAGAGGAGCCAGGAGGGTAACAAGGGGGGAATACCATCAAAATAGGCATTACGTACCTGCCCAAAACTGTCACAGTAAAAGTCAGTATTATGTACAAGTAATATGTGATAAAAAGATTATATCATATATACACACATGAATACAATCAGAGCTATGAATGGCTTGCTGTTTGAAGAGGGTGTTAAAAATAAAATAAAATAAGGGGGTGTTCTGACAAGGTGGAGTACTCTCAGACCTTGGGAGGCTGAGGCAAAAGGATTGAGAACTCACAGCTAGCTTGGACTACATAATGAGAGTCTGTCTAGATGTGGTGGAGCACACCCAGTTCCAGCGCTCAGGAGACAGAAACAGGAAGGTCAGAAGTTCAAGGTTATCCCCAGCACATAGTGAGTTTGAGGCCAGCCTGAGCTACATGAAACCTCTGTCTTATTGAAATATGAGAAATAAAACAAAATAGTAAAGGAAAAAAATGCTAGAAAGGAAACTGCCAACATGAGCAGAGGTCCTTAGGAAAGCACCCGCTTTGATTCTGAGGGCACTGGGAAGGTGAAAGGGTTTCCAGCAGGAGAACAGTCATGTGACCGGATTTGCATTTTGAAAGGTCACCTGCTCAAGTTTCATCTGGGAGGCCCCCAGGGGAAGGAAGAGGAGGAGGTGCTGGCGGGTGGCCTGGGGAAGTGGTTGTCTTCAGTCACTTTCTGGAAATCACTTTCTCTAAGTCACTCGGAATCCAATGACTGACCTGAGTGGCAGTGTGAAGCCTCAGGCTCCACCATCGAGAACAGGGCAGCTCAAGGGCTGGTGTTCTAGACCACCTCAAAGTAAGGATCAACTGCTGGCCTCCAGCATTACCTCCTCTTTCCCAGCCCCTCTTCTTCTACTCCCACCCCACAGTGCCTGTGTGAGCCTTGGGTCTAACTGCATTACAGTTTAACTCCTTTATCTTTTCTCCCCTTCTATGTGGGATTCTAGCACTCCCAGGTAAAGGTTCTATCCCAACTCTACACTGTGAGGAAATAAATCTCCGACTACAGGGATGACAAGGGGTATGAGGAAGTGGACTCAAAGGTAGGATTTAAGTCCCATGTAGCGTGTAGTTTCTACTACCCCAAGATGCTAGTGGCCAATGGCTGGGCAGAAGATGCGGGACTTCCAGGTTCCCACAGGCAGGCTAGAAGACTCAGAAGAGGAAAAGGATTCATCATGCTTCGGAGGGAGAGAGAGCCACCAGTCATGTGAGATTTCAGGTGGAGCGACCATTGGCTGCTAGCATCATCTTTATTGATCAATCAAGAACCAATTGGGGAACAGGTTCTTCAGCGTTCACAGGTAGATTCCTTATGAAAGCATCAGAACTGCCCCCCTACAGTCCCACACCCATCAAACAGACCTTGTCCATGAGGATGGAGCTCTGGCACCTTTCCAGACAGTGATGGGAGCAAGAATACCTAGGCAGGCACAAGCCGTTCTGAAACCTCCAAACAGGCCACAAAGATGGAAGTGCACCGGTGAGGTGGTACATACCTATAACCCCAGCACATGGGAGTGGGGGCAAAAGATAAGGGGTTCACTCAGTGGCTAAAGGAGCTTTCCACCAAGCCTAATGATCAAAGTTCTATTCTCTGGACCCACATGGTAGGTGAGAATTGAGTTCTTCAAGTTTTTCCTCTGACCTCCAAGGCACGTGTGCACACACACCCAAGCATTCATGTGTGCATGCACACACAAACACACACACACACACACACACACATGCATGCATGCATACTAAGTAAGTGTAAAATGCCTATAAAGAACAGGTGTCCAAGGTTAAGATCAATACATGGCGAGTTTGAGACCAGTCTGAGATACTTGAGACTCTCTCATAACAAAGAGTAGGGGTCAGCGATAAAGCTCAGTCAATAGAGCGCTTGCCTAGTGTGCAGAACGCTCTGTGTTTGATTGGATAGAGCAAGTTTGAGTCCAGCCTGGGCGATATGAGACCCTGTCTTTAAACAGAAGTAAAAGAAAAAGAAGAGGAAAAGCATGAGCCCTAGAATATGTGTGTGTCTGTGTGTGTGTTTCTGTGTGTGTGTGTGTGTGTCTGTGTGTGTGTTTCTGTGTGTGTATGTGTGTGTGTCTGTGTGTGTGTTTCTGTGTGTGCATCTGTGTTTGTGTGTGTCTGTGTGTTTGTGTGTGCGTCTGTGTGTGTGTCTGTGTGTGTCTGTGCGTGTGTCTGTTTGTACATGTGCTTGTGCAAATCGAACAAATATGTACATAAATGTTCCTGTGTATTCTGGTGTGCATCTGTGTGTGGAGACCAGAAGTCAACCTTGGGCATCATTCCTCAGAAGCTGTCCACCTTGTCCTTTGAGCCAGCATCTCTCACTGGGACCTGGAGTTCTCTGATTAGGCTAACCTGACTGACCACTAAGTCCAGGGACCCACCTGTCTCCACCTCCCCAGCCCTGGGATTATGAGTATTTGCCACTACGCACAGCTTGTTACACAGGTGATCAAACTCAGTTCCTCATGCCTGCACAGCAAGCACTTTTTACCCACTAATCCTTCTCCGCTGCCCCTGTATTTGGAGTCCTTTGAACTCCTCTCCTTTAATGATTCTGAGATTTATAATAAATTGTTGTAAATTATAATTTCCCTCTTGTGCGGTAAAGTATAAGGATTTATTCCTCTTGTTTATATTTGGTACCCATTATCCATCCTGCTTTCTAGCATCTCTGGCACTAGAGGGGTTAACGTGATACTAGAATGAAATGAACATCAATGGAACGAGACTCTTTCTAATGAGCTGGTCATGGATGCCTCGAGGGAAAGACCGTAAAAGTCAACACGTGAAATTCAGAGAGCCTCTTCCACAGCAAATAAAGAGACTCTTATCTCCTGCTGACAGAAGACTGGAAAAGTCAGGGCCTGGCCTTCTTTGTTAGAGTAAGCTATGTCCTCCCCAGTCAATTGAGTGAATCTCTGTCTTCACCAGTCTGTTGCTGAGCGTGTAAGCCAGAAGAAGAGAGACTCTGAAGATGGATTTGGGGTCAATAGGCCAATGTCCTCCGGCACCTCAAAGACCAAACCTTCAGTGCCATAGGGACCAATGGAAGCTGATGGAGTAGCATCAAGAGCGGCCCTTCCCTCATCCCAGACTACCATCGAGGGACCAATCCCCATTCACGCACCAAGGAGGGGTGTACTTGCCAGAGTCCCAAAGAGACTGCAGCCGTGAGGAATGGTGGGATGTCAAGCCTCCCCACAATCTCACGTGTTTGAATGCTTGCTCCCAGGCTGGTAGAGATGTTTAGGAAATACATAGAACAGTAGGACGTGGAGCCTCACCAGAGGAAATAAGTCACTGGGGACGAGCCTTCGGGTTTATGAAGATTTAAAAAAATAACCCATTTCAATTGATTTGGTGGTGAGGGGTGGGTGTTTGTGGGTGTAAGTGTCCCACAATACACCTCTGTAGGTCAGAGGCCAGTCCATTCTCTCCTTCTGTTGTTGTCATTAAAGTTACATTTTATTATTTTTAGAGTGTGTGTGCGTGCACACACACACACACACACACACACACACGTGTGCCACAGGGTGCACACGGAGATCAGAGGACAGCCTGTGTGGATTGGTATTTAATTCTACCATGTCGGTTCCAGGGACTGAACTCAGGTCATCGTGCCTCTACCTGCTGAGCCATCTCACTAACCTACCCACTATCTTGAGGCATTGTGTGTCTTGTTTCTTTTGCTGTGGTTATGGTTATGCAAAACCCCGGGTATTCATTTGGGATCCCCATAATGATCTTCAAGTCTCTGGCCTATTCTCCTACCTCCACCTTGTAACTTGCCTTTAGAATACTGGCATTTCAGATGGTCACTATATCCAGCTTTTACATAGATTGTGGGGACTAAACACTGGGCTAGCCTGCTCAGTGCATTTACTCCTGAAATGTCTCCCCAGAACAGGATTTTGTAGCCTGCTTTCACTCTCTGCTTCCTCTGATGCCCCGCCCCCCGCTCCGCCCCTGCCATGGGTTTCCCTCTAACTATAAGCCAGAATAAACCCTTCCTTACTTGAATTTTTCCAGTATTTGGTCACAGCAATGCGGGAAAAAGTAACTATATCCCCTGGGGTGGGGGGATGATGGGAGGCTGGATACAGACACTTATGATGGAGGTGGCAAGTGTAGGGGCGGTAAGTCTTTATGCAAGAGTTTGCTGTTATGGAAATGCTTTCCTGTGGACCTGCACTGCACCCTGCAAAGACTCTTGGGAGGAAGTGCGAGTATGGTACTGGGATGGGTCTCTAAAACTTGGAGAAAGCAGTCACTGTGAAGTGAGACAGAAATGTTGTGGAAGAGCCAAAGCCAGGACTGAAGAGACGGCTCAGCAGTTAAGAGCACATTCTGCCCTATCAGAGGATCTGAGTTCAGAAGCCGGCACCCACATCCAGCCGCCCCAAAATACCTGTAGTTCCAACTCCAAGGGATCTGACGCCCCCTTCTGGCCGCTGTTGGTAACTGCATACACACACACACACACACACACACACACACACACACACACACTCGCAGATGCGCAGTTAAATAAAAATGAATCGTTAAGAAAAAAAGAATCAAAGGCTCAGAAGTAGGAACTCCCTAACAATTTTCCAGCATGGAGAAACCCAGTTGACTACAGCAGCTTTTTTTTTTTACTTTATTTCTCTGAGTATTTGCCTGATTTATGTAAATGTACTACGTGTGCCTGAGAAAGCCAGAGAGAGAGAGAGAGAGAGAGAGAGAGAGAGAGAGCGCGAGCTGGATGCTCTAGAATTGCAGTTACAGATTGTTGTGAGCTGTCGACTGGTGCTGGGAGCCAAACCCAGGTTCTCTGCAAGAGCAGCCAATGCCGTTAGCCACTGAGCCATCAGCCTAACAGCAACAACTTTTAAATATCTAAGAAGACACAATTCATTTTAATAGAATAGGCTTAATTTGCTCCACTGAAAAATGTTTATTTTTTAGAGTGTGCGTGTGTGTGTGCATTCTCGTGTGCACATGACACAGTGCACACGTGAAAATCAGAGGACAATTTGCAAGAGTCCGTTCTCACTTCTGCCCAGTGGGTCCTGGGGATGGAGCTGAGGTCACTGGCTTGCTTGGTGGCACACCATCTTGCCTGTCTTCATATCACTTTCTGTACATCCTTTGCAAAGTTTTAGTTTATTAGCAACTATCTCAGTTCACTTGAGGGGAAAAATGCTCTCCCCTCTTTTTCTCTCTTGACAGTTTTGAATATGAAGTATTTATGAGGGGAGATGTTCTTTCCTTGGAGGTTTTTAGTAAGCAGATTGTTCAAATTTTTTTTCTCGTTTTCAGAGAAAGCTTTGTGCCGTATCTTTCTCAAGAACAAATTCTTTCCATCCTGGCTGCTGAGATTTACCTTGGATAGCTTTTCTGCTTGGATTTCATGATTCAGTCTGTTCCTGCCTGGACCCTGAAAGCTCCTTTCTTGTGAGTCTCCCTGGTGCTCGGTGTGAATTACACATGGAGACTTGCTTTAGCCACTCTGTATTAATCAGGTTTTTGTGTAAATTATTTTAGCTCACCGTTTTATTATGTTCCTATGTTTGTGTGTGTTTGTGTGTTGGTGTGTGTCTGTATGTTGGTGTGTATCTATATGTGTACTGGTGTGTGTGTGTATCTGTGTGTGTCTGTGTCTCTTTGTGTGTGTGTCTGTATGTGTGTGTGTCTGTGTGTGTCTCTGTGTTGGTGTGTGTCTGTATGTTGGTGTGTATCTATATGTGTATTGGTGTGTGTCTGTGTGTCTTTGTGTGTGTCTGTATGTGTGTCTCTATGTGTGTCTCTCTGTGTGTGTCTCTCTGTGTGTGTCTGTGTGTGTAAGCATATAAGTAGATCCCACAGATCCCACAGGTTAACCTTGGTTGTTGTTCTCAGGCACCATCCACCTTGTTTTTTGAGAGAGGGTCTCTCACTGGCCTGGAACTCTCCTGTTAGACTAGGCTACTGGGTCCCCATGCTTGAAGGCAAGCACTTTATTGACTAAGCAATCACTTCAACTCTCCAGTATTGTGTTGATTTCCTCTTCTTCTTCTTCTTCTTCTTCTTCTTCTTCTTCTTCTTCTTCTTCTTCTTCTTCTTCTTCTTCTTCTTCCTCCTCCTCCTCCTCCTCCTCCTCCTCCTCCTCCTCCTCCTCTTCTTCTTCTTCTTCTTCTTCTTCTTCTTCTTCTTCTTCTTCTTCCTCCTCCTCCTCCTCCTCCTCCTCCTCCTCCTCTTCCTCCTCTTCTTCCTCCTCCTCCTCTTCCTCTTCCTCCTCTTTATCTTCCTCTTCCTCCACCTCCTCCTCCTCTTCCTCTCTATCCTCCTCTTCCTCCACCTCCTCCTCCTCCTTTTCCTTCTTATGGTGCTAGAGATTGAAGGCAGAGCTTCAGAGCATGCTAGAAAAAACACTACCAACTAAGTTTATATCCTCAGTAGACCAGTGGTGTTTTGAAATTGTGCCAAACACTACTATAAATTATCCCTGTATGACAACACCATGGTAAGACTTCACAAGAGTTTGGTTTATATCAGGGATTATTCCAAGGGTTCCCCATTGCCAGCTCTTTTCATCCCGAAAATAATGTCACCTGTAGAGTCCTATCCTGCAGATGAGGAAGTCGAATGATGAACACACCTGTCATAGACATAAGGTCAACAACTTGGAAGCCTTACTTCCAGGTGGCAGATATGAAAATGAGCCCAGAGGTCAAACAGCCTATGTGGAGACCTTCAAAGAAGGGTAATTCGGTCCTTCCCATGCAGTCATAGTCAGGGGAGCTTAGAATCAGTAGATCAGGAAGTTTAGTACTTAAAGTCCAGCAATTTCATTTCCTGCCCCAAACATACATAAATACATGCATACATACCTATATATACATGTACATGTATGTATATAAATATACACACATATATACATATACATGCATACACATACATATACATACACATGCATATATACACATACATGCATACATATACACACATACATGCATGCCTATATATACATATATACATACATATATGTGCATATATACATAAATATATACATACATATAGATGCATGCATACACATACACATATACATACACATACATATATATACATGCATACATATATATACATGCATACATACCTATACATATATACATACATATATACATATGTGTGCATGTATACATAAATATATACATATGTATATATGCATACATGCACATACACATACATATATACACATACATACATATGCATACATGTATACATACACACATATATGTACATACATATACATGCGCACACACATATATATATAAAACATGGTGGCCCTCAGTGCCTGCTTCCATCTTCATCAGATAAACTGTTTGCTGTTTGCAAGAGTCCATCCTGATAGTACTTGATGTTCCCTCAAAGCAGGCAGGACATTGTCCCTCACCTAACTTCCAGTTGACCCTCAAAGCCATGTGTACCCCAATGGCTCATGGCCTCTTGGTCTCCAGGAAGGGCTAGAGCAGTTGTCAATTATGACTTAAACCATTTGAGGAGTCTCACATCAGATATCTTTATATTACGATTCATAAGAGTAGCCAAATTACAAGTATGAAATAGTAACAGAAATAATTTTGTGGTTAGGGGGTCACCACAACATGAGGAACTGGATTAAAGGGTCACAGCCTTAGAAAGATTGGGAACCAGGGGGCTGAAGTATATGGGCTGCGGGAAGATAATTGGAGAGGGTTTCCATCTCTGTGGCCATCATCAGGGCTGAAGAATTCTCGTGTGGCTGCCTTGGGGTCTCCCGTGCTTCTGTAAGTCACCGTCCCCTATCCACTGGAAGACAGTGAGATCATAGGCACTGACACGTGACTTTGATTTGTCACCGGGCCTTAAAAGGAGATTAGAGGGGTTTGTTTCCTCTCCAGGAAATGGACTTTTCCCAAACACACTAGATGTGGTAGACACTGAGTTGCCAGCCACAGAAGGGAATTTAGGTGACCTGGATTCTAGTTATGCCCCAGATACAAGTCACTTTTCACAGTGGGACTTGGGTCAGTAACTATGTCCTGGTGGCTTGAGAGTCAGTTGACACCCACGATGTGTCTTTTACTTAGCTGGCTACACATGGGAGGACACACGTTTTGAATTTTAATTCTTTCATATGAGTAGTCAGACACTTAGATAAGTCAGATCCAAAACCTTTACACACTTGCCTGGTCCCTCTAGCTTTCTGAAATGGCCAATTTGGGACTAAATGTCTCTGAGACCAAGATCAACTTTGTTTATTCTCTTCCCTGGAATCACTGACCGGGGGCCAGGGTGGGGCGGCATATACAGACCCTAGAAGAGCAAGGTAGATGAAGATATGTACAAGGTTGTCACAAGTGCAAGCATGGGGTTGTGTGTGTGTCCGTGCGATCGTGTGTGTGTGTGTGTGTGTGTGTGTGTGTGTGTGTGTGCGCGCGCTCACATGCATGCAGAAGTCAGGGGACAACTTGCAGAGTAAATAGAGCATGCAGGTGTGTTTACATGTTCCTGTTTGTGTAAAGATATGGGGGGTGGGGGAGGGGCTGTGAGTGTGCATGTGAAGGTCAGAGGTCAACCTTAGGCACTATTCCTAGGAGACCTTCGCCATATTCCTTGGTCTCTCCCACCTAGAGCTCACTGACTAGACTGGCCAACAAGTTCTCCCTACTCTACCTCCACAGTGCTGGGGTTACAAATGCTCACTACCGTGATCGGCTTTAATTTTTTTTTCCCTGTAGATTATATTTACTTATTTTAGTTCGTGCACACACATGGGTTCGCGTGCCACTGCCCAGACATGCAGGTCTGAGGACAACTTGGACGCATCCGTTCTCTCCACGAATCACACACACCCTGGGATGCAGGCTCCAGCTTTCCGGCTTTACTCAGCGTCCCCTCACTTTTGGATATGGGCCGTAGGGGATTGAGTGGCTTGAACTCAGGCCCTCATACGTGTGTGGCAAGCACTTTACTGACTTTGCTGTATCTCCAGCCCAACAGGAGTGCTTTCAGGCAGCCCTGCACGCTCTTGGTATCCTGGCATGGCAGCCACTCCACAGAGCAGAAGAGGACGTTCTTTCCCACAGTTCCTTTTACACTGACTTCCATGCCCAACTAGGCAATGGGCAGAATCAGACCTGGGTTTTATCTCCCAAGCAATAAGGCATCTCATAATACCCAGGCATCAGGTGGTCCGAGACACTATCCGAGGGAACTCGATAGGGCTCCTCTCAGGCCCTAAGTAGAAATACAAAAGAACAAATCACAGAGTCTCTATAGAGCCTTTGGTAAGTGCAGGAACAAGGGTGGGGGATGGGGGAGAGAATCCATCAACATCAAGGGCCTTCTGAGAGGAGCCAGTGTGAGCGGCCTACTCTCAGGCCCAGACTGAGTCCTGTACATTAGAACCATTCTCTTCCTGAGGGTCTCTTTGTATCAGCTCAGGGACAACATTTCAGGCCCTACACAGAATTAGATCCACAATGACGGCTTACGTGGGTACTCCCAGCCAAAGCAGCCTGTGAATGAACTCGTTCCTTTGTTTCAGCACCAGCTCGACCACACCCTAAGTGAAGGTTTTAACAGCATTATTTAAACCCTACCAACATGGCACAAGCTATCCTTAAGGCCTGACCATTTGGAAAGTCAAGTCCTTAGATACACGGCACATACATGGAATTTTGGGGGGGAGGGCATCACATATTTTTGTACTTAGTGTGGGTGTGAATATGTTTATGTGTGCATGTGTATGGGAAGGTACAGATACACATGTCAGTATGTGTGTGTTGAGACCAGAGGGCAACATCAGGTATCTTCCAGTATCAATTTATACCTTATTTTAAAAAAAAACATTTGATGATGATGATGATGATGATGACATGATGGTGGTGGTGGTGGTGGTGGTGGGGTGTGTATGTGTGTATGTGTGTGTGTGTGTGTTCATGTTCACTGTGATGTGCATGTATAATTCAGAGGACAATTTGCTAGTCAGTTCTCTTCTACTAGGTGGGTCCTAGGAATTGAACTCGCGACATCAGGTTTGGCAACAAGCCCTCCCTTACCCAACAAGCCGTCCCACCTGCCCTCAACCTTATTTTTGAGACAGGCTCCCTCACTGGGATCTTCCTGGTGCCGGAGTGGGAAGGCTTGCCTGGCTTTTTAAGAGGACCCTGGGGACCCTGAGTCCTCGTGTCTGCTCACTTTACAGACTGAGCCATCTCCCCAGCCCCTAGTTTTACATTACCGCAACACAAAATACCTAAGAAAGCAAGTGTCCTTTGATAATCTGGTTCCTTCTTTCTTCGGAGTGCTGAAGTGTGTTCCTTATACACACACAGTTGTGAGTTTGTCAAATATTCATTAAGCCGTCTACATTGGCCTGTACAACCCAGCAGAGCAGCCTTATAGCAATTCAGGTTTGCAGGGTAGAGCGTTTGCTCGTGTGCACGCATGCGCATGTGTGCGTTCACTCATGCGCATACATACACAGTCAAGTACAGGAGAAAGCTAGAACCCAACACCAGGTGTTGTCCTCTTCAGGAAACATCCACCTTTTTGAAAGACAGAGTCTCTCTCAATGAGATCTTGCCAGTTTTTTGCTAGGCTGGCTGGTCAACAAATCTCAGGGATCCTCCTGGGTCTATGTCCACGAGTGGGTGGGGCAGGGGCGGGAGCAAGAGAGAGAATGGAGGCGGGGCAGGGGCGGGGGCAAGGGTGAGGATGGAGATGGGGTGGGACGGGCAAGGGTGAGGATGGGGCGGGGCAGGACGGGCAAGGGTGAGGATGGGGCGGGGCGGGGCGGGGCAAGGGTGAGGATGGGGCGGGGCGGGGCTGGGCAAGGGTGAGGAGGGGCGGGGGCGGGGCAAGGATAAGGATTGGGGCAGGGCGGGGTGGGTCTGGAGTGGGGCGGGAGCTGGGGTGAGGATGAGGATGGAATGAGGGTGGTTGGTTACATTTTTATACCACCATACCCAGTTTTTAAAAAAATAGTGGGTTTTAACTATTTTAAATGACACCTATGTGTGTCACATGTGTGTGGGTGTCTGCATGTCAAGATCCATTGGAGCTGAAGTTTCAGAAAGTTGAGAGCTTCCTGACATGGGTGCTGGGAACTGAACTTGAGTCCTCTGCAAGCACAGTAGGTGCTCTTAACCGCTGAGCCATCGCCCTAGCTCCACATGCAGCTTTTTAGGTAGATGCTGGGACTCAAACTCAGGTCCCCACGCTTGCAAAGCAAGCGCTTTCCCTACTGAGCCGTCTCCCTAGACCCTACAAAGTAGATTTGATTTGCTTAACTTATCTCAAATAGCCCAAAAAAAAACCTCATGACACACCTTGTCATCTAACATCAGCTGTGGTGAAACAGATCCGGGCTGGCCTTACCCAGTGCCGCTCACGTGCAGTGTAAGGTTAAGCTGGCAGACGCCTCAGACAGACTTTTACAAGCCGGTTCCTTAATTATCAAGCAGCATTTGTCTGATCCTTCACAGCCCCAGATGTACGTCTCAGACAGAGCTCAAAGTAAGTTTGTGAACAGTTCGTAAAACAAAAGAGAAAAGAAAAGTCACCAAGTAGCTAGCTGTGGAAAGCGGAAACCTATTCCCACTTCTCTGTGTCTGATTGAACCGCTGTGAACCTGTAATACCACACACCCCAGAGGGACCAGATTAAGGACCCTTCTGGAATCGTTTTTTCTGCAGATCTCCGTAGACAGGTGCTTTTCACACCTCTGCTCCTTAAATAATGCTCGCCTCACAGCCTTAGAGGAAGCTCCGCCCTTCCTAAACTGCGCAGAGCAAAAGAAACCCAGAACTGAAAAATGAGATGCTAAAGTTCAGAGTCAACTTCATGCAAACAGACATGACAGACAGGAGGGCGGGAGAGTCCCTTGTTCAAATGTAGGCTGGCGCAGGTGACGCCTCAGGCAAAGCGCTTGCTGTGCAAACCTGAGAACCTGAGTTCAGATCGCCAGCACAGGTCACGGGTGCCGGTGGGGTGGAAACAGGATCTCTGGAGGTTTCTGGCTGTCAGCCTAGCTCCAGGTTCAGTAAGACACCTCTCTCCCAGAGAACCGGTTTAGAGTCATAGAGGACACCCAACTTCCTCCCTCTCCCTCTCCCTCTCCCCTCCCCCTCCCCCTTCCCCTTCCTCACGCTTTAAGGGGATACGGTCCTTGAAGGCTCCTGCCTTGCTCCTGCTCTGACCATATTCTGCTTCCTAGTCCTCTGTCCTTGAACATCGGCTTCAGGGGATCGAACCCCGGTCCTTGTGGTTACAGCAACAGGCTCTACTACATCTACTAAGTGGCCTCTCCAAGCCCCGTGCTAGTTTTTTTTTTCCTCATTACAGCACAAACCCTGGTGTAAACAAGTTAAAAGGAGGGAAGATTTATTGTGTATGGGCTCGTTACAGTCCAGTCCCTGGTAACCTGACTCCACAGTGCCTAGAGACACAAAGCATCATGGGTGAGAGTATACGGAAGCAGAAACGCTTACCTTGTTCATCTTGGAAAGGAGGGAGGGAGGAAAAGAGAAGGGAAGAAAAGAGAGAATAAGTGTTACTGTTATTTTTGGGTCACTATGGCCAAACTATGGGCT
Source organism: Tokudaia tokunoshimensis (assembly GCA_036184795.1). Classification (NCBI taxonomy): domain Eukaryota; kingdom Metazoa; phylum Chordata; class Mammalia; order Rodentia; family Muridae; genus Tokudaia; species Tokudaia tokunoshimensis. The sequence continues at coordinate 34,516,953 of BTHU01000006.1, read as the reverse complement.
AGAAACAACTGAAGAGAGGAAAGACTTACATTGGCTCATGGTTTTCCGGGGGGGGGGGGGGTGTTCACAGCAGTGACAGTAAGACAGAGTTCACAGTGGCAGGAGCCTGTAGCCATCACATCACAAAGGACCATGAAGCAGAGACTAAAACCAGAAGCAGAGACCAGCTCATAACCTTCAAAGAACCACACAAGCGACTCATTTCCATGCCTGTTAGAGTCTACTTTCTAAAGGTTCCATAGGCTCCTATACTGGATATGAAGCCCCCAACACATGAGGCTGTGGGGAACACTTCATATTTAAATCACAAGTGTATTTGTAATGGCTGTAAGTCATGTTTGTACATAAACCACAGGTGGGGGGTACAATACTACCTGTGTTCCAGGCATCAGGTGGAGGGTTTCTGAGCAAATTCTCCACAAAAAAAGGAACAGATTGTCTGTTTTCGTTAAAAAAAAATTATTTTCAAATTATGTGTGTGTGTATCTGCAAGAGTTTATATGCACCATGTGCATGCAGTGTCTGTGGAGACCAGAAGAGGGTGCAAGATCTTCTGGAGCTAAAGTTCCGAGGGGTTGTGAGCTACCTGATGTGGGTGCTAGTATTCGAATCCAGGTCCTCCAGATGAGCTGGCCTCCGAGCCATCCCTCCAGCCTTAAGTTGTTACTAAGCACTGCACTGCTGAGCCACGCCCCCAGCCCCTCGCTGGGGGATTCTAGGCAGAGGCTCTACCACTGAGCCACACCCAAGCCCCTCACTGGGAGATTCTAGGCAGGGGCTCTACCACTGAGCCACACTCCAGCCCCTCACTGGGGGATTCTAGGCAGGGGCTCTACCAATGAACCACGCCCCCAGCCCCTCACTGGGGGATTCTAGGCAGGGGCTCTACCACTGAGCCACACCCCAGTCCCTTACTGGGGGATTCTAGGCAGACCAATGAGAGGCTCCAGGTATAAGTCTGCAGGGGAGTGCTTACCTAACACAAATGAAGTCTTAGGTTCCATTCCAAGTACCACGAAAATAAGGGGAGAGGATTTTTTCCAATACAAAAGAAAAATGGCGAAAATAATCAACTCACAGAAAAGAAGTAAATGATCCTTATATAAAAATTAATTCCTCTTTGCTCAGAGTAAAATACAAACAAATTAAAGCTACCCTGGGGTGGCACTTCTCATCTGTGACATCGGCGAGTTTGCTGTTGCAAGGACGGGAGCATCCACACAATTCATTGGTAATGACGGAAATGATTACAGAGCTTACAGAGGGAACTTGTGGAGCTCACAAACAGACGTGTGCTTTAATTTTTGACCAGCATTCCGCTGGTAGGAATTTCCCTGAAGACTTAAAATAGCAACCGAAATCCTGGAAACATTTTCAATGCAAATGCACAGCAGAGAGACTGAACCAACCATGAGACATCTGCTCAAGGAAATATTATATAGCGAAACAATGCTAGTGAGTCCTATAAATTGGCCAGGACCGATTCCTAGAATGTTCTATTAAGTAAAAGACACTGAGCTGGGTGTGCTGGTGCATGCCTGAAATCACACCACTGCCTCAACACTCAGGTGGAGGCAGGAGGATTGAAATCTATGGTGAGCTGTGGTTATGTAGTGCTTCTGAGCCCAGCTTGTCTCAAGGAAGGAAAGGAGGTGGAGGTTGTAGGGGGGAGGAGGAGGAGGAGGGGGAGGAGGAGGAGGAAAGAGGGAAGGGAGAATAGTTAGGAAGTGGCTCCGTGGATAAGGGGGTTTGCCATGTGTGAAGACTTGCTTCACATCCCCAGCTACCACATAAAAAGCCAGACATGACTGAAGCATCGGGGAAGTCAGAGACAGGCAGATCCCAAGATCTTCCTGGCCAGCCAGCCTAACCTGACGATGAGTTTTGGTTCAGGGAGAGACCCTGTCCCAAGGCAATAAGCAGAGAGCATCAAATTGCCTGTTCTGGTATGCACACACATGGGTACACAGGCACACTCATATCCATGTACTGTGTACACATACACACCACACACTCTACTACACCATGCACACTACGTACATACATACATACACCGCACACGCATGCACAGTATACCATGCATACATACATACATACACACACACTAACTATACCATGCACACATACATATATAGACACTTATACACACTATACCAAACATATATAAACACACTACACAATAGATACTACACACATACATACATAATCTAGAAAAAAAACTTTAAAAAAAAAAAAGAAAAACAGGGAAGAAGATGGGTGGATAATTGGAGACTGACCCTAAAACTGAATACAAACAAAACTAACCCATACCACAATTCAAATCAATCACCACCTGAAATTCGTGGAAAAGAACAAACTCAATTAACTTTTGAAAACAATATTTGGCCTGTATAGCCTCAGGCTAAAACCAAAAAAGAGTTCTAAGCAAATATTGAATTTTAATTAGTCATTCTTTTCTCTGACTCGAGCAAGTAAGTCTGAAACTAGGCTCTGTACAGCCTGAGCCACAGAAATAGGATTTACAGTGGCTAATAAGAGTCAAGTTTCTTTCTTTCATTCATGTGAATGTGCATGGGCGCTCACGCATGTGTGTGTGTGTGTGTGTTGCTTGTGACAATGAACAGCACTATGTGTCCCACCAAAAGGCAGGGACTTTACCAAGCCACGGGTAACAGGGATTCGATGAAAATTTAAATTAGTTCCTATAAGACAATGTGAAAATCATGCAAAAATTTGTGTTTCCAGTTTAACTGGGGACGTGGGGGAATTGGAAAATTTGAACTCATGATCCCTCTCTTGACAAGGGTCACCTGGAGTGGAAACGTGCTTACTCGTGACTGGGTGTGTATGTGATCCTCTCAGCTGTATCTACATATTTCCCACTTGCCTGGTCACTCAGTGAAGCTCCCAGCCTGGGCCCCACGGGCTGAGGCTCTGTGTTTGTAGCCCAAGGAAAGAAGAGTCATTGACATTCTGTAAAAGATGGAGAGCTAAATGGGCGCCTTCAGATCTGTGGTATTGATGCTCAGCAGGCTGAAGTGGGAAAGATGGCTTTGGAAGAGGGAGGTGAGTAGAACTTTCAGGACCAGGGCGGTAGGAGTCGGAGTGGAGGGACGGGACTGAGTTTGAAACCCAGAGGCAGGCAGGCATGCACACACATACACACACACACACACACACACAATATATTTAGGTTAGGAACCAAACTGGGGTTCTCTGTGAGAGCAGAATGAACTTTAGTCTCTGAGTGGACAGTCTCTCCAGCCCACAGAAAGCATATTTGGACTCATTTAACAAGAACTGGGGGAATGCAGGGTCATACGCTGACCCTCTTAGATAACGTATGTCCCTTCTTATCCCTCAGACCTAGCAGGAAGCATGACTGAGCTGCAGCCCCACCCCCACCCTCCGTTAGTCATTCCACCGTCACCAACCAGAGCCCGATTCAAGCCTTTCTTCTTGCATTTTGGCAAATGCCTCCATCCTTGTCCTGGGATACCATGTCCTGGATCTGATGGAGCGTAGGGTCCTTGGGTATCGACCCCACTTCTCCATCTATGAAAATAAAAATCTCCCTGTCTGACTCCACAGTCATTTCCTGTCCATTTATTTTGTCTCTTTCACCTTCAAACTAAACAAACCAAAGTTTTGGGAAACAGAAAGCCAGGAAGATATTTGCTCCTACTCCGACAGTAAGAAATTCCTAACTTCCCTGGAGCCCATCCAAAGGCTGAGTTTGCAGGGCAGTTGAGCAGTCTGAATTATGGTGGTTACTTTTACCTGTCAATGCAATCTAGAATCAGCTAGACTCTAGATTAACACAGACTTGTCTAGATTAGGTTGGGTTGTGGGTTTGGCTATGAGAGCTTTTCTTTATTGGGTTCATTGAGATGGGACCCCTGCTCTGTGGGTGACACCATTCCATGGGCTGTACCAGGGACTGAATGAAAAGGAGGGAGGAAGGGAGGGAGGGAGGAAGGGAGGGAGGGGGGAGAGCACTGAGTACTGCCATGCATTCATTCATGGCCCCCTGCTCTTCCTGACCTGGATCTGATGTGAACAACCTTCTTGCTGCCTGCCTTGATGTCCCTTGGCTATCACCTGAAAATACAAGCCAAATGAACTCCCCCCACACACACACACCCTACTTCAACTTGTTCTAGTCAAGGTATTTAATCACAACAACAGAAGAGAAACTGAGGCAGTAATCTAAAAAAGGGGAAAAAAAGGCGGAGTGGGTGGGTGGGAAGCATAGTCAAATCAAGTCTAACAGATTATGAGAGGAAAAGGTTTCAGGTGCCCTGCAAGTAGGTGGGAATTCAACTATCATTTTAAACCGGTTCCCAAAGGCAAAGGGAATGCTGTCTACAGTACCGAGCTATGGATGCGAACTCCCTCCAGCAGGTCCCCTGCAAACATCTGCCCAGCTGTGCTTGTGAAGGTCGTCAGTTCTCTGCTTCCACCATATAGGTCCTGGGGCAGAGCTCCAAGCACCAAGCTCCACAGGGAGCAACTTCAGTCAGTCAGGAAGCTTAATAAAGTCCATGGGTGTTGTTCCCCATGAAGCATAAAGAAGACAAGAAGCAGAGAAAACAATTTGGGACAGAGCCTCTCTCTCCATGTGGGACAGTCAGCCGTGGTCTAGCATACGTGGCAGGGACCCCAGGAGGCCAAGAGAGAAACAATGAGGCACATAAATAGCTGTGGAGGTGCCGAACAGCAGTTTCCCTAAAGAAAATAACTTTAGATTACAGATCTAAAGAGATCAGAGGATCACACCAGTGCAAGTAACCTTCCAGCAATATGCTAATGAGGGAAAACACCCTCAGACATAGCCTAAAAACCAAGTCCTAAAGACTAATTAGAAATAGTATATCCTGAAAGCAACTAAAGAGAAGCAGACACACTTCTGACGGAAGCAGACAGACAATAACAGTGCAAGTTTCTTATAAAAAAAGAAAGAAGGAAGAAGGAAAGAAAGAAAGAAAGGAAAGAAGGAAGGAAGGAAGGAAGTATGCAGGACTGGAGAGATGGCTCAGCGGTTACGAGCATTGATTGCTCTTCCAGAGGTCCTGAGTTCAATTCCCAGCAACCACATGGTGGCTCACAACCATCTGTTATGGAATCCAATGCCTTCTTCTGGTGTCTCTGAAGAGAGCAATGGTGTACTCATACACATTAAATAAATAAATGAATAAATGAATGAATGAATAAATAAATAAATGTCTTTGTTTAAAAAAAAGGTATGCAGGTTATGGGCTGGCAAGATGGCTCACAGGGTAAAAGCACTTGCTGCCAATACTGGTGGCTGGAGTTCAATCCCCAGAATCCACATGGTGGAAATAGAGAAGTAAAGACTCCTCAAACCTGTCCTCTGACCTCAACACACTCAGCACATATGCATATGTGCATAGAAGCACACATACACACAATAATAAATAAATAAATAAATAAATAAATAATGGTGGTAGTACTTTTAAGTATTTAAGATAAAGGGATGATATATTTAAAGTCTTGAAAGGGAAACAAAGAAAACGAAGGTCACTGGCCACTTCTCTCACCAAAACAATCATGAAATAAAGATTGTTTTCCCAAGCCAAACAAAAGAGAGAGAATTCGTGATTTGCAGATCTATAATATGAGCTGCATTAAAGGCAATCCTTTGGGAGGAAGAATATAACACCAGACAGAAACTTGGACCTATGTAGAAAAATTAAGACGTCCAAAATAGTTTGGAAGAAAGTAAAAACTTAAAATGCATTTTTCTCTCCCTCTGAATTGTTCCGAGAGATCAGGACTGTATAAAGCAAACACAGTTGTAGCATGTTATGAGATCAGACTTGAGGCGCTTCCTAGGAGAGCCCCTGCCTGGAATCCCTGAGTAAGAATTTGGGGTCATGGTTCAGTGGTACAGCACCTGCCTAGAATCCCCCAGTGAGGGGCTGGGCATGGCTCAATGGTAGAGCCCCTGCCTAGAATCCCCCAGGGAGGGGCTGGGGGTGTGGCTCAGTGGTAGAGCCCCTGCCTAGAATCCCCCAGTGAGGGCTGAGGTGTGGCTCAGTGGTAGAGCACCTGACTAAAGGGTGAACACCCTGGACTGTAGCCCTAGCATCCCAAACAAAACACAATGAAAGCAAAACTTTGCTCAGTGTGGTGGCAAGCACCTATAAAGCCAGCCCTTGGAATGGATGCATAGAAGGAAATTATAAGTTCTAGGCCAGCTTGAGCTACTTAGGGAGATTCTATTAAAAAAAAAATCAAAAACACACACAAAAAAACCAAACCTGCAATTAGGGATTTGTATGTAGAAAACATAAAGAACTCTAACGCATTCAAGAAAACAAACAACATAATTTTTTAAAGTGGGCAAAAGATCTGAACATCTTGCCAAAGAAAATACGCAGATGGCAGATAAGTACATGAAGACATGCTCAGCACGATTAGCCATTAGGGAGATGCAAATGTAGGCCATGGAGAGCGGCACCATTTACATGTCGATTAGTGCACCACAAGACAAACAAAGGAAAATCGCCAGCCCCGGAAAGCCTGTGACGTGACGCTGGGACAGCTCTCAGAAAGTTTCCAGTGAGCCAGCTCGTCATATTTCTGAATATTTACCTGAGACCGATGGGAAACTGTGCTTTCACAACACTCGGATATAAATATTCATGGCTGCTTTATTTATATTCACCAAAGAATTCTGAACATTGATCCAATGCCCCTCACTTGGGGAAGAGGTAAACTAAGGTATATCCATGCCGTGGAAAGCTACTTGGCAATCAAAAAGGAATGAACTGGGCTGGAGAGATGGGCCAGTTGGTAAAGGGCCCTGCTGAGTTTAATCCTCGGAAGCCACGAACCTGGTCCTGGTGATGTGAATGTTTAATCCAAGGGTTGGGAAAGCAGATCTTGCTTGCTCATCAGATCCCTGGAATTTGTTAGCCAGGCATCCTACCCTATGTGGGCAAGATCTAAGCCAGGGATAAAGACCTGTCTCAAAAAATGGCAAATGGTACCTGAGGAACACCACTTGAGGTTTTACTCTGGTCTCCAGGGCCTCCACGTGCACATGGTCCACAAATGAGTATGTACATACACATGCATTCTTAGCCATGTGCATACATACGGCACACACGCATGTGCACACACACACACACACACACACACACACACACACACACACAAAGAGGACCAGGGACATAAGATCCAAATGTATCACTGACTGAAAGAAGCCTGACTCAGAGGGCTGCAAGTTGTAGGCTTCTGTTTATATTACAGGAAACTGGGAAATGACAGGGACAGGTGAGGCATGTCAGAGAAAGGGTACAGGCAATGCAAGGGGCAGTCTGAGGGGCATGAGATCACAAAGGAGGTGCAAGGATATATGATTCTATGGCATACTCTGTGAAAACTCATACGGCTAGACCCGGAGATCTGGCTTGGCGGGGCCAGAGTTTGATTCCCAGCACCACATCCAGTGAATTCCAGGCCAGACAGAGCTACAAAGTGAGACCTTGGATCAAGACAAAACAAATACAAAGAGAGGAGGGGAGGGAGGGAGAGGGAGGGAGAGAAAGAAGGGGGAAAGAGGGGGAGAGCTCAAAGTGGGAGGGAGGGAGGGAGGGAAGGAGGGACAAAGGAAGGAGAAAGAGAAAGAAAGCACCAAGGGGGAGGGAGGGAGAGAAAGAGTGAGAACGTGCAAAGGGGGGAGGGAAGGAGAGAGAAAGAAGGGGGAGGAAGGGAGAGAGAGCACACTAGAACCCAGAGAGCATCTGCCATCAATACCATGAGCTAAAGACAACGTTTCAGCAAAATCTTTTGTTATTCTTCAAATCTGCAGTGCCCCCCACAGGCTCATGTTTTGATACCCCAGTTCCCATTTTTGGCCCCTGTCTTGAATGCTGTGGAGCACTTAGGAGATGGAGCATAGCTGGTGGAAGCATGACATTAAGCCTGTGAAGTACATCCCACCCTTGGTTCCTCTCCATTCTCTCCCTGCCGCCGCAGGATCCCAGAACCATGGCTGCAACCATTCCTATCCACCATGCCTTGCTCCACAGCGAAGGACTGAGTTCTCTCTGAAACTGTGAGCCAAAATGAATCTTGGCTCTCTGGACAGTTGGTCTATTGTCATTGTCAACATGACTGGATTTAGACTTGCTGTGGAAAGATACCCCTGGTTGTGTCTATGAGGATGTTTTCAGAGGCTTTAACAGAAGCAGGAACCTGAATGTGGGCAGAAGTATCCGTGGGCTGGGGTCCTGGAACTCATGAAAGGAAGTGTGTGTGTGTGTGTGTGTGAGAGAGAGAGAGAGAGAGAGAGAGAGAGAGAGAGAGAGAGAGAGAGAGAGAGAGAGAGAGATAACCACTAGCAGTCATCTCTATCTCTTTCTGCTTCCTGGCTATAGATGTAAATGTGACCATCTGTGATGGGTATATTGTCTCTTCAACTGTGACCCAAATAAACCCTTCCTCCCTTAAGTTGCTTCCTGGCAGATATTTGCCCACAGTAAGGAGATAAGTAACAAATACAGATAGATGTCCAGAGGCCAAGAAGAGTCGGGCATGGGCCCTGGCTCAGAGCCATGTGACTTGTTCCTGCAAACTCAGATGTTGAAATGTCTACATTTGAATTCACATCACAACCTCCAGTATTCATTGTCAAAGGCAAGCCAAGACCAAGACAAGGGGTGCAAAAGTGTCAGCCCCTAGAGAGGCCCTTACAAACACAGGGCAGGAAAGCAACCTGTCACCCTTGGTCAGCCTGGGAGCTGTTCTCAATTAGGTACATTCCTCTTAGCCCATAACCAAATTCCTGATACAAAGCAAACTGAGGAAGGGTTTATTTTGGCTCACAGTTGGAGGGGATACAGTCTGTCATGGTGGCAGAAGCATGAGGCGGTTAGCCTCACTGGCCTCAAGTCAGGAAACAGAGAGAGAATGCCCACGGTCAGCCCACTTTCTGTTTTTACAAAGATCCAGGGCCCCAGCCCACGGCAGGGCACCACCTATATTCAGATTGGGCCATCCCACTTAAATTAAGCCAATCTAGAAAATCCCTCACAGACATACACAGAGGTATGTCTCATTAACTATCATATGCTCCATTCTCTGCAGATCAGGATCCAGCCAGATAGCCAGATCTCCCCAGTAGGGCCAGGGCAAATGACAGAGGAGACCCACCAAGGTCTTTCCTTCCTGTCAACGCGATCTGTCTTTATATAAGTTATACATTAAATCCAATTATAGTTCTGCTGACGGGAGCTACTCTCTTTAAGGTGACTTTGTCTACTTCCTGTTGAACACGGCTCTGGGTTTTCTTACTCAGCCCTCCAAGGTGAGTCTTTCTCCTTGCTGTGTGGTTCTTTCAGCAAGCCTTGCCATGGGGGGCACCAGATGACCCTTCCCTGAGGGCACTGCTTCAACAAGACCTGTGAGAAGGATGCTTGAGTTGGAACTGCCCCATCTAAATCAATGCACGCGTGTGAGGATACAAATTCACCTTTCCTGCCCCAGTGGCAGGAGAGACGGCTCAGTGGATAACAGGACTTGCTGTTCAATCATGGGAACCTCTTTCCACCCATGTAAAAGCCAGCCATGACCATGCTTGCCTGGAACCCCAGCACTGTGGGGAAACAGGACCTCTGGGCCTTGCTGGTCTCCTAGGTTCGGTGAGAGGTTCTGCCTTGGGAGAATTAGGTGGAGAGCGGGGCACCTGACATCGCCCTCTGGCCACACAAATGCAGTCATATTACACAGAAAGAGGGAGTGGGGAGAAGTGGGGAGAAAGGAAAAGAAAAAGCAAAGAAAACTGACCTCTGGGAGATTCAGGTTGTGACCACTGACCATATAAAAGTATATATTTATATTATTTTATTTTATAATTTTTGATATACTTTTAAATAATATTTATGCTTTTATTATATATATTATATATAATATAAATTTTCACTGCCATGTCAGGTGTATACATAAAATCCTAGCATTCAAGGAGGTGGAGGCAGGAGGATGACAATAAATTCCATGCCAGCCTGGCTTACATACAAAACGAAAAGAACAGCTTTTGTTTTGTGCATGACCCAGCTCTGCATGGAGATGGGGGTTTCCATCCCCCCAGTGCCTTCAAGAGACCATGTCCCAGGGGAAGTTCCATGAATACTGAGGACTGGGTAAAATCGTGCTTTCCTGCTCAGATCTTCCCATTGTCAGCTGCCAGTGACTTCTCTGCCACTTAGCCTGACTCCCTGAGAGTTTTCAAGGACATGCTCTATACGTTGTCCTAGCCTTGACTCTGCCAAGCAGGCGCTTTTCATCCTAGGACAGAACAGAACATTCTCTTCCATACACCTTTCTTCCTTGGTTCTGTTTGCCTCCTTCAGGCCTAACAATAGCTCACTGGAGGCTGTGAGCCACAATGACTGAGATGAATCAATAAGGCCTACTGGGCCATAGAATCACACCTACTGATAACGCGCTCTTCCCTTAGGGAACCCCAAACCCAGCCCAGGCCCCTGTGATTCTCCGGGGAGTTGCACACACCAGCCTCCCCATGTGAATCAGCGATTCCTGTGCACGCTTCTTTGTGTGCCTTGGATGAGACGCTCCCATTCAGGGAAGCCATTGTTCTCCCCATCCTTCTCAGAGCTGTCTGGAAGCAGGCTCTGAGCACCTCATCACTGTAGCACTATTCAGAGGCAAGCCCTTGACTCTCCAATGGCTGTGCCAGTCCACGATTATTCACCTTTGCTTTACAGTCAGTGTGTGGGAAACAGGCCCTAAACACTCATGGTAAGGAAATGGGAGGCAGCCCATCCTGCCACCCCTTGATTCTATTCCTTTCCCTCGTTCTTGGGGTTGATTCGTGTCTGTCGGGGTCAGCAGGTGCTGGCAGCCAGCAGCATATATTGATGATTAGGTAGAGAGCCAGTCATGGTATTAATTGCCTATAACCCCAGCATTCAGGAGGCTGAGGAAGTAGGACCTTGAGTTCAAGACCTGTCTGGACTATATAGTGAGGGACACGAACAATAGCAACGACAGCAAAGATGAAGAGCCGGAGAGATGGTTCAGTGAACACAGTGTGCACAACACAATGTAAGGAGTGGGATTCAGACCCCTAGTACCCTGGTCAGTGCTGGGTGGGCATGACAGCTGCTTGTGATCCCGACACTCAAGGTAGAGACAGGAGACCCCCAGAGCAAGCTGTCTGGATACATGAACCAAACCACTAATGTCTGTGTTCCAGGCGCTGCCTCAATTATATAGAGTGGGCGGTGATCGAGGAAGACTCCTGCCAATGGTAACTTCTGATCTTGACATGCACGTGCACACACACGTGCAAACATGTATTCAGACGGATCACAGCCACCTACACATGCCCAAAACAACAAAGAGAGCATTATGAAATTTTTGGTTTTGCATCTTATTTATATAGGCCATTGTGCTCGTTCTATGGATGAAAAATATTGAGGCTCACCAATGGCTTAAAAAGATCTGTCCAAGGTGCTGAGGTGACGGTTCGGATCCGTCCACGGTGCTGAAGCGACGGTTCCGTCCATAAAGTGCTTGTCAAGCAAGTAGGGGGTTTGAACCCATATTCTAAAAACTGGGCACGGTGGTGCCAAGATCAGTAATGGGGATCACTGGATTGCTAGATAGGGGGAACCCCTGGGGCTCATTGGCCAGCCAGTCTCCCCTAATCAGTGAGCTCCAGGACGAGAGACCCTGTCTCAAAAAACCGAATGATTTCTGAGGAATGAGGCTCAAAGTTGTTCTCTGATCTCTATGTGCACATACATGCACACATGCGCACACCCGAGTAGACACACACACAAACACACACACACACACACACACACACACAGCTGACAAATCAATGAACTGAGAGCCTGAGTCAGTTTTGTGCTGATCAGTACACCGTGCCCTCTGTGAGAAGAGATGATGTTGTCATGACACTGGGCCCACCCATGATCATATGGTAGAGGCTGTGAACTAAGAGCCACACAGCACCATCTGAAAGGGGCGAGGTCATTGGGGAGTGGAAGAGGCAGCTTCTTACAGCAGGAAGGGATCACTAGGCCCCTGTGGGATCCATATCGAGTTGCCTATGAAAAGCGTGGTCAAGGGCATAGCTGGCAACTGGGCTCTGGCAGCAGGTGAACACCGCCAACTTCCCCATCTGAGAACAGTGTGCTCTAACTTCCCACCAGGGACAATCTCTCCGCCTTGCTTGGAGTTTTGCCTTATTTCAAAATTAACCCACAAGCTTTCCACCACTAATTAGGGGCAAGCATGTCGAAACCTTCCCCTTCCTGAATATGGAACTTGCATAAAAATAGTTTCTCCCCAGCCAATGTGGAATCAGATAAATAAATTTTCACAGATTCTTTCTTTAGAGAGGAGGTTTGCTTCCATGGTGAGCAGGGTGACCCTGACACCCAGCCATTATTTGTGGCTGGGGAAAGAAGTTGGGGAGAGTGAATACATCTAGACCCTTCTGTTTATGCAGAGGATTCCTAGAAGGTTCCCATGCCGATAAATAGAGACTGTCATAAGATGTGCATACCCATCTAGCAACATGTACAAAAGAAAGTTTCTGATTCGATGGTTGTTATGATAATTACTGCAGTGTCTGCCCTAGATAAAGACTATAGCTCAGCACCCAGTGCCCTAATGACACAAGGACAGTGGCCTTCTCGGAGGAAAGGACAAATGTCAATTAGCATCGGACTCCGAAATGTCTCCAAGGAAAGGCCAGTTGCTGTGCATCAAAGGCTTCCTACAATGCATGCATATTTTCTTTTCTTTATTTTCTTTTTCTTCTTTCTTTCTTCTGCCATCTCCCAAACTAACCTAAAAATATACACAAATTTAGGGGGCTAGGGAGGGGACCCAGTCAGGAAAGTGCTTGCTGTGCAAACACGAAACTCTGTGTTTGGGTCCCCAGCACAGCCCATGGCATGATGAGCCAGGCATGGCAGTGTAGACCCATAATCCCAGTGACTTTGAGGCAGAGATACAAGGATGCCTGCGTTCGTTCTGCTGTCCATCCAGTCTAGCTCAATCAGAGAGTTCCAGGTTTAGTAAGAACCCCTCAAAGATAAGATAAGGGCCGAGGGGATGACTCGGGGTGAAAGGACTTGCCACAAGCCCAACCACGCAAGTTTAGATTCCTAGAGCTCACATTTTTTAAAAGTGGATGTACTAGTGAGTGTCTGTAATCCCCACACCCCTGCAGTGAGATGGGAGGCAGAGACAAGAGATCTGCCTAGAAAACACAGTGCAACAGCAGAAATGAGAGATCCTACCTCAAATATCGTGGAAATTATTTAATCCCAACCAAGGGTTTCTTCCCTACCTTAAACAATCTAATTCCTAGATAACACACACACACACACACACACACACACACACACACACACACACCCCTTTTATATTTATAATAAGCCTTAAACAGCACAAGAGCTGGACAGATGCCTACCCTTTATGCTATCATAATCAATTTTCCTATTGATAACCCCAAACTGTTGCTTACTACTTACTGTTTCATCTCCAATCGGCCAGCCCTCAGGGCCATGTTTTTGTGGCTCACCCAACCCATGGCAGCTTCTCCTTCCTCCTGCACCTTCTTCTCCTCACGGACTTCCTCTGACCCCAAGCCCAGGAAACCTAAACCTCACCTATGTCTCTTCCGCCCAGTTATTGGTTATTGGCATCTTTATTTACCAATCAGAAATAACTTGGGGGTCAGGGTCACAGGTCTATGTGCAGAGTCCAGGTCTTGGGGGCCCCGCAGTTAGCATTACAATACACAGTAAAGACAAAACCTCAATACTCAAGGTACAAAGCAAGAAACAACTCCCAAAAGTTGTCCTGTGACCTCCACACATGCACAGTGGCTTACCCATGACCCCTACACACAAATAGAGGACAATTGAGGACTACAACCATGTTGACCCCAATCCCCACATGCTTGAGCATGCATATACATGCAGAAACACGTGGGGGGTGTGTCTTAGATTCATATATTTAAGACATCTGTCCCATCTCAATTAGTGGTTCTTCTGGGACATGGGATCCAAGAGCTGTGACATTCTTCAAGTCAGCACAAAGTAGGTCAGCAGGACTCCAACAGGATTAGCCAACAGCGACAGTTGCTGGATCAAATCTCACATCTCCCTGCCATGGACCATTGAACGCATTCAGAGATCATGGGTGAGCAGGCATGCCCTGGTGGGTTCCTCCATAGATGTATTGGTTCCCCAATATTTAGGATGCTGAAGAGAGGAGCACAGTTTTGATTTTACCATCTTAAAATACTTGTCATTCCTGTGGGGACCACAGCTTTTGACTTTTCCTATCCATCACCTTTCCTAGTCTCACTCTCCCAGGGGTACTGGAAGAACTGCTTCCTCACCAGGGGGCAGATGGCATTACCGTGGGTTGTCATAGGAACTAAGGTTAATTAGTCATTCCAGATTTCAACCCTTGGCAACGTGTCTCATCAGGGGCCCTTGGAACAACTGTCCTGTCCCTAGATACATGATTATAGCAAATAAAAGATTCCCATGATTTGTACCACACTTCTGGGAACTTGTCTAGTGCGGTGCCAATGGTCCAGGACTGGAGAGGAGCCCACTCTTCACGTAAAGCTCAATGGACTCTATCCAGTGATGAAGCTGTTGCTATTCTCTGAGATAGAAGGTCTATTTGGGGTGGAAGTTTCCCCCAGACACTGGCTATTCTGTGTCTCTCCAGGGAATTGGGCTGTAATAGAGAAAAGCAAAGGTGCTCATACAGAAACATGAAAACCATCAGGCCTGACACTGGCGTCAGAGGGAGGATCAACAGCTGTTCACAATATTGTTCACAGTATGACTCCATCATGGGACAGAGGAGGAGGCTCACACAAAGATGAACAAGAAGGTCATGCTCCTTACACCAAACCAATCCAAAGGGGCAGGAGTAAACACCATGATAACTGGATGACACAACCATTCATCCATCTACTCACCATTTACCTCCATCCATCTACAGATCCATTCATTTATCCTTCTACATTCCCATCCATATATCCACATATAATCCATAAACCATAAACTCGTCTATTCAACTGCTCACTTATAGACTTACCCATCATCCATCTACCCACCATCCACCTGGATTATCTATCTATATATTCACATGTACACAAACACACACACACACACACACATACACACACATACACACACACCACCTGCCTATGTGTCTACCTTCTACCATCCATTCATTCATCCATCTACCCAACATCTACTCTTCTATCCACCTGTCTACCCATTCAACATATGCATCACATATCTACCTACCTAATCATCTATCTACCCACCATCAACATACACACATCTATCCATACAGCAACATCTAGCCATCTGTCTGCCCATCTATCCATTCATCTATCCACCCAGCCACTCATCCGCCCACCTGTGTATTATTCTACGCAAATATGCATTTACCTGCCTACCCAGCATACACACATTAAGCTATTCTAAGGTTATCCATCCATCTACCCCATCCATCTTTCTGCCTACCATTTACATATAAACCCATCTATTCACTCACCTATCCATCCATCAACACATCTGTCTATTCACTTATCAATTCACACACCCATCCTCCCATCCAAGGAGCAACTACTGGGCACCTTTGATGTTTAGAATCCTACCACAGAATACACAGGACCATGTATTTTTATAATGAATAGAAATTAGTCAAGTCATAGTTCTGGAGAATAGGAATCCCAAGATGGAAATGCCAGGGCCTAGAGAGGACCTTCTTGTTATGTCTTCTCACAACAGCTGGACAAAAATAGAAAGAAAAATAGGACTTACAACTCCAAGCCTTGTGATCATTGATATTAATCCATTCAGAAGAATGGAGTCCTTATGACCTAACACTTCCCATTAGACCCCCCCCAAACACTGATGCATTGATCAAGTTTCCAACATATACATACACACAAATATGCACACATACACACACAGAGGCTTCTAATACATTTTAGGGGGAAGACACACCCAAACCATTATAGCCCCCACAGTAATTAGCATAATGTTGAGTCCACAGCAGGAGATTAATTATGCTGCTAAATGAAGAAACGGCCAGGTAGTCTGGTGTTCATGCTTACAGAGTCTTGTGGATCCTCAGATGCCTTCTTCTTCCTTTGTTGGCCTTATTAAAACTGCACAACCAAACCCCTCTTTAGTATTCTCCTGGTGAGGTGCCAGAGAAACTATATGAAATAGAAGTGATGGGAACAAACCAGATGTAACTGAATCTTTCATCAGAATAATCCCTCTTGCTGTACCCACTCATCCCCAAGCCATCCCTTGAATTCTGCATCATCTTTTGGGAAGAGCCTTTGAGGTCTCACTGAGGCCAGCATTGGATAGATCCTGACTCTTTGGACACTCAGAGGTTATGGAGTAGAATCCCCCCCTTCCACTCTCCCACCCCCTGACTTCCCAGGACCAGAGAAACCCTCAGCCTGAGCTCCATCCGCCTCGTGGGAAGAGCGAAGTCTTCATTATTCATCTCCACTCATTATTTCTACTGAAATCGAAAGTCTTCAGAGTAGATTTGGATCAGTCGCTCTCCCAGGTCCCCACATGTGCATCTCATTGTCTAAAGCCAAAACAGAGTGCAGGGAAAATAAGAAACTTCCTGAATGTCTGAGCAGGCCTTGCCAGGCGTGGATATATGCAGTTGTTCTGTGCATTTGGGGCAATGCTGTTCATTGGCAGTGTTGGTGTTTTGGCTGCTACTAATGCTTCTAATCCTCTACCAACCATCTATTTATGCACCCATCTACCCACCCACAGATTCACTATCTATGCACCATCCATCTATCCATCCGTGCATTTATTCATCTACCCAACACTCACACATCCATCTGCCCACAACCCACGTCCACACGTACACCTGTCTACCCACTACCCACCCAACCCTCTGCCAACCATCCATATATGTACTTATCTACCCACCCACCAGTTTACCCACTTACATATACACCCATCCAGCTACCCACCCATTTAGAATAGACTTTGCTGTGTGAGTTCTGTGTGCGATCATTACGTTATGTAAGACTACCTGACTTGTGTCAGTAATTCAAACCAAAGTACAATTCATTGGTTCGTTAGAGTGAACTTTGGTAAACTCATACTTTGGTTTGTTATTGGGACCTTGTGAGGGACATTCTCTGGATATCCTCTCTCCTCCCAACCTTAAGCCCATCTCAGACACCTGTGTCTTCTACCTGAATTTCTAACCCAGGCAAGCATCCTTGAAGGTGAGCTTGGGTCTTGGTGCCACACAGCCAGTGGGACATTGCTAACATCTCCCTAGGGAAGAAATTTTCACAGCACCATCCATCTGTCAGTTTACATCTACCTGTCTGTCTATCTATCTACTGATCTAACCATTCATCTGCCCACCTATTCTCTTCATTCTTATACCTATCCATCCTTCTAACCACCAATCTACTTAATTGCCCAGTTATCTATCCACTCATTTCTCCATCCCTCTACCTGTTTATCTACCTATCTATCCATCTATCCATACAACCCACCAAAAGAAGATTTATTGAATATCTGTTATGTTTATATCTTTTTTTTAAAAGATCAATTTCTTGTCACAGCAGAGAGTCTCAGTTGGGTGACTTGCCACATAACCGCACTGCTGTATCTTTTTGGACTGGGAGAGCCATGACTGTATCTCACGGGAACAGAGACTAGAAGGGAACATGCAAAGTAGTAGTACTGGTACCCACACCTGTGCCCTAGCTCTGCCCTCTGCCTGTGCCCAGCTTTTAGTGTAGCTTCCTTGGGGACACTCTCTGGATGTCCTCTCTCCTCCCAACCTTAAGCCCATCTCAGACACCTGTGTCTTCTACCTGAATTTCTAACCCAGGCGAGCATCCTTGACGGTGAGCTTGGGTCTTGGTGCCACACAGCCAGTGGGACATCAGACTTCTGAGGGAGACTTTTCCAAGCCCAAGACTTGACTCACACCTAGCCACACCTCACATGGCACCTGTGTCACATTACCCTTTAACATCTCACCCTGTACAACCTATCAGGTACTTTTGGTCACATTAACCCATCTGTGTACCAGCTTGGCATGGGTCTTATTTCCTACACTATTGAGGAGTCTCAGGTTTGGGAAGACAGTTCAGTTGGCAAAGTGCTTGCTGTGCAGCTATGAGGACTTGAATTTGATCCCCAAAATCCATATAAAATGGAGGTGTATTGGTGCATGTTTATAATCAGAACCCCAGGGGTGGTGGCAGGAGGATATCTGAGTTTTGAAAGGTGAAGGTGGCTGGAGAGATGGCTGGGCAGTTAAGACCTCTTGCTGGCCTTCCCAGGAATCTAAGTTTTGGTTTCTAGTGACCACAGCAGATGGTTCACAACCACCTGTCCCTCCAATTCCTCTTCTGGTTTCCATAGGCACTGCATGCAAACTGGCTACAGTGGTGCGTGCCTGGGATCCCAGCCTTGAGAGGTTGGACATTTGGTTATCTTCAGCTACATAGTCAGTCTGGAGTCAGCCTGGTCTACAAGATCTTGTCTTGTAAGATACGTAGGTAGGTAGGTAGGTAGACAGACAGACAGACAGACAGACAGACAGACAGACAGACAGACAGATAGATGATAGGTAGATAGATAGATAGATAGATAGATAGATAGATAGATAGATAGATAGATAAAGCCGCCCTATCCCCCACCCCCACCCCAGCAAGTGAACAGTTACACAAAGTTCACCCTCCACCCTCAATCATGTCACTCTCCTGCATCACACACAGGGCCTGACAGCACCCCTCCCCCCAGCTCAAGGAAAAACTGTGGGACAAATAAATAAATTCTGCAATCAAGAGGGGAGGGAAGCCCAAGGGTCCTCCCCCAGGCTGGACCTGAATGAACTTGAGCCAATGTTAGGCAATAACCGAGAGAGAGAGAGAGAGAGAGAGAGAGAGAGAGAGAGAGAGAGAGAGAGAGAGAGAGAGAGAAAACAGAACAGCCTGGGGCACAGAATTAACTAACAGTCTTCTCTTTGTCTGGGACTGATGAAAGTGAAATTGATACGCCCTCCGGGCTGAAGGAAGCCGAATGCCAGGTTGAACACCTTGTCAACCACTGTGGCTGAATCCTTAGTCCCTGGATCCCTTTGTCTCCTCAAGCTGGGCGAGCTGCTTACTCAAGACCCAGAACCTCAAGCTGCAAAAGCCCTCAGACACCCACCTTCTGCTCCTCCCACCTGCTAAAGAGCCCCTTCACTCCGTGCCTGACTTAATTAGGCAATTACAGACCCTGGTACATGCTTCACTTCCTGGCTGTGCGGAGCTGTGGGGAGGCTGAAAAGCTGCTTCCAGGATCGAGTGAGAACACCGGGTCCTTTGAGGGTTCTTCAGCTGAAACACATCCCCGAACCCAATCAGAGCCTCTCCAGCGTCAAGGAACACACAAGCCTGTTTGTTCAGTCCTGGGGACACAGGGAAAAAAGGCATTAGCATCCCTGGGGGAGCCCTAGTGGGTGCCCATCAGCCCCTGTCACTCGAGCTCACCACAGCAAACAGACTCCCATGATGTACCTGGCTTCAGCAAGCTACCTGCCTACTCTGTGCCTGGCCACCTGGTGAGACCCACCATGCCACCATGAATGTTTCATGTGACCCAGGGAGTCAGCCTGTCTGCTGAGAGACTACCCAACCCTGCTCATATAAGGAAACTTTCTAGAAACTTCCTGTGGAAATTTTTCCTCGTTTGTCTGAAAGAGGTTCAAGAGGTGATAGGATAGCAGTTGCAAGGGGTGGATCTGTAGACGCCTTTTTGTCCCCATAAATACGGCATCCCACCATCCTCTCCTTCAAACGCCCATTCCTTTCTTGTTCCCATTTTATTGATTTCGTTTTATCTCATTTATTCATGCTTAGGGACAGGCCCAGGGACTTGCACATACTAGCCAAGTGTTTTATCATTGAATGATTTCTACTCCCCTTGGAGGGCCTATTCTCCACAGACTCAGTCAATATTTGTTTGGCATCCTGATGTCACTGAGAGCTCAGGGCTGCAACAGCCATCTGTACCCTCTCGGGTAGTGCAGTGCCCCTGGAAGCCAGCAGAGGGCATCTAATTTCCTGGAGCTGGAGTTATAGGCCTGAACTGGGTGCTGGGCAAAGACCCCCCAGCACAGATCAGGCTGCTGGGAGAGCTGAACATGGTGTTCATACTTCTAGTCTCAGCACCTACAGGCTAAAGGAAGATGTGATGGTTTCTATATGCTCAGCCCAGCGAGTGGCACTATTAGGAGGTGTGACCCTGTTGGAGTAGGTGTGTCACTGTGGTTGCGGGCTTTAAGACCCTCATCCTAGCTGCCTGGAAGCCAGTGTTCTGCTAGCAGCCTTCAGATGAAGATGTAGAACCCTCAGCTCCTCCTGCACCATGCCTGCCTGGATGCTGTCACGTTCCTACCTTGATGATAATGGACTGAACCTCTGAACCTGTAAGCCAGCCCCAATTAAATATTGTCCTTTTAAGAGTTGTCTTGGTCATGGTGTCTGTTCACAGCAGTAAAACTCCAACGAAGACAGAAGAGGATACAGAGTTCGAGACCACCCAAAGCTACATAGACAGGACTTGTCTCAAAAACAAACAGCAGAAGGCTGGTAACCATGCTTTGGTTTCCAGAGTTCTAATCCTGCCTGTGTGTAATAGTCAGTCTTCCGAAATTCTTCCTGGCTCCAGGACACTCCTTTGACTGTATTGTGCTAACATTAACAACCGCTAATTAGCATTATCATTCTTGTTAATTTAATTAAAAGCAGTATTGTGTGCACAAGAGGTGTAGATGGTGGTAATAAAAAGCTAATCAAGCATTTCACCAACAGGATCCATGGAAACTGGGCCATATACGCTCAGCCTGCTGATGACCCACTGGACAAAGACACCCGGGAAGGTGGCGGGGGGCGGGGGGACTGTTTTGATTATGCATGGTTTACACCAGGCAGCCGCTACACATCTAGAGTCTTGTGACAAGCAGGAAATTGCCTCATTTCCTGGAGACAGGGAATTATGGCAGTAATTGTCAGTATCACAGTCTCTGTTCTCTTGTCATCTGCCCATCTCCTTCAATCCAATAGTGATCTGAGCTGTCTCAAAAAGAGGAGGAGGAGAAGGAGGAGGAGGAGGAGGAGGGGGGAGGAGGAGGAGAAGGAGGAGGGGGAGGAGGAGGAGGAGGGAGAGGAGGAGGAGGGGGAGGGGGAAGAGGAGGAGGGGGAAGAGGAGGAGGAGGGGGAGGGGGAGGAGGAAGAAGGGGAGGAGGAGGAAGAAGAGGAGGAGGAGGAGGGGGAGGAGGAGGAAGAAGAGGAGGAGGAAGAGGGGGAGGAAGAGGAGGAAGAGGGGGAGGAGGAGGAAGAAGAGGAGGAGGAGGAAGAGGGGGAGGAGGAGGAGGAAGAGGGGGAGGAGGAGGGGGAGGAGGAGGAGGAAGAGGGGGAGGAGGAGGGAGAGGGGGGAGGGGGAGGAGGAGGAGGAAGAGGGGGAGGAGGAGGGGGAGGGGGAGGAGGAGGAAGAGGGGGAGGAGGAGGAGGAAGAGGGGGAGGAGGAGGAGGAAGAGGGGGAGGAGGAGGAGGAGGAAGAGGGGGAGGAGGAGGAGGAGGAGGAGACTGCGGCAACCATAGTAGCAGCCATCACTTGCGGAGTGCAGTGGCTTGTGTTTCTATTCCCAGTACTCTGGAGGCTCAGTAGAAGGATCCTGGGTTCAAAGTCAGCCTGAGTTTCAAAGCAAGAACCTGTCCCAACTAAACTCAAAAACAACAGTTAAGGAAAAAGTACCAGGTCATACACCAGGACAGCGGTTCTCAGCCTTCCCAATGCTGCAACCCTTTAGTAGAGCTCCTCATGCTGTGCTGACCCCCAACTGTAAAATTATTTTGTTGCTACTTCCCAACTGTAATTTTGCTGCTATTATGAATCATTACATAAATAGCTGATGGTCAGAATCTCTGGGGGTTGTGACCCACAAGTTGAGAACCACCTCCCTAAGAGCCTTTCTTAGTCCTGCAGTAAGTATTCCTTAGCCTACATGCTATCCTAATCTCTGGGCAGGTTTCTACTGGGCACTGGCTCCTCTGAGCATCTGCCTGTGAAGCTGATTGGCACCACTCCCACAAGCAATTACCAAGGCCCTGGCCACTTGAAGTCACAGCCCCTATCAAGTCGCACCAATGAGCACACTTCCAGGAAGCAGGGGGCAGCACCCCCACCCCCTGCCGCCTGGAATTTCACTTTGCTCTGGCGCCAAGCACGGAACTGTGTGGTGTCTGGGCACTAAAACCATTTGTGGGAAAAGGATACAATGTACAAATGGCTGAGTTCCCTATTATGAGATTTTTTTTCCCCCACTCGATGAAAAGGGTTTTCCTTCCTCCAATTGACTGCAAGCTTCATTCAAGTAATAGCACAAAGAATGCATTGTTCTGCATTGTACACAGGAAGACTTTTAACAGAGAAGGGTGTGGGCTGATGACTCTGCTTCCGTCCGGTAAAGTACTTGCTTCTTAAGCACAAGGGCCTGGGTTGAATCCAGCTCCCATGTAGAAAGCAGTGCATGGCAGCGTGGCATTGTGATGGCAGCACTGGGAAGGTGGCGACTAGAGGAGTCACCCAGTTTGCTAGTCAGCCAGTCTAGCCTACTGAATGAGCACGGGGTCCCAGAGAGACCCCGTCCCAGAAAACAAGATGGATGGAACCTGAGGTTGACCTCTGGCCTACACGCGCACACACACACACACACACTCACACGCACACACTCACACTCACACACTCACTCACACACACACACTCACACGCACACACTCACACACTCACTCACACACACACATACACACACTCACACTCACACGCACACACTCACACTCACACACTCACTCACACACACACATACACACACACACACTCACACTCACACACACACATACACACACACACACACTCACACGCACACACTCACTCACACACACACACTCACACGCACACACTCACACACTCACTCACACACACACATACACACACTCACACTCACACGCACACACTCACACTCACACACTCACTCACACACACACATACACACACATACACACACACACACTCACACTCACACACACACATACACACACACACACACTCACACGCACACTCACACTCACACACACACATACACACACACACACTCACACGCACACACTCACACTCACACTCACACACACACATACACACACACACACACTCACACTCACACACTCACACTCACACACACACATACACACACACAAACAAATAATAAATAACACACATCTGTAGTTCTAGCCCTTGGGAGGCTGAGGCAGGAAGATAACAGATTCCAAGTGACCTGGGAAATATAAATAAGACCCTGTCTTGAAAGTAAACATGGCACCAGCAAGAAGGAAGGCCTGGCTAGTTAGGGACAATAAAAATCACTTAATATGACCAGGATGATCTAGACACTTGGGAAAAGGCTGACCATGAGGACTGGAAGATACAGCTGCTCACCTCCCTGGACCCCTGTTCAGACTATGAGCTCAGTGAGTTGGTAAAAGGCTGAGGCGGAGGCAGGGAGCCAGGCTGAGGAAGCACACATTAGACTCCTGTGGTTTATTAGAAATAGGCCGTTTAAGATAGGATGGAGCAGATCTCTCCCTGCACTAAACTTCCATTCTTGGTTGACATGGAAGGAAAAAGATGTTGAGGTGTGTTGAAAGGGGAAAAAAAAATCAAAGGAGTGGAGGGAGCCCAGGGAGGAGTGGGCAGAAGGAAAGGTAGGATGCTTGACTGTCTGTCAGTCAGTCAGTCAGTCTGTCTGTCCATCTGAGACCAGGGCTCACAAGGAAGAAGAAGAAGGATGAGGAAGAAGAGGATGAGGAGGAAAGGGAGAAGATAAGTACTCAGCATTATGCTAAGAAAACAGCCGTGAAGACTGCCCAGCCCCTGCTCATCCGTCAAATTCCTTGGTCCTCACATGGCTTGGGACACTGAATGAGGTGGTCAACATGGTCCAGCTCCAGCAGGGAAGTGTAAGAGGCTTTGGCAAGAGTGATGTTGCATCTAATCATAAGTGGACAGGTACAACAGTTTAGCCAGCAAAGTGCTTGCCCAGCAAGACGAGGAACTGAGTTCAATCCCAGAACACACTCGAGAAGCCAGATGCGTTGGGAGGCACCTGTGTTTAGGAGACTGAAGTCATTACGTAGCCTCCCCAAGTGCACAGTTACAAAGGAGCTGAGGCAGAGAGAAGCCAGTGGGGGTGGGGTTGTTGTGAGATGGTGCAAATCCTAGTTTTATTTCTGTTGTCTTGACAAAATACCCCCAACGAAAAAGCAACGTGAGAGAAGGTCTTATTTCAGCTCACAATTACAAGTTATAGACCATCTCTGTAGGGAAATTACAGAGGCAAGGCAGGAGCTTCGGGTAGGTGGTCACATTATATCCACAGTCAAAGACAGAGGATGAATGTCTGCATGCTTCTTGCTTGATTGTTTGTGCTCAGTTTGATTTCTCCACTATAATTCAGTTCAGGACTCCTTGCCTAAGGAATGGTGTTTCCCACAGTGGACTGGGTCTTCCCACATAAGTTGACTTGATTAGTTAAGATGATTTCCCCCAAATATGCTCACAGTCCAATCTGGTGTAGACAGTTCTTCAATGAGACTCTTTTCCTGGGTGATTCTAGCTTGTGTCATGTTGACAACGGAAGCTGACCATCCCTTTATGTGAGGTTGTGAAGAACAAGTAGGATGTTGACAGAGATGACAGGACGGGACATTGAACAGCTGGAACAGTATGTATAAAGTTGCTGAGGCAGGATATTTAGCCTGGGAATCAGGGAAGATGATGTGCTTATTGTAGTAGCTAATGGCCAGGCAGTAAGGCTATGGGCAGGTTCCTATAGATCCTCAACCAACATAGCCTCTGTTTGATAGAGACATTGATATACTCAGAGCCTTTTTATCAAAAGAACCTTAATCTGGGGCTGTGGATGGTAACCCAGTTGTTAAAGTCCTTGCCTCGCAAGTATGAGGACCTGAGTTTAGACTGAGGAAACCATATTTTTTTAAAGCAGCCATGCCTATGCATGCTTGTAAGCTTAGTGCTGGGGGAAGCAGAAATGGGTAGATCCTTGTGGCTCACTGACCAGCCAACCTAGCCTAATTGGTGAGTTCCAGGGCAGTGGGAAACCCTACCTCAAAGCAACAAGATAGATGGTATCTGAGGAACAACAGCCAAGACTCTTCTCTGGACACCACATGTGTGTGCACTTATGTGCATTTGTATATGTGTGTGTGCATGTGCGTGTACACACATGTACACACATACACACACACAAAAAAACCCACCACCACCACCACCAACAACAACAACCCAAACAAAATGCTGACATCCATGACTGAACATATATGGCATCCAGCCCAGGGAGGGAGTTATACCAGCGAGCTCTGATGTTACCAGGGCCTTAGTGGTGAGCCCACTCTGGGAGACATGGTGAAATTGTGAGATCTCATGGCAGAGGGTAGGACCCAGTATGCAGCTTTTACTGAGCCAGTCACTGAAGTGGAAAAGTAAGGGTTCTTTGGGAAGTCAGTTGTGTCAGGTGGTGTTTTGCTGGGACAAACAGGTGAAGGAGTGTTTTCCTGAAGTGGACAGAGAGCTGCATTTGTCGAGACTCCGTAGAGAGAACTACACCAAAAAGCTTCTGGTGGTGAGCTGCAGTTTCTTGTCATTTCCTCAGGCTGATTGGCAGAGTGATGTCAGCTGATACAGACTCACATGGAGTTTTGCTAAGACAGAGTCACCTGCTGAGGCAAGACACTTGGGAAAGCAAGAAA
This sequence comes from Tokudaia tokunoshimensis, assembly GCA_036184795.1. Lineage (NCBI taxonomy): Eukaryota > Metazoa > Chordata > Mammalia > Rodentia > Muridae > Tokudaia > Tokudaia tokunoshimensis. The sequence goes on along the minus strand of BTHU01000006.1, from coordinate 34,491,020 downwards.
GACCCATGGATGATATGTGATGTTTGGAGGGAGTATAAATAGGACTCAGCGGACCGTGGTTTGCTTGTAGAGCAAGCTCTGGAACACTTGTTGGTCTCGAGTCTTCCCTGATCTTCACTTTGTTGAGAGAACTTCTCCTGGTATTCCTGCTGGCCCCTCCTGCTGACTTGTGCTGAGGCTGAGGTCTGGCCACCTCTGCTGATTCCTGCTGCCATCCCATCTACCGAACTGGACTGCTGGTGTATTTGTGAAGGATTTGTGAGTGGATCGAGCTGCTGTTGATGATCTGTGAACTGAACTGCTGACTTCCTGAAAATGCAGATGGGAGTTGCTCCGAAGAACCATTTCTAAACAGGTCCACTTCCCCTGTGTCCTTTCTTTCCCACTACCTCTGGTGGGTGGCGGGCTAGAAGGGAGGCTAAAGCGTTTAAGAATTGTTATTAAAAGTAGGCTTTGAAAAAAATTAAAGCTACAACTCATCATTAAGGGATGCCCTTCCCCCAACCAGGACCCACTCCTGACTTTGGTCCTATCTGTCATTCTCAATTAAGGGGACCTGCATCTACACACCAATCATCCTACTCAACAGGTCTAGAAAATGGCTCCATCTTTCTTGATGAGAGCAGGACTCACATGAACCTCGAAATTTCAAAGCATCCATACTCTGCTCAGAGACCCAAGGACTTGCCAGAATGGATGCAAATTTCCCCGTATTCTATACGATGAAGGAAAGAGTGGGTCCCCAGGCTTGCATTGAATTCTGCAACCCTGGGTCTTATGTTATTAAAACTTTATAGAATTCTTTCACAGCCTCCTCCCATGAGACCTTCCCACACTGGCGGGCACACACTTTGGAATTTATGTTCTTTCTTCTCCCAAATTGAAGATTTCCTGTCTTTCCTTGCTGTGTCTCATTTGGACCAGAGTAGAACAAATTACCTTGGTGGAATAAGTTCTTACTAACTGCAAGAAAGAAACTAAATCCACACTTGAAGTAAATCAGAGTGCTGTGCTGTGAAGCTCATCGGGATATAACAGACCAGTGACTCAACCCACTCAAGAGATAGCAAAGGGTGTGTGAGTGACTACACTATTCTGCCACAGCCAGCCAGTCCAGGATGAGGGCTTTCTGCTTGGATTCCCTGGGAGCTGGTCTGGGAAACTGAGGCAACGCAAGGGGAGATGTCAAAGGCACCAGCAAGCTAAAACCTGAAGAGGGAAGGGGGTCTTTAAGGAGGACCTTGGAATGGGATAAGCTGCTTTAACTCTGTTACTGGCAATTTGGGAAAAGGGTTGTGATTTAATTAAGCCTGGGAATGTAGCTTAGTTGTAAAGGAATTGCCTAAGAACCCCCCAGTGAGGGGCTGGGATGTGGCTCAGTGGTAGAGCCCCTGCCTAGAATCCCCCAGTGAGGAGCTGGGGGCATGGCTCAGTGGTAGAGCCCCTGCCTAGAATTCCCCAGGGAGGGGCTGGGGTGTGGCTCAGTGGTAGAGCACCTACCTAGAATCCCCCAGTGAGGGGCTGGGGTGTGGCTCAGTGGCAGAGCCCCTGCCTAGAATCCCCCAGTGAGGGGCTGGGGTGTGGCTCAGTGGTAGAGCATCTGCCTAACATGCACATCTCCTCTTGCATGGGTTCAATTTCCAGCAAGGCCATACAAATTGAATTAGTTTAAACCACTGGTTATTTCCTCCATTTTTTTCTACTTCCAAATAAAGCAGCATAAAACTAGCTACAGAAGAAGCTGGGTTTCCTCTAAAACTAGGCTTGGTTGTTAGAGAAATCTTCAGATTCCTCTTAATTTTTCTATTTTGTTTTATGTGGATATTTTGCCTGCATTTGTGTCTATGCATCGCATGTATGAAGTGCCCAAGGTTGCCAGAAGAGGGCGATAGATCCCTTGGAACTGGAGTTACAGATGGTTGAGAGCTGCCATGTGGGTGCTGGGAATTGAACCCCAGTCCTCTGGAAGAGCAGCCAGTTTTTGTGACCACTGAGCCATCTCTCCAACCCAAACTCAGATTCTGAAATCACTTGTTCTTATGAACTGGCAAAAGAGAAAACAGAGAGAAACCCCAGGGGCAGAGGGACATTCCAGAATCCTCCACCTTATAATTGAAAGTCACCTCCAGGGACTTTAACATCCCCAAATAGCTTCTCCTCAGTTCACCTCCAAGATCCTCACCAAAGAGAAACCCAATTCACCATAGCACACACGGGATGGACAAAGAAACCAAGGGTGTGCAGCCTAAGAATCTTTGTGAAGCCAGTTTTCTCTGAAGGCTGGGGAGTAGGGGAAAGTTGAGGCACACATCCCTGATATCAGACTCTCCTTGGAGTCTCTAGGGTTCCGTCATGGCTCCCAGCCTAATTCAAAGCCTCATCTGCCAGCAGGGGCATTGTGATTATACCAACACCATCTTCATCAAGCTAGGACTTTCATAGCCTTCCTTCCTATCAGTGTAAAGGGTGTCTGGAGTGCTCACACCTGTAATACCAGTAGTTGGAGGCTGGGGAAACTTGGGCTATATGATGATCCCCTTCCCCAAGGACAATCTAAAGTGACTTTAGTTTCTCAAGTCCCTCAGATTCTTCACAGACATCTTTCTTTAGTACTTCCTAAGAACCATTTTGTCCTGGTTACGACTTTCCAATCTCTGGAGACGGCATGGCAGAACAATGAGAGAATCTTATTGGTACTTGGGGAGACTGCTGCAGTGTGAGAAGTGTGGAAGCCCAGCCTCAACTGGAGTTCTTCTCTTGAGGACCACGAGAACACATTATTTTGACTTAAACATTTGGAGCTTGGTGGAGAGAAACGACATCAGACCCTCTTAAAAATTCCAAGACTTATCTAAAAATGCACCTCCAACCTTTGGGGAAACCCTAAAATACAGAGAGCCGTAAACTGGGTGAGGTGCTTTGATTTTGTGATCCCAGAACTGGAGAGGCCGAGGCAGGAAAGTCTTTAATTCAAGGTTATCCTGAGATGTATAGTGAGACTCTGCAGTTAATACAACAACACCAATCACAACAGGGGCTGGGGTGTTGCTGAGTGGCAGAATACTTGCCTAGACTCCTCTAGTGAGGGGGTGGCGGTAACTCCATGGTAGAGCACTTGCCTAGGTCCTGGGTTCTTCTGTCTTCAACACTGCAATCAACCAGTCAATCAAGTAAACAAGCAAGCCCAGTCTTTGCTTATAATTGGAGAAAATGAGGGACAAACAGCTACATGTAGCCGCGCTGTCACGAATTATATTTATTTTGCTCTAAAATTACACACGACCTAGCAAAGTAGTTGATCCACTCGCATACCTCAGGAGCGTGACTCAGCCCTTCTCGGTGCTAAAAGTGACAATTTTCTTCTCCAACACCCTAAAACAAATGGATGTATTTATATCTTCCTCGGTCTGCAAATCCTCACGGTGTGAGTGGGCTGTTTACTTTAAAGACCAGACAGGAGTGAGAAGAATCACGACTGTTCTGCTCCAAGGGTTGAACACTCTGAACAAGCAGACAGGAGCCTCCTGGGTCTGTGTTACAGCTCGCTCTTGGGGAGTGATGCTGAGGGGGACAGAACCAAACCCCACCGCAGACGAGTTCTCAAATATCTTGCTTTGCCCATGCGAACATGGGCAACAGCCTTTCACTCAGGGCTCATGCTACGATTCAGACCCCTCCCCCTGATATTTGGCTTTGTTTGAGGTGGAGTCTTTTATTGGCCTGGGATTCACCACATAGGCTAAGCTGGCTGGCGAGCACAGTGGTTCTCCTGATCAGGAACCCCAAACCTACACTACCAGGTCCAGTTTTGGGTTCCAGGAAATGAACTCTTGAGCTCATGACCCTCCTGTTTGCGCCTGCTGATAGCTGGCATTCCAGGCATGTACCACCTCCCACCTTTTCTTTCTTTCTTTCTTTCTTTCTTTCTTTCTTTCTTTCTTTCTTTCTTTCTTTCTTTCTTTCTTCCTTCCTTCCTTCCTTTCTCTTTCTTTCTTTCTTTCTTTCTTTCTTTCTTTCTTGTTTTAATAACTTTGCAAGTGTACCAACTGAGTTCAGAGGAAATAGTTTCTACACAGTGAGGCTCGAGTAACCTAGGCATTGCAGGGCATCAATGCCCACAGCAGTCAGTAAAACAGGCCCAATATGCTGTAATTCCTGTGGGATGCCTCACTGAGCAACCTAATGGAGAATCAATGCGTGGTGTACTTCTGGGATGAATGGGTCTTATCTCAACATTCATGTTAAGAAAATACTTGAACGGCACATCTGGGTTCTAGATGATTCTCTAGGTGTTGCTTTATTTTCTTTCCCAGATGTTTGTCTATAGTCTTCATTTCATGAAGAATGAACTCATGATGATAGATAGATAGATAGATAGATAGATAGATAGATAGATAGATAGACAGATGATAGATAGATAGATAGATAGATAGATAGATAGATAGATAGATAGATAGATAGATAGATAGATTAGATAGATAGATAGATAGATAGATAGATAGATAGATAGATAGATAGATAGATTGGCAGATAGGTGATATAGACAGACAGATGATGTAGACAGACAGATTATAGATAGATAGATAGATAGATAGATAGATAGATAGATAGATAGATAGATAGATAGATAGATAGAATTTTATTTACTTATGAGGGGGTTCATACCATAGCACTGTATGAATGTCAGAGAACAATTTGCAAGAGTCTACTCTAATTTTTCATCATGTAGGACCAGGAGAATGAATTCATTTCACCAGGTTTGACAGCAAGCACTTTCACCTGCTAAGTCAACTAACCTGGTCACCAATAAATATTTGTTTTTTTTGTTTGTTTGTTTGTTTGTTTTATTTTTAATCATAATGAATTTGTGTTGGGGACCTGATTGTGTTTGCAACTTGCATGTGCAACAATTTGCTTTGTTGTGTTTTGTCTTGGTATACCAAATACCTGGTACCTGGTGACAGCTGCCATGCACAGTACCAGGAACCTACGTGGGCCCATGCTGAGGACCTGAGACAAAAGTGCCGTGGAATTGAGTCCTAATGGGCTCACACTTTCCTTCCAAACTAGCGCAGAGTCTGAACTCAATAAATGCTCAATAAACCTTTTAACTGGCTGGAGAGGTAGCTCAGTCAGTAGAGTGCTTGGCTACCACACACAAAGCCCTGGATTGTATCTCTAGCACTATATACACCTATAACCACAGCATTTGGGAGGTAGAGGTAAAGGGATCAGGAATTTAAGGTCATCTTTGGCTGCATAATGAGTATGAGACTAGCCTGGGCTACATGAGATCCTGCCTCATCATCATCATCATCATCATCATAATAATAATAATAATAATAATAATAATAATAATAATAATATAGCCTTGATGCAAACAGATGGACAAATGTGTTCAACAGAGGAAAAGAACATAAGTCTCTAAATGCAGCCTGGATGGGAAGAGAATTGGAGCTCCAGAGATCAGAAAGTTTTACAAATTTTTGAGCAATCCTGCAGGCTGCCTGGACAGGGCAACATGGTACCCAAGTCTGGAAGACCTAACAAAACTGTGAAGAGCGCACAAAGGGCTGGGCATGGCAGTCTCCGCCTGTCATTCTAGCCCTTGGGAGACTGGGACAGTGGGGGATGAGTTCAAGGCAAGCCTGGGCTACATGCTAAAACTTTGCTGCAGAAACAACAAAATAACATCATGATTTCATGCAATTATAAAATGAGCAAGGTCCTGGGAAGATGGCTCTGTGGGGAAAGGACCGCGTTGGGTCCCCAGAACCCAGATAAGTAGCTGGATGTGGCAAGGGAGAGACAGGATGCTGGAGACTCCCTGATGAGCCAGCGTAGCCAAGGTAGGGAGCTCCAGTTCCAGTGAGAGACTGTCTCAAAACAAGCCAGAGGGAGGGTAATAGACATGGTCTTCCTCCCTTGATGAGACAGCTGTGGGGGGCTTGGAGAGCCCTTGTTTTTTGAGACAGGGTCTCTCTGCATCAGTGGTTCTCAACCTTCCTAAAGCTTCGACCCTTTAATACAGTTCCTCACGTTGTGGTGATCCCCCCCCCACCACCAACCATAAAATTATTTTTGTTGCTACTTCATAACTGTAATTTTGCTACTGTTATGAATTGTAATATAAATCTATGCATTTTCCACACCTGTGAAAGGGTCACTTGACACTCCTAAGGTGTCGTGACCTACAGGTTGAGAACCACTGCAATAGCTGCTTTTTAATATGAGACAGACCTCCCTTCCATTCAATACATGGCTCTCACCTAGCAACCAGCCTTCTAGCTCCAGCATCATCCTGTTTTGACAGCTGCTAGGGCATTTCCAGCAGCACCAAAACAAACTTGTATGTCTTATCTAAGACGAGAAAATATATGTATTATTTTTCTTTAAGATCCCTGTTCCCCTGACAGCTTGTCTTTGCTCTCAACATTTGCAATGAAATGTTTTGGTGAGTATGGATTTCAGCCATGTTCTGCCCAAATTGCTCTCATCTCATGATCTCCTAAGCCCCCTGGTCTACCTCCAAACTTACATGTAGTACTGCCTTAATAAAGCCCCACAATGGTGTTGGGGAAGAGAGTGGGAGTGACTCCTTGCTTTACAGGCACGAGGACCTGAGTTTGAGCTCTAGAACACTTATTTTTAAAAGCAGAGTGTGGTGGTGGGTGATTCCATCCTCAGCAAGGGCAGGAGGAGCAGAGGGGGAGGATTCCTGGGGCTCAGTATCTTGATTGTGTTAATTGAGGTGGAAATCCCCACTCACAGTGGGTGGCACCATTCCCTAGATGAGGGATTGCATGAGCAGAGAAACTGAGCTAAGGTATGCAATCTTCCATGCCTTCATCCTTCTCTACTCTTGACTGTGGATGAGATGTGACTAGATGCTGGATTAGAACTTGGAACTGTGAACCCCTGCCCCCAAAAAAGAATCCTTTCTCCCCTACGTTGCTTTTGTTGGGGTATTTTATCACAGCCATGGGAGGAGAAATTAAGACACATAAAAAGTCAGGGATGATGACACCCTTGTAATAATAGTTGTGGTGGTTTGAATATGCTTGGCCCAGGGAGTGGCACTACTTTGAGGTGTGGCCTTGTTGAAGTAGGTGTGTCACTGTGGGCATGGGTTTTAAGACTCTCATCCTAGCAACCTGGAAGCCAGTCTTCTCCTAGCAGCTTCCACATGAAGATGTAGAACTCTCAGCTCCTCCTGCACCATGCCTGCCTGAACGCTGCCTCGTTCCTGCCTTGATGATAATGGACTGAGCCTTTGAACCTGACAGTCAGCCCCAATTAAATATTGTCCTTATAAGAGTTGCCTTGGTCATGGTGTCTGTTCACAGCACTAAAACCCTAAGACAGTAGTGCTGAAGGTTGTGGAGGCAGAGACAAGAGGACCTCAGAGCTCACTGGCCAGTCAGCCAAATCAACTCGATGAGTTCCAGGTACCAGACAAAATCATGTTTCAAACATCAAGGTGGGTGCTACCTGCATCTTCCTCTGGCCTCCTCTGATCCCATCAGTACCACAGCTCTCTGTCCTGGCCCTAACCCTCCAGGAAGCTAAATGCTCAAGGTTGTTCACTAGCAGGACAGGAAGCAAACACTCTAACCCAGGGCTGTTTGTGCCCAAGCCTGCAGTATCCACTCTGGGGTGGGGGTAGAAGCACTGAGAACTTCATCTCTAACCCTTCACTGTCCTTGTCCCCAGAGACTCAACAGCAGAGTCCCTGAGATCCCACGGATCTGAGGGCAGTCTTGAGGACAGAGCTCATATTTTTCCCGGAACGACAGGGCCCTGTCTCTGTGAGAGAATTTAATCTCAAAGCAGGATGCCCTTGTCGAAGACGCCACCCAGTCCAGGCAACTGCAACCCAATAAGCCTCTGACTGAATTAGCCTGGAAGGGCTGTGACGCTGATGTGAGGCTTGGGGAGTGGCTGGCTGATGGTTGAGCAGAGTAAACCAGAAAGACAAAAGACAAAAAAGAAAAATAACGTAGCTGAATATGGTCAATTTCTGTGGAAGGGTCTGGAATGAGAGAGAGTTAGTTCATTCCAGTGTAGGGACCTCTTCAGAACTCGTTTAAAAATCTTTACCAAGGGCAGGGGAGATGATTTTCTCTGTAAAGTCCTTAACCATGCAAGCACGAGTTTGGATTCTGAGGGCTCACATGAAAAGCCAAACCTGGCAGTACACACCTCCAGCCCCTGCACTGAGGGGACTGAGACCCCAGGATCCCTGGGGCTCACTGGCCTGCCAATGCCAGCTTATCGATGAGCTCCAGGTGCAGCGAGAGACCCTGCCTCAATATTAAGAAGAAGAATGAGAAAGGTACCAGACACTGATCCGTTTCTTCCACACTCATTTGAGCATGCACAGTTACATCTTTGCCTATACCTATTTATTCACAAATACATACACATGAAGATTAAACATATTTATTCATCATTTATCAAATATTATAATTATTTACTTATCAAACACATTCATATGTTTATTAATAAATCAGCACATTTATGTATGTATCTACATATTTATGAATAAATGTCTATATGTTTATGTTTATTATATAAAAAATGTGATGCCAAATATAATTAACAAATATGCAAATATATTTATTAATAAACATAAATGTATTTGCTTAATAAATATATTTATATAAATATAATATAACATATGTATAATATAATCTTCACCTAGAACTGGAAGTGTTGGCAAAGACCTGTAATCCCAGCACTAGAAGGCAGAAGCAGGAAGACCACTGAGTTCAAAGCCAGTCTGGGCTCCACAGTAAGTAAAACCCGTCCTCAGAAAACCTCACAAGTATCTGTATAAATCAACCACAGACATTTTGATCCCTTGTCAAGAGGAAGAATCTGCCGAGCTCATTTTAGCTAGGGTGGGTTTGGAAGCTTGGCTGGAGCTGGAGGGACCTGGAGAGAGGGGTGGATGAAGGGAAAGGGGATGGAAGAAATCAGACCAGACAGCTCCACTCACAGCTTTCAAGATACTGCCCCCTGCTGATCATCGGGAGGAAGTGCTCCCCAGGATGTAGTTGAGCCCAGAGTTTCCTTTAAATGACCCCCCCACCCAATGTCATAAGATTGGCCTGGTGAGACAGGAAGACTGGGAGAGTATTCATAACCCCAGGCAGTTTCATTTCAAGGCTAACTTTAGATGCTGTAACAACGGCAGCCAGTCCCAAGTGGCCAGTTCTATCTCCCAGAGTTCTTCTTTCTTCCTGGTAGGAACCTAGAGGCCTTGAACAGGGGTTCCATCAATGAGCCACACCCACAATTTTCCTTTTGCAAGTCCTGGGGATGAGTCCCAGGTCCTCATGCATGCTAGCAAGCGATTTGCCACGGAGCTACATCTGCAACCCTGAGTCTTAACTTCTGGAATCACACAATGTCCAAGGTCATAAGGCTCCCAAGCCCAAAGTCTGCCAGTAAATCCTGAAAGCTGTTATGGGTGGGGAATAAGAATGTTGGAGGCTGGAAAACCCATCATCTGGGGACTAGAGTGACAGCTTTCCTCAGATAAAAGTTATTAAAGCTGTTTAGGACCTAGGCAACCACACACACACACACACACACACACACACACACACACACACACACACTTAATACTGTCCCCTCACACACTCACACCTGCTCACGTGCTCAAGAGTACACACACACATGATGTGTTCAGATTTCTGCTTCATTCGCACATGTGTAACCTTAGCCACGCGTGAACAGTTGCAACACACTTCATACACCACCCCCACACATACATGTCCGCACACTCCCACGAATGTCTACACATGGGACCGATAGCCCATCATTGGTATGGGAGCAGACGGAGCCTGGATAAATCACATTTCTGTTGCTTCGACACAAAGCAACTTAGGGGAGAAAGATAGGGTTTGGTTTTGACGTACAGTTCCAGAGAGGATACAGTCCACCGTGGCGGGGAATCCCGGCAGCAGGACCATGAGGCGGCTGCTCACATCAAATCTGCAGTCAGGAAGCAGAAAGAGGTGAATTCTGGGACTCGGCCCATTCTCCATTTGATCCAATCTAAGGACGGCGCCATCCACGGCTAAGGCAGTTCGTCCCACTTCCATTAATCTAATCTAGAATCTCCCTCACAAACTTGCCCAGAGATTTGTCTCTGAGGGAATTCTAGACCATGACAAGCTGACATTAGTTATCACGCCGTTTATCCACAAATGGGCCTGGGAGGTCCGGGAGGCAATGACCTGAGATATAGCCCAGTCTGATTTGAAACTCATCATCCTCCTGCCGCAGCTCTGGAGTGTTGAGATAAGAGGTGTGCACCACCTGAGCTGGTGTGTACTTGAAGCATCACTACACCGTGATCTGGATTTTCTACAGTTTTTAGCTGGATCATCGTTTAATTTGTCACTTCCAATTTTGTCCCTGGCTACACTTTGTCCTTTTTTTAGTTCGATTAGAATCCTAATTAAAATTCTTTGAGAGGAAATAATAATAAAAATAGACCCGTGCCAGCAAAGCTTCTGTCTGCAGAGTTGTGTTGACGAATGATATAAGAATCCAGTGTGGAGAGGCTCTGACTCCGGAGCACATTCGGCCGCAGGCCAGCTGCACTCCTATTGGCTGTCAATCGCAAATGCTACTCAGCTCCCGGTAATAGATTCTATCTACAGAGACAGACATAGGCCTGGTATGGTGGCCCCTGTCTATAAGGTCAGCATTTAGGAAACCTGGAGACAAGAAGGATCAGGAGTACAAAGTCGTCACTGGCTACACATTAAGATCAGGGCTTTGACCCTGTCTCAAAAAATCAAAACAAATGCTCGCTCGCTCTCTCTCTCTCTCTCTCTCTCTCTCTCTCTCACACACACACACACACACACACACACACACACACAAACACAGTCTCAAACATGCTAGTTAAGCACTCTATCACAAGGCTATAGCTCCAAGCCAGACTGTGAGTCTTGCCATCCTGTCTGTACTCATCGGTCTGTTTTAGAAAATAGGATAACAGATGCTAGGGAGATGGCTCGGTTCATTAAGTGCTTGGTACACATGTACACGAACCTGAGTTCCCAAGCACCACGTAAAACCTGGGTACCATAGGATCTCTGTCATCCCATTGCTGGAAAGCAGAGACAGGCAGATCCCTGGAGCTCATTGGCCAGTTGCCCTAGTAAATTAGCCCCAAGTTTAATGAGACACCCTGACTCAAAAAAAAAAAAAAAAACCAAGGTAGATAATGACTGAGAAAGACATCCAGCATCCAGCCCCTGGCTTCCACATATGTGTACCCGCAACATACATGTGCACACACCCACACAAACACATATATTCAACACACACATATACATACAAGAAAAAAAGATAACAATCTAACTGTATTTGCATAATGAAAATATTCTACAAAGAGACACTTAAGCTTTCCCTTCAGTTATTAGATTATGGGAACAATGATCCCCAAGGAATCAGAATTCCCCCAGGAGTCTCAGAATGGGGGAAGTAAAGAGTAGAGCCTTGGGCCAGTTAGAGGATGAACTTGTCTCCTCAGAAGAGATTTCACACAGATCTAAAAATGTGTACAAATCTTACCAGGTCAATGATAGGGAGCAGGGACACATCTTGACCAGGAAGACCTAGCACTGTGTAACTTTGCCCCTCTATTTAAACCCAATGGCCCCAAAGATAAATTTAGCAGGATGTTCCTCATCTGCAATGAATCTACACTGAATAAATTTCGTTTCTGTGTGTGTGTGTGTGTGTGTGTGTGTGTGTGTGTGTGCACATGTGTGTAGATATATATGCCCATGTGTGTACATGCATGTAGAGGCCAGAGCACACCTTGAATGTCACTCTTCAGGTGTTATCCACACTATATTTTTCTTTGCCTGAAAAAAAAAAAGAATTATTTATTTATTTATTTATTTTCACGGAAGATGAGCACGAGAGGACAAAATGAAAACAGGAATTGTGTAACTGGTCATGAGGATTAAAGGTTTGTGCTGCCCGTGGGTCATCTTACGGTTTTAAAAACATTCAAGGACACTTTAGACAAAATGAATCATCACGGGTTCTTCCCTGGCCTATGCCGTACATATTTTTTAAATACAGGATCCTTCATTATCCTGGAGGTTGCCAAGTAAGTGAGGTTCTCCCATCCATGAATTCCTGCCTCCTGGGTCCTGCCACTGAGATTTCAAGCACTCAGCATTTCACTCAGCTCTTTCATAAGGCTGTTGGAATCTGTGGTGGTTTGAATAAAAATGGTCCTTATAGACCCATAGGGAGTGGCACTATTAGGAGGTGTGGCCTTGTTGGAGTAGGCGTGGCTTTGTTGGAGGAAGTGTGTCATTAGAGTATAGGCTTTGAGATCTAGAGAAGCTCAAACCAGTTCACTTCCTGCTGCCTGTGGATCAAGATGTAGAACTCTCAGTTCCTTCGCCAGCATCATGTCTGCCTGTATACCACCATGCTTCCCCGCCATGATGATAATGGACTAAACTTCTGAAACTGTGAGTCAGCCTCAATTAAATGTCCTTTCTAAGAGCTGCCATGGTCATGGTGTCTCTTCACAGCAATGAAAACTACAACTGAGTCAGAATCCAAACTCAGGCCCTTTGCAAGCACTTCACAGGCTGAGTACCCCACCCCTGGCCCCCATGCCATTTCTCTGCTTCTCACTGTGTATATCTCTTTAATCACTGTATTGAGGATGGTGACAGAACCTGGCTTGTTGGGACTGCCAGGGCCCAGGCTGTAACCTTTGGGATCCTTTAGAACTTTCATTGAACTTCAACAGATATGGTCCTAGAAATGGCCAGAATGGTAGAAACCCATTTTTCTCAAAGAAACAGAAAGCACCTTTTCTGAAGTAGGAGAGACACAGTGGATTTGTCTCATGGCCAACTCCTCCTCGACATTTTAACGATGACTCAATACGCCCCAAATTGCTCCAGGTTGAGCAATTGTTTGAAACCTGGGAGGAGCATAAAGATGGACAGAGTTGTCCTGAACAGCTATAAAGGGAGCCCTGAGAGGCCCAGGCTGCCCATCATCAGATGATCATGTCCAGGTTCCACAGACTGTCTGCTCTGGCCCAGCTCTGACTGCCAGGCTCCAGCCTCCTCGTTTGGCATCTGGAGACTTGTTAAAACGGCGGATGTGATGTTCTGGTCAAAAGGTAGACCAAGGAAATAGATAGAATGTACCCAGGCTGAGGAGATGCTTCCGTTGGCAAAGTACTTCCGGTGAAAGCATGTGGAGTTTAATCTCCAGAATCCATTAAAAACCCTGGTATGCCGTGGGGTGGTGGGGGTGTAGGGTTGGCCACCCCAGCACTGGGAAGGTTCAGACAGGAAGCTCCTTAGGGTTAGCTGATCAGTCAGCATAGCCTACTTTGTCAAGGTCCAGGCCTGTGAGTGTATACACATGTATCAATACACACACATAGAAAGAAAGTGAATGGGGCCATGTGTAAGGGTAAAGTCACTATATAAGGAACTAAACTAAAGCCATTTTGAGTAAAACTTCCATTCTGAATAGTGGTCAAATCAAGTTTAAGTACCCAAGACCTCCCTGGGTAACTAATATCCTGGTTGGCAAGTTAAGACGTGAATATTAGGCAAGTCACCCCAGCACAATTAAATAAGTCAACCAATGAGAACAGGATAAGTGTACCACAGAGAAATAGTCCTAGAAAAGTCTTCTTTCCCTGAATCCTCATTGGTGGGAAAATGTAACTGTAACTTGGCACACGTTTGTGACTTTCAGGCCTAAAAGCTCTGTGACATTCTGGCTTGGCATGGGTGGACAGTAGAGGGAGTGTTACAGTTCAGCTACCAAATCTGTTCTGCATCCCTGATGGATCAATAGCGACTTGATTATGATAAATTCTTGTCTCTGGATAGAGAGGAGACAGATGTGGCCCACAGGGAAATGATGGTTTATAAAGGAAAAAGGGAAACCCTGTGTTAGGACGAAGTGTTTAATTTTAATTGGGCATGTTAATTAGGTGAGCCAAGGGGAGCTTTTGATTCCTGAACTTCAATACTGTGATAGCTGGCACCTCGGAATGAGGAAGAGGTGGCCATGTGAGGGACTAGACCTTGGTGGCTTGCTTTAGGAATGTAATCTAACAGATTTTAGCAAGGCAGCGGGAATGAGAGAGAAGAACGAGGCCTGTCAGAGCCACACGCTCAAGTAGACTAGTGTCCCTTTGTAGTCCTCACTTCTCCCCAGGGTCATTGGCTACCAGTCCACGAGGACAAAGGGATCAGAGCGCACAGGTTTCTGAGCACAGACAGAAATGACGACACTCTAGGATCAGCTTTGGGGCGACAGAACTTGATTCGGGATGATTGAGGGTTCTATAGTTTTGGGGAAGGGGGTGGGAATATCCAGGGTGGGCAAAGGTCAGTGACTGAAGGCTAAGGCACTAAGATGCCCCATTGGCATGCGGAGGCATTTCAGGGAATCTCGGGTGCTTGTTGAACAAGTTTCTTGTCTGGAGAGAGAGAGGTGAACCTGTGATCTCACCAAGGCTACTGGGCATTCCAATGGCAGAGGGTATGGGAGTTTCCAGCTCCCCAGACAAGGTCAGAGAAGGAGAAGCCTTGCTGGTAAAGGGAGCCCCTCATTTTTTCGCTGAGCTCAGAAGGCTATCCAGACAATGGTAGAGCTCGACCTTAATTAGCCGGGTCCAACATCCCCTCACTGACAAAAGCAACACAGGAGGAAAAGGGTTTATTGATGTTACATCTGAAGTCAATAAATAAACAAATAAACAAACAAAATGCTGGTGCTCAACTCTCTTTCTTCTTTCCTTCAGTCTGGGATCTGAGCCCGTGAAATACTGCCACCCATGTCTAGGATGAGTTTTCCCACCTCAACTAGCCTACTAAGAAAATTCCTCATAGGCTAGCCTGATACAAATTCTCCTCCAGACTACTTACCCGGGTGATTCCAGATTGTACCATTTGTAATTAAAACTAAGAAACACCGACTCTCTTTCCCTTCAGATTTGCCTTCTATGTTCTTGGAGGCTATCTCTTCTCCTCTTTCACTTTAAGCTAATTTTCTTGATTTTTTTTTATAATGTCTGTAGTGTCTTCTCACACTGCTGCACTTTCTTATGATTGATGTCTGAGCTGGGATATATTGGTATACCATTTCTGGTGTAGTACTCACTGGTATACCATTGCTGGCGTAGTGCTCTGAAATGCAAGGGTATATATCCAAAGATGGTGCTGTTGTGAAAGCACAGACCAGAGGGACTTCCAGATGTTCCTATAATTTTCTGCTTTGTTTTTGGTGTATATTTGTTTTAAGATAGGTCTCAAGGTAGCCTTGATACCACTATGTAGTCCAAGCTGGTCTTGAACTTGCAGTAATCCTCCTGCTTCAACTTCCTAAGTACTGGAATTATAAGCATGAGTCACCACACTCAGCCTTGTGGGCTTTCTTTCTTTCTTTCTTTCTTTCTTTCTTTCTTTCTTTCTTTCTTTCTTCCACAATCCCACTGTCTTCCACAAGCTCCCTGGGTACTGTTGCAGTGCAGTACCATCTCCAGCTAAGTAACAGAACTTTGAACCACCACAGTTGGCTATGTTCTAGAATTTTCTTCTTTGCATCTCACAGACTAAAGAATACCTCAGTAACACCAAGGAACACAAGAAGGAAGAATGATTAATTCAAAACAAAAATGTCAAAATTCTTTTTTAGAAAATTGTATTCTAAAGGAAAAATGGAAATCATGTGTGTGTGTGTGTGTGTGTGTGTGTGTGTGTGTGTAGGAACTTTGTGTTAGTATCCAGCTGCCACTCAGATCAAGGGACCTTGCCACAGCTCCTTCCCTCTCCCAGACCCTGACAGGTGCCCTTCCGAGAGACAGCCTCTGTGAGGCCCCTTGCTAAAAGACTTGCAGGTACCTGGACCTCCCATCTGGGAGGTGAACTTACATCAAAGGAGGGAGGTATTGCTGGCCACATATCCTGGTTCCCATGCAGCGCCCCATCTCCTGCCTGGCAATCTAAGAGTCTGGCTCCGGCTTGTGCTGTGAATCCTCACAGTCCTCTCCTCAGAGAACCCCCTCCACACTGTCAGTCTCTGGTACTGGGGCTGAACTCTCTTCAGAGTTCTAGAGAGGCTTTTCTCTACCTGTCTGTCCTTGGTGTTAAGTCTTTTAACTTCTCTTGAACCCCCCCTTTGGAGACCTTTCAGTGTGTATGAATGCTTTGTGTGTGTGTGTGTGTGTGTGTGTGTGTGTGTGTGTGTGTTTGTATGTGTGTGCGCGCGCACGTGCATACATGTGTGTGACAATATGTGCATGTGTATGTCAACATATGAGCCTCTGCATTTGTGTAGAAGGCAGGGGAGGGTGAGGTGGCCTGATCTGTAAGTCTCTTTGCCTTACCCTCTGAGCCCAATAGGCTCTCAACCAGCAAGCACCAGCAATCTCTCAGGCCCCACCCACTTGGCCCCACAATACTGGGGTTGAAAACACTCCCTGGCCCTGCCCAGCGTTTTATGTGGATACTGGTCTCAGAAGTCAGGCCTTTGCTTTCCCAGCAAACTCCCTCACCAGGCTCTGCATGCCACCCTCCCCACCAAGGAAAACCTTTTTTTTTTTAAATCTAAAGTAAGAATTTTGGCCACTTACACAGGACCAACTATTCCCAAGTCTTCCTGACAAGTCACAGCATCCCAATGACTGCCTGGACTGTGGGCAGTACATCTTATTTAATTAGATAATGATTAGGTAAGTGAGATCAGAGGTGTAAGCAGTGTGCTGCTAATTGTCTTTCCTACACAGGCTCACATCCTGCTGTTTGGCTTTTAGCAACATTCGCACCTGTCACGAGATGACTCCCAACCAGGAAGGCATGACCCTCCCTTTTTTTATCCTGTCTGGCCTGCACTCGTGAGACAGGACTTCCCTGCAGATGCAGGGCATCCAGTGGGACCCACCTTGAACACTACACATCCAGAAAGCCAAGGTCAGCCAGTGTCTTTGCTGGTTGTAAGGCAGGGAGGAAGAATATTTGTGGATCAAGGATGTTGGTTTTCTGGGTGGTGGGTGGGTAATCAGCTCTTGCCCTGGGGTAGGGGTTTTTGCCACTGAGGGATAAGACACCGCACCAAACACTCTTGGTTCGGTTTTATCTGGCCTGAAAGCTTGGTCCGTCCTCCATGTGGTGGTCTCACACTCTCCCCTCAAGTCCCATGATTAAAAAGAATTTTGGGCATGGTGACACACCCACGTGATGTCAGCTCTAGGGAGATGGAGACCAGTAGGTCTCTAGGACGTCCTGGCAACCAACCTCATCACTTGGTGAGTTCCAGACCAATGAGAGACACAGTCTCTAAAAACAAGGTGGGGCCATCGAGATGGGTAAAACTGAATGAGGCCAAGTCTCAGGTACCAAGGCATGTGCATATTCACACATTGTACTGGTTGGTCTTGTGTGTCAACTTGACACAAGCTGGAGTTATCACAGAGAAAGGAGCTTCAGGTGAGGAAATGCCTCCATGAGATCCAGCTGTGGGGCATTTTCTCAATTAGTGATCAAGGTGGGAGGGCCCCTTGTGGGTGGTGCCATCCCTGGGCTGGTAGACTTGGGTTCTATAAGAAAATAAGCTGAGCAAGCCAGGGGAAGCAAACCAGTAAAAAAAAAAATCCCTCCATGGCCTCTGCATCAGCTCCTGCTTCCTGACCTGCTTGAGTTCCAGTCCTGACTTCCTTTGGTGATGAACAGCAGTGTGGAAAGTATAAGCTCATTATATATAATCCTTTCCTCCCCAACTTGCTTCTTGGTCATGATGTTTGTTCAGGAATAGAAGAAACCCTGACTAAGACATACATATACCTACACATGCCCACAAAATAATAAAAATGTTTTTAATTTAAAATCGGGTTTGGCGATATGGTTCAGCAAACCTCCTGTTCTTCTGAGGGCCCTCGTTAGGTTTCCAGCACCCACTTTGGGTGGCTCACAACTTCCTGGACCTCTAGCTCCAGGAGATTCGACACCCTCCTCTGGTCTCCATAGGCCTCTGACTGTTTGTTTCCTGGTTTTTCCATTGCGCAGGAGGCTGAACTGCTTTCCCGAAGTCTGCTGCTGTGTGTGCATCTTACCATGAAGCTCTGCGCTCACATCCTTCACCTCTGTTTCTGTTGGGTTGGGTTTTTTTCTTGGTGATTGGTGTGAACTCTTTTTAAAAGAGTGAAATTGGCTCTTCACAATGTCTGCCACAACGTAGCAGATACATTTTTCCTAGTTTCTCGTCTGCCTCTTGGCTTTATGGTATGCCTAACGCCATAAAGCAGAAATTTAAATGTTTGTGCTGTTCATGTCAGGAAGAGCACTTGCTGCTTTTACAGATCAGCGTTTGCTTTCTCCGGCCCCTCCGACCCCTCCAGCCCCCTGCCTACAACCGTCTGTAGCTCCAGCTCTGGGGGGATCCCTTCTGGCCTCTGAGGGTACTGCACTCATGAGCATAAACACACACACACACACACACACACACACACACAGAGAGAGAGGCACAAAAACACACACACACACAGAGATACACACACACAAAGACACACACACAGAAATGCACACAGATGCACACACAGAGGCACACAGACACACACACAAAGACACACACACACACAAAGACACACACACAGAAAAGCACATAGATATATACACAGATGCACACACACACACAGACACAGACACAGAGACATACACACAGATGCACACACAGACACACACACACATATGGACACAGACACAGAGAGACACAGAGAGATGCACACACACACACAGATGCAAATACAGACACAGACACACACACTGATGTACACACACACACAGATGCACATACAGACACACACACACACACACAGATGCACACACAGACACAGAGACACAGAGAGATGCACACACAGACACGCAGAGACACATACAGACACAAAAACACAGAGAGATGCACACACACACACACACACACACACACAGATGCACACAGACACATAAAGAAAAAGCTCATGTAGTTCAAAGTTATCAATTCTTTTCTTGAGTTTTTAAGTTTTTGCTTGTGATGAGTTGTGTGTGTGTGTGTGTTTGTGTGTGTGTGTGTGCGCGAGCACGCCAGTGCCTCAGTCTAGCTGCCTGGAAGCCAGTCTTCCAGCCTTCAGTTGAAGATGTAGAACCCTCAGCTCCTCCTGCACCATGCCTGCCTGGATGCTGCCATGCTCCTGCCTTGATGATAATGGACTGAACCTCTGAACCTGTAAGCCAGCCCCAATTAAATGTTGTCCTTTATAAGAATTGCCTTGGTCATAGTGTCTCTTCACAACAGTAAAACTCTAACTAAGACACTTTTGAAACTCAGAAATAAGGAAAGATTCACAGAAAAGAGCAAGATATGACCAGAAACTCTTGGATTGCCCATCCAGGTTTTCAGCAATGGTCACAGTTTCATAGCTATATTACAATATGAAAGCCAGGAATTTGACTGGGGAGATGGTCAGCAGGTAGAGTGTTTGCTTCACCACTGTGCAGACTAAAGTTGGCCCCTCAGGATCATTTGAGATGCCAGCCTTGGTGGTGCATCGAATGGTACACTCTCGGCACACTAATGGTAAATTGGGAGACAGAGACAGAAACTCAGTGGTCAACCTGTCTCCACTCAGTGCTGGGTTACAAGAGTGTTGTCATGCCTAGATTTAAAGAACGAGAAACAAGAAACATGACTTCTAGGGCTTGAACTCAGTTGCTCACACTTGTCTGACAAACGTTTTACCAACTGAGCTCATCTCACCAGCCCCACGAGGCCTTCTTAGAGCTACAAGGACAGCCCGTGGGGGCTAATCTGCTTGAAATGTCTTAGTTTACATACAGTTCAGGTTCCCTAGGGAAACAGACTCCCAAGCAAGTGTATACCAGCCAAGGAAGCAATTGGGGTCCCTCTGACTGGGTAGAAGGGTCCAGGGCCATAAGATGTACCACAAGGAAGGCACAGACACCCATGGACATGTTTTTGCATTTAGCATCTTGTTTAAAATTCATAGACTCCTGGGGTTGGAGAGGTGGCTGATCCCCAGCCCCCACAATGGGCGCCTCACAACCTCCTCTAACGCCATTGCTGGGCGACCTAGCACCCTCCTCTGGCCTCCATGGCCATCTGCATTCACATACACATGCTCCCGCAAAATGTA
This sequence comes from Tokudaia tokunoshimensis, assembly GCA_036184795.1. Taxonomy (NCBI): domain Eukaryota; kingdom Metazoa; phylum Chordata; class Mammalia; order Rodentia; family Muridae; genus Tokudaia; species Tokudaia tokunoshimensis. The sequence continues at coordinate 34,470,805 of BTHU01000006.1, read as the reverse complement.
CGCATAAATAAAGATGAACTCCATTTGTATAAGGAATTTAAAATTCATAGAATTCCGATAGACTCACTGCTTTGCACCAGGAAGCAATTCAATGCCCAGCACTTTGCATGGACTATTCCTATACCCAATAAAAGCCCTGTATTGTTTCCATCGTGCAGAATAGGAAATTGAGGCTCAGTTGGTAAAACACTTTGTCTTGTAAGCATGAGGATCATGCTTTCAGATCCCAAGAACCGACACAAAAAATGCCAGATGTGGTGATGCCCACTTGTCATCCCAGCCCTGGGAGGCAGTGATAGGGCGATTCCTTCCTCGTTGGTTTTCTCTATGCCAGAGAGAGACCCTGTCTCAAAGGAAGTCGATAGCATTTCCGGGGATGACAACTGACAATTGTCTGGCCTCTACACATATTCACATGTGTGTGCACACATGCTGAAATACAAACACATTCGTCTGTACACACATACACACACAATCATAGGTTCCTAATAGAGTCACTATATAGTACTGAGAACCAATTCAATGTTAAGGATGTCACGGAGATTATTTTGCTCCTCAGAAAAGCCATGCTCCCAGTGTACATAACAGAAAGTAGAGGGTCTGCAAGCAGGATCAGTGGTTAAGGGTGCTTGTCACCAAGCCTGACAACCTGAGTTTGATCCCCGAGACCCCCCCCCCATGGAGGAAGGAAAGAAGCAACCCCTGAAGGTGTCCTCTGACCTCCACACATATTGTGGCAAGTGTGTGGCATGTGCTAGTGGCACATACACACACATACTTGTGCATATGTTCATACGTACACACACAATAAATTAACAAATGTAAATTTTTTTTTAAAAAAAAAAAAGGATAACAGCAGCTCAAATAACCTACTCAGATCACAGCCCAGGTAGAGACCTGAATTCATTTAATTGGCTGCTCCGTCCTCCCTCTCAGTGCACATGGGACCCTCTGAGCTGAACCTGGCTGTGCCACTGGACTATGCATTGGCCACCTGACTCGAGCTTAATAAGTAGATTCCTGGCAACAGCATCTGTCTGCAGCCAGCAAGAATCCAAAGGCGTTTAATGCAATTCATCCAATCAGCATCAGGTAAAAGGAGGCTCTTATCTCAGTATTACTTGGGTAGAGATTTCCTGTTTTCCCCTGGGAATCTGGAGAGCTGGAGTTTAAGCCCCTCTGAGCCTTTATTTGGTTGCAGAGTCATTAGCACTCTACGGAAGCCCTCCTGGGACATTTCTAACTGCCTGCCACAGATAACAAGGAATGATGTCAGCAACTTCACTCTCAGATTGGGAACAAAATGCTACCCCCATCCTATTATGTCTACCACAGGACGATAGCCACACCACCCTGGTAACTCAGAGGCAGGCCTGTATATGAGAATTCAGGGTTCAAGTCTCCTCTTTGCAAACTATCAGCTGGATGAACTTGGGTGGACAAATCGTGTAACCTCTCAACCCCTCCACTTTTGTCATTAGCAAAATGATATCGATGTTTGGTTTCAGACCCTGGGACAAGGGACGGAGGTGCATATTTTATATATCAAAGCAGACCTGGTCTCCAGGTTCTCCCAGCATCCCTCAGTCCCTACCTGGCATACCCTGCCCCCAACCTTGAACTTTCAAGTCCAGGGGCCAGGCTACCTTTCCTCCCAGAGGCTCTTCCCTACAGAATCCAGTGGTTTGATCTCCTCCAGATCCCTCTCTCTAGCTCTCTATCTTTCTCTGCACAGTGCTCTTTCTCTCTCTTCCTCCTCTCCCTCCTCCTCCCTATGGTGACTTCTCTGACCTCCTTCCTTGGGACCAGTGAACTATAAACTCATATTTAATATAATCTAATTTGGCTTGAATTGGCTCATTTCATCAGCGGAGAAATAACCTATCAATTGGTTTTGACTGTATACAAAATGGCACATATTTAGATTCTTGTAGTCTTAAAATTTTTATTTCTAATTATGTACATATTTATCTCTGTGTGGGTTATACACATGTGAGTACAGTGCCTCTGGAGGCCAGAAGAAATTGTTGAATCCCCTGGAACTGAGCTTACCAGTGGTTGTCAGCCCTACAGCATGAGCGCTGGGAACTGAACTCAGGTCTTCTGCAAGAGCAGTTCTTAATTGTTGAGTCACATCTCCATCTTGGCACAGTCTTTAGAACTGTGTCTCACCCGGAGAATGCTCTATATGAACGCAAACCATTGCTACTGTCGCTGTGGTTTTTACCACTATTGCAGGAGCTATGGATAGGGTTCAGCTGGTGGTGTTTGCCTAGTGTGGTGTTGATTGTCAACTGAAAGGGAGTCTGAATGAAAAACTGTTCAGATTAGGTTGGTCTGTATTTATTTTGGGACCTGTGTGTCTTGATTACGCATGTGACTATAGTAACCATGGAGGCCAGAAAAAAAAGTGTTTGTGTAATGTAGTATAACAGTTTCATCCAAGATTGAAACATTCCATCCTTAAGCAGGAAGGTAGACAACTCGGGAAACTTCAGGAAGTCCCTGAAACTGAACAAATTGACTAGGCCCTGCCCTATCAGAGTTAGTTATAAAAGCTGAAAGTCCCTCTGAGACTAGAGAAACATATCTACAAAGAAGACTCCCAGACCAACCAACCTGTCTGAAAGAGGTCTAGATTAACAGAACTATCTGGAAAGGATATTCTCCAACCTGCTGGTCTGTGTGCAGGTTGTGCTGTGTGCTCCAGGTTCCCAGCTTTGTGAGCTGACACCCATGTTGGGGTGGGCTTTGGTAATGCAGCTGTCTTTGAGTCTTTTCAGCTCCTGTAAGATACCCCTGCAAGCATATAATTTCCTCAACCTCCCCTCTAGCCCACCACCGACCAGAGGTAGTGGAAAAGAAAGGTTATTAGGATGTAGGGGAATTGGACCTGTATAGAAATAGTTCTTTGGGGGCAATTCCAGTCTTCATTGCTTTCAGTCCAGTCCACTAGCAAACACTAAACATGAATCAGCAGCTGCAGACCAGTCCACGCAGCAGATACCACACAAATCAGCAAGCGCAGTTCAATCCAGAAGAAACCGCAAGGTTCACCGATCTGCCCGAGGTCACAGTAGCGGCAAGAAGCCAAAGGAACTTCTCAAGTTCTTTGGTGAGTTTCTCTCTATGAAGTCACCTCAAGTGAAGCTCAGCAACACAGTGAAAGGTGAACCAATACATGTGTGTCGGCAGCAAGCACCAGCGAGACAGAGCAATCCAAACCAATGTTTAAGCTCCCACTGTCTATGGGGTCGTATCTACATTCTAAACACCACACGTCCCTTCACGTGTCTGCTATAGCAAAACATCCTTTCACCTGTGTCTGTTTCAGTGAAACATTCTTTCACATGTCTGCTTTAGCAAAACATCTTTCACCTGTCTGCCTCAGCAAAACATCATTTGACATAACTGACTTTCCAGAGAAACCAGAAGTTTCCACTTCACCCATATACCAATAAAATTCACTGGTTCACCAAGTTGGATTTTGGTGGTACCATATTTTGCTCTGTTGTGGGTTCCCTATGAGGGAAGAGTAGGTGTGTGTGTGTGTGTGTGTGTGTGTGTGTGTGTGTGTGTGTACTCGTGCTTGTGTGCGCATGCGTGAGAGAGAGAGAGAGAGAGAGACAGACAGACAGACAGACAGACAGACAGACAGAGAGAGAGAGAGAGAGATCTCCCCAGGAAAAGTTTTGTCATACAGCAGGAGGGAAGATCCCAGACCACCATTCCCTGGTCAGGGATCCCTGGATTGTAGAGAGAGTATGAGCTCTGAGCACCAGCAGGCATATGCTGATTCATTATTCTCTGCTCCTGACTGTGGATTTCACATAAACAGTTGCTTCACATTCCTGCCTCCATGATTTCCCCACAGTGATGGACTGTCTCCTGAAATTTTCCCCTTTCAGTTGCTTTTGTCTGTGTTTCATCATAGTGACAGGACATGAAATTATGTCACCTGCATACATGAAGCCTGGGTTTCATTCTCGACATCACATAAAACCAAACATGGTGGCTCATGCCTATAATCCAGAACTTGTGGGCTCTAGAGTCAGAAGGATCAAGAGCAAGGTCATTATATTAATTTCAAGCCCACCCTGGTCTACATGAGATTCTGCCTGAAAAAAAAAGTATTATATATATTTGAGGGGCTAGAAGTATGGCCCAGTGGGAGAGCACCTGTCTAGAATCCCCCCAGTGAGGAACTGGAGTGTGGCTCAGTGGTAGACCAGTTGCTTAGCATGTGTGAGGCCTCGGGTTCAATCCCTAGTACCAGAAATACAACCCAGCTACTATACTGATTTAAGCAGGACCATGAGACACTTTCATTTGTGTCTCTCAAATACAGTTACCTCTGACTCTAGATTAATCACTTGGAGCCAGAAATTTTTTTTTTCATAATCTAAGCCACTATTAGTAGGAAGGAACTGGGCCTTGAGTTCCAGCTATGAATAGTGCTGTCCAGAAAGAACATGACATTTGTATCACATACAAATGTCCATCTGTGCCTGTTGATATATGCAGGGCTTATGGTGTCTCTTGGAAGAGGCTGGGAAGTCAGCAGTTGTCTGCCATTATCCCAGAGACACAGTTAGTAAACATGTTAGTTACTGAACAAGGGTGGGATGGTCATGACTCATTGAGTCCAGGTGAATTACTTCCTGAATAACCTATTTCTCCACAAGTTGCATGTAGACCCCATAGGACTAGATTCTGTTCAGTTTCCTGCCTGGGGGTGGTTCGTACCAGCTCAATATGAACCTCCATTCCCCGCCATTGGCCCATGTGAAGCATGCCAAGATAGACAACCATTTTGCCATTTTAGAATGTGTGTGTGTGTGTGTGCTAATGTGTTCATTTTTGTGTGTTCATGAGGTCAGATGTCAATGTAAGGTATCTTCCAATATTATTCTCCATCTTGTCTTTTGAGACAGGGTCTCTCATTAAACCTGGAGCTCACCGTCTAAGCTGGGCTTACTGACCAGTGAACTCCAGGGATCCACCTATCTCTACCTCTTCCAGGATAAAGGTTACAGGTCTCTGTGTGGACACCCAATTTTTTACATGGGTGCTAGGGATCCAAACCCAAGTCTTCATGTTTGTACAGCAAACACTTTACCCACTGTGTCACCGCTCCAGATCCCCTTTTGCAATTTTATGAGCAGATTTCAGGCAGTTCTGCCCATTCACAGGGCTGGTGAAGGAGGCCTTCTGTCTCAATAAGATATCTTAGTTAAAGGAGCAGCCACACCTTACACGGTTCAGACAAAGATAGAAATAGCAAAATATACTTGCACTAAAACCTCGGTGCCCATAATTTAATCTGGCTGTGATAAACACGAAGGCTCCCTAGGAATTGTGCTGCTGGAGGGTGATAATCGTGGGTATTCATTCCTATTTGTGCTGTAGCTTTGCAGATGGGCTGGCTGATGGAGATTTCTGGCGGAAGGACTGCTGCAGTAACCGTGTCTCCTGATCTGTGCTTTCTGCTACCTCGAGAAGCAATGCATAGCGATGGAAACGGAACCCCAGGCCACACAGATGTCTGTCTCCCTGAAGCCACGCACTGGCCTGTTCGTTCACTTTCACATCCCCAAAAAGCTTGCCTCTGTGATCTTAACATGTTGCTGATGTTTGCAGTACTACCAAATGATTTTGTGCTTGGCTTACATAAGATCTTTTCTGTGTGATAATGTGTATGTGTGTACCCATATACATTTGTGCATGTGGTGAGGGTGGGATAGGAGAATGGGGAGAGGAGAGGGGAGAGAAAGGGAGTGTACAAACATGCCATAGTGCACATGTAGAGATCTGAGGACAACCTCAGGCATTTGTTGTCTTCCATGTTGTTTGAGACAAGGTCTCTTTGTGGCTTGCCTCTGCATACAGAAGGCTAGCTAACCCATGAGCTCTTGGGATTCAGCCTATCTTTGTCTCCCATCTCACTGTAGCAATCCTGGGAGTATAGATGCGTATTGTCCAACCCAGCTTTAAAGAGGTCCTGGGGATTTGAACTTGGCTCCTTACACTTCTGTGGAAAGTGCTTTACCCAGTAAGTCATCCTTCTCAGCCCCTCAGACAAGATCTTTAGCTATACCCATCTCCTCCAGGAAGCCAACAGGTGCTTAAAAAATGGCAACTAGCTACCTAGATCATTCTGCTCTTGCCAAGTACACTGTCACTTTTCACTGGTGTGACAAAACCCACAAGACAACTGCAAAGAGGGAAGACTTAGTTGTGTTTCAGTCCACATAGGCTCTTTCCAATGGTTTTGGGGTTCATCATGTAAAGCAAAGCTGCCTACATAATAGCAGTCAGAAAGCAGATGGTCTGCAAGAGCTGGGACAAGGAGAAGACCTGCCTTTCAGTCTAGGAGATGGCCCAGTTAGTAAGTGTTTGCCACACCTGAGTTCAAGTCCCCAGTCACCACATAAAAACCTGGCACATCTATAAGCCCAGGGCTGGGAGAATGGAGACAGAATCCTGGAGATTTCTGGTCCATCAGCTTAGCTGAATTAGTGAGCTTTAGGTTCAGTGAGAGACTTGGTCTTCAGAGAGTGTTGTGTGAGACAGTTCTGGGGAGACAGGACATACATGCATATATCTAACTCATCCTACATTAGAAACCAATGACAGATCAAAGTATGGTTGATTACACCGAAGTCCAATTTGGTAAACAAAAGAGTTTATTGGGGGAAGTGTACTGGAGTATGGATGAGGGGTTACTTATAGGAGCAGGAACCATTAAAATAAAAACCCAACTATATAATTTAAAAGCTCTGCATGGTTATGGTATACAAAGGCTACAACCCTAGGTCTCTTTTCACAGCTTGCAAACAGATCAATAGGTCAGAGACTCTCTTCTCCTCTCCTTGGCGGTTCTTACTGTTTACATAGAGAGGGAGAGGCCTCAGGGACTTCCTGAGACTTTCGAGTTGCTTACTTACTGGGTCATCAGGAGTCTCCTTCTAGAACTTTCTGAGTCTTTGGGAACTTCCCTCCAGGATGGAAAGTTTCAAGTTGAAGGAAATTGAAACATAACAGAGTAACTGTGAAAGACAAGTGACACCAACCTCTAACATACATGTTACGACCTCGTACATATGTGTGCACATGTACATGTGAACCCACCCACCTCCATAGTCACTCAAGACATACGCACATTTCAAAAGCAACACCCCCAAATAGTCCAACTGGACCCCACCTTCTAAGTAGCCTCTTGAGCGGCTACCCATCAGTGGATAAATCCACTGATGAAGTTACCACTCTCATGATCCAGTCACCTCTCAACAGTGCCACCAACTGGCAACCAAGACTTTAACACACAAATCCTTCAGGGAGGTGTGTAGATTCAAACTGTGTCATAGATCAACTAGCTAACTTGGGTCAGCTTCGTCAGGTCCTCGTCATTAGACCACTGGGCGGCACTTCAGACAAATACAGCCGATTTTCAAATAAGTTCAAATTCATCTCTCAGAGAAAAAGAACATGGTACAACTCAAGACGATTTTAATATCAAGCAGACGTAGTAAATTTTATTTTTATTATCCCATGTAGATTGATGTTCTCATTACCCACTGCACTGGCATAGGATAAAATCACAAGTGGAAGAATGTTCCAGCTTCCATACAGGGGATCTCATAAAATGTATTAAGGATGTGATCATTGTACTTACACACTTTATAGTTATGTTTTCTCAACAGCCAAAAGCACTTTCATCTAATATTAATAAAACAGATGTTTGGCAGAAAACCACGTGGCTTTTATGTTTGTGAATGGCAATGCCTTTCTCTGAAACATTCTCTAAGTGCCCACCGTCTCCTCAGCCCAGAGGGCCGAGTCTGTGACAGACACCCAGGAAGGTTGCTGTAGTCCTGGTTTCTCTCATCTTTTTCACAGCCCTGAAAGAGAAAAAGAAAGAAAAATAGAAATCTTGTTCTATCTTCAATGGAGTAAAAAGTTTGATGAGCTATATTGCACAGAGGGATGACCACCATTGATGATTGTGTACTATTTGATTGGGTCCACGGTTCAGTAGTGTCTTCCCTGGAATCCTCCAGTGAGGGGCTGGGGTGTGGTTCAGGGATAGAGTCCCTGCCTAGAATCTCCCAGTGAGGGGCTGGGGTGTGGCTCAGTGGTAGAGCCCCTGCCTAGAATCCCCCAGTGAGGGGCTGGGGGCGTGGCTCAGTGGTAGAGCCCCTGCCTAGAATCCCCCAGTGAGGGGCTGGGGGTGTGTCTCAGTGGTAGAGCCCCTGCCTAGAATCCCCCAGGGAGGGGCTGGGGGCGTGGCTCAGTGGTAGAGCCCCTGCCTAGAATCCCCCAGGGAGGGGCTGGGGTGTGGCTCAGTGGTAGAGCCCCTGCCTAGAATCCCCCAGTGAGGGACTGGGGTGTGGCTCAGTGGTAGAGCCCCTGCCTAGAATCCCCCAGGGAGGGCTGGGGTGTGGCTCAGTGGTAGAGCCCCTGCCTAGAATCCCCCAGTGAGGGGCTGGGGGCGTGGCTCAGTGGTAGAGCCCCTGCCTAGAATCCCCCAGTGAGGGGCTGGGGGCGTGGCTCAGTGGTAGAGCCCCTGCCTAGAATCCTCCAGTGAGGGGCTGGGCTGTGGCTCAGTGGTAGAGCCCCTGCCTAGAATCCCCCAGTGAGGGGCTGGGGGCGTGGCTCAGTGGTAGAGCCCCTGCCTAGAATCCCCCAGTGAGGGGATGGGGGTGTGGCTCAGTGGTAGAGCTCCTGCCTAGAATCCCCCAGTGAGAGGCTGGGGTGTGGCTCAGTGGTAGAGCCCCTGCCTAGAATCCCCCAGTGAGGGGCTGGGGGTGTGGCTCAGTGGTAGAGCACTTATCTAGCCCTGGATTCCACTCCCAGCACTACAAATAAACCCAAAATAAATAAAATTAAGAACATCTATGGTCTGTATATCTCCAAAGCTATAAAAAACCTTGTGTTCTTTGACTATAGATGCTTGAAAGGATATATGTAGTTAACATGACTTAGACATGTGCCCACACACAAGCAAATACCAATACACACACAACCCACATGTATATACATGTGCAAATTAGTTTATTGATTTCATTTTTAAAATTAAGCTTAATTTAAAGTTTTATGGATGAGCTGATGGTGCGTACCAGGAACCTCAGCATATCTGAGACAGAGGCAGAAGGAGAAGGAAACTGTGCTATCTCTCTCCCTCACTAGGTACTGCAGGCTAGCTTAGAACCGGAAATCCTGAGTGTTGGGACTGTAGGTATGCATCGCCACAGCTAGCTATTTATATAGTTTTTAAGATGAAAATGACAGCCTGGTGGTGGTGGTACACAGCTCTAATACCAGCACTCAGGAGGCAGAAGTAGGTGGATTCCTATGATCTCCAGGCCAACCTGGTCTACAGAGTGAATTCTAGGACAGTCAAGACTGCTCAGAGAAACTCTGTCTTGAAAAAAAAAAAACAATAAATAAAATAAAAAGTAATTGAATAATGAAACAAAAAGAATCCATTCTAACTACTTAGTATCCTAAAGGTAAGAGGTATAGGAAAACAAATTGCTCTGTCTGTCTCTCCATTAGAACCAAGTTTAATTTTGAAATATGGAAATAGTCCTGGAGCTTAGAACTTTACCTCAAAAATAAATCGTGGTCATGCTTGTAGGGTAGTTGAGAGGTCATATCTGGTACAGTTTGACAAGTTGGGAGCATCTTTTAAAATAAAATGTACGGATTATGTTTATGCCTGTGCATGCAGTGCCTGTGGAGGCCAGGGAAGAGAACATGGGATCACCTGAAGTTACAGGCGATTGTGGACTGACCACATGGGTTCTGGGCAGCACACGCTCTTAGTCAGATAGCTCTCCAGCTCCATCTTCTTTCTAAAACAAAGTCTATTGACCATTGGGCAACATTCCAATTTAATCATCAGCTTGGGCGCTTTCTCTCTTGTCAACACAAAGACAAAATATGATTTGTTGTTTTGTTTTGTTAAGCATCTAGTTGAGTAAAATTCCCCTTGGTAAATTCTGTGCTCAGAGTTGTGTGACTCTTTTCCTGGGGAGATGCAACACAAATGTCTATTTGTCCCAGACAGAGAACCCATAACAAAGCAAAGTAATAATATACCAAAGTTCAATCTGGTAAACCAATAAGTTTATTGGGGAGACTGACAGGAGCAAGGATGACTCAAAGGGAGCTGTATCACTGAAGCCCGCCTCAGGTGAGTGACAGCTTATGAAAACTGGTACCATGGAGCTCATAACTTAAAGACAACTTGACAGCTCAAAGAGTGTCTTTGCAAACAGCTTATCTGCTCTGACTCCCCACGGTAATCCTTGATGCTTATGCAGCCTTGTGAAGGGAAGAGCCCAGTGCATCTGGTCTGTTTCAGGGACTTCCTAAGGCTTTCTGAGTTGGTCACTTCCTGTCATAAGGAGCCTCCCTTTAGAACTTCTTGTGTGTTTAAAAAATGAGAACAAAATAAAGAACAAAACAAAATAAAATACCTCCTTTAGAGAAAAGAGAGCCTTAACTGGCCATCTTCTGTAATCAGGCAAGGTTTCCAGTGGTGGAAACTGGACAACAATTCAGCCAAAAAAACCTTTGGCCTACAACCTGTCCTGCCTGCAAAATGTGTTGGGGCAATGGTGGCTCAGAGCTCATGAGAGTGGCCATCCAATGACTGATCTAACATCCACACCTTGAGAGGAAGAGGGAGCCCATGCTGGACACTGTTTGGATGGTCAGGAACCAGAAGATGGATGGCCCAGAGACTTAAGATCTGTGCCTAGCCCAATTGTCATCAGTGAGACTTCCTCCAGCAGCTGATGGGAAGCAGTACAGAGACCCACAGTCAAACGTGAGGTAGAGCTCAGGGAATCCTGTGGAAGAAAGTGAAGAAGGATTATGTGGTGGTTCGAATATGCTTGTCCCACAGGGAGTGGTTCTGTTAGGAGGTGAGGCCTTGTTGGAGGAAAAATGTCACTGTGTGGATGGGCTATGAATCTCTGCCCAGTTCAGAAGAGTCAGTTGTGGTTTGAATATGTTTGGCCTAGAGAGTGACACTATTAGGAGCTCTTGCCTTATTGGAATAGGTGTGGCCTTGTTGGAGGAAGTGTGTCACTATGGGAGTGGGTTTAGAGACCCTCCTCCTAGCCGTGTGGGAGTCAGTCTGCTCCTGGCTTCCTTTGGAAGAAGATGTAGAACTCTCAGCTCCTCCTGCACCATGCCTGTCTGGATGCTGCCATGTTCCCACCTTGATGATAATGGACTGAACCTCTGAACCTGTAAGCCGGTCCTGATTAAATGTTGTCCTTTGTAGAAGTTACCTTGGTCATGGTGTCTCTTCCCAGCAGTAAAACCTTAATGAAGACGGATTGTAGGAGCCAGAGGGTTTGTGGACACCAGGAAAACACAGTCTGCAGAATCAACCAAGCAGGGCTTGTAGGACTCACAGAGACTGAAGTATAATCGTGAAGCTTATACGGGTCTCTCTGCACATATGTTAAGCTTGGGGTTTTTGTGGAACTCCGAACAATGGGAGTAGGGGTGTCTCTGACTCTTCTCTTTGCTCTTGGGACCCTTTTCTTCCTACCGGGTTGACTTGACAAGCCTTGATATGAAGGTTTGTGCCTAGTATTGTTGTAATTTGTTATGCTGTATTCCGTTGATGTCCTTGGGAAGCCTGCTCTTTTCTCAAGGAGCTGTGGATCTGGGGAAGAGGGGAGGGGGGACTGGGAGGAGTGAAGGGAGGGGAGGCTGCAGTCAGGATGCATTGTGTAAGAGGATAAAAACAAGCAAACAACAACGGCAACAAAACCTCCTTTAGGACATGTGTGGTCTTAGCAAGCTTCAGAAAAGATTGCCACACATCAGACTGAAAACTTTTGCCACATGTGGGGATGTTCGTTCTGTAATAATCCAGAAGATGCAGCACTTGGCACAACGCAGACGCCCACCATAAATAAGGAAAGCCCCACACAGGCGACAGTGAACTAGGGCTGACTTCCCAGCCATCTGAGCACAGCAGGGTCTTACGGAGAATGCCATCCAGCGCCAGTCAGAAAGGGACAGAGTGGAGCAGAGGGGTGGGTTTATTTGCCTTTCAAGCAACTTGGGAGGGAAAGAGGGTTAACGGGTTAGATGCAATCTGACTTTGAGGAGCAAGTGTTCACACTGGTGATCATAAGGGGCCGTCTTTTTACTTCAAGCCAGAAAACTTCCTCAAGATCTGGAAGCCCCCTCTGGAAGATCGAGGTATGTGTAGAGCTTCTTTTTAAATTTTTACAGTGTGTGTTCACAGATGCATGGGCATGTGTGCATTGAAACGGTGCATATGTGAAAGCACACAGGACAACTTCCAGGAGTCGGCTCTCTCCTTCCACAAAGTGGGCACTGGGAATCGAACTGAGGTCATCAGGCTTGACAGCAGACGCTTTACAAGATGAGCCACCTCCAAAAGCCTATAGGTTTGTAATTACATGATTTGTTTGTTTGGTGTAGAGGGTGCACGCATGCCAGTATTTGTGTGAGCATCAGAAGACAGCTTTCAGGAGTCGATCCTGTCCTCTACCACACGGATTCGGCTGATGAAACCCAGGTCCTTGACTTGGTGGCAGTCGCCTCTATCCGCTCAGCAACACCCACCCACCCCCAGGTCCCAGGTGGTGATTTTGATGGATGGCTTGGCTTGTTGGCAAGAATCCACTGCCAAAAGCTTATTTTTGCAAGGGTCTGACCCCATTGAGATGTGTCATTCTGCCCAAGGACTTCTCATCCACAGGGACTCGGAAGCCTCCAATTACCCCGGTAACCTGGCCTTGAGTGGACAAATGACTGGGGAATCTTTTATTTGACAGGAAGCAGGGGAGAGGATGTGAGATGGGCGTTTCAGTAACACTCTTAATGAGTGAAGGGGATGAACAAATGAACCAGCACGAGGATGCCACGGCTTCCTTGAGGGATGATAAATCCATTCTCCAAACAAGCCACATGCACAATCAAAACTGCCTTGAAGGGCTGGGCAGGTAGCCCAATGGGTGAAGCGCTTGCCTCGCAGCACAAGGACTGGAGTTTGGGTCTCTAAAGCTGCGTAAATGCAGGCGTGGTGGCTGCCTGTGATCTCTGCTCTAAGTTTGATTGTGGGACTCCGCCTCAATGAACAAGATAGAGGGGAGACCAGGCATGGTTCCTAAAATCAACCTTGGGCTTCCACACGTACGTGCTCACATGCATTCACACCCCCACACATGTGCCCCCACATATATGCAAATATGGCACAGACACATGTATACCACTCGCATACATTAAAATTGAAAAGAAAAAAGAGTAGCTGCCTTTGAGAAACCTTTAGGTGGGGCAGAGGGAAGAAAGACATGTTGCTTCAGAAGGTAGTCCCCTGTGGCCACATTCCTGGGCCCTGTCACAAGCTTTGGACTGTCCCTTAAAAATACTAGTGTGTGTGTGTGTGTGTGTGTGTGTGTGTGTGTATAAGTGTGTATTGTTTATGTGGTGTGGTGTGTGTGTGTGTGTGTGTATGTGGTGGTGGTGGTGGTGGTGGTGTGTGTGTGTGTGTGTGTGTAAGACAGACAGGGACAGAGAGGTTGAGAGGGGAGGAAGGGGTTGACAGAGAACATCCTTGTATGTGAGACACATGCAAGTATCTGCATACATACGGGTGTGGTGGTGTTTCAGGAGTCCTTCCGAGGGTACCTTCCATCCTTTTTCTTGAGTCAGGGAGGGGCTCTCATTGGCCTGGAACTTTGCTAAGCAGGCTGGAATGGTTCTCCAGCAAGCTCCACGGATCTCTCTTCCCCACTCCCTCAGACCCCACACCCCCAGAGATTACAAGCATGGATTCTGGGGACAGGAACTCTGGTCCTTACACTCTCAAGTTGGGTACTTTCCCTACTAAGCCCTCTCCCCAGATCCAAAAATGCTCCTTTTAAGTTACTATAGGCTGCTATAACAGAACATAGCAGACTGGAAGGCTTCAATGTTAGAAATGTATTTCTCACAAGTCTAGAGGCTGGAAGTTCAAGGTCAGGGTGTCAGTTGCCAGGCTTGATAGTGCCTGTCTATAATCCCAGCACTTGGAAGGCTAAAACAGGAGGATCCTGAGTTCAAGACCGGTCTCCGTTACACAGTGAGTTCAAGGCCAGCTGGGCTACATAGTGAAACTATATCTTCAAAAACCAAAAAAAATAACAACAATAAAATTAATTAATAGTTCATTAACTAAACAAACAAACATGGTACCTCATGCTTGTAACCCTGCCACCTGGAATGTGGGATCAGGATGATTATGAGTTCAAAGCCATCTTCATCTACATAGCAAATTCAAGACCCTGCCTAGAAATCAATAAACATGGAAACAATACCAAGAAAGACAGACAGACAGACAGACAGACAGAAAGGAGACCAAGATGTCAGCATGGATATATAGTTCTGGGGAGGAGTCACCTCCTATCTTATAAATGCTCTTTCTCTTCCTCCTTCCCTCTCTCCTTCCCTCTCTCCCTCTCCCCCACCTCTGTGTTTCCTGTCCTTCTTCCCTCCCTCTCCCCTTCCTTTCTCATGTTGTTATTACATTTATTAGTATGTACACATCAGCATACATGCATTTACACACATGCCATGGGGCACGTGTAGAGGTCAGGGAACTTGCAAGCATCAGTTGTCTGCACATACCATGTAGGTTTCTGGCCCTGAACTCAGGTCATCAGTCTTGGTGGCAAGCCAGCTCTTGTCTCATCCCTTGAGAGCTCTAATGTCATTCATGAGGCTCCACCTCCAAAGCTTCCACAGAAGAATTTGGGGAGAGTATGAACATCCAGTCTTTAGCAAGTTGAATCTCTGTCCCCAAGTAGGACAGCCCTGTTTTTGTGGCTGTTCCCTGACGATGGAATAATGGGTTGGCTCACACTCATGGTCTGGCTCAGCTTAAATACAGAAGTCACACTGGCCAGCTAGCGACAAAAACCCCCTCCCACCTCCAGCTGAAGGCCCGAGGCTCTCTCTGTTTGACTTACTACTCCCTCATCTGCTGTGCCCACCCTTGGATTTGTCTGCTATACTTCAGTAATTAAATTCTGAACATTTCCATGACTGTATGAACAGACTGCAAGGTTTGAATCCAACAGCTCTAGGCCTCCTTTACACCAAGAATCGATCGCCATTCTAGGCCCAGGGCACTGGGCACCCATCCACCCTGACCGTGGAGCCTGCCAGGAACCTCTCCCAGCTTCTAAAGCGGAAAGTGAACAGGTAGTGTGGGAAGCCCAGAGCATTTCGAGGGAGGGAGTGATGGAAAAATAATGCTTGCTTTCCAAAGGTAAAAATGGATTCCAGATGAATAATGGAACGGTCTTCAATAATCCATTGGTTTATATTAAAAATTGCAAAACTGATATAAAGTACAAAGGCATGGGAAATGGTTATGATCTTCTGGAGGAAATGGAAATAGGTTGGAGGGAGGCCCCACCAATCACACCACCTCAACCACATCTGCACCAGACCCTGCATTCGTAGCCTTCAGACCCCATCTTGACCCTATTTTCTTCTCCCAACCATTGTTTCATTTCTTCACTCCAGTCCCTCTGGCTACCTCCTGTAAAGCCAGGCTTAAATACTCTCTCTATGGTAGACTTCCTTTCCTCCCCCCCCCCAGCCCCCATCAAGGGATTCATTCTAAGAACTCCAATGTATACCTGAAACCATAGATAGCTCCAAGGCTATGATTTTTCCATATATGTACACACACATACACACATACACAAATATATATAACAATGCTTAATTTATTAATTAGGTACTGCAAAAGATTGCAAACAACAATAAAATAGGTTATAATGCTAACCTTTAATGAAAGTTATGAAAATGAATCATGTCTCTCTTAAAATACTATGTTGTACGTACTTGCCATTCTTACGATGTTGTGAGGGATATGATCAGTGCCTACAGGATGAGGTGAAGCGAGAACCGTGGAACCCTGAGAAGCCAGTCTGAACCAGAAGTGGGGTTGAGTCATGTCCAAACCTGGAAATCTTGTCTCCAGAGCAAACAGTAGGACCACTCCCTCCCCTGCCCCAGGCCCCCACCGGCAAACACTGTGACACAAGCAATGAGATAGCTCAACAGATGGCCTGACAACTGAGGTGACTTCTGAGTGATGGGTGAGAGGGTAGTGTAGACAGCATGCTGTCTACACTTAACGAGCCTTGATCTGATAACGGGGAGAGGGTAGCACAGACAGTGCGGATGTGCTCACGCAGAAGGTCTCAAGAAGGATGGGATGGAAGGGCTCCAGATTTCATTGTGCTGCTCAGAAGGACTTTGTAGGCTAAGAGGCATGGGTTGCTGATTTCTGGAATTTTCCATTTGATGCTTTCAACGTGGCCACATTTGAATGTAGTGTTGGTTGGCTGACCTTCTCGTCTGTGATGGCTATTCCTGGTTGTCAACTTGACCACATCTGGAATGAACTACAATCCAGCAATGGAGGACACACCTGTGACCCAGATCTTAAGGCTGAAAGACACAGGCTTCTGACCTGGATCTTGACATGAAGATCTTGAATCCACATCAGGACTCCGGGGTCTCCAGAAAAACTTAACCCAGCAGGAATATGAGCTTCATGTCTCATCACCTCTACGGCCACCATCTTCATCCAAATCACCCTCATCTCTCCTTGGGATGCTACAGGACCTTCTTAGGTCTCTCTGTTTCTGCATGGGTCCCTACTAAAATTAGTTGTCAACACATCAGCCAGAATAATCCTGGGAAAACACAGATCAGTTCAAGCCAGATCCCTAACAGTAGTTTTATCAGATTAACAGTTGTCCAGAGCCGCGGTTCTCAACCTTCCTGATGCTGCAACCCTTTAATACAATTCCTTGTGTTGTGGTGACCCCCCCAAAATATAAAATTATTTTTGTTGCTACTTTATAACTAAAAGTTTGCTACTGTTTTGAATTGTAATGTAACTATGTAATATGCAGGATATTTGATATGCAACCTCATCCCAAAAAGGTTTGCTACCTACAACCCCTGCTCTAGAGTATCCACTCTTCAACTAGTTCCTCAGCAGCTGTCTGTTACCAGATTTACTGGTGTCTAGTGTAGCCTGGTACAATTTGAATGTGACATGTCTGTCACAGGCTCATGTGTTTAAACACTTGGTCCCCAGTTGGGTGCTGTTTTGAGAAGTTGTGAAATTTTAGAAACAGGAGCAGGAGTGGGTCACTGAGAGACACAGAGAGAGTAACTAATGGATCTCTGTGTCACATAGAAAAACCCAAAGGTTGTGTAAAGGCTGCCCATCGCTTCCTAGTCTGGGTTCTGATTACCTCAAAGAACAGTGGTTCTCAACCTATGGGCCTCAACCCCTTTGGAGGGCAGAATGACCCTTTCACAGGGGTCTCCTGAGAACATCAGAAAACATGGGTATTTACATTATGATTCATAACAGTACCAAAATTATAGTTACGAAGTAGCAATGAAAATAATTTTATGGCTGGGGGTCACCACAACATGAGGAAGTATATTAAAGGGTCTCAGCCAGCCAGGAAAGGTGAGACCCACCATAAGAGCTTTTCCCCTTTACCTCCCTGCAGCATGCTGTACCACAGGGCCACACACTACTCTTCTCTCTTCACGTGATGTCTCCTACCATAGTGGCTCCCTCCCGTATCCCTTCCAATGTTATTTGCTACAAAAATTCCCCATCATCCTTTGAAAACTGCAGATCACTGTGGAGGGGAATGTAGATCAGTAGTAAAGTATGATTCTATGTGTGTGAAGTGCTGGGCTCAGTCCCACATGCTACTACATAAATAAATACAACTGTAAAAAGTTGTTCCTTTCATTTTTTTTGAAATTACAATATAATTATGTCATGTCCCCTTCCCTCTAACTCCTTCTATATCCCCCCTCCTTACTCTCCTTCAAATTCATGAGCTCCTTTTTCACTAATTATTACTTACATATACACACACACATATACATATACATATACATATACATATACATATACACACATACATACACATACATAGACATATCCCTAAATACAGAAATACGCCATGCTCAGTCTGCACAATGTTGCTTGTACATGTGTTTTCAGGGCTAATCCTTTGGTATCGGATCACCAATTACTATGTGCTTCCCTGGGGAAGACTATTTCTCCCATTCTCAGTATTCCTTAGTTACCTGTAGGTCTTAGTGTTGTGGTTGAGACCTCATGGGAAGATTTACAATTTAAAAATAATAGAGATAAATGTGGAAATAAAGTCAGGCACAGTGGTGCACACTATAATCCCAACACTCAGGAGGTTGAGGCAGGAGAACCATGAATGCCAGGCCTGGGCTACAAAGGTAGACATTGTCTCAAAGACAAAACAAAAAAAAAAAAAACCAAAAAACCCAAACCAAGCAAGCAAGCAAACAAACAAACAAAAGCAAACAGAAGCTAAGTATGTGAAAAACAAGGAAAGGCCCACCCATGGACATCCAAGTGGCTTCCTGTGCAGTAGGAGACACCTTCACTTATGAGGCAAGTAAACATTATTTCCGACTCCATGGCCTTCTGTGACTTAGCCTCCGATGAAGTTTCAGATCTGTTTAACATACCAGAAGAGCAGATGAATCTCAAAAATGACGTGCCTGGGGGTCTGCCAACGAAATTATCCAAATCCCGCCCTGCCCACCCCCATCGTGAGAACCCCAGGGTGCACCGCTGTCCTGTGCACAAACAGTAAAACTTGCATGAATGTTGGGTGGTGTCTGGTCTTAATAGGGAGATTTATCTCTTCTAGTATTAAAGGTATCGACGGTCTTTTTCATTTCCTTACCTTTTGCTGCTGCTGTGGATTGTAGAGTGGAAGGGTATGGGGGTCAATAAGATGGAACTCCACCCAGGACCCTGTCCCCACCCTCGCTGAATCCTGTGGTGAGCAAGGAAACGCCAAGCAGTTTCCTTGGCAGACTGGATGATGTGTGTATGTGTGTGCATGCATGCATGTGTGTGTGTGTGTGTGTGTGTGTGTGTGTGTGTGTGCATGTGTGTGTGTGCATGTGTGTATATGTGTACATGCATGCATGTGTGTGTGTGTATGTGTATGTGTTATGCATGTGTGGGTGTGTGAGTGCATGCGTGTGTGTTATGTATGATATATGTGCACAAGTGTATGTGTATTATGTGAAGGGTGCAGTGACACAGCATGCATATGGAAGTCCGAGGACAGCCTCGGGTACCGGTCTGCACCTTTCACCTTGCTTGAGGAAGGGTCTTTGTGGTTGGCATCTGTGCTTTAAACCACTGAGCTAGCTGGCCCATGAGCACCTGAGGAGTCCCTTGTTTCTACCTCCCAGCCCAGCATAGGAGCAGTGTGTTTACAGAAGCATGTTACTTGCTCCGGGCCCCCTTCCTGCATCATTTACCCCTGAGTCGCCTCCCCTACCACTGTTGCTTGTCTCCTGAGTAGAGTCTCTCTATGGTAGCTTGAATAGCCTGTGACCCTGACATCCTCCTGCCTCAGCATCCTGAGCACTGGAAGGGCAAGCATATGTTACCACACCTGGGTGGCTACCCCAGATGCTTCTGGTGTCTTTGTTTCTTCTCCGCTTGGCTCTTCTTCTCTCCTGCAGAACAATAAGGAACTTCTACAATTTGCTATTTATGTATTATAGCACAAGGATTGAACCTTGGACGAGTGCCGAGCAAATACTCTATTACTAAACCACACCCTTCTGCCTTCACTGGGGGATTCTAGGCAGGGGCTCTACCACTGAGCCACACCCCAGCCCCTCACTGGGGGATTCTAGGCAGGTGTGCTACCACTGAGCCATGCCCCCAGCCCCTCACTGGGGGATTCTAGGCAGGGGCTCTACCACTGAGCCACACCCCAGCCCCTCACTGGGGGATTCTAGGCAGGGGCTCTACCACAGAGCCACACCCCCAGCCCCTCACTGGGGGATTCTAGGCAGGGACTCTACCACTGAGCCACACCCCCAGCCCCTCACTGGGGGATTCTAGGCAGGGACTCTACCACTGAGTCACACCCCCAGTCCCTCACTGGGGGATTCTAGGCAGGGGCTCTACCACTGATCCACACCCCAGCCCCTCCCTGGGGGATTCTAGGCAGGGGCTCTACCACTGAGCCACGCCCCCAGCCCCTCCCTGGGGGATTCTAGGCAGGGCTCTACCACTGAGCCACGCCCCCAGCCCCTCACTGGGGGATTCTAGGCAGGGGCTCTACCACTGAGCCACACCCCAGCCCCTCACTGGGGGATTCTAGGCAGGTGCGCTACCACTGAGCCACGCCCCCAGCCCCTCACTGGGGGATTCTAGGCAGGGGCTCTACCACTGAGCCACACCCCCAGCCCCTCACTGGGGGATTCTAGGCAGGAGCTCTACCACTGAGCCACGCCCCCAGCCCCTCACTGGGGGATTCTAGGCAGAGGCTCTACCACTGAGCCACACCCCCAGACCCTCCCTGGGGGATTCTAGGCAGAGGCTCTACACTGAGCCACACTCCAGCCCCTCACTGGGGGATTCTAGGCAGGGGCTCTACACTGAGCCACACCCCAGCCCCTCCCTGGGGGATTCTAGGCAGGGGCTCTACCACTGAGCCACGCCCCCAGCCTCTCACTGGGGGATTCTAGGCAGGTGGTCTACACTGAGCCACACCCCAGCCCCTCCCTGGGGGATTCTAGGCAGGGGCTCTACCACTGAGCCACGCCCCCAGCCCCTCACTGGGGGATTCTAGGCAGGTGGTCTACACTGAGCCACATCCCCAGCCCCTCACTGGGGGATTCTAGGGAGGGGCTCTACCACCAAGCCACACCCCTAACCCTTCACTGGGTGATCCTAGCCAGGTGCTCCATCAGTGAGCCATCTCCAGTCCCTCATTGGGGGACTCTAGGCAGAAGCTGTATGACCAAGCTACATACTCACCACTGTTTCTACTTTATTGAGACAAGGTCTCACTACGTCGTCCAGGTTGACCTTGAACTTGTGATCCTTCTGCCTCAGCCTCCTGAGTAGAGGCCTGAACCACTAGGCTTGGCTTTTCTTGCATTCTTTTTTTTTTTAAGATTTATTTATTTATTATATGTAAGTACACTGTAGCTGTCTTCAGACACCCCAGAAGAGGGCATCGGATCTCATTACGGATGGTTGTGAGCCACCATGTGGTTGCTGGGATTTGAACTCAGGACCTTAGGAAGAGCAGTCAGTGCTCATAACTGCTGAGCCATCTCTCCAGCCCCCTCTTGCATTCTTTTTAAATGTTCACTTTCAAGAGTCCCAGCAGGGCCAAACACACTAATCCAGTACTGGCCACTGGAACTTTCTAGAA